>CM059568.1:14687283-15302767 GCA_030386875.1 Morinoia aosen
ACAAAAATGATGTTCCTCGGTTGCATCGGTGGTGCATAGATCACGTCATGTATACTTGCGGTGTGGCCGGGGAACTGAAAGCGTACCAACAGCGGTGCAGCGATGCTTGACACTTTGGCCGCGGCAGGTAAAACTGAAGTTTAATATTCAACTCTAATTTAAAGTCAATTGTCGTAACAATAACTGAATCACGACTTCATATAATTTTCAGTAAGCATTTATGAAAATTGAGTTTTTGCTTGCTGGTCGATCAGGAGCGTTATGAAAGTTTCCTCCGTGTACCGCCGGGGGCTCAGGTCGCAGTCAAAGTGATAATAAGTGTCGATTGTGTCGCTGACGTGTACGTTCTGCGTTTGTAACTGCGTAGGAAATAAGTGAAACTCCTCCAACACGTTGGCTGCGTTGGGTTAAACTGAAGCTCAATATTTAACTTGAATACAAAGTCAAAAGTCGTTAGCAATTTTATCAACAACAAATACTAACTGGGTTCATTAAAGCCATTAATTTTAAAAGAATGTTAAAAAATTTTCGAACGACCCACCGATGGGTCGCATCGCAAGCCACGAGCTGAAAGGCTGACGGCTCCACGCACATTTAAGTTCTTTGTGAACTGCATCGGACGTAGGTGTGACTTGAGCTTTGATTGGAATGTACTCGCAATCTCCCGGAATCAACTCGCAATCTCCCAGAATTAACTCGCAATCTCCCAGAATCAACTCGCAATCTCCCAGAATCAACTCGCAATCTCCCAGAATCAACTCGCAATCTCCCGGAATCAACTCGCAATCTCCCGGAATCAACTCGCAATCTCCCGGAATCAACTCGCAATCTCCCGGAATCAACTCGCAATCTCCCGGAATCAACTCGCAATCTCCCGGAATCAACTCGCAATCTCCCAGAATCAACTCGCAATCTCCCAGAATCAACTCGCGATCTCCCAGAATCAACTCGCGATCTCCCAGAATCAACTCGCGATCTC
This sequence comes from Morinoia aosen, assembly GCA_030386875.1. Taxonomy (NCBI): domain Eukaryota; kingdom Metazoa; phylum Arthropoda; class Malacostraca; order Amphipoda; family Talitridae; genus Morinoia; species Morinoia aosen. The sequence continues at coordinate 14,688,263 of CM059568.1, forward strand.
CTGGAACCAACTCGCGATCTCCCTGAATCAAATCACGATCTCCCTGAATCAAATCGCGATCTCCCTGAATCAAATCGCGATCTCCCTGAATCAAATCGCGATCTCCCTGAATCAAATCGCGATCTCCCTGAATCAAATCGCGATCTCCTGAAATCAACTCGCGATCTCCTGGAACCAACTCGCGATCTCCTGGAGCCAACTCGCGATCTCCTGGAATCAAATCGCGATCTCCTGGAATCAAATCGCGATCTCCTGGAATCAAATCGCGATCTCCTGGAATCAACTCGCGATCTCCTGGAACCAATTCGCGATCTCCTGGAATCAAATCGCGATCTCCTGGAATCAAATCGCGGTCTCCTGGAATCAAATCGCGATCTCCTGGAACCAACTCGCGATCTCCTGGAATCAAATCGCTATCTCCTGGAATCAAATCGCGATCTCCTGGAATCAAATCGCGATCTCCTGGAAACTCACAATCTCCTGGAACCAACTCACAATCTCCTGGAACTAACTCACAATCTCCTGGAACCAACTCACAATCTCCTGGAACCAACTCACAATCTCCTGGAACCAACTCACAATCTCCTGGAACCAACTCGCAATCTCCTGGAACCAACTCGCAATCTCCTGGAACCAACTCGCAATCTCCTGGAACCAACTCGCAATCTCCTGGAACCAACTCGCAATCTCCTGGAATCATTTCGTAATCTTTTGGAATTCACCCGCAAACTCCCGTAATTTCTTCATATAGTGTGGCAGATAAATGAATGGACCCTTGCCTCGCCGCCCGCTGACAGGCGTAAGAGAGAGCTGAGTACGGTGAGGACACGGAAGTAACACGCTGCAACGGTCCTCATTAGGCAACAGCGGGGTATCTCATGACTAGGGCTGCGCTACGTGTGTGCAGCGTGTTCAAGTTCAAATGGAGGAACTTACGACCACGTGAATTGCTTGAAAATTTGAATCCTGGGGTCGGATTCACTGAACAATTTGCGTTGTAGAAAATTTATCGTTTGTAAAATTTGAGCAGTGAGCTACGTGTAATTCTGTCCGATGCTGACTGCTTGAATTTCGTTTCAAAAACTTAAGCTTTGGAACTTGGTCAGAAAAAACTTAAGCTTGGCCAAGCCGACAGAAGAACATTTGCTGCAGGTTGTATCTCTAAGACGGCACAGACAGTGCGAAAACAAAGCGGCAACTCGGTAATTGTGATCCACTATAGTGCGAGGTTAGAAAAGAACGAAAGACCGAGCTGGAGAAAGAAGTTGCGTCTCAGAACCGCCACTCTTTGCCACCTGAATGGTTTTTTGCCTTGACGTGGACAGGATGTTAGAAGTGTCGTCGTCTCTTCAAGGCCTTTCACGCTGCCGAACACGTTTAAGCTTCCTGATACACAATAAAATTAACATTTTTTTAACAGCAGTAACGTTTAAAATAAGCAGCTTTAGAGAGAAAATGACTAGGACTTTTAGAACTTCATAAAAAATTCAATTTGGGAGATATTGATCGGGTAACACTGGGGGAAACGACACAATCCACATGCTCCAAGTACAAAAGCTTCAAAATCCACAAGCTCCAAGTACAAAAGCTTCAAAATCCATAAGCTCCAAGTACAAAAGCTTCAAAATCCACAAGCTCCAAGTACAAAAGCTTCAAAATCCACAATCTCCAAGTACAAAAGCTTCAAAATCCACAAGCTCCAAGTACAAAAGCTTCAAAATCACATGCTCCAAGTACAAACGCTTCAAAATCACATGCTCCAAGTACAAAAGCTTCAAAATCCACAAGCTCCAAGTACAAAAGCTTCAAAATCCACAAGCTCCAAGTACAAAAGCTTCAAAATCCACAAGCGCCAAGTACAAAAGCTTCAAAATCACATGCTCCAAGTACAAAAGCTTCAAAATCACATGCTCCAAGTACAAAAGCTTCAAAATCCACAAGCTCCAAGTACAAAAGCTTCAAAATCACATGCTCCAAGTACAAAAGCTTCAAAATCCACAAGCTCCAAGTACAAAAGCTTCAAAATCCACAAGCTCCAAGTACAAAAGCTTCAAAATCCACAAGCTCCAAGTACAAAAGCTTCAAAATCACATGCTCCAAGTACAATAGCTTCAAAATCCACAAGCTCCAAGTACAAAAGCTTCAAAATCCACAAGCTCCAAGTACAAAAGCTTCAAAATCAACATGCTCCAAGTACAACCGCTGGTATATCGGTACCGAGAACTTTCCCAGTACTGTACATGCATATCAATTCTATTCACATTTAAAAGGATACGTTTTACAAGGTGATACCTCTGTGACACACAACACACCGCAGTTACTGACATACAAAGGTTATGGTATCGAGAAACATCAGACGTTAGCCCAAGTCAGACAAAACAGCGTTTTATATGTCTCATAAGCAACGAGAAATACAAATACTTCAGGGTGGGCAGCTTCAATCGTTATTTGAATGATCACTCAAGACATTAACATTTTTGAGCACGGCGAGCAAACTCGTCGAGAACGTATCAATGACCGCCACAAGCAATTTAATACGCAGATTCAGAGCCCTTCTCAGCTTTCAACGAGTTCAACCTCAGAAGTACTCTCAAAACGCAACAAAAAATGCTCCTGAGAACAACGTTTCCACTGAAAAAGTCGCCAGGGAAGTAGGTAAAGCACGGTAAATTCGGAGAATCACGTAGATAATTTTACTGGGTTAGTTATTAAATGCCACGATTTTAATCCGTCCACCTTCACTACTAGGAGTGTGTCATAGCGTCTTTGTGATACAAGCTTCATTTCAGCCCGAATTTACTTTGCATTAATCCTTCAGATGTGGACACCAAACAAACACATACGTCTTTAAAATAATCGTGATTTAAATCTTTTCCTAACCATATAATGAGAAAACCGGTATCACATTAAATCTTTTCCTAACCGTGCAGTGATGAAACCCACATCACTTTATTAAATCTTTTCCTTACCGTGCAGTGATGAAATCCGTATCACTTTGAATCATTTCCTAACCGTGCAGTCATAAAACCCGCATCACTTTAAACCTTTTCCTAACCTTGCAGTGATGAAACCCGCATCACTTTGAACCATTTCCTAACCGTGCAGTCATAAAACCCGCATCACTTTAAACCTTTTCCTAACCTTGCATTGATGAAACCCGTATCACTTTAAATCTTCTCCTAACGGAGTAGTGATGAAACGCGTATCACAGATACGCTCATTAATTAAGCACTCCAAGCAATCCAAGAGCGATAGGAACAAAAAGTTCAACACACAGATACGCAACGGCTACTCTTATTCCAAAGCATTGCCGAAGTGAATGAGAGAAGCTCACGGTGGACGGATGTTCGAAGGCGGAACCGCCGTTTATGGTTGTACTGAAATGAACAAGGCGTTTGTCGTGCAGTTGTGCACAGCTTTTATGGTGGGTGCCGGGTGTGTTGCACACTGATGTCGAGTGGGAGATATGAGCTTACGGCCGACTATACAGAGTGTCCACGAAAAATGTATCCACGATAATTTTTAATATGACGATAATTTTTTATATTTTTTATTAAGCTACACTTATAATGAATAAAAGTTGAATAAATATATTTGAATTAAACTATCCTAATGTGTCATAGATGCACATTATTTAAATTTAAAATCTGAGGATACATTTTTCGTGAGCACCCTGTATAAAGGTTAAAGGTTAACATCGGCATCTTTGGGATGCTTTATTTCCAATCAAGCCTGATACATATGATCTTAGCATTGGTTTTTCAAATGTCTTATAACTAACCCTATATATAGGGCACCATGACGGTTCCCCCGTAAAGCCGGTACCCATTTCCGACCCCTGGGTTGAGTGGGGTATTGTGCTTGAGCTTTCCCTTACACCCAACGGGGAAAAAATCTCCGCGCCAGCGCTGGGACCGAACCCGCGACTTCCAGCATACAAGTCCGATCCCTTAACCGCTGTGCCACGGAGAGCACGATATATAGGTATAAGGTTGTGAGTGTTGCAGCAAGCCTTACTCGAGCAAAATACGCCAACGACAGCTTCCTGCTTAACTCCCTCTATAGTCCGTCAGTGCTCCCCCCTCTGTCTATGCAACGAATATCCCTACACACACCCACATCCCCACACACACACACCCACATTCCCACTCACACCCACATTCCCACTCACACCCACATTCCCACTCACACACTTCCCTACACACTCACATCCCCACACACACACACCCACATTCCCACTCACACCCACATTCCCACTCACACCCACATTCCCACTCACACACTTCCCTACACACCCACATCCCCACACACACATACATGCAGACACACACATTTGCTGACACACTCATACATACAGACACGCACACATAAGCAGACACTCATATTGACACAAACAGGCTCACGCTCACAGACACACAGAATCATAAACGCACATACAGACACTTCAATACACAAACACCCTGAAACACAAGCACCGACTCAGACACATACAGACATGCCCACAGACTACCAGATACACATGCTGTCACACGTACAGACACACGGGTAATCACTCACACAGCCATTAACTCTATATACCCTCCCTGAAACACACAAGCCACAAGAATTCCTGACACAGGCACAACACAGCGGAGACACGCAGCGATAGGCTGAGATGTAAGCAGCCTCTTCAGTTACCTCGGTCACAGCCCGGTGTGAACTTTATTGCAACAAGCAATGAAGATAATCACGTGACAAGCCGCGGCGCGCAGTACGCACTTGCTCTCAGCCTCTCACTTCACAAACCTGGCGTCCGGCTGCGTCGCACCGAAATGACGGGGCGATGCCTTACTTTAGCTAGTCCTACACTCTCATATAGTATGGTAACAGCCTTCTGTGGTGCACTTGTGTGCATCAAGAGCGCGTGCTTCAAGTTTTAATAGAACTGTAGTGTCATGTTTAGAGATCCATTCAGGTGCTCTTATATTTATTCAAGTCACAGTAAAATGAGGGCGTTTGTTTTGAAGCAGTCAACACAATTCAAAATATATCGAAGATTAATATGGATTTCAAAACTTCTGATCACGTATCCCAGATACCTGATCATTCTAGCGAAGCATTTACCTCAACGATCACGTATCTCGGATACTCAAGCTACCATTTATAACATCCTTGAGCGGTACAGCTGAGCAGAAGCATTTAACTCAATGAACACGTTTTCTGGACACTCAAAATACTTCATAATACAATTTAAACCATTTTAAAATATTTATTTACCACAAGTGATACGGAGGTAGAATATACGTTCTGAAGCTGATCAAACCAGTTACCACGAGTGACGTGTTCGTTATTTTAAACTATTTATTGTTGTTACTATAGTCTCGTTATGCAGAAAGCGTCCTCACTGCTCATGAACAAAGGACTCGCAATAACCTCCGTAACACAGTGACGTTTGCGTTCATTTCTCGTCACAAAGAGCACATAAATTCAATCTTTTTACATCTTGGGAACTGAGGACCGGGAAAAGTAGAACGCCACTGAACAATAGCCGAGTTACGCAGTTCTATGAAGATGTAGTCGGCGATTACATATTGTGAAATATGATAAAATTAAAGAAGGTATCAAACTTGAGAACAAAACGTATGCAATTCCGAACATTTTATAAAGTTTATTCACTAAAAAAGTGAATAGATGTCAGCTGAATTCAAGAGGTGCTGAAATCTTGAGCAAGTTACGCTTGAAATGAGATCAGTTTGGCATTGGTTTCGTACACAATGTCGGGAGATGTTCACCTTCATTAGACTTGGCCCCAGTTGACGAGCTGCTCCTTGTATTACAAAAACTCAATACGAAGACAAAGCGCCCTAACGTTCGATGCAAGTTACGGGGTTCGCATAGATTAGTTAATATGATAATTTAAGCATCCCTAATCACAACAGAGGTGTTCCAAAGAGGGGAAAGATGAAAACACGTTAAGTATGGAGTAAAGGGAACAGGAAAACAATTCATAAGGTGTGTTCCCAAACAAGATCTCAAGCACACGGAAACAGTAACAGAGGAGTTTATGAAACAAGACAAAAGTTGAAGAAGAAAGTAATACGTGCTGAAAAATAAAACAGCAGTGAACCGAAAAAGTTGGTCTACAGCTAAACCATAACCTATTCTATTCCAACAAAAGAAAAATCCACCCAACTTTCAGATCAGGACCTCACATTTTTCCCTAATTCCCTCAAAAACAATAACTGTATCCCCCTCTAAGGGGTGTACGTCAGGTAGGTGTACACGGCAGAATGACGGGAGAATAACATCATTTAGCTGAGCTCAAGACCGCATATTTGCTCTCAATTTCCTCAGACGCAATAATTGTACCCCCATTTGCGCATTTGCCATGTAGAGAGATTTTACCTTTGCCACACACATCAGGCGTACACGGCAGAATGGTCGGAGAATAGCATGTTCAGCTGAGCTCAGGATTTAACATTTCCCCCCCCAATTCCCTGAGACACAATAGCGGTATCTCCCTGAGTAGAGATGTTATATGTCAGTTGTGCAGAGCAGTACGACAGAAGAATAGCATATTCAGCCGCGCAGCAAAGACACGCAGCGCAACAGCTCACCTTAAAATGACGCAAAACTCACACGGCAGAAAACACGAAGAGGAAGAAGCGACCAACCGCACCCGCTTCCTGGCAGCGCCGAGGTCGCCTCCACGAGGTGAAGAAGTCACGAGTGGCACTGGCCTAAATTTCCCAATTAGGCCGTCTCAAAGTTTGGTTTTGCGTGGGTGTGGTCTTTGTGCTGTTGTATTGTTTTCATTATAAAAGTTCGAGGATTTTGGTAAGTTTCGAGTAGTGTTGGCCTAATTCTGGCCAGAATTTTTAAAATACATAGGCTGTTTTGAACTTTGGTTTTAAATGGGTGTGATCTTTGTGGTGGTATTTTGTTTTCATAGTAAGTCAATTTTGAGGATTTTGGTACCGTCACGAGTAGCGCTGGCTAATGACCGTATTCTGTCCAGAATTTCCAAATTAGGCGGGTTTGAAGTTTATTTTTACAAGCGTGCTGCCTTTGTGGTGATATTGAAGCCAATCGTGAGGATTTTGGCAAATTCATAAGACGTCACTGCCCTTCGGGCCAGAATTTCCAAATTACGCTGTTTTTAAGTTTGGTTTTGTGAGGGTGGGGTTTTTGTACTGATACTTTTTTCTCATGACAAGCCAAATTTGAGGATTTTGGCCTGAAAAATGGCCCACATGGCTGGAGTTGCTCTTCAAGGATGTCGATAGACGCCACAAAAAAGGTGCTCACATTTGTTGGAGACAGGCAATCGCGCTCACGTGACTGGAGGAGCGAATATTTTTTCAACTAGTTCACTTCTGTAACTTTAAACTTGTTTTAACTCTGAAGCGCAGAGTATTCTCGCACTCCTCCCAGCGCGCCTAAGGAATGAACTCAGTGTGAGGCAAGTTAAACTTCACATTCGCAACGTAGAGAGACTTCACCATCTGCATTTACCACAAAAAGATTCTGCCTTTGTCACATAGAAAGTTTATGCATCGAGAACTTAGACGTACCTAATCACGTAAAGGATTCTGCAATTTGAACATACTCTATCATCGACTGTTAAGGCAAAAAAAAGTTTCCTTCTGCAAGCAAAAAAGAAGACACAGCGAGACTGGTTATGTTCCCAGATAATATCAATCAGCCAAGGCAGCCCCGCCGGACGAAAGCATTGAGCTGCGCATTTCCACAGTATTTACGGAGACAGATTAAGATTTAAGATTATAAGTTAGTTTAAGCCTCCCTAACCGCTGCAAAAATAGAGCGTATCGAAGAGAGGAAGGAGGAAGGCACCATTTAGTATGGAGATAAGAAAATGATGAATCTATGCAGAAAGGGCTTAGAAACAGTAAGATGGGAAAGAAGTTCATGAAAAATGATAAAAGTTGAAGAAGAAAGTCAGAGGTGATGAAAAACAGGACAGCAGTGAACCGAAAAAGTTGGTCTTTAACATAACAAAAAAAAACATTTAATTTAAAAAAAAAGAAGGCCTACCTAACTCTCAAGCTCAGGCCCTCACATTTTTCCCCTGGGAGCGCTAATTCCCATAGATACCATAGTTGTATCCCCCTGAGGGGTTTACGGAGACAATAATGGCAGAATGGCGTTAACTACACAAGGTAATTCTAACAAGTGCTTAGCATCACGAGTACATAACCTAGAAGAGTAACTTCGAACGTTCAGCTATAAGGGAAGGAAAATCTTTATCTACACGATCGCTTCCTTTTACAATAGCGTTTGCAATTAGAATTATTTCTTAACCTAATAAGTGAAAGCGTAAGTTCATAAAGTAGGACTCCCCTTACAACCTCTTTATACCCGTCTCGTGTTTTCCACAACCACCATAGGAGCTGCATACTCAGAAAAATATTGCACGCCGTCGCTTGGTATTGAACCCAGAACCTACTCTCTTCTCATACCATGAAATACTTTGCTTATTGCGCCGAAGAGAAGACAAGATGGCATTAGGATGAGAAAAAAGCTACAGAATAGACATGAACAGAGGTGATTTTCACAGGACCTCAGCTACATATTCCAGAAATTTTAGTTTAGTCGTTAGTTTTAGCCTCCCTACCCGCAGCAACATATGCGATCCAAAGAGAGGAAGAAGGAAGGCACCATTTAGTATGGAGTTGAGGAAACGCGGAATCTACGCAGAAAGGGCATAGAAACTGAGTTGGGAAAGAATATTATCAAACAAGATCAACGTTGAAGAAGGAAGTAGTAGGTGTTAAAAATAGGACAGCAGAGAACCGAAAAAAGGTGGTCCTTAACATAACAAAAACATTTATTTCAACAAAAAGAAGGCCTACCTAACTCTCAGCTCGGGCCCTCACATTTTCCCCCTAGGAGTGCTAATTCCCACAGACACAATAGTTGTATCCTCCTGAGGAGTTACTATGATCCATTGAATGTTAGTTTCGACTTCCCTAGCCGCCACAAGGGTGCTCCAAAGAAAGGAAGGAGGAAGGCAGTATTTAGTACGGAACACAGGAACCGAGTCAACTTTAAACTTGACTAGATGAGTTAGTTTAACCCTCCATGACCACAATAACCAAGATGTTCCAAAAAGAGAAACGAGGGAAGCTCCATTTGATTTGGAATGAAAGGGAACGGGGAATCTATGCACGAGGTGTGTTCCCATAGAAGATCCCCTCCGCACAGAAGCAGCAAGGTAGGAAGGAAGTTCAGGAAATCCTTACAAAATCAGTCTCAACTATTTTGCAGGAGCAGCTATGCCGCCGAAGTAAAGCTTCTGCATAGGGCGGCTAAAATAATGGTAAACGCTATGGCGGAAAAGACAGGGTAACTACAAAAGCTGAAAAATAGCATTTCTGAATCCAATGCGTATTTTTCAACGAGGTATCACTTGACCTCACGTACCGTCGGTGCCCTACAGTAATTGAAATGTACCGTAACCTGCACACTATAACGTAGAACGTCCTGCAATTGCCTCAAACATTTGGATTACATGTAGGTTTAAGCCTCCCTAGCAGCAACAAAGGCGTTCCAAAAAGAGGAAGGTCCTATTTACTTAGTAAGGAGTTAAGCGAACGCGGAATTTATGCACAAGGTGCAAAGAAATAGCAAGTTTGGGAAGAATTTCATGAAATAAGTGGAAAGTTGAAGAAGAACGTAGTAGGTACTGAAAAACAAGATTGCAGTGAGCCGATAAAAGATGGTCCGTAACAAAATTAAAAATAAACTATTCTTTTTCAACAAAAGGAAGGCCTACTTAACCCTTAGCTCGGGACCTCACGCAATAATTGTATAGCGATGACCGTAGAAATGCACCGCAATGAGCGTAGAATGGTGCCGTAATTACCGTAGAATGCACTGTAATCGCTGTAGAATGCACCGTTATCACCGTAAAACATCGTCAATAAAATATTATGGACGTAGAATATGCACGGCAATGGCATTAATCACCGTAGAATGCACGCAATGGCAGTAATCACCGTAGAATGCACGCAATGGCAGTAATCACCGTAGAATGCACGCAATGGCAGTAATCACCGTAGAATGCACGGTGATGGCAGTAATCACCGTAGAATGCACGGTGATCGAACAAATAGGCCTCTTGCTTCTCCCTCTCATTGGGAAAGAATATTATCAAACAAGATCAACGTTGAAGAAGGAAGTAGTAGGTGTTAAAAATAGGACAGCAGAGAACCGAAAAAAGGTGGTCCTTAACATAACAAAAACACTTATTTCAACAAAAAGAAGGCCTACCTAACTCTCAGCTCGGGCCCTCACATTTTCCCCCTAGGAGTGCTAATTCCCACAGACACAATAGTTGTATCCTCCTGAGGAGTTACTATGATCCATTGAATGTTAGTTTCGACTTCCCTAGCCGCCACAAGGGTGCTCCAAAGAAAGGAAGGAGGAAGGCAGTATTTAGTACGGAACACAGGAACCGAGTCAACTTTAAACTTGACTAGATGAGTTAGTTTAACCCTCCATGACCACAATAACCAAGATGTTCCAAAAAGAGAAACGAGGGAAGCTCCATTTGATTTGGAATGAAAGGGAACGGGGAATCTATGCACGAGGTGTGTTCCCATAGAAGATCCCCTCCGCACAGAAGCAGCAAGGTAGGAAGGAAGTTCAGGAAATCCTTACAAAATCAGTCTCAACTATTTTGCAGGAGCAGCTATGCCGCCGAAGTAAAGCTTCTGCATAGGGCGGCTAAAATAATGGTAAACGCTATGGCGGAAAAGACAGGGTAACTACAAAAGCTGAAAAATAGCATTTCTGAATCCAATGCGTATTTTTCAACGAGGTATCACTTGACCTCACGTACCGTCGGTGCCCTACAGTAATTGAAATGTACCGTAACCTGCACACTATAACGTAGAACGTCCTGCAATTGCCTCAAACATTTGGATTACATGTAGGTTTAAGCCTCCCTAGCAGCAACAAAGGCGTTCCAAAAAGAGGAAGGTCCTATTTACTTAGTAAGGAGTTAAGCGAACGCGGAATTTATGCACAAGGTGCAAAGAAATAGCAAGTTTGGGAAGAAGTTCATGAAATAAGTGGAAAGTTGAAGAAGAACGTAGTAGGTACTGAAAAACAAGATTGCAGTGAGCCGATAAAAGATGGTCCGTAACAAAATTAAAAATAAACTATTCTTTTTCAACAAAAGGAAGGCCTACTTAACCCTTAGCTCGGGACCTCACGCAATAATTGTATAGCGATGACCGTAGAAATGCACCGCAATGAGCGTAGAATGGTGCCGTAATTACCGTAGAATGCACTGTAATCGCTGTAGAATGCACCGTTATCACCGTAAAACATCGTCAATAAAATATTATGGACGTAGAATATGCACGGCAATGGCATTAATCACCGTAGAATGCACGCAATGGCAGTAATCACCGTAGAATGCACGCAATGGCAGTAATCACCGTAGAATGCACGCAATGGCAGTAATTACCGTAGAATGCACGGTGATGGCAGTAATCACCGTAGAATGCACGGCTTTCGAACAAATAGGCCTCTTGCTTCTCCCTCTCAATCCTCTGTGCGTGCACATGCAGAAAAGTGCGACTTGCCTGTTCGTTTAGATGATTTCCAGATAATTGCAACATCTTCTAGTCAAACAGATCTTCGAATTTTAGAGTCTCTTTTTATCATGAAAGACAAACCGGTTTTAAATGATGCCCAATCTTCCTTCCCCTTGCAAATTTCCTGTTAGCAATTACAAATGTTATTCATATGTGTGTATATTTTTTTTGTCTGTAAAAAATCTCTTGTATTTTCCCAGATGCTGAAGATGACCCTTGTGGTCGAAACGTTCATTTTCTCATTTATGTTTTTAGTGCTGACCTATTAAACTCTCTAAGAAATAATGTCTATTTTAAAAGTGACTATCCTTGCTATTTTATTTGTAGTTGTTGACAGAAAGCACTAAAATAAACCCTAATGGCTAGAATGCACCATGATCAACAGAAACCGTTAACGCGCCAGCAAAGTCAAAAACAAAAGCGCACGGAGCAAAAAGCCTGTGATACAGTTCCGCCTTAACAGCCTCACAATTCTCGGTCATTCAATTTTCATTTGAGGGTCGGATCGCGTGACAACGCGCACCAACATCCAACTCAACGCAGGCCCACCAGTGGCAGTACTTCATGAACTGATTGAAGGGCGGGATTTTTTTAGCGACATTGAAGGAATTTCGCTCCACGGTCGCCAAAAGAAGCACGCCTGAGCGAATTCATAGCATTCTGTACAAAACACCTGCTGAAGCTGGACCAATATTTTTTCAAATGGTTTTGAACGCTCGGCCAATTGGGTGACTGAGGGGCCTTCATATCGATCAGTCTTACGATACGCTTCGGTCTCTTATCAAAGCTGTACAGAACAGTTGCACGGCTCTTTTGTACAGCTGTGCGTGTCAACACCTGCACAGCTGCGCGTGTCAACACCTGCACAGCTGCGCGTGTCAACACCTGCACAGCTGCGCGTGTCAACACCTGCACAGCTGCGCGTGTCAACACCTGCACAGCTGCGCGTGTCAACACCTGCACAGCTGCGCGTGTCAACACCTGCACAGCTGCGCGTGACTATACAGCAGCACAGCAGCGCGGGACTATACAGCTGCACAGCAGCGCGGGACTATACAGCTGCACAGCAGCGCGGGACTATACAGCTGCACAGCAGCGCGGGACTATACAGCTGCACAGCAGCGCAGGCTATACAGCTGCACAGCAGCGCGGGACTATACAGCTGCACAGCAGCGCGGGACTATACAGCTGCACAGCAGCGCGGGACTATACAGCTGCACAGCAGCGCGGGACTATACAGCTGCACAGCAGCGCGGGACTATACAGCTGCACAGCAGCGCGGGACTATACAGCTGCACAGCAGCGCGGGACTATACAGCTGCACAGCAGCGCGGGACTATACAGCTGCACAGCAGCGCGGGACTATACAGCTGCACAGCAGCGCGGGACTATACAGCTGCACAGCAGCGCGGGGCTATACAGCTGCACAGCAGCGCGGGACTATACAGCTGCACAGCAGCGCGGGACTATACAGCTGCACAGCAGCGCGGGACTATACAGCTGCACAGCAGCGCGGGACTATACAGCTGCACAGCAGCGCGGGACTATACAGCTGCACAGCAGCGCGGGACTATACAGCTGCACAGCAGCGCGGGACTATACAGCTGCACAGCAGCGCGGGACTATACAGCTGCACAGCAGCGCGGGACTATACAGCTGCACAGCTGCGTGACCGCTGCAGTTGCTAGGAAGGGCGACACAAAGCAGCACTCAGCTGAATGAAACACGCTCCCTCAGCTCACGTTGAGGCGGATTCGGCTGCTGCCAGCCGAATGATGTTCATAATGCTCCACGGCCTCAGTATCTGCATACCAGCACATCTTGTCGAAGTAATTTGCCCGCTTTTTTATGCGTGGAAGTTCAATGAGTGTTACGTAATGGAAAACGAAAGTTTTTCAAAAGGGCACAGTAAATACTCAATTGGTACAGAAAAAAACTTCCAGTTGTTATTGAGAAGGTATTTCATAATGGGAAATTTTCTTTTTAAACTTTTCAACCTTGCGAAACTGTTCTAAGTTTGACACGTGTTAAAATACGAAGATAATCATTAATCATTTTTACTAAATGGCAAGTGATTATCTTCGTATCTTAACACGTGTCGAACTGGAACAGTGGGGAATTCGTTAAAGGGTTACCACGGTAGTTCGGTGTTGGTAATTTGGTACGAAGACCGGTCATTTGCTCCGAAATTGTCTCACCACAAAACACAATACCATCCAACCATAAGAGTTATTAATTTCCTTACATGCACGTTGAGGATGTCAGAGTTTCCAGAACTGCACTACGCTAACGAGGAGCTAAATGGTCTGACCAATAATTGCACGTTAATCTTTCGTCGCTGAAACAACACCGAAATCTACGAGCAGAAATTATTCAATCACCATCGAAAGATGTGTCCATAAACGTTATTTTTCCTAGCGAAAATCAATGGATGGATACCACAAGGTACAGCAATTCAAAATTACAGGTTTACGGTTGATTTCAATCTTCATGGCTAAGGGGTTTAAGAGCAGATTTAGGACATGAAAGATCTTAGTTCGATGTCAGCTCCCCAGTTGCTCAATCAGTATTCTTCAGTGCAAAATGCTCATATTCAATATTTTCAAGTAAGAAGACTTAGAATTTCGCCACAAAAATCTTTCCCCATCTGACAGTGCGATTACCAGATACCCAGTAATTTCTACCACCAAAATTTACTCCAAGAGCTGCCACAATCGGAGATTTTGACAAAGAAAATACCAATGCGACAACCTGGCCATACAAAAGCGAAACTCTACAAAGCAAATTGAAGGAGATAAAGATAGGGGCGCTAGAAAGAAGGGCCTTACTGTGTATATAGAGGGGGGACCTGTATACGCGGGGAATTTGATAATTTGACACAAGGAGCGAGAAGAGTTTATACAGAGGGATGAGACTTCACACAAAGATGTGGGCCGAATATACAAGTCGAAGGGATTTCACAGCAAAGGGCGGCCTAAGTACAAGGGAACTTAGCACAGGGGCTGAACACAAGTGACGACACACAACACTCGTATCTCACGGCACATTACCTCACAACAGCTGCACTCTGTGCTCACTGCAGGCACTGGCAACACGTGCGAGCTTTCAATAGGATGTACGAGAGTACCGCACGAGGGTACTATACAATATCGTACGATTGGATTAGATTATTAGTTAGTTTAAGCCTCCCTATCCGTCACAAAAGCGATCCAAAGAGAGGAAAGCACCATTTAGTATGGAGTTAAGGGAACGCGGAATCTATGCAGAAAGGGCATAGAAACAGTAAGCTAAGAAAGAAGATTATGAAACAAGATCAAAGTTGAAGAAGAAAGTAGTAGGTCCTGAAAAACAGGACAGCAATGAACCGAAATAAAGGTGGTCCTTAACATAACAAAAACATTTTATTTCAACAAAAAGAATGCCTACCTAACTCTCAGCTCGGGCCCTCACATTTTCCCCCTGGAAGCGCTAATTCCCATAGATACAATAGTTGTATCCCCTAGAGGTTACAAACCGCACAGCCACAACAGAATTTCACGAGTAAAATATGCAGAATTTTTCAAAAATCACAAATCTTTGAGGACTATTGTTGCTGCGTGGTCATTTTGGCACGCTGTAGATAATTTTGAAACTCAACAGATAATCTTGGCATTCAATAGATAATTTAGGAGCACAATCGATCATTTTAGGCAGTGTTGGTGGCATAATGAGGCCTCAAAATAGCACAACATTGCTGTTGCGGCTGCATCTGTTGTTGCAAGTGCATTCAGTCCAAGCATGGCAAGTACGTGGAGCTGTGCGGAAATATCTGGCTCGATGCTCGTAAGATAAGACTAGTTTAACACTGACTGCGGCAGGTAAAACTGAAGTTCAGTATTCAACTCAAATTTAACGTCAATTGTAGTAAGCAATATTGAAAATAGCAAACAATAACTGGATCGTGTCCTCAATTAGCTTTGATTAAGTATTTATGAAAATTAGGTGTTTGACTACTGGTCGGTCAGTAACATTATGAAAATTCTCTCAGCGACCTCCAGCGGCTCACGTCGCAGATAAAGTGTTAGGCCTCCCTTACCCCAAGAAAAGGGATTTAAAGAGAGGAGGGCACCATTTAGAATGGAATGAATGGAACGTGGAATCTATGCACAAAGAGCGCTTCCACACTAGATACCTGTGCATAGAAACATTAAGTAACGAAGTAAGTTGATGAAATAAGAAAAAAGTTGAGTAAGAAAGTAGTAGGTACTGAAAAATACAGCAGCAGTGAATCGAAAAACGATGTACTGTGGTAAAAAAAAATTACATTCTTCTTCGACAAAAAAAGGCCGACCTGACCTACAGCTCGGGACCTCACATTTTCCTGCTGGGAGCGCTAATTCCCATAGATGCAATAGTTGTATCCCTCTGTTGACAAAAGACATTTGATTCTTTGGTCCCAGTAAAAAACAATCTGACCAACAAGTCACGTCTGCCTAACTAAACGCTGGACACACTTGACACCTGAAGCTTTGACGGCAATTGGTTAAACGGAAGTTCAATATTCAATTCCAATTTTAAGTCAAATATAGTAAGCAATTTTGAAAATAACTATTATGAACTTGATGGTGCCTTCATTTAACTTTAATAAAGTGTTTATGAAAATTGAGTTTGTGACTACTGATCGGTCAGCAGCATTATAAGGGAATTTCCTCAGTGTACCACCGGTGGCTCACGTTGCTGTCAAAGTGTTAAACTTCAACACCAAATCTATTATACTTCACAAACCTCATCAAAATAACCTGAAGCTGGGTGTTAATTATTCATTTGTTCGTTTCAGTGTTGGATTTTAGAATTATATTCAAACGAAGTTAGTTTAACTTCAGATTAGCTCGATGCCTAAACTACTAAAAAATCTCTGACGAAGTTAACAATTGCTGCGAAGTGACCCACCGGTGGTCACTTAGGTGATTTTCATAGTGCTGCTGACCCCCCTGCAGTCACTATCTCGTTTTTTATTAATACTTAACGAAAGCTAAATAAAAGCCCGATCCAGTTAATGTTTGCTAGTTTCAAAGTTGATTACCACAACTGACTTTAAATCTGAGTTGAATATTGAACTACAGTTTAACCCGTTACAGTTAACGTGTTAATGTATTGAGAAGCGGACTGCAATATGATTCAGCAGCTGTTAATTTTATGTGAACGCTGTCTCTTTGTTCCCAGTCCAACTTCTCTCATTGCAGCTACGAGAATTATTACATGACGACAGAACCGCAGTCCTCCAGTTTTCCTAATTCACTCTCATTCTAATAACAAGAAATTAAGATTTAAATATTAATTATGAATAAAAATAACGAAAAACGTGGATTTTTCCCAGACAAGCCCCGCCATTAAGGTAAATCTGAAGGATATGTCAGTTATCGATTTTGTAAATTTTGATGCCTTAACATAGTTAATAAGATCGAAATAAACAAGTTTTCTTCTATGCACTTTCCGTTTCAAATGAGTATTTTATTAGTTATAGCGGTAAATGACTTCCCGAAACTCCAGTCTTTGAAGCGGCAAGTAATTCAAGGAGCACGTCGGACAGCAACACTGCAATGCGCACTCGCTTCCTGCGCGATCGTCATCTAAGACGAAACCAAACCTACCGCTATACCTCGTTAAATACTCATTTGACGAAAAAAGTGTATAGAAGAAAAGTTGTTTATTTCGATGTTATTACCATGATTCAAGCATTAAAAATTCCAAAAAACGATGAGTAGCTGTTTATTCGAGCGCATTCGTCATCAAAGACGAAACTAAACTTACCGCTATAAATCGTAAAATACTCATTTGAGACGGAAAGTGCATAGAAGAAAACTTTTTTATTTTGATTCAATTAATTAGGTTCAGGCACCAAAAAGCGGAAAATCGACAACTGACATATCCTTCAGATTTACCGCCATTAATGCAACACATCAGTTCTCCCCCTTTTAGCTTTCGAAATAATGTAACTAGGGTAATTCATCAAATATCGAACTGAACTGATTATCGAACAACTTTGAAAATATGCGCGTAATAAATTTCGTAAGCATCCAAACTTGCACAGTGCCGGTGATCTTGCATCTAAAACTCCTATTTTAGTGATAAGAACTCATTTTTGTGAGCTGCAAACTGCTACCAGGTGTTGCGAACACATTTTCTGTACGACCCTTACAAATTGGTCGTATTTTTTCACTTGAAAAATCTTACGCACCTCGGGAAAATTGCGACGGTTTAACTGTTGTTGTGCCAACGTCAACCTCCCGTCATAACTAGAGAGTAGTGTTGTCAAATGATGTTCTGTTGCTGTATTTTTTTCTTTCCCGCTAAAAACTTGATAATTATTCCATGTTCGACATTCAGTTCCTATTTCATGTCAGTATTAAATACTGAACAAAGGTGTTCAAATCAAAATTCCTTAAAAATCATGAATTTATGCCTCGAACAAGGCTTTTCGATTCTTAATTCTTTTAAATAACTGAATCGATCTATTGAACGCCTGTTTCATTTCCTTAAAATATTGTATTAATGCTTGATGATAACAATGAATAGTTGAAGATGGCGACCAATCAGCTGCTGGTGTTCCAAGGCCCTCAAGATCATCAATGATTCGTCTGGCTACATTTACTGATGATCAATCCCTTGCCAAGAAAATTGATGCAAGCATCAATAATAATTCTTTGACGCGTGCTCTACACTCTACTCCAAAAAAGGTCACACAGGTTGATGATCACAATGATGGTTCAACAAGCACTGCAAATGAAACATCGACATCATATTCAAATTTTGATAACTCTCCATTCAAATGCTTCCTGAAAATAAGTAATGAGACAGTCATTTTAAACAAACAAACAAAACAAACATCGGCATCTTTAGGATGCTTTATTTCCAATCAAGCCTGATACAAATGATCTTAAGCATTGGTTTTTCAAATGTCTTATAACTAACACTATATATAGGACACCATGACGGTTCCCCCGTAAAGTCGGTACCCATTTCCGACACCTGGGTCGGGTGGGGTATTGTGCTTGAGCTTTCCCTTATACCCAACGGGGAAAATCGCAGCGCCAGCGCCGGGATACGAACCCGCGACTCCAACATACAAGTCCGATCCCTTAACCGCTGTGCCACCGCGAGCACTTCCAAGAAAATCCAGTGCACCAAAAAAAAAGAATGAAAGAAAAACGTTTATTTTCCAAGTGGCCACATGAGGTGTACAAATAGATAGACCATACGAGGCATATTAATGGACAAAATATACGAGGCGTACTAATAGACAAACCATACGTGGCGTGCTAATAGTCTAACAAAAGTTCCATACGAAGAGAACTAATTGACAAACCATCCTGTTCGAATCAAAATTCTTGTTCGATTCATGTTCGATATTGATGAAATTATGTTACTAAAGAATTCGATTTTTAGAACAATAAATACATTTCAATAATCTACGTTGTCTTTCAAGCGACATCACAGAACAAGAAAGCAACTGTTCAAGAATAACCTTGAGGCCCGCAAGAGTTATTCAGAGCAAAAGTTACCGATTTATGAAGGTTGTTTCTAGACACACGTGGTTTCTGTTCGATATTTGATGAATTACCCTATCGACTTCGAATTACTTAAAAAAAAGATTAAACATTCTTTCGTTTAATAGTAACTTGAAGTCGATAGGTGCATTATTTCGATAGTTACAAGTGGGTGAACTTAAGTTTTGCATCAGTGGCGGGGCTTATCTGAAAAAGATCCAAAAACGTTAAATAAATTCCAAATTTGGCAGATGAAACGACTGAAATTTTAAATAATTTATCTGGTTGAAATGCACACGGAAATGGTGTCCCGGCAAAAGAAGTTTTTTAATGAATCAAAGATCTTAAACTTGGCTTATTCATAAGCACATAGGTCAACGTCCAAATTACGCAAAGAAATCAAGTGGTCTGTATTTGGTAAAAATTAACAGATTGAAGTTGATAAAAATAAACATACAAGAATGAATGAATCAGTGTGAGCAACTTGGGTTCCTCCATCGTACGGACAGGAGATATCAATCATGCTCCGTAAGGATTGAAAACAACACACCATTCGCTGAAAAATGCTAAACACGCCATTGAAACGTACATCAGATACAGAAAAACCATATTACCTGTTGGATTAATACCTAAGACAGAGATAACTTGGCTTGGGTTACACGACACTTGACTTAAGATCAAGGTACTTTTCTTAACAGAAAGGAAACACTTTCACAAAAATAAAATTTCAGATACAACTTCCAGCAAAAGTTGATTCAGATAACACAATTCGCTGACGTTACCTAAAAACTCTATAACTTTTTGCTAAACCCAGATATAACATAAATAAGAAACTATTAGTTTAGACACAGTTAAACGCACACCACACACCCACTACGAGCACACTCCGGACAACAATGATCACGTGACGCTTCTACCTGAAGACCATCTCTTGAGGCGAAGATCCTTCAAGAAAATCTGTATCGAAGACAAGTATTTCTAAGTAAATGTGATGAATTTGAAACATAAAGGAAAAATTATCGGTGACCTACTCATTACGCTTTTTATGATAAAATTCAGATGTCGTTCGACACTTTTTATGAGAATTTTTTGAATGATCGGAAAATTCTGCATATATAGTGAAATTTCTTGTTTAATGGCAACACTAGCTGGAACACACTACGCTAATTCCACCTGCTGGCGTTCATGGATTTTCAGTGCATAACAAGAAATTGCAAGGTAGTTGCACGTCAAATAATGAGCTATTCGCACGCAATCGGTCACTTCCGTTTTAGCCGCTGTGAATATTTTCAAGGAAGAGTAAAGAATTCAACCGTGTGCAGCTTCAAAAATCCTCTAAGATACCGTTTTCCATGTAGGACTACCGCAACGCTCTTCAAGGTTACTCTTGCGGAAGTGACGATGATAAGCGCACTCGTTATTTCTAAGGTACATGAGTCAGACACGAGGAGCGTATGAGGCAACACTTCTGTATAATGCTTCTGTTTACGTTGCGGAATTTCCTCCCATAAATTTAGACTTCCAGACCACGTCCATATTCTCACGCCCTGGATGGGTAGCGAAGGAACAAAGTTCATCTGCGGAATGCTGCATTTGGCAACACCGCTGGAGCAGCGCTGTAAAGAGTGCGTATTTTTTACCGAAGGACTGAGCGAAAAAAAGGACAGCCTTTGCACCGTTGGAAAGGATACTAAGCAGTGCCTACGCCATAGTTGTCAAATAAGCCTTTTTTCTGACAAAAATCTCGAATTTAGATTTGCTTAGAGTAAAATTTGGGCATCTGGCAATTCGACTCCTCATGGTTGAGCGCTATAAGTGCAAAAATACAATTAGGAAAATCTCAGACGATACAAATTCAATGAATCAAAAAAGAATTTGGTTTCTTTATTATCAGAGTAATCGCGAGAAATGACACCCATGTCACACTGTCGTATTCAAAATATTGGTAGAAATCCTCTGTCTCCGAACTATTTAAAACAAGAAAATGGTCATGCGAGACCTCGTGATAGACATAAGTAATGATCTTGTGTCGCTTGATGCACCACGAATCGATTGTATAGACGCGTCGTAAGGCACGGAATAAAAGAAAATCCGACCTAGACGACGTTAGTAAAAAATTAACAGGAATACTTAAATATTTGGAAGAATGCTTGAAGGTATGAAAAATGCTTGAAGGTTTGAAAGGATACTTGTAGACATGAAAGAATGCTTGAATATTAAGATAGATTTTGAAAAATTTAAAAGAATGCATGAAAATTTAAAACGAATATCTATGTTATCGTACGCTGTATTTCGACGTACATAAACAGTATGCTATACTTCCAGTTAGATAAACTGTACGCTATACTTCCTGTTAGACAAACTGTACGCTATACTTCCAGTTAGATTAACTGTACACCATACCTCCTGTTAGTTCAACTTTCAACAAACATCAGCAGCAGCGCGGATGCAAGAGTTTCCAAACATAATAGAAATTCCCATAATAGAAATATACTACCCCTGTTTTGTTCATTTACATATGCAAGTTACTTTGTAACGTCAAAAAGCCTTCAAACTAATAATTACTTCTAAAATTACTTTCTAAATTTTCAACTAAAGTGATATAGGTCTGATAAATCGGAGTCGTTATACCCCGTGAGAAATTCTGAAGATCAAAAAATTATTTTTCTTCTCAAAGAAACTCAGAAAACCAAGCATCGAGAAAGACCATTAAATTCTTTCGCTTCACAAAAAACTCAGAAAATCAGCATCGAGAATCCGAAGTATAAGCACCGGGAACCACAGTCTCCGATACTGACCATGTAGCACCCTCCAATTTCGATGTTTTTGTACGTTATTGAAACAATTACAGCAACGTGCGCTTATCGTGTGTGATAACCTTGCACATAGGAGTGTGTGAGGCACAGCGTGACTGCACGTGTGTTAACGTACACCTAGAGTTCGTTCTACAATTTGACTGCAATTGGTTTAACGTCTTAAATTTAAAGTCAATTATAGTAAACCATTTTAAAAATAGGTAACTTTGCGTGTCTTAATTTAACTTTAATGAAGTATTTATGAAACTTGAATTTGTGACTACTGGTCGGTCAGCAGCATCATGAAAACCTCTCCGTGGCCACCGGTGGCCCACGTTGCGGTCAAAGGGTTATTTGTGATTGCAGAGCGCGCATGTCTCGCCTGCGTGAGAAGGAGAGGGCGACAACTCTGGTGACTGTGCGTGACGTTGTGTGTACTCTCAATTGAAGTCTTTGTTGAATAGAATACATATCTGATAGCTCATGAGAGCTACTATGGTGACGTCAGAACAAGGCTGACACGACACAGGGCGCGTTGTGCTGGCGTCAGAACATGGCAGGCACTACATAAGGCTGAAGAAGTTTTCGTCTCACTAGTTCACGTCTCCTAAACTCATATTCTTTTTTCGTACAATTTCATAATAGGAACACTAGAAGCCCGTCGGTTTTTTAACAACGCGCGGCCCCGACGCAAGATCTAAATAACGTCAATACGCGCTGATCTGCGGTCCCGTGCGTCACTTCGTTGGCGAGTGACAAAAATTCCATGCGCAGAGATGCCGATAACAAGGGCTGGATTTTAAAACTTGAGTTGTTGCAGCGCTACCGTCGGCAGAGGAAAAGTTCTTCTGTCGACTTGACTACGCTTCGTGCTGCTTTTCAAAACTGAAAACCTTAATTGAGATGTTTTTTAGCTAAAATTTGATGATTTTCTGCAGAAAATACGCTGCGTGGCGTAGCCAACTCGACAGACAAACTTGCCCAGCCGGCTGTACCACAAGAACGGTGTATGTGTTTTTAATCCGACCCACGTTCGGAGCAGCACGTTCCGCTTTACGTGAGAGAAATGTGTCCGCCGTCCGAGTTCCAGGAGGCATGTGTTCACGTGTGCTGTTCCGCGCAGCGCACAGATTATTTATACTGTTTTTATTAACGGAATTGCCACTGTTCCCCCCTCATACAAGAATATAATGGAAACGAGGAGAGTTAACGAAATTGTGGTCTATTTTGGCTGTTGTGACGTCACTTTTGCTCCCTTAACACAGGAGCATCACTGCTACGAGGAGAGTTAACGGCGTTGTGGTGTATTTTGGTTACTGTGACGTCACTGTTCCCACCTCACGCAGGAGTATCACGGATCCAAAGAGTCCAAAGAGAGGCATCTCACTGCCACAGTTCCTACACGTCGCCCCCACGCACCTTGAAGAAAATTCCGTGACTGCGCAAGAGTCACAACGGACCTTAGAACTTGCGCAAAATTTCCGTCGTTCGTAATTACGTCGTACGGGAACTCGTTCGAGTGACGTCACACCATTACTAAAGTTGTTCGGACGACTAGCGTTTACGGTACGTCAAAAATTCGATTATGTTCAGTGACGGACGTGAATTATTTTATTAGCTTCGTAATTTTATAGAGCATGAACAAAATCTAGTTACTCGCTTTTATAATATAGGTTCACTGTTTCTCCGATTAGACTTATCCCTCAGATACGGACACCAAACACCCATATATGAGTCTATTTTAATGATACTTGTAGAGTAAATATTATAACTATTCCCTTGAAGTAGTGTAGCCTGTTTCATTGGTACTCACATCGAATACCTCCAAATATTCTAAAGGTTCGAGCATGACAGATTGATGAAAAATCATTCAAATGAGCATAATTCTTAAAATTTATCAATGTATATATGATATAGGTATACATATATACATATATGTATATTTATATATAGATAGATAGATATGTTACCGTGCTCCTTATTTCTTAAGAATAGAGTTGCCTCCGTAGTATACCCTTAAGTTAGAGCATTGCCTCTGATCCGTTCACTGCGATCCAGTCGATGGACGACCGCATCACGGTCTTCCCAAACTGTATTTGAAGCAATTACAAACCGTTTGAAATAGCCGTTGCTATTGTATTTCTATGTAACTACTCTGAAATACTTCGCGTTTACTTCTAACCATATCTGTCGTACCTTTTCTTTTGTTGCAAACAATTCCAACAATAACTTGAAACTAATGATACTGGTGTTATCTTTCCGAATAAAATACTATGTGAACCATGAACTTAAACCTTGCGTGTTTGATTCGTCATTCACTACTAGAATTCTCAAAGAAAGGAATCGTGGCTCACAGATTCTAGATTCATATTATTGATCTATAAGCAATGAAAGTCAACTCATATTTCGGACCTTCAATATATATGTATATACTCATATATGTATCATGTGTATCATATATATATACACACAAGTATGTAAAATAAAATACATTGTGTTTATTATCATCGTGGATCAAATGAAATGCAATATCTTGCTATCCAGCAGCTAAATCAACGTCAAATAAAAAAAGAGAGCTGTAGTAAAAAGAAAACGAACAAATGAATTAGCGGTCACAAGCCTGGGATTGACAACGACCTCAAACAGTAACTTTACTCGCACAGCAACACCACGTGCTGTCAGCAGACGAGTTCACGTGAGTCACGTGCTGCACGTATAGGAAAGCCATAACGACGCGCTGCAACACTGCACGCAACACTGCATCGGACTGAGGGCAAGCTGCAGTTGTGCTACCCTCTCTACAGCAGTCGCAAGAACGTTCAAGTTTGACGAGTCGTCCCGTCATTCGCTGTTAAGTTCCTCGGGAAGGGGAGAGTTGATTGCAGGCCTTTTTGTGCTCTTTTGCACAGCCTCGCTGGTGTGGGGTGAGGTCCCTCGCGTGTGAAGTGCACGCAGCGCACGCGCTTCCGATTTCCTGCGGTGCTTAAGAATGTTCAAAAATAGTTTTAAATATTGCGCCATCCAAAACGCATTTTTACAGCGGATAAATTCAGACTCCTTAACTTTTCTCGTCATGTAAAGCATATTATAAAAGTTAATTTGTCATAAAATTGAAGTCTCAACCGATGGAAGTTTCAGTGAAAGAACCAATCAAGGAACGGTAGGTTGTACTTATGAATTTCTTTAAGCAACGCTACAGCACTTGAATTTATCCACGTATGTGTAATTTACTGAATTAAAGTTTCAAAGCGCATAATTCTACGTTAGCGATATATCAAACGTTAGCGATATTACAGCCAGTACGTCCGTGTTTTATTTAAATGACCTTTCCATGTCCTCGATACGTGCACCCAGGATTGCCCGTTTCGCAGGTTGAGGGAAGCGCTAAATTCGGAACGCCTTTTTTTCTTGCAGTTTCCTCAGCCGTTGCCCTTTGCGTCCTGTCCATTGTGCCCTTGTGATCACCAGTGCTGCGAACACGGATTTTTTGTGCCCTGGTACAAAGTGCGGGGGGACTTACCCAACCAGCAACATGCAACTCACAGCTAATGCAAAGAATATCAACACACGAAGAGTGTAAATGCTATTTTTCTCCTCACAATAACGATGAAAATTATCTGCTACTTGTTCGCTTGTTTAAGGTTAGTTTACCAGGTAAATACAAAGCGTACTAGGACATATCCACATCGCAACAACTCATAGCTAATGCAAAGAACATCAATGCATGTAATGTGGAATTCCTGTTCATCTCCTTACTGAAACAATAAAAATTGTCTACTGCTTGTTCGCTCGGTTAGTATACTCAGCAGAAGCCACCTCTTGTAAAGTGGATGCATGAACACAACAAATTTACGACGAATTTCGGCACTCTAATTTCAGTTCATTCATTGCGAATGGGCAATTAGGTCCATTAATACCAATATAAATAAATAATACTCATTAATTAACATCGTCCATTAATAATACGAAGGTTCTCTTAACGAAAAATAAGAGGATTAGATCAGTTAGTTAAGCTCCCTGATCACAAAAAAGGTGTTCCAAAAGAGAGAAAGGATGAAGTCACCATTCAATACGGAGTTGAGGGAACGCAAAATCTATGCACAAGGCATGTTCCCACGCAAGATCCCCTGCGTATAGGAACGCCAAGTTAGGACGGATGTTTATGAAACAACATTAAAGTTCTACCACTTTTATATTGAATCATAAACATCCGTGATTCACTTATGTTATTAGGTAAGTAATGGGTGTTAGAAAAACGCACATCAGTGAACCGAAAAAATATCAGTAAAAAAACAAAAGCTATTCTATTTCAGCAAAAGGAAGGTCCACCGAACTTTCTGCTTGGGACCTCGCATTTTCCTCCTAGGAGCACAGACTTATGGTTCTCATAAGTTATCTAGTTGCCTTGTATTCAAAGAGCGGAATAACAGCAAGACAGAAAAAAAATAAATGCTCTCAGTGGCAAATTTTCTTTACTCGTAATGGCAGCGAAAAAGTTTGCTCTTTTCAGTTTTACCTAAAAATCCTCTATGACTTCTATATCCTTCATGGAACTAAGAGAAGATCTAAAACACCTCACAAAATATCACGTCTGGTCAAATTAAATACGCTTTATCTCAGGAAATAACAATAAAGGTTATATTTTACACAAGGTGATACCAGACCAAGCCGACGTTTAAGCTCATGGCAAAATGAAGTCAGCGTTCGTACCTTTTTATGAGACAAAAATTCCGTGATTTCATCACATCCTCTAGCGAATTATTTTTTCACGTCTTGGATGTTTGACCTTTGTGGCGGCGGAGATTGTTTTTGTGTAAACACGACGGAGTTAGTGTTTTGTTGTGTGGGTGCTGGAGTTCAGAAAGAAACATTTTCTATGTACGTTTTATCCAGGCGTTACAAATGAACTTCAGTTGAGGAGAACGCTTGCGACTGCTGGGGGTGTAGACCAGAGCTTCCCAGCCGGTGGGTATTTTACCCCACTGGGGTAGTTTGGGGCAATAGAAGTATAGAGAAATATTTACAACTGATGGCTTGCATCCATGACACCAGTGAGGTATACATTATTTCACTAAAACAGTTTACAGTTTCCGTTCTTTTGTATCCTTACTATTGTATTGTGTGTTTTTAATAAGGCAGTTCAATGGAAACAAACGTTTTAATATATATTTTCATTTTTCAAATCCTGAATACCCAAAAGTCAAGTAGTTTGTGACACAAAATTCTTTGAATTATCAATAGGATAACAGAAATGATGAATGGGGTGTTCACTGTTTAAGGTTACGAACCTCTGGCTTAGACCATGGCAGAGGAAACAAGGCAGGGTCAAGCCAGGCTTTTTTCGTTGACGGTGTGGTTTTGCTGACGTCACGGCAACGAACCAATAGCAGCGCTCATAATTGCATCTGGTAGCACTGCTACCTCTGTTTCTGTTTCATTCTTTTATTCTATTACATTCTGATTATTTCTCACTAATTGTTTTATTGTTGTATTTTATTTTGTTCTGTTCTATTAATTTATTGTAATATAATATTCGGCATATCATGCGATATTATGAGGGATCTCTTCAGTCAAAATGAAAACTTGTTTACAGCGGG
The DNA here is from genome assembly GCA_030386875.1 of Morinoia aosen. NCBI lineage: Eukaryota > Metazoa > Arthropoda > Malacostraca > Amphipoda > Talitridae > Morinoia > Morinoia aosen. The sequence continues at coordinate 14,715,787 of CM059568.1, forward strand.
CATGGGCCAATGACTAAATATAGGTGATAAATAAATAAATAAATAAACAAACAAACAAAAACTTCACATAAAAATACCCGACTCGAAGAAAAACGGCTTGATAACATGCACTTAATTTAATGCAAGAATTGACATATACGATAAGGAATAAATGACAATATTCACATAACGCACGCTTTAGTTAAGGCCCTGGAATGTGGAAGTTCCGTGTGATGATGGATTAATACATGAACTGCAGTATAGGAGTGAGCGCTCGCGTTCTATTAACATGGTTTGTGACCTATTGCGACAACCTGCTATGGTTAAAGCAATGATTCAATGAGTCAGTGAGACTGCCACTGAGTCAGTGAGTCTGCCACCGAGACAGTGAGTCTGCCTATGAGTCGGTGAGTCTGCCACTGAGTCAGTGAGTCTGCCACTGAGTCAGTGAGTCTGCCACCGAGACAGTGAGTCTGCCTATGAGTCGGTGAGTCTGCCACCGAGACAGTGAGTCTGCCTATGAGTCGGTGAGTCTGCCACTGAGTCAGTGAGTCTGCCACCGAGACAGTGAGTCTGCCTATGAGTCGGTGAGTCTGCCACCGAGACAGTGAGTCTGCCTATGAGTCGGTGAGTCTGCCACTGAGTCGGTGAGTCTGCCACTGAGTCAGTGAGTCTGCCACTGAGTGGGACCACACAGCAACACAGCCCTGACCCATAGTATTCGTGACGTCTACTCCTCCCCTCAATTCCACCCCCACCCCCCACAATCAATTATATCAATTATCGATTGATCAATTGATCGGATCAATTATAAAAATAACGAACAACAAATAGATGGTAACTTAATTTAGCTATCATAAAGTATTTATAAAAATTGAGTAACTGAGTTACTCCTCAACACGTTAATCCCAGCGGGGTAAAGTGAAGTTCAATATTCAACTCAAATTTGAGTTTATTTTAAACGTCAATTTTGATACGAACGGACTTCATTTAACTTTCAAGTATTAATAAAAATTAAGATTGTGACTGCAGGTCGGTCAGCAGCATCATGAAAATCCCCTCAGTGACCACCGGTGGGTCCCTTCGCAGGAAACGTGCACACGGTGGCAGAGAAATTCCTAATGGCGTTAAGCTCAGGTTTTCAAGGCTAGCCGACACCAGATCATTTGTCAGGTTTCGGAGACTTTCTCTGATTGCTGCAAACTGAGCAGCAGCGAAGGCGCAAGTGCGCCCTTTGGGGGAGATGCAATTCCTATCCATCGGACGCGCGGTGTCGCCTAGAGCCACAATTGCGCCCTGGTGAGGAGTTTCGGAGGCCAATAATTCTAGGAATATCTTCGGCTCGTGATGAAGGTCGGACCGGCCTGGAGTCTGTGCGGACCGGCCATTCCGGCGCAGCTCACTTTCAGGACGAACACGAGTGAGAGTACGTGTGAGGGAACGGGTGGGAGTGCGGGTAATGGGACAGGTGGGAGTACGGGTAATGGGACGGGTGGGGGTACAGGTAATGGGACTGGTGGGAGTGCGGGTTATGGGACGGGTAGGAGTACAGTTAATGGGACGAGTAAGATTGATGGGACAGGTAGGAGTACAGTTAATGGGACGAGTAAGATTGATGGGACGGGTAGGAGTACAGTTATGGGACGAGTAAGATTTATGGGACGGGTAGGAGTACAGTTAACGGAACGAGTAAGATTTATGGGACGGGTAGGAGTACAGTTATGGGACGAGTAAGATTGATGGGACAGGTAGGAGTACAGTTAATGGGACGAGTAAGATTGATGGGACGGGTAGGAGTACAGTTATGGGACGAGTAAGATTTATGGGACGGGTAGGAGTACAGTTAACGGAACGAGTAAGATTTATGGGACGGGTAGGAGTTCAGTTATGGGACGAGTAAGATTTATTGGATAAGGAGGAGTACAGTTATGGGACGAGAAAGATTTATGGGACGGGTAGGAGTACAGTTATGGGACGAGTAAGATTTATTGGATGGGTAGGAGTACAGTTAATGGGACGAGTAAGATTGATGGGACGGGTAGAAGCACAGTTAATGGGACGAGTAAGATTTATGGTACGAGTAGGAGCACAGTTAATGGGACGAGTAAGATTTATGGCACGGGTAGGAGCACAGTTAATGGGACGAGTAAGATTTATGGCTCGGGTAGGAGCACAGTTAATGGGACGAGTAAGATTTATGGGACGGGTAGGAGTACAGTTAACGGAACGAGTAAGATTTATGGGCCGGGTAGGAGTACAGTTAACGGAACGAGTAAGATTTATGGGACGGGTAGGAGTACAGTTATGGGACGAGTAAGATTGATGGGACAGGTAGGAGTACAGTTAATGGGACGAGTAAGATTGATGGGACGGGTAGGAGTACAGTTATGGGACGAGTAAGATTTATGGGACGGGTAGGAGTACAGTTAACGGAACGAGTAAGATTTATGGGACGGGTAGGAGTACAGTTATGGGACGAGTAAGATTTATTGGATAAGGAGGAGTACAGTTATGGGACGAGAAAGATTTATGGGACGGGTAGGAGTACAGTTATGGGACGAGTAAGATTTATTGGATGGGTAGGAGTACAGTTAATGGGACGAGTAAGATTGATGGGACGGGTAGAAGCACAGTTAATGGGACGAGTAAGATTTATGGCACGAGTAGGAGCACAGTTAATGGGACGAGTAAGATTTATGGCACGGGTAGGAGCACAGTTAATGGGACGAGTAAGATTTATGGCTCGGGTAGGAGCACAGTTAATGGGACGAGTAAGATTTATGGCGCGAGTAGGAGCACAGTTAATGGGACGAGTAAGATTTATGGCACGAGTAGGAGCACAGTTAATGGGACGAGTAAGATTTATGGCACGAGTAGGAGCACAGTTAATGGGACGAGTAAGATTTATGGCACGGGTAGGAGCACAGTTAATGGGACGAGTAAGATTTATGGCACGGGTAGGAGCACAGTTAATGGGACGAGTAAGATTTATGGCACGGGTAGGAGCACAGTTAATGGGACGGGTAAGATTTATGGCACGAGTAGGAGCACAGTTAATGGGACGAGTAAGATTTATGGCACGGGTAGTAGCACAGTTAATGGGACGAGTAAGATTTATGGCACGGGTAGGAGCACAGTTAATGGGACGAGTAAGATTTATGGCACGAGTAGGAGCACAGTTAATGGGACGAGTAAGATTTATGGCACGGGTAGGAGCACAGTTAATGGGAAGAGTAAGATTTATGGCACGGGTAGGAGCACAGTTAATGGGACGAGTAAGATTTATGACACGAGTAGGAGCACAGTTAATGGGACGAGTAAGATTTATGGCACGGGTAGGAGCACAGTTAATGGGACGAGTAAGATTTATGGCACGGGTAGGAGCACAGTTAATGGGAAGAGTAAGATTTATGGCACGGGTAGGAGCACAGTTAATGGGAAGAGTAAGATTTATGGCACGGGTAGGAGCACAGTTAATGGGAAGAGTAAGATTTATGGCACGGGTAGGAGCACAGTTAATGGGACGAGTAAGATTTATGGCACGGGTAGGAGCACAGTTAATGGGAAGAGTAAGATTTATGGCACGGGTAGGAGCACAGTTAATGGGACGAGTAAGATTTATGACACGAGTAGGAGCACAGTTAATGGGACGAGTAAGATTAATAGGACGGATAAGAATACTCACGGGTAATGTGACGGTTGGGAGTGCGGGTAATGGGACGGTTTGGAGTACGGGTAATAAGGCGAGTAAGAGTACGGTTAATGGGACGGGTAAGATCAATAGGGCGGATAAGAATACTCACGGGTAATGGGACGGGTGGGAGTGCGGGTAATGGGACGGGTTGGAGTACGGGTAATAAGGCGAGTAAGAGTACGGTTAATGGGACGGGTAAGATCAATAGGGCGGATAAGAAAACTCACGGGTAATGGGACGGGTGGGAGTGCGGGTAATGGGACGGTTTGGAGTACGGGTAATAAGGCGAGTAAGAGTACGGTTAATGGGACGGGTAAGATCAATAGGGCGGATAAGAATACTCACGGGTAATGGGACGGGAGGGAGTGCGGGTAATGGGACGGGTTGGAGTACGGGTAATAAGGCGAGTAAGAGTACGGTTAATGGGACGGGTAAGATCAATAGGGCGGATAAGAATACTCACGGGTAATGGGACGGGTGGGAGTGCGGGTAATGGGACGGTTTGGAGTACGGGTAATAAGGCGAGTAAGAGTACGGTTAATGGGACGGGTAAGATCGATAGGGCGGATAAGAATACTCACGGGTAATGGGACGGGTGGGAGTGCGGGTAATGGGACGGATTGGAGTACGGGTAATAAGGCGAGTAAGAGTACGGTTAATGGGACGAGTAAGATCAATAGGGCGGATAAGAATACTCACGGGTAATGGGACGGGTGGGAGTGCGGGTAATGGGACGGGTTGGAGTACGGGTAATAAGGCGAGTAAGAGTACGGTTAATGGGACGGGTAAGATCAGAATACTCACGGGTAATAGGACGGGTGCGAGAGCGATGCGGGAGCACCTTCCACATCGCCATTATCTCTTTCAGGAACTTGAAAACGAGGAAAATTCCTAAGAAATTAATCCTCTTTAGTAGGAAAACGTTTCGGAGTCCAGCTCCATCATCAGTTCAAAAAGTACTAATAATAGATAAAGATATAAATAAAAGATGAAATAAAAGATATGAAACTGTTGACATTCATAAAAGATATCACGAAAACAAAGCTCAAAGAAAAATAAAATTGAAAAGATTGCTATCTATTTACTGTTTACAACGGGTATGAACTTTCAAATTAAGGGCAGGTTTTCACTCAAAAATATGCAAAGACTCTAAAATTCTCCGGTCATTAGAGTTTGAGGCAGAGTCTAAGATTTGGAAGTCGGTAGTAAATAATAGGTACATTGAGAAGTGATTGAGTACCGCGGAGTGAGAGGGGTGTGCTAATTGGGTTCCTGTAGGTAAGCTTATACCTTGACGCTCTGCCACTGATATAAAAATTCCGTGACGTCATGCCGACATACGCTGATGTGCACTGCACACAACTGTATGAATAAGCCAGAGAGGCTCGCATCTCAGTGGGAAGCGTATCTTTTTACCGGAAAAAAGAAGCCACCGCAAAATTATTAACCAGGGCGACGCGTAACAGGAAGTGATGAAAGTATGTTTCACAGAGTAATTTTAACTCACGTGACAATTTCTCAGATGTGGCGCTCCAAATTGCCACGTGAATTAAAATTACCGTGTGCATAAGGCGTTCATAACTTCCAGTTACGCGTCGTTCTGTCTGGTTAATAATTTTGAGCTAAGTTAACATAAGCATCCACATGACATTCTCTCACCCGCATGGCATATTCTCACCCACATGGCATATTCTGTCACGAGACTTAGTCCTGCCCCTCATTAATTTACATTAATGAGGAGACCGGGTTCTCGGAAATTGAGGAATTGGCACACCTCCATGAAATCATGAAATACACAAGAAAGAAAAAACATACGATACAACCATCAATGCAACACAATTGACAAAGGAAATTCACACACCAAGGTAATTACCATTATTTACATGAGCACAATAATTGAGGCACTCCCGATGTGAAGGGACCCACTTACAATAGCGCGTTTCTGTGCGCATCCGCCTTGATGAGAGCCTGCTTACGCCGAAAGGAGTGTAATACGCAGAATGCTGTTGCAAAATTTTTATGATTACGTCGGAATATCCTTTCACACATTTATGCGGAGATCACACAATTCACGTATCATAAGTATTGGGCCCCTACGACTACCTCAATTACCACACCCTATAACAAGCACATTACTGAGATTTTATAGTATTGTGAATTATACGAGTGCTATCCTAACGATTTGGCCGGCCAACACTCCCTCTAACGTTACCTACTCACAGCACCAGGACAAAATGGCATCTATCCTATATTACGTTTTCCAACAGCACAGGACACGTTACTTCAGATTACAAGTACATTCGCACTGGCATGGCATCAGTTCAGATTCCCTGGGTATTATCAGTTCAATTGCACTTTTCACGACTGCATTCAGAGCTTCCCGTCGCTTTTTCTATGGAGAAATAGGAGACTACCCTCCTGCAAAGATCACAACATTTACCCATTACCTTGATTGTAAAAATCGTGCTCATGACATTTATACATTTTATATTTCATTCAACGGCATTAATTTTTCCATTATATGTATAAATGTTTCGAACAGCATCTCTTGTGAACAAAACTCTCCCATTCATTTCAAAAGCATCTCTTCCAAAGAAAAACTACATTTCTTAACCCCCCCCCCCCCCCCCAATCAACGTTTGATCCTTTTTTTTCGACCACCGTGGTCTCGTACGAAACTTCTTTTCTCTACAGTAGATCAAGAAAATTTAAATTGTCGATACCAGAATTTTTTGTTTAACAAGTTTAACCTATTGTATGTGAAAATATTTCGACGCACGCTATATTCACGTATTATTTTTCAGTCAACACATCGTTAAGACGCACTTTCCCGACGGTTCTCTGTGCACGACTGAATCTTTCCCCTTTCAGTTCTATTTAAGTGTTCTAGAGGGCTGTCCTCTATTTTCTGTACGACCAATGAACGACCGTCCCACGCATGGATATTTTGAAAGGTCACCGTGGCCAAGCGGTTTAGGGCACTTGCCTTCTGGTGAAGAGTTCGAAATGTGAAAACCCGACGTATCTTCGCAATGGGAAAAGAGAAAACAGACGCAATCACCGGCAATTCTGGCGTTTGAAATCGCTATCCACTAAATTAGAGATTTAAAAATCATTGCATTATTTACAAGGCATTTGAAAACTTACGTACACGATCTATACCCAAGGGATTTTATGTGGAAACACACCTTGTACACATATTCCGCGTTCCCTTAACTCCATACTAAATGGTTCCTTCGTCTTACCTCTCGTTGGAACGTCTTTGGGAGGCTTAAACTTACTTGGCCAACTATCTAAAGGCACTCGATGATCTGCGCTGACTTGATAGCAACAAAAAAAACTCATTTATTTAGAAATAAGAGTGTGATCGAACACTAGTAGGATAAGAAAACATGCGAGGTATCATACATCTGTTATAGTATATAATAATGAGACAAATTTATGATACAAAGCAAAATGTAGATTTATCAACGTTTGTAACCGAGCACACTGAGGGCGCCGAAAGGTTCAGGAAACTTAATCACGTACACAGAAAAATTAAACGTATAACATTTCAGAAAATCTGGATAGTTCACTATATATAATAATTCCTCATTGCAGAATGAAATTAAATGGTACGATAATTTGGGGGTACTACAGTTACTTCCTTAAAAGTTAGACTGCAAAATTATAAAAGTACAATCATACTTCTCTCCTAGTTTACCTACGGTGAATTTAGCACTAAGCAAACACACTTATGGACCTCATTCGTAGCAGAAGTGCCGCAAAGCAACAGTTGGCGTTCATATTTTCAAAAACCTCATATCTCCTACCCTGGCATCTCTTAATACGCGCTTTGATTTCCCACAAACAACAAACTCATCGCACCGCGGGGGCCAATCTAATTTCAGAAGCTTCAGGTTACTGAAACGTGGCATATCCTGAAACCAAGATTACCGTCCGGTGCGTGTTCTTGCTCTCGTGAACCGGTCCATCTGACACAAGAGCTCTGGAGAACTAAAAATGAAGTGCGACTTCCGTTCTAAGTCCTCGAATCACACAGGTTGTTAGATGCACCCTCAGTGGAGCGAGTGCAAATAATCGTTCAGTAATGATACTAAGTACAGATACAGCGCCACCTCTTAGATAACGCTAGCGTAGCTACAATTAGTGAATGAGATGTGTGTATGCAAATGTACCCATATGGAATAGGTTTAGGTCACATTATCGATTCTGGACGCAAATTGTGAACGGTATCTCAGATACTGCCACGCAGTCCTACAATAAAGCCTATCGCTTCAAACTTCAACCAAAAAATTTTTTTTCCTATGACCTATCAAGTACAAGTAAAAATTGCAGCGGGGGGGGGGGGGGAGAGGGAGGAAGGTTGCATGTCTCCCTTATATGTAAAATTATTCATACAATCTGCGACAAAGAAGTTTTATAGACATGCCCAGAGAAGTACGCTGTGGCCCCCAAAAAAACTAAACTTACGGGTCGAACGAAAGAAATTTTGAGACGAATCAATGATCGGAGATCCTTAGATCACCAATTTTATCTGAAGTGAAATTAACAAACCACTGCGTTACAATTCCTAACTCTAGCACAGTGCTGCTAAGCTCAGCGGATTTGAAGCAACTATTGGGCAGAACTGCTCAATCCTATCCTAATGAACGGATGTTTCATTAACTCAACAGTTGAGCACATTGAGAAATTTGGAATCTATACTTCCGTAGGAGCGGGCCAAGTTTTGGGACGAACTGCCAAAGATCACGCTACAAATTTTCTTCCTTTCTGAATTAGAGCACACATAGAACCTGTGAGTTAGCGTACGATTGGGGTGCAATTGGACATCTAATCAGTATTACAATCGGGCATCAGGTCCGCGGTCAATACACGCCGACTGCATGGACGAAAAAGTTACTTTCATAAGATGAAATCCACGAATCTATATCGCAATATTCTACGAGCACAACTGGAGAAAATCCGGTTATGCTTTTCACAGCGAAGTTGGCGGCGTTTCTATCATTAAAATTACCATTGCTCTGACACACGACAGAGAAGCAAGGCACTAGCTGATATAGGCGTCATGATTGCGGAGGAGCGACTAAATCTACGCTGGATATGAGCAGAAGGTCCCCCAAATTTCATACACAGCTTCAATATTCAAGGTGGATATGAAACTAGCACCGTATACATTACCTTATCTATTCAACTCCAGTGATACCTTTACCGAGTACAGAACGCATTACCATTACTGCACTAGTTAACATGAGTAACCGTCACAATGAACGAAGGAGAAATTACAAAACTTTGACTCGAGACGAGACAGCGTTGCTCTGGTTACTATTTGCGAACGACAAGAAACTCAATCCAAATCCTCACACCCCAGTCCAACAAGAGCACCTTGCTCCAGATGCTCTACTAGAACAAGATCATACACGACTGAGGTGCCCTGTGAAAGTGCGAATGGAAGGGGGAAGACTTTGGACAGCACTGAAGTGCATCCAACTTTAGAAATATTACGAAAAACAAGCTAACGTATCCTGAGATCCAAAACGCACGCAACTTCACTTAAAGCACAAAAATTTTCAATCGCTTTCGAAGAGAACAAGCGAAAAGACGCTCGGCTCCTCAATAGCGGAAGAACAGAAATTACCACTATCATAATGGAACAAATCGGGAAGACAACGCAGAAGACGGTACACTCTCCGCACCAGAACACTCCCCAAAAAGAACAAGTGAGAGAGAGCGGACAGTGCGGCTACAAGGCTACAGGAATGATGATGCAGGCCGAACAGACACCGCTCAGCGCAAGATGTGACCAAAAGTACAGCCCTTACGGTTGTCGGAAAAGAAACATACGAGCGAGCCTCTACTGGCTATAAGTTTTCCGTACAAGACCATTGTTATGATTTAATTCCGTTCGATTGTGGCCGAAATGTCGTATTATAATCAAACTTGATGGACCATTGTTGCACAGTGCTTAATAATTCGTAGTATAGATAGTTTTGAAATACCATTTCGTCGATACCATACAGGGAGATTTGTAAGGCTGATAAACTTCTCCAATTATTATTCATAGATCCTAAGTTGAAAAAAAACGCGCGAAAAAAACTTCGACCTCTTCAAGAAAAAATAATAAAATTCTGACGCTCAGCAATCACAATTTACGAACGCATCGTTGAACAGGGCGCAAGTAAAAAAAATACAACAGATTTATAAGGACGTTACCAATTGAACGCATACAAACCACCTAGCTCAGCGACTCTCCACCAACACGGAGTGTTTTGGAGTAAATTTTTTATACCCCAAAGGGAAAAAATAAAAACGAAATTATTCGATGCATTCCAATTAATTTTTCAGTAGTTCCACGCTGATGTAGACCCATCTCGAATACATTTCCAATTAAATTTAGCCTTACAACAAATATAAAAGAACAGTTCCGCGTTGATTCCTAATACATTTCCAAGGAAACTCATCCTCTCAACGGCCCTCCAAGGAACAAGACGACATCGATGATGAAATTTATGCGAGGTCCGGAGATTAGGGGACGCAGACCTAGGCGAGCTCGGCAGGTATGGAGGTGGTGAACGTCGGCGTCTCCAGCTCCTCGTGCTTCTTCATGCGCCCTCCCTGCCGCAGCGAACAGGACTTGGGTTAAATGCTATTCTATTCAATGCCAGCTTCAGGGAAATTTTTCAGGTAAGGTGATTGTGAAACAGGCAATTTTGCTAGTGAGTTTATGAAGGCAGACTGACTGGTACGCGAAACTTCAGACGGACAGACTGACTGGTACGCGAAACTTCAGACGGACAGACTGACTGGCACACATAAAGCAATGGTTTAGATAAGAGCGTTGGCACAAAAACAGTATTAATGGCTTAGGTTTGGCAGAAAAGTAGGGTATGTAATGGAAGTGCAGGTAGGTACAATTAGAGCAGTATCGAGTGAACATGTTGACACAGGTTTTCAAGTTCTACGATACATTGGTGTTTCTTTCACCAGTACATTTATAGCTCTTCCTTTCGTCTTCTCTAAGCTTTAGTGTTCTTGTCGTCACCGTTGGTAAGAGCAATTCTATCATGTGTATCTCGACCGTGCGTTGGCATACAAGAGGTGATAGGTGGAGTAATGCTATGAGGAAAAGGAAATAGGCAGCACCTGCTATTTTCAATAGCACGTTGACATGCGTACAATAAGTGAATCATGAAGTTGGAGAAATAATGCAGTACCTGCCGTTGTTTATGACCCTATCTTGACATACAAGATACAAGAGGAATGAAGCAATGCCTGCTGCTGTTTACAACCGTGTGTTGGCATACAAGAGATGATAGATGGAGTAGGGGAAATAAAGCAATGATTGCTGCTGTTTATAACAGTAAATTGACGTAAGATGTGTCGTATAGAGAAGGGGAACCAAACAATCCGTACCTGCTGCTGCTTGTAGTGGTTGATGATGTCCTGGTCAGCAGGACAGCTCTGGTTGAAAGCGTCCAGCTGGTACTGGTTGCGCAGGTAGCGCCACAGGTGCGTCAGCTCCGGGCTGATCTCGAAGTCAGCGAAGTACTTGCCTGACAACCAACGCTAAGTTATTCACACCTGAACGCAGTACGTCACTGTACGTGCACACACAGGATATGTGTACCAGCATATACTCAAACTAGATATGCATACCAGCATATACTCAAACTAGATCTGCATACCAACACATACCCAAACCAAATGTGCATACACACATACATACTCAAATTGGATATGCACGAGCAAAAAACACACACATAGATAGATAGCGATCTCACTTTAAAAACTCGACACGTTGCAAAATTGCTATTTAAATTAAATGTCTTTTTGTAAAACAGCATAGCGTTTATTCACGCCAAGGCGCCTGGAGTCACTAGAAACAGTTTCTTCTGAATTTGTAAACGTACGCTACACTCAACTGTAACATCAAGCTGAAAATTTTAACCAACACCAGAGTGAACAGCTCATCACTTTGCACAATAAAACTGAGTTTGCATCAACACCTACGACACAGATGCTAAATTACAGATCAGCACAATAGTCATTCACTATAGACATGACAAAATTTGCACCAGGACCTCGACATCCTAAATTACAGACCAGCATAACGTTCATTCACTCTAGGCAACAAGACGGTTTGCAACAGGAGCAGCAGCACCTGGACATGCTAAATTACAGACCAGCATAACGTTCATTCACTCTAGACAACAAGACAGTTTGCAACAGGAGCAGCAGCACCTGCAACACGGCAAATCAGCACAAGACTCATTCACTCTAGACAAGATACAAGATGCAGTAGCAGAACCATCACCTGCGACGCGGATGTGCTGGAGCTTGGGCATGAGCTCGCAGTCGAAGCAGCACATGGTGTCGCCGGTGAGGAAGCGCGTGTCGCGCTGGGCGAGATGCGCGTTGATCGCCTGCAGGTGGCGCTGCAGCACGTTGCGCGACGCGTCGTCCCGCTTCACCAGCATCAGCTTGAACTTCTGCTCACACCGCAAGGGTAATTAGCCTAAACTTATGCACACCCATGATAAATAATTATTATCGTAGCTTGAACTGCTGCACAGCATCAAGGCCTCGTAATTACCACAGCTAGCTTAGTACTCGAGGATCTCTTTCAGGAACATTCGAACCCAATCTGAAATTGATATCAACACCGTTAAGGATTGAAAAGTTAAACAGTCTTCGGTGACGCTCTAGGCATAATTCCTGATAGGGAAGAGTTATTTTGGAAACTCATCTACTCCTACTTTGCTAGCGTACATGTTTTTTTTCCTTACTCGAGGACACTTGTTAGGACTGTTTTTGAAAAAACTAGGGCTTTTTTTCTTACATGCGTCTAGGGCTCTTTCAAGAAAATTCATGGCTGTTTGGAAACACATCTATATAGTTTCTTAATATATCTACGGCTCTTCAAAAACGTAGGCAACGTACACAGAGCTACTTTGGTCTTTCAGACTTTCCGGAATATTCACTGAGCTGTTTCAGAAAAAATGTATCAACTGTCCCAAAAATGCTCACCGCTGTTTCAGAACACAACTAAGGCTGTTTTAAGCAACTTTCATCCCAAGAAGCGATTAAAAGATTCAATAATCCCCACACGGAAACCAATGTAACAACGTAGCACGAGTAAATCAACGAGGTCAAACCGACAAATAGAAGACGAGAACAAATAGCTACAAGCAGAACACTAACGATTTTTAAACAATATACGTTATCATAGCGCTACAACTAGCGCGTTAGTCCTACAGATACACCGCTACAAAGACGAACATCGCTCGAAATTACGCCGGCGAAAGTTGTTCTAAAATCCTACCCTAGGACGGTAGAGCTTCAACTCACGCTGTAGACGTTCTCGATCTTGCTTGTTCTAAAAACCCAACTCATGCTCTAGACGTTCTCGATCTTGCTTGTTCTAAAAACCCAACTCATGCTCTAGACGTTTTCGATCTTGCTTGTTCTAAAAACCCAACTCATGCTCTAGACGTTCTCGATCTTGCTTGTTCTAAAAACCCAACTCATGCTCTAGACGTTCTCGATCTTGCTTGTTCTAAAAACCCAACTCATGCTTGTAGGGGCGACCATGCCGGCCTTCCGCTCTTCTTCCCAGTGACGTCGGAAGACATAGATTAGTCCTCTATATAGCCTGCGATGCTTCACAGATTGGTACTTTTTTGTGATCATACGCGCCTACTGTGGTCTCCTTCTAATGTGTGATTAGTAACTGTTTATTGTAGCTCAGAGTTAAGCCCTGTCGCTAATTGTTTCTTTTCCATTCTAGACCTGAACTTGAACCGTACAGAACACTGGTGAACTTAATTTTCTAAGTATTAGATAGTGTCACCATTTCTGACGAGTAAGTTTACTTCTGTTTTTTGTGTGTTAGGGCCCTAGCTGAAGTTAGGTAGGCGTTCTTTGTATTGAAATTAAGTGTTGTAATGTCAAGTACTCTTTCCCGGTTAATTGTTCCGTTTTCAGCACTTACTACTTTCTACCCCAACTTTATCGTATTTCATAATCTTCTTTCTCCGTTAACTGTGTCTGTGCTCTTCCTGTGTGGATTTTGCGTACCCGAAGCCCCGTGCTAAGTGGTGCCCTTTCCTTCCTCTCTTTGGAACGCCTTGTGTGAATCGATAGGCTTAGACTGCCTGTTAGTTAGAGACAAATCTAACAAGTATTTCTGCATTGTCTTGCTTTTTGTAGATTTACTGAAATTGAAATACTAGTTACCTTATTTCCCGCTAGACCTGCTAGTGAGATTTTCTCTCGCCGTTAATTCAAGGTTTGACCCTAGCAAGCCGCGAACAGTGTTAATGGTGGTGTGTTTGTTCGCAGGCTGGACTTGCCCTGTGCCAAAGGAAGCCACGCTCGTGTTTGTTCATGTTCGTCCGTCAAGTCTACTGACTAGCTGACTCGCTGGCTTGTATCCTGCACGGGTCCCTGGTGCCTTATCCTGCACGGGTCCCTGGTGCCTTATCCTGCACGGGTCCCTGGTGCCTTATCCTGCACGGGTCCCTGGTGCCTTATCCTGCACGGGTCCCTGGTGCCTTATCCTGCACGGGTCCCTGGTGCCTTATCCTGCACGGGTCCCTGGTGCCTTATCCTGCACGGGTCCCTGGTGCCTTATCCTGCACGGGTCCCTGGTGCCTTATTCTGCACCGGTCCCTGGTGCCCCATCCTGGCGTGTGTTCTATGACCGCCGTTGTGCTTGCCCACCATCACGGTTCCCCACCTGCAATCTACATTACTAACTATAAGTTAAGATATATATATTTTTCCTTTATTCATGCAATCAATAAATCTATTGGTTGTTCCGTGTTTCAATTCCCGAGGCGGTTGGGGTGCCTAGAGCGTTTTGATCTGACGTCCCCACTATTAGAGCTGTACGGAATACTTCCGTCACTTGGCCCTGACATATTTGTGGCGACCTTGCCAGGGGGATGTTCGGGTTAATTTCGCTCACACCTCTCATTCCGACCTAACCTCGGGATTGAATACATGTGACACACCACTGTTCACTGCTCGCGAGTCTGCTGGTCGAGGTGAGTGGAATTTCTCATTGGCGGTGCTGGCGTGGAAGTGTAAAGGCTCAGTGTGTTTATTTTATAGTATTGGCAGAAGGCACTGCGATACATTGTTCGGACAATTCTATTAGGGACTTGTCGAACATCAAGTTATCCGTAATTTCTGTAAGCGTGTATTGGCTGATCAGCCATACTGGTTGCCTTGATCTGTTTGAAGTTGCTAGCTTGAATCCATTATGTCAGGTCTCCCGACCATTGCTGAGCTTAAGGCTGAGGCTACCGAGTTGGGTTTGAAGGGAGACGCTATTGTGGACTTCGTGTATAAGCAGCAAGCTTTTTATCGAGATCAACGGGCTGTGGAGCGAGCTGCTCTTGCTGATGAGAAGGAAAAAGAAAGAGCTCACGAACTTAAGGTGTTGGAGTTACGTAATAAGTCACCTGATGTTGATTGCTCAGATTTAAATTTGCGGCCAAAGTTGCCCGTGTTGAAAGACGGTGAAGAAATCACCTCGTACTTAATTAGGTTTGAACGTGTAGCTTCCCTGTTGGGTATTAGCGAGAGGACATTTGCAGTTAGGCTAGGGTCCTTGTTGGAGGGAAAGGCGCTAAAAATTTACGCCGCCCTCTCTCCTGATATTACTGGAGATTACTCAAAACTAAAGAAAGCTCTACTTGAAGGTTTCAATAAAACTCCTGATACGTCCAGAGAAGAGTTTCGTTGCATGAGAATTTGCCCTGATCAAACCTATCAGCAATTTGCCGTGCAATTGACGAGAGTCTTGGATTTTTGGCTGGAATCTCGCTCTGTTCAGAAAGACTTTGAAAGTCTGAAGAACTTTTTTCTTGTTGATCAGCTGCTTAGTTGCGTTCCCCCACAGTTGAGGTTATTCATTAAGGAGCAAGATGCTCACACGATTGAAGATATAGTTCGCCTTGCTGACAACTGGAGTGTGGCTCATAAAGCCTATCCTAAGCAAAAAGATAAATCCGTCATTCGGAAGGCTTATGGTCCTGAGTTTCAGAGCCGTGCAAGCAACCCTCCAGCCCCAACCCAGACCTCTGTTCTGGGCAATAGCCCTAAACGATTTTCTACGAAGTGTTTTGTGTGTGGTGATCCTAATCATGTTAAGCGTAATTGTCCTAGGAATCCTTTCCTTTACGCAAAGCCCACTACTGATAGAGTTCATAATGTTCAGTTCAGTCTCGATGATTCCATTAACACGTTAGTTGCGATGGGTTAAACAGAAGTTCAATATTCAACTTAAATTTAAAGTCA
The DNA here is from genome assembly GCA_030386875.1 of Morinoia aosen. Taxonomy (NCBI): domain Eukaryota; kingdom Metazoa; phylum Arthropoda; class Malacostraca; order Amphipoda; family Talitridae; genus Morinoia; species Morinoia aosen. The sequence continues at coordinate 14,731,766 of CM059568.1, forward strand.
AAAGTGATAAGCAAATTTGTAAATATCAAACATTAACTAGGCCTGTTAAATACCATTAATTTAGAAAGGTTATTAGAATTTTTCAAAACGACCCATCGGTGGGTCGTTTCGCAGCAGGAAAAACCTAAGTACGACCCACCGATGGGTCGTTTCGCAAGCAACGTGTTAAACGAAACTACTATACTTCTGGTACTGTTAACGGGACCCACGTGTCCACCATCTTGAGGGATTCAGGCTGCAGCGCAGTAATTGTTTCGTGCGATTTGTTCCCTGACACAGATGTCTCGAAATGCAAGACCGTAGAGGTCTCAGACTACTTAGGCAGAAGGGACGTTTTCCCGTTGGTAAGATGCTACATTAGATGCAAATATTTTTGTGGCTGGGTCGACGCAATCAGAGCGCCGATCAAATTTTGTTCAGTGATGATTGGTAACGTAGATGGTGCTTCACATCTTCCCCTGTATGATTTAGGATTAGAATCGGAATCAAAACCCGAATCCGTCGCAGCAGTTAGTACTCGTTCAAGTAAGACTTCTAAACTAATTCATCCATTGGTGTTGCCAAATATTGACTGCATTAACATAACTCCTGTAGAGTTTAAAGCAATGCAGGAGTCTTGTCCTAGTCTTTCAAAAATTAGAGAATTAGTAGAGTCGGGAGAACTTGTTGTGATGAGGGACAAATCTATTTTCTGTTTTGAGAAGCACAAAGACTTGATTTATCGTCGGTGTATCTCTTCTAAAACAGCTAGGCTTATCGGTAAATTTTCACTTGTGGTCCCGGCGCCTTGCCGTAAAAGCGTCTTAACCATGGCGCACGAGTCCCCTCTTGCTGGCCATTTCGGCCATAGGAAAACTGAACTACGTGTTAGGGAATTATTCTTCTGGCCTTCTGTCACTATGGATATCAGGAATTTTTGTCGCTCGTGCGATAAATGTCAGAGGCTAGGCCCAAAGGGGCAAACGAAAAGAGTTCCACTGGAACCAATGCCGGTAGTTACTGAGCCCTTCAGTAAGGTTGCCATAGACTTTGTTGGTCCTTTAACCCCATGTTCCTTTGAGGGCCATAAATATATCCTGACATTAATCGATTTCGCCACCGGGTTTCCGGATGCTGTACCTCTCAAAGAGATTGACTCAGTGTCCGTTGCAGAGGCCTTGTTGTCGATATTTTCACGGACTGGAATACCCCGAGTAATCCTCTCAGACCGAGGTACTCAATTTACTTCTAAATTAATGGGTGAGTTACATAGACTCCTCGGTGTTAAACCCGTTTTCACCACTCCTTACCACCCGATGGGCAATGGTAGGATAGAGCGTGTCCACGGCCCACTCAAAGCGTGCTTACGTAAGTTGTGCTCAGACAAGCCGAAGGAGTGGCATCGTTATTTGATCCCCACTCTTTTCGCGTTGCGCGAGCTCCCTAGTGACCGCTCAGGATTCTCAGCGTTCGAACTACTCTACGGGCGTCAGGTACGTGGCCCCTTGTCAGTTCTGCGAGACCTGTGGGAAGACAACTCCCTGGTGGAAGAACAACGATCTTCTTTCCAGTACGTAATTGAACTGCAGGAGAAACTGCAAGAGTGTTCAAAGATAGCAGCCCAAAATACTGGCATGAGCGTTAAGCGCTACAAAGATTACTACGATGTTAAGTCCCAGGACAGACAGTTTAGTCCCGGCCATGAGGTTTTGTTACTGTTGCCTGATAACTCAAATAAATTGTTGATGGCCTGGAAGGGACCGTTCAAAATTCTTGAGAGGAAAAGTAGAATTACTTACCTGATTGATGAAGCTGGTGTTCCTAAGTTGTACCACGTAAACCTATTGAAGAGATACTACCGTAGATCTTCAGATGATAGCAGCCGGGGTGACGAAACCGCATCCTCTGTTGTTCCCATGCGAGCGGGACCCTTAGCCATTTGTCAAAATTGTGTAATTGAAGAGCTGCCTTCTGACCTTCCTGAAGCCGAGACTGGGTGGTCTAGTATGCTCGACTGGGACATATCTGATGAGACAGAGCGTCCTGTTCTTAATGTGGAGTTAACAAAACCCAAAATCAGAGATTTGCAAAATTTGTTGCTTGACTATCGCAAAGTTCTTGACCCTCGTCCTGGGTGTACTAATACCATTACGTACGAGATTCAACTGATGACCTCTCAACCAGTTAGGGCTAAATTCTATCCCGTACCTGTTCATTTGAAGTCGCAGTTTGATACCGAAGTTGACAATTTGTTGAAACTAGGCATAATTCAGCCATCGAAATCCTCGTATTGTTCTCCTGTTGTAATGGTCAAGAAACCAGATGGGTCGTATCGCCTGACCGTAGATTACCGGGCCTTAAACTCAATAACTGTGTTCCAAGCAGAGCCTCCCTGCTTGATTGATTCAGAGCTGCACAAGTTCACCGGAGCCAAGTATTTCTCAGAAATAGACTTGACCCGGGCCTATCACCAAATATCACTTGCTAAAGAGGCTCAGCCCCTAACTGCTTTCCCTACTAGCCGTGGCCTAATGGAGTTCGTAAAGCTACCATTTGGGCTGGTTAACGCCTGTTCTCGGTACGCACATTTGATGCGGATTGTGTTACATGGGTTGGAAAATGTAACTTTCTACTTTGACAATATTTACGCTTACGGGAAAACGTGGGATGAACACTTGAAAGCGCTAAAATCCGTATTTGTCAGGCTCCAACAGCACGGGCTGACAGCTCGTCCTTCGAAGTGTAGGTTTGGTTTTCCCACCATGAAGTACTTGGGGTTTGTTGTCGGTGCAGACGAAATCAGACCTCAGGGAGATAAGATCACGACTATTGTGAATTTGCCTCTTCCTTCTACAAAGAAGTTGCTAAGATCTTTCATTGGCTTAGCATCGTTCTACCGCCGCTTTATTCCTAACGCTGCCAGTCTCTTTGCTCCCATGACTGAATTATTAAAGAAAGATGGTAAAGAACCCCTTTCTTGGACTGACCAGGGCCTTGAAAATTTTGAGCTTGTGAAACGATCTTTGTCAGCTGAGCCTGTTTTAAAATTACCAGACGTTTATTCCCCATTTGTATTGCGTACTGATGCGTCTAATGTCGGTTTGGGTGCGATCCTGATTCAGTACCACGATAACGTGCCTCACCCTGTCGCCTACGCGAGCCGTAAGCTGGTAGACAGAAAAACTCGTTATTCCACAATCGAACGAGAGTGCCTTGCCATAGTGTGGGGTGTAGGAAAATTTAAGTTTTATTTGCTTGGTGCAGAATTCCTGTTGGAGGTTGATCATAAGCCTCTACTCTCCTTGCAAAAACTTAAGTGTGAAAACTCCCGTTTGATGAGATGGGCTTTGAACCTACAGTCATTTAGGTTCACGATTGTCCACATTCCTGGTAAAGATAACCTTGGAGCAGATTTGCTAAGCCGACTTCCAACGGATTGAAAGACTGCTTCCTTGTGGAGGCGTCGCATTCGCTGGTAATAACTAAATGTTCATGTGTAACCCAAGGCTATTAACTTAGCCTGCTGAGTGGTTCTTAGGTGTAAGTTGTTCGTTCAACTCTCGTAATGATCTCTGTTGTTAAAATTAACAAGGTTTACCTTCGTAGTTGATTCTAGTCAGGATAGAATCTTCAAGGGGGGAGTCGTGTAGGGGCGACCATGCCGGCCTTCCGCTCTTCTTCTCAGTGACGTCGGAAGACATAGATTAGTCCTCTATATAGCCTGCGATGCTTCACAGATTGGTACTTTTTTGTGATCATACGCGCCTACTGTGGTCTCCTTCTAATGTGTGATTAGTAACTGTTTATTGTAGCTCAGAGTTAAGCCCTGTCGCTAATTGTTTCTTTTCCATTCTAGACCTGAACTTGAACCGTACAGAACACTGGTGAACTTAATTTTCTAAGTATTAGATAGTGTCACCATTTCTGACGAGTAAGTTTACTTCTGTTTTTTGTGTGTTAGGGCCCTAGCTGAAGTTAGGTAGGCGTTCTTTGTATTGAAATTAAGTGTTGTAATGTCAAGTACTCTTTCCCGGTTAATTGTTCCGTTTTCAGCACTTACTACTTTCTACCCCAACTTTATCGTATTTCATAATCTTCTTTCTCCGTTAACTGTGTCTGTGCTCTTCCTGTGTGGATTTTGCGTACCCGAAGCCCCGTGCTAAGTGGTGCCCTTTCCTTCCTCTCTTTGGAACGCCTTGTGTGAATCGATAGGCTTAGACTGCCTGTTAGTTAGAGACAAATCTAACAAGTATTTCTGCATTGTCTTGCTTTTTGTAGATTTACTGAAATTGAAATACTAGTTACCTTATTTCCCGCTAGACCTGCTAGTGAGATTTTCTCTCGCCGTTAATTCAAGGTTTGACCCTAGCAAGCCGCGAACAGTGTTAATGGTGGTGTGTTTGTTCGCAGGCTGGACTTGCCCTGTGCCAAAGGAAGCCACGCTCGTGTTTGTTCATGTTCGTCCGTCAAGTCTACTGACTAGCTGACTCGCTGGCTTGTATCCTGCACGGGTCCCTGGTGCCTTATCCTGCACGGGTCCCTGGTGCCTTATCCTGCACGGGTCCCTGGTGCCTTATCCTGCACGGGTCCCTGGTGCCTTATCCTGCACGGGTCCCTGGTGCCTTATCCTGCACGGGTCCCTGGTGCCTTATCCTGCACGGGTCCCTGGTGCCTTATCCTGCACGGGTCCCTGGTGCCTTATCCTGCACGGGTCCCTGGTGCCTTATCCTGCACGGGTCCCTGGTGCCTTATTCTGCACCGGTCCCTGGTGCCCCATCCTGGCGTGTGTTCTATGACCGCCGTTGTGCTTGCCCACCATCACGGTTCCCCACCTGCAATCTACATTACTAACTATAAGTTAAGATATATATATTTTTCCTTTATTCATGCAATCAATAAATCTATTGGTTGTTCCGTGTTTCAATTCCCGAGGCGGTTGGGGTGCCTAGAGCGTTTTGATCTGACGTCCCCACTATTAGAGCTGTACGGAATACTTCCGTCACTTGGCCCTGACAATGCTCTAGACGTTTTCGATCTTGCTTGTTCTAAAAACCCAACTCATGCTCTAGACGTTCTCGATCTTGCTTGTTCTAAAAATCCAATTCATGCTGTAGACGTTCTCCATCTAGCTTGTTCTAAACTCGCACCCTAGGATGGTAGAGGTCGGACTCACGCTGTAGACGTTCTCCATCTAGCTTGTTCTAAACTCGTACCCTAGGATGGCAGAGGTCGGACTCACGCTGTAGACGTTCTCCATTTAGCTTGTTCTAAACCCGCACCCTAGGATGGTAGAGGTCGGACTCACGCTGTAGACGTTCTCCATCTAGCTTGTTCTAAACTCGCACCCTAGGATGGCAGAGGTCGGACTCACGCTGTAGACGTTCTCCATCTAGCTTGTTCTAAACTCGCACCCTAGGATGGTAGAGGTCGGACTCACGCTGTAGACGTTCTCCATCTAGCTTGTTCTAAACTCGCACCCTAGGATGGTAGAGGTCGGACTCACGCTGTAGACGTTCTCCATCTAGCTTGTTCTAAACTCGCACCCTAGGATGGTAGAGGTCGGACTCACGCTGTAGACGTTCTCCATCTAGCTTGTTCTAAACTCGCACCCTAGGATGGCAGAGGTCGGACTCACGCTGTAGACGTTCTCCATCTAGCTTGTTCTAAACTCGCACCCTAGGATGGTAGAGGTCGGACTCACGCTGTAGACGTTCTCCATCTAGCTTGTTCTAAACTCGCACCCTAGGATGGCAGAGATCGGACTCACGCTGTAGACGTTCTCCATCTAGCTTGTTCTAAACTCGCACCCTAGGATGGTAGAGGTCGGACTCACGCTGTAGACGTTCTCCATCTAGCTTGTTCTAAACTCGCACCCTAGGATGGCAGAGGTCGGACTCACGCTGTAGACGTTCTCGATCTTGCTGGCGACCTCCTTGTCCTGCACGAAGAGGTTGTGGCCGCCAGGAATGTTCTTCATGATGTGCCGCTCGATCTTATCGTTCTCCAGCACCGCGAGCCCGTTGTCGATCAGGATGGGCGGTGGCGTCGCCTCGAAGTTAGACCTGCCACAAAATATACCATATAATTATTATTATTTTTATTAGCGCCTAAATGCGCCTTGTGAGGGCTTGCAGTCATTTCTAAGTCTAAGTTTCAGTCATTTCTAAGTCTAAGTAACAGTCATTTCTAAGCCAGACACTAATGGCTTCTTTGTCTCAAGTCATTTCAAATTCAACGACAGAGTCTATGTTTAACAAATAGTAAATTTTCAGGTGAAGCAGTGACAATATTACACAAATCTATGCGTGACAGAAGTCACTTATAATTGCTCAACCCGTAGCAGACAAGTACATTAGTAATCAGGACATAGCATATCCCAATTTAACAGCATCAACATTTCATGATCGAAACATAACGTTTAAAATACTAGCTAACTTTTTTGTTAACGGATGTCACGAGATCATTCACAATATCATTTCTGAGGAATATTTCTGTCAGTATAAATTTACAGTGCTTTCTCCTTCAGAAAAATTTAAAACAATTCCGCATGTACGATAAGCAGTTGACCATCTTTGTAAAGTCTTGGCGCTGAACTTCAGCAATCCTGTCAACACGTCTCCTAATGACGGCTTATGCACGTCTCCGTACAGCGCTAACACAATGTATTCAAGTTCCCCTCAATGAAGTAAAGCTGCTGAGGCGGTTTTTTTCAAAGCCGAGCCCAGCATGATCCATCAAAAATACCAAGTTGAGAAGAACAAATCTACTAAATAATCAGCAAATAAGAAACAGTTTGACTAATAGAAGTCGCACGTGCAGGAATAAATTACAGATGAACAACACCCGATGTAAACACATCTAATACGCAGGTTCATCTATAAGTATAAGTCCTTTCTTTCGTAACGGATCAAATGCAAACACTTTAAATAGCTGTATCTGAGTCAATCCAAATTTCTTGAAACGACGATTTATCGAATTTATCGATCCTCCCCACTCGCTCAATTGATAGCAACAATTTTATATTACACATTTCTAATATTAGGTCTCACCACCACCTCCTTACAAAATTTCAAATTCAATCAAATCCACGAACCAGAAAAAAAATGACCAACGCGATACCTAAAGACGGCCCACTTCTTTTCCAAAAGTTCAATGAAATAAGTGTACAAAATACTTCATTCCGAACGTTCAATTAAATCAAAAGACCAGACATACGAGTCCAGAGAAGACAGAATTTAGGAACGCACCTGAAGTCCGGAGGAGGTTTGAGCATGTCGACGGTGGTGACCTTGAGGCTGATGGTCTTGAGCTCCGCCAGCAAGTAGAGGTCCATGAAGTACTCCTGGCAGAATAGACACGCCCCCTTGCGGCGGCCGTCTATCGTGGAGGCCTGGCCATAACAGTACAGCGTTAGTTGGGTGGCACGGTATGGAGATCTGGTTATATATGTTGCGCCTTTAGGATATCTGGTTATATGTTTTGCCTTTTGCATATCTGGTTATAACAGTACAGCGAGTTTTGCATTTCTGGTTGTAACAGTACAGTGACTTAGTTATATGACACGATATGGAGGTTTGGTCATAACAGTACGGGGTGTTAATTGCGTGACACAGTAGGATGGAGGCCTGATGTTAGTCGAGTAACACGTTATCACAGAGCCAAATCATTCAACTAAAAGGCAACACAATTAATCATTGAATAAATACATAAATTTACTCGAGCAATGTAGGGTGACACGCGTCAGCTACAGAGCTCTCAAGAGCGGAGTGCCCACCCTACATTCCACAGCACATAATGGCGTTAGTTCTTACACTACAGAACGTGGTTCAAACGAGAAATATTCTTAACGTTTACCCTTTCTTTATAAATTTAGTTTGTCGACAGTAATAATTTCCAAAACACTTGCGTGTTGGAACGTGGCTATATCTCTGTCAACGCAGATTATAAAGTTGCCAGAACTTGACATTTGGTTCACTGCTCATGAGGCGGTAGCTGATAAATACGTAGAGTGCTTCACTAGTTACACATGAATTCATATAACTTACATTCGTAATCTTACCTAAGTTACGTAATATGCAGACTTATTCCCTTCGGTATTTTACTGTCATGAAAAAGATTTAAAAAAAAGGAAAACGGAGAAAATCGTTATTTCCAAGAAAGTTGATACATGAAATGTATAACCCGTCGCTTTTCAAAAATTTCTTAGTTTAAATGTCCTTATTTGATAGACAAACCCTATGAGGTGTACAACAGCCGTGTCAGAGGTAATTATGTTATTGAGAGTGACAATCAGCCTATTTTCTTTTGTTTTCTTTATCCGAGTCAAGATGACTGAAAGCTTAAAAATAAATACTTTGAACATTACTGGAGAATGCAGGTTCTCCGCAATAACGTGTTCCCAGTTTGTCCGAAATTTTCAAAGTGGACAGAAGGCTACGACGTGTCACAAAATTTATTAAAACGAATATAAAGCGCCATAAATAAAACAAGTGGGAAGATTTAACAAGTCCTTGAAGTGGGAGTGCATACATATTTTCTAACGAATTAGATCACAAAATTTAGTTAAACCGTCGCCAACCACGACAAAGGTGTTCAAAAGAGAGGAAGAAAGAAAGCAAGCAGCATTTGACGCAATCCACCGGTGGTCTCTGAGGAGATTTACGCAATGCTGCTGACCGACCAGCAGACACAAACTCAATTTTCATCAATACTTAATGAAAACTAAATAAAGGTATGATCTATTTAATGTTCGTTATTTTCAAAATTAATCTAACAAATTGGCTAATTTGAGTTGAATACTGAACTACACTTCAATTTACCGCAGGAAACGTGTTAATGTGGAGTTTAGGGAATGGGGAATCTATGCACAGGATGCGTTCTTACACAAGACCTGCTGCAGTGAATTGAAGAAGAAGTGTATTAAACACTATAAAAGTTACAGAAGAAAGTAAGAGGTGCTTAAAACGGACAATAGTGAACCGAGAAAAAATGGTCCGCTACAAAAAAAAACTACATTCTGTTTGAACCAACCTAACTTCACCAGCCTCCTAACCTTCAGCTCGGTACCTAAAATTTCCGTTTGGAAAGGGAACCTCAAACGGAAACCTCGAATCGTAACGGATCGTGAACTGTGAAACAAAGAGGCAGCAAGTGATTAAATTTTCAACAAGAAAACACAGAAATTACCTCTACTCCACTGAAGCAAATTACCACGACGACGAACAAGACCAGACATACAATAATGCATCCTGAAGCATTAACATTCAACGCTTGGTTTCACGTCCTTAAGCAGTGATTTGCATTTTGTTTATGCATGACATGTACATGTAGTTGAGGCCCTAATGGAATGAAGTATTGAATTCAGTCGCCATAATCAGGTACTGTTGTAAAATGAGCAGAGAAAGCCTCTTTAAGCTATGGAAAGAAGAAGCAAACTAAATAAAGCACATATGATACTCGAGCAGTAAGCCAGAAATCTCCTGATGTTAACCCACCAGTGCATTTGGACATTGAAGATTACGTCCGTAACTTGACACTTTGACCGCGACGTGAGCCATATTTGGTCACAGGGAGTTTTCATTATGCAGCTGACCAACCAGTAGTCACAAACTCAATTTTAAAAAATACTTAAAACTAAATGAAACATGATCCACTTAATGTTTGGTATTTTCAATACTACTAACTACAATAGACTTTAAAATTGAATATAATATTAAGCAACAGTTTTACCTGCCGCAGTCAAAGTGTTAATGCGGCCAGATATTATGAATGAAGAAATTCAGGACATAATGCGACCTACATTGCCGTTAAAATTCTCAGAACTTAGAGCCCGCTACAGGAAAATTCCATTTGCAAGCACGCTGTGGTCACATCATTTTAACCATTATTGGATTAAAAAAAACGTATTCTGAAGGTTTATTTGAAGGTTTAATAATAAATCTAAAGAGACAAAATAAAAATAAAATTACTGGACCACACAAACATGGGCAATCCATTAAACAAAATCGAAATGCATCTTGCTATATAATTCATGGGACGCAGAGTAGTGGCTCATCCAAAAGTAGCGTCAATTCAACGCAAAAAATAAAAATAAAAGCAAATACGACTAATACTTTCTCTGCTACTACAATTTCTGTGCGTGATTAGTGCCCGGCGGCATGGGACTCGAATAGCAACCTGGGAATGGGCAGCCTAACACGTTTCCTGCGATGGGTTAAACCGAAGTTCAATATTAAATTGAAATTTAAAATCAATTATAGCCAACAATTTTGAAAATAACCAATTTCAACTGGAGAGTGCCTTCTTTTAGCATTCATTAAGTATTTATAAAAATTGCGTTAGTGACTGCAAGTCGTTCAGCAGCGTTATGAAAATCCCCTCGGTGAACACAGGAGGAACGTGTTAATTCACTCCTGCTGCCATATTCTGTCACACTATACCACACAACAGACAGAAAAGAGAATAACATAACCCACAGTAGACGTATGATACAAGCGAAGCAGATTCAGCAAATTCCATGAGTAGACCATAGAATCGCCAAGAGTGAAGCCCAGTAGTTAATATTTCAGGTACAGGTACCGAAGTAACAAATTTGTCCTAACCATAAAGCCTACTGGGCTATCCTATCAGCAGCGCATACAGCGCACAAACGGGCCACCGCACACACTCTCAAGGATGACGCAAGCAAGCGAGCAGCAGCCTCTCTTTCCGGTGCAGATAAGGGCTGCCTCATGATCAGTAGGGCAAGCTTCAGACCTTTTATTTGGGGCCTTTGCATCATCAGCCCCTTTCGCAGGTGAGGGGATACCTAGTTAAAGAGGCGTTCAATATGGAAGAAGACAATTTTTCGTTTGGAGTGTTGAGTCATTGCTTTCATTTATATCGTATTGTTTATTTTTTCATTGCTTTCTGCTTGATTTTCGGATGTATAATACTGGTGAGGGGAGCGAAAAGTCCAGCTCAGCAAGCAAGACACCGATCAGGTTAGGTGTAAGTTTTAGCGTCTCTAACCGCAACAAAGGCATTCCAAAAAGAGAGGAAGGAAGGCACCATTCAAGTATGACGATATGACGATAAAGGAATGCGGAATCTATGCACAAGAGGAATGAGAGGAATGCGGAATCTATACGGAAACTCTATCTAGACGAAGTACGTTGGGAAAGAAGTTTACGAAACGAGAAAGTCGAAAAAGAGAGTAGTAAGTGCTGAAAAACAGGACTGCAGTGAACCGAAAAAAATGCCCTCAACACGTTGACTCCGATTGCGCGAGTCGTAAAGTTGATTTGGCAAGGTTGTAAAAAAAAGAACGAGAAAATCGACTAGCCTGCTCGAATAAGCTTCCTTCCTTTGTAAGAAATGTACAAAATAAAAGTGCACAAGAATATTATCCTCCTATGATAAAATGCCTTCAAAAAGAGGTGGCGAAATGGTTTGAAATGTTATCCATTTACATTGGCGTGTAAATGAGCAATTTACCTCGTGGTTCCCATTTGTCCCACTCCGTAGTCAACGTGTCGACAAAAACACTTAAGTTCAACATAGAGAAGGCCTACATAACTCTCAGCTCGGGACCTTACATTTTCCCCTCGGGAGTGCTAATTACCATAGATACAACAGTCGTCTCCCGCTGCGTGGAGAGCGCGGCCCGATAACACTACGCACATTCAATGAATGAAAGGAAAACTTCGCCATGAATCAAAGACGACAAGCAGAGCAGGCTATGCGATAACACCAGGCAGGCTAGAGGCAGGTCTCCAGCACGGGAAGAAGGTGGGGGGCACTGCGTATCAGCGGCGATAACAGCTATCGCCGCCGCGATACCAACACAAAAACCAGGTCCGAAGCACCGGCTACAAGACGGTGCAAGAATGTGAGACTCGCGAGGTGACAGAAACGCGCCATGGAGAGTTGAAATGCAGGTTTCTAAATCTCCTGCACCGTCAACCAATGGGAAACTCTGGTATTATTCTTTCTAGGTGACAAAAGAACGCAATGGCGAGGTGACATACATGTTACTCAACCCCCTACACCGTCAACCAATCTCTTGTATCGTTCTTTCCTAGTCACTTGTGAGGAGACTAACGCGCAATGTAGATTTGAAATGCGTGTTTTAAATTTCCAGTAATGGGCAGCTCATCAGACACTCGAGTATTATTCGATCAATTTGAAGTTTAACCTCCGCTGTAACTTCTGAGCTCAGGCGGCCAGCACAGAAAAACTCGGAAAGGTATAAATTCATGTTGCACGACCACGGAATGAAATTTGGGAGTCTCGGTTGGCAAAGTTTGCTACGCTGCCAAAAAAGACACAAATATCTCTATCAAGTGAAACAAAATAAAGAATAAAACTAGAAGACTTTGGTGCTGAGTAAGAGTGCACAGTACACCTCTGGGAAAGAAAAGTTAGCACGTTGGCCGTTATAGGTTAAACTGATGTTCAATATTCAACTCAATACATACAGTCCCTTGAAAACAGCAAACATGAACTGGATTGTGCCTTCACTTTGCATTAATTATTTCTTAAATGGAGTTTGCGACTACTGTCCGGTCAGCAGCATTATGCAAATTCCCTTGTGTACACCGGCGGCTCACATCGCGACCAATGTGTTAAAGAATGTAAGATAAGTCCTTCTGAACTACAAATCTAAACCCACAACAGACACCTGCAGCAAGTGTTGCTGATTTTGCAGTGGATGCCAACCATGAAGGAGCGTTAGTACCTAAAGGTAAAGTGACGAGGACAGACGCGATCAGCACATCAGCTGCAGCACTTGACTTCATGACTTGCTGAGGTCTCGACCAGCCCGACAAATTAGTTCCCCAATAAGGACCATCCTGACAAATGTATACAACAATAATGACTGTCCTGATATTTTTTAGATTAGATGTTAGTTTAAGCCTCCCTAGCCGCTAAAAAAGAGTTTTGAAGAGAGGAAGGCACAAATTAGTACGAAGATAAGGGAAAGAAGAATCTATGCAGAAGGGGCATAGAAACATTAAGTGGAGAAAGAAGTTTAGGAAATGAGATAAAAGTTGAAGAAGCAAGTGCTGAAAAACAGGACAGGAATCAACCGAAAAAAGTGGTTCTTAACATAGTAAAAACATTATTATCTATATACTTAATAGCAAAACTCAAAATTTGTGCGAGTCCGTTTGGAAAATTGGCTGAGTCTACATGGTCGAGTGAGGTATTAAATTGAAGCCACTGGTGTCTATATTTGCAGAAAACTATTTATTTAAATTTTTTTTTATTTTTTTTTTATTTTGATTTTTTTTCTTCTTTATTTCTTTATTTTTTGATTATTTACTTTTTTTTTTAATTTTTATTTATTTTGAATTTATTTTTTTTTCCATTTTTTTATTTTTCATATTTTTTTTTATTTTTTTCATTTTTTTATTTTTCTTATTTTTTTATTTTTATTTTATTTTTTTATTTTTAGGCAAGTCGGACAACCCGATACTCGGGTTGAACCGGCTTAAGCTAAGCCGGTTACCGGAGGTAACCGGCTAGTTATTATTATTATTATTATTATTATTATTATTATATAAGAAAGTTTTAGCCTCCCTTAACCACGACAGAGATGTTCTAAAAGAGGAAAGAGGAAGGCACCATTTAGTATGGAGTTGAGGGAACGCGGAATCTATGCAAAAGGTGCACAGAAACAGAAAGCTAGGAAAGAAGTTCTTGAAACAAGAAAACAGTTAAAGAAGAAAGTAGTAGGTGCTGAAAAACAGGACAGCAGTGAACCGAAAAAAGATGGTCCGTCACAAAACAAAGACCTATTTTATTACAACAAAAAGGAAGCCTACCTAACCTTTAGCTCGGGACCTCGCATGGTTCCCCCGGGAGCGCTAATTCCCATAGATACAATAGTTGTATCCCCCTGAGGGGGGCAGAAACATTTTATTTCAACAAAAAGGCCTAACCAACTCTGAGCTCGGGCCGCCACTTATTTTCTCCCTGGGAGCACTAATTCCCATGGATACAATAATTGTATCTACGATTGCTGAAGAACATTCGCTTACGTTTTACCTAACATACTTTCATTTGACACAACAATTTCAAATATTAGTGCTGAAATGTCACCATCTTCTATTCATTGAGATAATTCTCATTAAAGCACAAATAGTTTACACCGGCGAGTTTAGAACCAAATATCACAAGAGTACTCACACCAGATATTTGCAATACCAAGAAATAATTTATCAGACTCATCATAGGTAATCTGGCACAACACAATTGTCTTACAGAAACAAACGTCCCATGGGAACAAGTGTTCTACAGGTTACCCTTGAAGACGGCGCTATCTCTGCCTCTTAATATCTTTGCCAGATATTTCCTCTTACTTCGCTGAGATACCATGAGAAGGTAGGAATTCTCAATATCTTCAGCAATTCATTGATTGATAATTGTAGGATAGTTTCAATCTCTCCAACCCCAACCCTACCCTAGGAGAGGAAGGATGGAGGGACCATTTATTATGAAGTTAAGACTCTTTGATGGTAATTGGCCAAACTAAAAACTGAAGTTCAATATTAAACTCAAATTCGAAGTAAACAGTAATACGCGATTTTGAAAAATGCCAAAATTAACTGGACCGTGCCTTTATTTGCGCAAAGTACTTGTGAAAATTGAGTTTGTGACTAGCGATCGGTAAGTATGAAAATCCCTCCGAGGCTACCGGTGGTTCACGTTGCGATTAAAGTGTCGAGGGAATGCGGAATTGACGAAAGAAAGGCCAATCTAACCTTCAGCTCGGGACTTAACACATTCCCCCTGGAAGCACTATTTCCCATAGATACAAAGGTTGCATCTCCCAGCGGGGATTTACGACCATTTACAAATTAATTAAAGAATGATTTAATCAAGTCAGCGCAAAGAGCTGCGGAAACAAGCCGGCTTATTATCACTGAGCGCAGATTTTAAGGCAAGGCAACGATAACGTTCCGGCAGCGACGTGGCCTGTAACGATCAACCTACTTAACGTCTCCATGACACTGCTCAGCGATACCACACACCCAAACTATGATA
Source organism: Morinoia aosen (assembly GCA_030386875.1). Classification (NCBI taxonomy): domain Eukaryota; kingdom Metazoa; phylum Arthropoda; class Malacostraca; order Amphipoda; family Talitridae; genus Morinoia; species Morinoia aosen. Next base: position 14,746,775 of record CM059568.1, read on the forward strand.
CAATTATTTCAGCTTCTGTTTTCACGGGCCCGATTGTTTGTCCAACACTTTACTTCGTCGTAGCGGTACAGATGGTCGGGTTAAGTTCTTCCGTAAACTTGTCTCCTCTACGCGCTACAGCATCATGTAGAACACTCAGCATAGGACACAATTGCAACGGAACAAATCAAAGTTAGAATATTAATATTTTGATCTAGCCAACTTTTTTCAACAGGCTCCGCTAAAGAACTTTCATGCTAACCTCGCACCTCCTGAAATAAAAATGCAAACATATAGCCAATAACCTATCTCAGTAGAGTTCCTCACAGCCGGACTCACAGGACAACCGGACATGCAATGAATATTATTAGCATTGTTTTCCATGTTTTCAAGGAGGCAATCAATGATAATACAGATGAATAATAATTAAAGTTACATTACTTACAGTAAAATGAATCTCATATGTATTAAAATCGTAGAAACATTAATGTAACATGAGTTATTCCTTGATTAAGCCTAACCACAAACACGATGCTTCGTTTTTAAAAGTGAACATGCAATTCTAGCAAATGTTTCTATGTTTGTAATGTTCCAACAAACTTAACCAGCAATAAAGTAATTTACGTTTCAATAAATCTTTAGGTTTCCTATCTTCACGCGGATGACTTGACAACCGGAATAACTAGACATTCGGACATGTGTGAGTCCGGGTGTCAGGAACTTAATTGTATTTACCTGGACTTTCTCGTACCATCAGGGGTTGCGACCACCGCAAGTCGGGAACCCCTGATCTATAATGTTAACATTTTGGTTTAAAATAAAGGCAGCTAGTAACGTAGGTACCACAGAAGCAAAGTTACAAGCATACCGATTCAGTCGCCGAACAGCTGATTTCCATTCATTTTTTACGTTCCTGACCAAGACCACATCTCAGTCCAGACCACCTAGGCCACACATGAAGCACCACAGCGATGATCTCGCCCTCACAATGCATGTTGTGCTCGCTAATTATCCGCCCATTGGAACTCAGTACTCGGATGTTAAACTGTGATCTCATGCGACTATTATATCAAAACTAGCAAATCATACGACAAAACTAACAGCATTGTTTTCAAGTTAACACTGATATTCATTGAAAAAACAAACGAAAAGCAGTTTCAGATAACCACAAAGATAATGTGTACCAAGTAGTGGAATAGTTTATCTGTGCTACGGAAATAAAATAATAATTCCGAAGTCTGACGGACAAATTCGCTTTTATTATCGCACTAGCGTCACGGCCCGTGAAAATGACAAAATTATAAGCATTCAATTAAGCACGTAAATAATTTCATTCGCACTATAAAACGAACAACTGAAAGTGGGTTGGGCCCCTATGACATAAGATAGGCTGCGCTACCTGTCGAATTTTCCCCACATTATTCCTCCAGATACGAATACCAAACAAACACATCCCTCCTGAAGCCAGCTGTGATCTGAATATTTAAGCACTCGAGTGGTGATGAAACAAGTATCATAGATACGCTCTGCTAGCCCTTCCATCTATTCCTGAATAAAAAGATTCGATGGCCATACAAAAATTATCACATGTGACCGCACGACGGTAATTTTTATGAAGATGCATAAAAGATGGCTATTTCTACTACGGATGCATTGTCATAACATGACAAGATGCCGACAAATGGCAGCTTCTTTTACCACAGATGCATTGACAACACGACAGGATACAGACACATGACAGGCATTTTCATCATAGAAGCATCGACATAGCACGACAGGATACGACAGCTATTTTTACCACAGGTGCATTGATACCAAAAAATGACAGGATGCCGACACAAGACAGGCATTTTCATCATAGAAGCATTGCCACAACACGGTGACATGCCAGCACGGGAAGATAGCAGAGCATTAGGTAGGCCAGGTATGTTGGATCATGCGGCGGTGTGGGAGACGAGATGGCTGCATGCGCAGACACGCAGTTCCGTAGCGCAAAACTCAAGCTTTAAATCAAAGGCCACAAAATGGAGCACAGAGTAGGGGATGCGAGAGTACTCAGGCAAGGAAATAAGTTAATTTTCATACTTCACATCAGCTTATTGGTTTCAACCTCCCTTACTTTAGAAAAAAAAACGTTCTAAGAGAGAAAAAATTAAGGTATGATTCAGTGTGAAATTAAGGGAACGCGGTATCAATGCACAAGGTGTATTCCCGCACAAGATCTCCTGCACACAGAAAGAATAAGTTAAGAAAGAAGGTTATGAAATGAGATAAAAGTAAGTAGGAAGTCTAAGTTGCTGAAAAATAAGACAGTAGTGAACCAATAAGATGATCCAAAATTAAAACAAAAAACTTATTTTATTTCATATAAAAGAAAGCCTATCTAACCATCAGTTCCAGGCCTCGCATCTTTCTCTTAGGAGGGTTAATTCAAGTAGACATAATAGTTATATCCCTGTGAGGGGCATCGCTGACAAAGCTTGCAAGTTTATGTGACTTGAACTTTATGGCTAACAAATGAGTAAAATCTACTTATTTATTGGCAAAACGAATCTACATTATGATAACTAGTCCACCACCCCTTTATATGAAAGAAAAAAAAGAGGGCGAAATGAGAGAAAGGCCGTGAGCAATTGAAAAATTCAATCTCTCGAGAGTTGATGAGGCTGAGTGCACACGGCCAGATCAGATGCAGGATACCCAAAATCAAACTGATGCTTACCTTCTTTGCGTGACGAACGAGACTTTTAATCTCCCCTTTCAATAAATTTGCTTATCCAATTTTTTTACTTAGGTGAAGCTCACGAATATTCCCGGGACATTTATTGCGCTTAATTGAACACGTCAGGGTTGGCGTATCACGCATAATTATGGAGGAAAGGCTGCAGGGTGAAGGTGAAGGACGGCCAGCAAGCAGTGGGGAAAAGTCCGACCACAGTGAGGAAATAATCTAAACGCCCAACTGGCGCTGGGTCATAACTTCTGGTTGACGACCGTCTCATCAAACGTGCCGCGCTAACACTCATATCTACTGCGCCAAACTCGTGTAAATCTTTAGACATGGAGACAGTGAAAAATATGTAAGTCGATACTCTTAAACACCACTAAAACAAGTGTATAAACTTGATACCCAGTATCATCAAAATCAGTTCCTTAACAATTCAGACACCCTGTACCAAGGAAACAGCTGCGTATCAATTCAGACCAGAACACCTAACCACCTTTATAACAATTCAGATACCCAGTACTAACAAAACAACTCAGGTCGATACCCAGGATAAAGGGGACAGCTCATCAGGTTGATATTCGGCTACACCAAAATGACCGCCACAGAAGCGTGACCTCCTACCCGTTCAACTCGGAATACACAAGCAACGCCAAGCACATCGGAAGCTTTGCCAACAATCGACAAACATTAATCGCGTGCATTTATTAAATAAATTGATTTATTAACACGGTTGATCCTTGACGTACAGGACTTCACCTCAACCCCAACTTCCAAGCATAAAACTTGGTCCCAGTACCTTGCCTGAAACGATACTCTGATCACGATGCAAATAACCAGGCCTAACTTTTCTCGGTGGAAGTTGAGGTGCGCACGCGTAAAGCACGTACATATGCAAGACTGGCTCGGAATTTTTTATCGCCTCATGAGCTGCACGACGTACTGCGCTGGAGGCAGAAGGTTGCGCTACGCATGTTGATGACGCGCACCCACAGCGCAGGACACGTGTGGACATGAGGTGTGGCACAGCTTTGTTGGCAGGAGCCTCAATATCTTCAAATCATCGCATCAGTTACATTGAGTGTGCTGTGATCGGTGGAGGGAGTCATCGATCGTTCAACTTATAATTATTATTATTATTACTAGTCCACCCCCTTTATTTGAAATAAGAAAAAATGCGAAATGAAAGAAAGGCCGTAAGAAATAAAAAAATTAAATCTCTCGGGAGTTGATGAGGCCGCGTGAACACGGCCCGTCAAAATATTAGGGCTGGAGCTTGTATCACAAATACGCTCATCACACACTTCCGGCTGGCTTTGGACAGACGGACGCGGTTCTTATTATAGTATAGATTATATAAGAAAATTTGAGCCTCCCTTAAACACGACAAAGATGTTCTAAGAGAAGAAAAAGGAAGGCACCATTTAGTATGGAGTTGAGGGAACGCGGAATCTATGCACAAGGTGCACAGAAACAGTAAGCTAGGAAAGAAGTTCATGAAACAATAAAAAAGTTGAAGAAAGTAGTAGGTGCTAAAAAACAGGACAGCAGTGAACCGAAAAAAAGATGGTCCGTAACAAAACAAAACCCTATTTTATTACAACAAAAAGGAAGCCTACCTAAACTTTAGCTCGGGCCCTCACATGGTTACCCTGGGAGCGCTAATTCCCATAGATACAATAGTTGTATCCCCCTGAGGGGGTTCAACTTATATGGTCGTATGTGAAACCAAGAGCCGTAAGTGAAAGCGGTATATGAAGAAATAAAATTTTTTTTTTTTTTTGATATTCTTTACAGCCAAATTGTAGATCAAATGAGTGCCAGTCACCGCTATTAAGAATACGACCTGCTAGTCAAAGAAGGGGGGATCCGGGGGCATCCAAACTTCATTTTTTATTTTTAGTACTTCGATTATATTACAATGTATGAAAGGATACAACACCATTAAGGAGGTCGTCCCAGGCCCCTCTCGGTCCGGTGAGCTTTTTTCATGTTTTTGTTGGAAAAGAACCCTTAGGTGGTGGACTATTCGGTCCTAAAATTTTATGGCGCTACGGACAATAGATCCCCCCTAAGGGGGGGTAGGGGATTAAAACCTTTCATTTTCGAGCCTATTTCAACCCTATATAAAAAGGCAACAAAACGGGAAAGGGAAAATTTGGCTATTTAATTTTGTTGGAAATGTTTCAAGGATTCTAAAACTGTCTTTGTTTTTGTTCTAGCATCAAAGCTGAATGAGGAGATACATCTTGAAATATCAATACTAGTGAAATATCAATACCTAAAAACCAATAAGTCAATTTTTTTCAAAAACTAAGGCCTAAATCAAAAAAATGAATGGAATGAATTGTGTTTCTTTTTAAATGTTACGTATCATAGTCAAATTTCAAAATAATAAATCAGACTGAAAATAAAAAATTTCATATTTTTGAAAAAAAAAAATATTTTTTTTTGGGGGGGGGGTGGTTTGGAAATCACAATTCACAGTTTGAATATGAATTTATGTATGGAAATTACCAAAATAAAATTGAAACTGCATTCAATTACATAAATTATTCATTATATTACACTTCAATAAAAAATTTCGTTATGGCTTATACCCATAACAAATAACTTTCAACATTCAAAACGTGACTAGTCATCGAGTTTTGATGCTAGAACAAAACTAAAGACAGTTTAAGAATCTTTGAAACATTTCTAACAAACTCAAATGGGCTTTTTTTTAATTCAAATTTTTCGAAAAAATATTTAGCTCTAAAACAAAAAAACTATTGTTGGGTTTAGAAATTTTACAAAATTTTACAAAATTTGAAAAAATTTGAAAAAATTTGAATTTGAAAAAAAAAACATTTGAGTTTGTTATAAATGTTTCAAGGATTCTAAAACTGTCTTTGGTTTTGTTCTAGCATCAAAACTCGATGACGAGTCACGTTTTGAAATATCCATAAAAATATACCAAAAAACTAATTTTTCGTAAAAAACTAAGGCCTAAATTGAAAAAAACAGGAGTAAAAAAGGTTTACTTTTACAAAATACATACACTGGCCAATTTTCAAACGAATCGGACGAAAAAAGTTGAAAAAGTGGGACGACCTCCTTAAACAAGGTCATTTTTTATTGTTCAGAACCATTATGCAAAGGTTGTGGCCTATCTACGTATATTTAAAAAAATACATCTCGGCTCAAACAATATTAGGATAGTTTACGCCTCCCAGACTACAACGGTGTTCCAAAGAAAGGAAGAATGAAGGCACTATTTAGTATGGTGTTTCGGAAACGAGGTATTTACGCACAAGGTGTGTTCCAACCTAAGATCCCTCCACATAGAAACAGTTAGAATGAAACAAGATGGAAATTGAAAAAGATAGTAAGTGCTGAAAAACAGTGAAGCGAAAAAAGAAAGTCCGTAATAAAAAAAAACTTTTCTATTCGTTTAATTCAGTTCTTGACAACGCACGACATGTCATAACAAAACTGTGAAATGAAAGGCACCACTGAACAACATTCGCCGATACGAGACTAAACAAATAACACAAAGAAATGGAGCACGAAACACTCAAGTTTAGACAAACTCACCGACATGCGAACACGAACCCTCAACGGCACCATTGCGTAACATCACTCGCACCACACCCAGAGCTGCGACTCAACAAAAACAATTGACCCAATAAGAACTCGATTATGCAACAAATTATGACCAAGTAATACCAATGAATTATTTCAAGACATTTAGAAATGACCTCCATAAAGAATAAGAAGACGTGTTCACTTTCGTTGATTAGATATTCCAAAGCGTGTCCACCAACGATAACAGTATACAGAGCGGCGACCTAATATCAGAAATGGTCCTGATCAGCCCCAGAGAAGGCCATAGAGCCTATTAATAACCGCATCAAATGAATCCGAGTCAAGGTCGGTCGTGTACCACTAAATTAGTGTCTGACTACGCCTCTTTTTACTGTCCTCGTTGCGTGAAAGATTAGACTGGATGTTAGTTTCAGCCTCCCTAACCGCAACAAAGGCGTTCTAAAGAGAGAAAGGAGGAAGACACCATTAAGAATGGAGTGAAGGGAACGCGATATTTATGCAGAAGGTGCACAGAAACAACAAGTTGAGAAAGAAATTCATGAAACAAGATATCGTTGCATGAAAAATCATACGGATGCACACAGGGTGAAACTCGATGGAACTCGCGTACTCTCCAAGCAACCACACCGCTTTTACATTTTAAAACCGAAAGGTAAAGTTGATTCACCAAACGGCGAACTCGTCAGTTGCATACCAGAAATGAACCGTGAAATAATATGAGGGAGGAATTGCATAAATCACGTCGCTGACGAGGTAAATTTTAGAAAATCTTGCTCAAGGTCAGTACCTGACGCATGTCAAAAGTAATTAAAATGAGCAATTATTCTTAGTAGTTAATAATGACAACTTCAAATCCACGATGGAAATAAAGCGTGATGCAAGCAGACAAAGTGAACATTAACGCGTTTCCTGCAAAGGTGGTCAGTGAGGAGATTTTCATAATACTGCTGACCGACCTATAGTCACTAATTCAGCATTTAGAAATATTTCTTTTCTAATTTCTCGACTTTGCGAAACAGTTGAAGTTCATCACGTGATAAAGTTCGAAGAAATTCACTCAACATTTTTATTGGAACACTGTCAATCGTTAAAAAGTACTACCTATGAAACCTATAAAACGCAACGTTTCGATGTACAAACATCATCATCAGGCTGAAAATGTACAGAAAAATTGATCAGTCACATTGGTAAAATGTAATACTAATTCTTAAGCTATATGAGACTAGAATGGAAGATGAAATCACAGCACAAAAACATTTTTTTTTGAAATGTTTTGACAGAAAAATGTTTTTTTTGAAATGTTTTGACAGAAAAAGCACAAAAATGTTTTTGTGCTGTGATTTCATCTTCCATTCTAGTCTCATATAGCTTAAGAATTAGAATTACATTTTACCAATGTGACTGATCAATTTTTCTGTACATTTTCAGCCTGATGATGATGTTTGTACATCGAAACGTTGCGTTTTATAGGTTTCATAGGTAGTACTTTTTAACGATTGACAGTGTTCCAATAAAAATGTTGAGTGAATTTCTTCGAACTTTATCACGTGATGAACTTCAACCATTTAGAAATACTTAATGAAAGCTAAATAAATGCATGATTCAGTTAATGTTAGCTATTTTCACGAATGCTCACTACAATTGACCTAAAATTTAAATTAAACATTAACCTTCAGTTTAACCCATCGCAGTTAATTAACGTGGTAATATACATCACGCTCATGACACACACAAAAGGTAGACTCCTCTCATGAACTACACCAGGATTACAGAGCAGATTACAGCAGTGCTCGATGTTCTGAGTTATTAACACATTCCTCACGTATTGGGCCATTTGTGTACAAAGCGATAAATTGTTCTTTCACGTACTGGTATAAATGAATGACATTTCATGTTTCGCGATCATTTAAAAAATGATTTATCTTACGAGGTGAAATGTTATCGTGCAATCGCAGTTTAAGATTTCTTAGGGAGGATAAAAATGTACTCGACCATAAAGTCGATTTCCCCATTCTGCTGATCACAACCTAACCAAACCAACCGTAAACAACCGCGGAAACGCGGTGGATGTGTTATACTCGGAACATTCGACAGAGAGACATCTTACGTCATGTCCAGGATACGCTTCACTGGCGGATCGTGCTTCTTACGCGCAACAAAACAAGGCCTTGCACACGCCACCAGACAATGGTACTCTCGACGCTGCAATTATACGAAGATTTGTACCTGGTCTGCAGGAGCGTGGCCTAATTCAAATATTAACATATGAGACTACGCATGCGTTTAAAAATGTCTGCGCACCCTAGCTTGGGTGCGCACCCCCCTCCCCCCTAATTTTACCTCTGCTAGTTCTTGTAAAATTAGTTCAACGTTCAGAAACTGAGTTACAAATTGTGAACATATTGACGTCCGAGTCAAGCCAGCTTGAATGTAACGTTTTGATTCACTGCATTATTTAATATACCGTCCAAATATCCTACAACGGGCTCGTGGAAATACAAATATACGCTAAAAAGAACGAGACACTGATTGCAATGCTAAAAAAACGCACAAAGAGTCTTGGTGCAAAAGTGTTGTACAGAAGAACTATGAGTACGCGCTTCTTGCGCACAAACCATTAGTTCGGAATATGTAGAGCAGAAATGAAATAAGTGATAAAAAGTGACTCACAAGCAGTAAAATAAACATGAAGTTGAACATCTATGTCTCGAGTAAAATTTAGGTACAAATATAATAGATATAATAAACGACAAAATCATAAAAATAATACGTAATTGAGGACAAGCAAAGAAATAAAACACACAATCATGAACGAAGGCTCCATGGTTTAACGAATGAATAAATAATGGAATGAAAAATTAATAAATTAACCTATTATTCACAGATTTATCAATTCATTCATGGTTTATACCAAAATTTCGATAGATCGCATGCAAATACAAAACGAGTAAAAACACGAATAGGGTATACCATTCATTAACTTAAGAGCCACTAAAAAATAGAAATACGTCAGCGGGGCGCTGGCAAATGAACTTTAAATGCGTCTCTCTGACACAAAGCGAACGCAGACAAGAAGCCCAGAGTAGAGAAAGAGGTCGATATGGCAGCGAAGCAAAGAGAAGAAGGTGAAGCTGAGGCAGCACCGCACGTCAATGCACAGGACACAAGAGCAGAATAACACACACCCACGCCTGCGCACTCGCCGCCTCAGACACGTACATCACAGTCACTAGATGGGTCAGCTAGTGCCCGATATCCTCGAGTTTAGCTTCTTCCATATAAAATTATACAATAAAGACGACCGTGTCACCAAGAAGAGGGTTTCACTTTCAGTAAGAGAAGCATGAGGATTTAGCCTCAAAAATGTGTCACTCGGACACCCAAGGACCCTGCGGCGGTGGTGACCAGCCAAGATGATGTCATGCGCTGCTCCTCACAGAGATGACGCCTCCATTGAGGTAAAGTGATCGCTTCAGAACAAGATTATTAGGGCACAATAAAGCGAACGCAAGCACGAACTATGAAATTCCAAACGAGGAAACGATGAGTGAAAACAGAGTTTTGTTATTAAATGAGAGCTTAGAATTGAAAAAAAAAAATACAGCATGCCCGTAAGTTTTGGCGCGTACAGCGACACTTCGGTAAAAGCCATTGGGCTCGCAGATCAGATCACAGAAACACAAGAATAGAGGGAATAGCGCAACAAGCGCAACGCTGCAGGCAGGTCAAGGCGAAGGACACAAGCAGGCACCCAGCAGCTGCGCATCACCAGGAAGCTCGGCATGGAGTGGTCACCGCACTCCAGCCAGCTTGCTCACGCCAGCACCTACTTCCTCAAGTCTTTGCGCTGCGAATAAATACCTCAAATACTGAGTAAATACATCGTAATCTGTAACTTATAATATAGCTTACGATGTATGAGCTGTCATCTACTTGCTAATGTCCGTGCGCTGTAAATAAATACCTACAATACTGAGTAAATACATCGTAATTAGTGAAATTAATAATATTGTTTCGGATATATGAGCTGTATGATCAAATATGGGGGGCTTCATTGCATACGCTTCGAAAGCTGTATGCAATAATACATAAGGCAAAAAAGGTGCAGTTAATTGTTGTATCAAGATTTTTAACTACTAAATTGTTTTATTCGCTCCGACGATACGCTCATCACGTATAATCTTATTCCTTCCGATACCTTGAAGTGGGATGAGCGTATCCTAGCTACAAATGAAATAACAAGTAGTTAAAAGTCTTCACAGAACAACCGGGCACAGCTTACGCTTTATACTAGTCGAATACTAGATAAAATCCATGCACAAAAATACAGTTGAGGTTATGTGCGAACAGAGACAGTGAGAAACAAAGCAGAATAACATACAATCATGTGCTAGGCCGTCTAAAGGTAGAGGCGATTATATCATTAATATTGTTATTATATCGGTTCGGAACTCCATCCACAACGAAGGCGATTTCAAGAGAACGAAGAGAAGAAACCATTTCCTATAGACTGTAAAAAATGGGAATCTAGGCACAAGGTGTTTCCTGCACAGGATACCCTGCACACATGAACAGTAATTTAAAAACGAGGAGCAAGAAAAGACAACGAAGAAAAGGCATGAAAAGTGCGAGAAGTGCTCACGAAAGACAAAAATCCAGAAGGTTTACCCATAGCTGAGGTAACTTAAGAGGAGACGCAAGTTCCCCCAAGGCATAGGATAGACAAACCTAGCTAACCTAAGCCTATTGCCTGTACCGAGAGGAAGGCAGAGTGGGTGCAGTGTTATGTTATTTTCCTGGTCAATCTAGCGGGGTAGAGGCAGAGCTGTATGATGGTCTCCGGCCTGACCTTCCTGACATCGACCTAAATAAAAAACAGCAATCGCGTTTGTTCAGGTCTTGGCCAAAACGTCCAACAATAAATCAACTTACTAACGAATAAGTCACTAAATCAGAAATTTTAAGATTTTCGATGTATATGAGAAAAAAATAAATCAATAAACTGGGTATTAGTTAAATGAACGCGCGTTTGCACTGACGGATCACAATGAACAGGAATAAAATCATGGAATACTGTTGTAGGTGACACCAGTAAACTGGATACCGACCGAGACAGAAATTACTTCCCGGTAACGAAAAAAACGGGGGCATCTCGCCACGTCGAAATAGAAGCAAACAGTAATGACGGTGCAGAAACTTTGGCTCACATAACTCAATTTAAAAGCGATTTGTGGGTAATGAACTGCAGAGTGTATAGAAAGCACAGGTAACTTCGTGTGTATGTCAATTTACATTAAAGAAAGAGGTCAAAAGAAGTCTGTATCAAGGTGCAAAAGAACATGCTTTCGAAACACGATTAACTGTTTTTCAAGTACGAAGAAATGCTTACAAAACACGATCAGCCACTTTCGAAACTCAATCAACTTCATTTCATTCCGCTTACTTCACATCTAAATCTCTACTGTAAGCTAGCTCACTCAAGATGCTGCTGAAGACACGAGGTAAAATGCAGCACATAGCTAGAGGACGTCACGCTTAACACGTTGACTGCGTTTGCGCAGATCGTACGGTTGATTATTTGGGTAGGTCGTAAGAAGCAGAATTGGAAAATCGACTTCACTGCCCGAATAGGGGCAGCCTTTCGAGCCTTTACAAATTTCTAGCCTTTACAAGAAATGTACAAAGTATAAGTGCGCGATAATATTTAGCTCGTACGATAAAATTCCTTTAGAAAAGGTCGTAAATTGGTCGAAATGTTATTGATTTACGCTGGTACGTAAATGAGCAATTTGCTTAGTGGTGCACATTTGTCCCAATACGTAGTCAACGTGGTAACACGTTGAAGCCGCAGTCCACAACAGAAGTGCGATGTAATAACTTTAGGGAAAACTCGCTGAATCAGACGCGCTTCATGGAATATAAGCACGGTAAAAATGACCGCAATTCAAAATGAAAAGAGTTGAGCGTTGCAAACGCTTTCGTGTCGCGTAAAATCCAGCTTGCCGCAGCCATGAGATGTGTGTGTAACTTTTCTTTTTCACTGTGAGAACTTAGAAATGGTAGAGGAGAAAAATGCAAATTATGAAGTCACCAGCACCCTGAAACGCATTTGAAATTTGCCACAGCTGGGTCAATTTCAACTTAGGATGTTAGTTGTTTACTTTTATTTTAAAAGTTCAAAGCTATCCAGAAATGTTCGGAATCATCCTTTCGACGGCAAGCAAAAATCTTTAGAGATAACATGGTATGAGTTAATTTTCCACCTTGATGGGTAGGTGAACGAACGCAATAAGCGCAATTTGAAATAGAGAAATCCTCCATTGTATTTAATCTATACTATAATAAGAGTTGCGTCCGTCCGTCTGTCTCTCTGTCCGAAGCCTCCCGAAAGTGTGTGATGCGCGTATCTGTGATACGGGCCGTGTGCACTCGGCCTCATCAACTTTCGAGCGATTTAATTTTTTTGTTTTATAGCCTTTCTTTCTCATTTCAAATAAGGGGGGTGGACTAGTTGAAATAATATCCAAAACACGAGTAACGAATTGTGCAGGAAGATAGGAGTTAAAAAACTTTCCAACCATATGGTTGTCGATGAAAAAAATTCAGTTTACTGAATACCGCTGATAGGCCTATATTTTATTATTTATCAAAGTATCCTTTCCTTATACGGGAATTATTTTAAAATATTATTTTTTCCCAAGGTGGAAGCAGACTATTTTCGAACTTGTAGACACCGGCAGGAAGGAAAAGATAGAATGAAGCAAGACAATTAGTAAGCAGACCATTATGATACGCACATTTACAACGATCTGCTAGTTACACGCACTTTCATCAAGGAGACGAGACTTGCGACAAAATTTCGTCGAATTATATCCTAATAAATTTCTTTTTCCAGACAAGTTCCATCAATTTGTCACGTTTACAACTAAATATTTCACAAAATTACCAATTAACGGTATAATTTTTCACAGTCAAATCAGTTACCCATTCCGTATGTATGTATGTTTGTATGTATGTATGTATGAGGTAGACATTAGGGTAGGGCGCAAGCCGCGCAACACAAGAAAATTTCAGCCAAGTCTCAAAATATTGCAACAAAACCAACGACGGGCGTATTCTGGCTACGGAATTACAGCAGCGTCGTATTGACCTGTGTTCCATCACAGGTCTCAATATAGGGTTACCAAATGAGCATTTTTCAAGCAGAAATCCCAGAGTTTAGCAACCCAGAGTTACCAGATGAGCATTTTCAGCAAAAATCCTCAGGTTTGACAACCCAGACTTACCAGATAAGCCTTTTTCAGGCAAAAATTCAGGTTTGACAACCCAGAGTTACCAGATGAACATTTTTTAGGCAAAAATCCTCAGATTTGACAACCCAGAGTTACCAGATAAACATAATTAAGGCAAAAATCCTCAGGTTTGACATCAATAATCAATAATTCTTCTGTTTCGCAACTTCGAGTTACCAGGTTAGCATTTTTCAGGCAGAAATCCTTAAGTTAGGGCTCCTCCCCATCAACACTGGACTGGACAAGTGAGGGCAACAGCAACGAGTGGAGAGCTAACAGGGTTATAGAACCCGCGCTCCGGAACGCTGAACGGTGTGCCGTCAAATACAGCGCAGCTGCTGCAGGGAGAGAGCGACAGCTGTGCCGCAACATCGTTCCTTAACCAGCAACAACAGCAAACAAGAGTGAGGCCAGCTACCGCATAACTGTGCACCACACCAACTTCTGGGTGATGACAATACGTGTTACAGTATGAAAGGGTCACAGTGGTGTCGCAGTTCGTAACGAACTTACAGAACGGGTCGAGTGGTATCGGAATCCGTAACAAACTTTCAGAACGGGTCAAGTGGTATCGGAATCCGTAACGAGCTTACAGTACAGGTCTTGTGGTATTGGAATTTAGAACGAACATTCGGAACGAGTCAAATGGTATCTGAGTCAGTAGCGAACATTCAAAGCGGCGCAAGGAGTGGTGGAGTTCGTAACGACCTTCCTGAACGGGTCAAGTGGTATCGGACTCCGTAACGATTTACTGGTTAAAGAAGGAGGCTGAATCTAACAATTGCAGCCGAGTGCCTCTCTAACTTGCAGCGCAGTAGAGCACCTCCAGCAAAAAGACGTGACAGCAGAGGGAAAATTTCCATAAGGCGCTCCAGACCCACAGAGAAGTAGCTGCTTGCTCCTCACATGCGCGCTCGACAACTTACAAGTCATCGAGTTTCTCGTGAAGCCAAACAATCAGAAAAAATGGTGACTCAGACGTGTCTCGCACTTCAGCCATAATGAAGCTAACCAACTGAAGGTTTCCAATGTTAGGGTTGGTCGGTGCAAAAGATTTATGAATTATCAAGTGCGGGGATGTAAACGTTTGTGGGTGTAAAAATTTACAAGTCTGTGGGTGCAGGAATTTACAAGTTTGTGGGTGCAGGAATTTACAAGTTTGTGGGTGCAGGAATTTACAAGTTTGTCGGTGCTGGAATTTACAAGTTTGTGGGTGCAGGAATTTACAAGTTTGTGGGTGCAGGAATTTACAAGTTTCTGGGTGCAGGAATTTACAAGTTTGTGGGTGCAGGAATTTACAAGTTTGTGGGTGCAGGAATTTACAAGTTTGTGGGTGCAGGAATTTACAAGTTTGTGGGTGCAGGAATTTACAAGTTTGTGGGTGCAGGAATTTACAAGTTTCTGGGTGCAGGAATTTACAAGTTTGTGGGTGCAGGAATTTACAAGTTTGTGGGTGCAGGAATTTACAAGTTTGTGGGTGCAGGAATTTACAAGTTTGTGGGTGCAGGAATTTACAAGTTTGTGGGTGCAGGAATTTACAAGTTTGTGGGTGCAGGAATTTACAAGTTTGTGGGTGCAGGAATTTACAAGTTTGTGGGCGCAGGACGTAAACGTTTGTAGGTTCGGGATTGTATAGTTAATGGGTGGAGCGATCTAACTAAACTGACCTACACTTGGCAGTGACGATAAGCCTGAGATGGAGTGACGCGGTCAAGTCACTGTCGCCAGATTGGCGTTGACTACGGACTGACTGCACCCAAGAATTCTACACCACTGACCCTAACCGCCCACGGGCTGTGACACTTAAAGCCACGTGCAGGACACATGGAGCTGAGACAACCTCACGGCACGCTATTTTCTCAACAATTTGAAGCGATTAGATCTTAGTTTATGCCTCCCTAACCGCAACAAAAGCGTTTCAAAGAGAGGAAGGATGGAAGCACCATTTATTATTGACTTAAACGTATAATCTAAGCACAAGGTGCATAGAAACAGTACGTTGAGGAAAAAGTTTTTGAAACAAAATATAAGTGGAAGAAAAAAAAATTTAGATATTGAAAAACAAGACAGAAGTGAACCGAAAAAAGAAGTCCGTCCGTAAAAAAATAAAATAAGCTATTTTACTTTAACAGAAGAACAAAAGTTGAACTTTAACAAATGTCTAACCGGGACCTCACATACTCCCCCCTGAGAGCGCTAACTTCCATAGATACATACAATAGTTAGATCTTCCCGATGGGACGAATTTAAAGTGAAAAAATGGCTGCAACAAAAAAGAACAGAAACATGAGCGTCACTGGCACCGAAGGAAATGAAGGAGAGACAACTATTCCTGGTCTGTATTTCTATCGTAAAAAATCTGTAATTTTGACTCTATCCATACGAAATCCAGAAACCTTGAGTACACGGTAGAAGAGACAAGGTAGGGTCAAACCAGTCTTTTTTTCCGTCGACCGCGTGGCAATGCAGACGTCGTGGCAATAAACCAATAGCAGCGCTCAAATTTCATCTGACAACACTGCTCAACTCCAAATCTGGCGCCAATATTGGCCTAACAAAATGTCGCAATGGTGACGTCATGAAGTCGCTTGAAATAGAGCCGTTATGTAGGCTAGTCGAACAAGAGATGTATTTTCCCCATAGAAATGACTAACTTGTTTCCTCTACCGTGTGAGTAACCAGACCATGAGTTGTGTTTATGGGCAAATTTCAATTGAAGAATGACCATATTTGGAAGTATAGCTGAGAAAATAGCTATGAGGCACCACTTGGCTGGCGAGAGAGAAAGCTGATCGTGCCGCAGAGAATAGGAAGGGCAGGGTCACGGCCAGACGCACACGCCTCACGCTAGGACATCCATGGCAACGGAAGGAACAGAAGGAAAGACAACGCGAATATCAACAGTAAATAAATAAAAGTTGAGAACAAGCTTCCTAAAAAACGCTGTAACGTCAACGTTTTCACGTAAATGGGCATATGCGAGGTCATAGCCATTTCCAAAACAGATTCCTCTAGCATTTGTTCTAACTCCAGCGCGTCGTGCAAGGGAATGATTGAGTTGTGAGAATTTTTTCCTTATTTAATGTACATTTACCATAACAATCTCGACGTCACGCGGCATGTTACTGTTTCTTAAAGTGAAACAATGAAAAAAACGGAAGTATCTAAATTTCCTCACGTCTCCTAGACAGAAAACCAGGATGCTCCGAGACATACAAAGCAGAAGGCATAATTTCAACAAGTGCCGGGAAACCCCGATAGGAAATCAGCAGGCACTTAGACGCGCAAATGCCGAATGAAATCGAAGTCAAAAATAGCCAAATTTGAAAATATTTCATCAGAAAAATCTACATTGCAACCCTGGATCAAGGAACTATTGCGATAGAAACACCTAAACAATTACACGACAATTATACACGAGCATTTACAAAAAACATGAGCAGTCTCAGCTATTACTATCAGAACTCAAGGCCAAAAACAAGATATGCTAAAATTTTAACGTACCAACTTGTTTTACACCAAGTTACGTCAAACGATTCATATCAAAAACCAAATGCGCTGCGAGGATGTGTACACAAATCAGTTGATCAATTATGAACAGTATTGCAACATATTGGCAAAGGAATTCTTTTAATTTAACAAATACAATATGAGTAAGTGAAACTATTCCAAATTTAACTTTCCCCAATTACTTCATCTTGTATTTTTATCAACAGGTCATGAGTGATTTTTTTCTTATAACTTTAATGCAGAATTTATTCCATTGTATGATTGGAAAAATATTTAGCAGTCAAAGAAGTGAAATCTACTTAGCTTCAATCTATTGTTGACTTCCTACAGAAGGAAGCTGACCAGGCTTTGAAAAATCTCATGAGATACATGAAATATTTTTCTGCCATATGAGAGTATAAAAAATTTAATTTTCTCTGAATTGTTCAAGATACAATAGAAAATAGAAGCTTAGTCGAGCTTGTCTTGGAACGATGTTAGTCCGCATAGTTAGATTAGACAATTTAAAGGGAAAAAATATCATGACAACCTATTTTTTGGCAATATGATTATCACATGGGTTATGTTCTTGCCTTTATTCCTGTAGCAAAAGAGTTGCACAAGGCAAGGATACTTCACAGATTTCTGTTTTCAGATCAAACCCACACAACTCAAAATCTCCACAAGTCGTCACTTACAACTAACGCTTGGCACAGTTCAATTAACAAGCTATGCTAAAAATTGGACATCATGACTATAAAATTTCTTTGATGAGTAATTGTGTTCTTTCAAATGCTTCAATGTTCTTCATCATGACTGCAATTGCATCACTCAATTGTAAATAAGTAAAAAACATACCACATATGAGCCCAGTAAATGCATACATATTAGGAATTTAAGAACCTTCATGCCACACGCAGAATTTTCAATCACATACAATATCAAAGAAGTTCTGATGGAAATTATGCAGAGCAACTTACAAACTTCTATGGAATTCCATTCTAAACTGCCTCATCTACCAAACACAATTGTGACATCGCAATCTTATCACATCAAAGAGCAAGCCTGGAGATGTAGGAGACATTGCAATTAGTCCCTGGTATTCAACTTCTCCTTTGAGAATATTTAATAATAATATGAAAGATGTCGCTCATTCACAGAAGTTCCTCATTTTTGCCAATAGTTAAGGTTCATTACATTGCACGAATGCTAAACCTTCTAGCATCTACTTCTTGATTTTCCCAGATAAATCCCTCAAATTGAACAAAAGCAAGTATCCCCTGCACTCAAGCAAGTTGCTGCTAGCAAGAAAACTGCTACACTACATTGTCAACCCCAACACCCAAACGACAATCCGGCACATAACTACCAACCCTGAGAAGGGAATGTCTCAGCGTACACTTGGAGGAGACAATGGAGGTTCGCTTAATCCTAGTAAGTGAAGCTCTGCTGTGGCCAAGTTTTGATCAAGCAGGAAGGACAGGACAAATTATTATGTCTGTGCTGTGGCCTTATAAAGTTTAAATCATACAGGGAAAAAGAACAGTGGTATTGTAAACAAAATATTTTTATTTACAAACCAATTTTTTTTAAATTTACTCTATTGCTTTTTAGCTCCTTTTAAGCCTTTTGATTGATATATTTGCCACTTCTGTAGCTTCAAAACTCCAGGAGGATTATATGTTTACACAGCAAGTTAATTATCTGATGCCTCAGCAGCTGGACTCAAAACAAACATCCAGTTACATCATCATAATTTATCTCTGAATGATAGAATGTTTTGTTTGAGTAGGAAAGCATTTCAAGTAGAGCCATGACTGAACTCTTTTGCTATTCCGGTAAACTGACATGTGGTAAGGGGGTAAGGGGGAGTTCACCCATTCATTGGCGCTTCTATAAGATGAGTTTATAAACCGAAAACCTATCATTATCCAGAAATTGAGCCCAACTGTGCCCTTAAGAGACATTATCCAAGTGTGAGCCAGCCCTTCTACATGGGAACAGCAAAATAGTATGTTCATGAAACATAATGATGAAAAAGAAACCATTTGTTTCTAAAAAAAAACACAGCAATAAATTCCTTAAAAAATGATACACAACAAAACAAATTTTTATTTCAACCATGAGAAAGCCTACCCAACCTGCAGTTCAGGACCTCACCTTTTCCCTCTAAGAACATTAATTTTGACAAATACAATATGTACATCTACTGCATCCAAGTGAGGGCAGGATACAATTAAAGGAAAATTTTCAAATACACCCATACCTTGGTTTTACAGACAAAAATGGGGAACCCCTATCCGATAGTCTCGATTGCGCTACGAGTGGCTAATGTCAACAATAACATTACAAAAGAGAAAGAACTGTACTTTTAATCAAGCATACAAGTGGCTAATATCAACAACAACATTACAAAAGAGAAAGAACTGTATTTTTAATCAAGCACACTGTCTAATGTGAAACTGAAAAATACCTACACAATGTAAATAAACAAAATAATGAAGTCCATACCTGTTATGGAAATGCCATAACCAACCATCACTAACATCAAGACCTAAAGGCTTACTCAGCTGGTGCTTTAGGGGCAAAAATTGGGAGCAATGTGATGTAGGTGCTCAAACAGTGTTGTCAACAACGCGACTGCCCCGGGTCAGTTTTGGAACTATGGAACTAACGGACTTTGTCTGTAGTGCACGCGACTTTCAAATAAAATCGGTAGCTCAAGAACTTGTTCGTAGAAATCCAAAATTCACTAAAACTGGGTCCATAACACCGAGGTATGAATGTACTGTTATATAGTTCTGGTAGATATTATTGCTTGAAAAATACTTCAACTTATATATTATGACTAAGGAATAATCATTCCATATGTTGGAAGCATACATAAATTTTGAGGCTCCATGCCTATTCCAATTCATATGAAGACCATTTATATCTTAGTACAATTGAGATAGATCATTCTATATTATAATTTTGCTTGTTCCTTCCTTAACCCGCGAACTATAACTGGTCGCCTCATTTACCAGGCTCACTGGTTGCCAGACGTAAGGCATAACCCCAAGTTGTTATACACCAAAATGATCGTCTCAGCGAGTGCTACACAGCTGGAGCCAGAAACCCCCCCATTGTGGGGGTTAAGGCAGAGCTCCAACCACTTGGAAGTTGGGAGGGGTAAGCACAGTCAGTGTGGTAAATGAGGCGACCGTGAGAGGGTGTGCGTGCGAACAGTCAGTGGCAGCCTCAGTTACCAGCGAAACTACTCAGGGCCTTATTTCGCCTTATTTCGCAAAAATGGCAAATAAGACAAATCTGAAGTCAGTAGCGTGTAGAGCAGTATTTTATTCATATTGTGTGAAAATTACAAGTTTCGAAACACTATACTTACAGTAATATAACCAGACATGCAAACATGCATTTATGTAGGAACTAAACGAAGAATGGATAATACTTAGTAGACATAAATGGTCATAACTTTTTTTCTAATTGTTGTAGAGGAAAAATAAAAACATCAGCAGGTTTCAAAGGATTTTCTGCATAAAATAGCAGTGAAAAACATTACATTGTTCCCAAAACAAAAAAATGGCCATTGATCTCTTTGAAGCAATGTTGTGCAAAAATCTACGGAGTTTGACTCCATATTACAAAGAAACGGTTCAAGTTATCAAAAATCTGACAACATCAAAGTGTTAAAGCAACATTTTTTTACTCATTACTTCATATTTTTACATCTCTGCCTATTACGGTAAGTGAACAGGGAACGGCAGAGTAACGCGGGTAAATTGACTACTTTTCTGAGGGATGCGCGACCGTGCGCGGGTTAATTAGTAACTTAGTTAGTCTATCCGTAACGCTTTCATTGCCTTCATCAATAAATATGAAGACCATTGTGGTACCTATGCTACAGCTTGATCATTCGTTGGAATTTTTTTGGACTAGGTTATGTTTGAATTTTTTCACTGGTCCTGCAAGGATATGTTAGGCTAGGTGATGATGTAATTGATTAAAGTAGGCCATGTAATGATAGGTTAGGATATTAGAACATTAGCTTCACAACAGGTTTAGTTAGGGTAGGTTAGGCTAGAATACATGGGCCTGAGATAAGTTATGTTACCTTAGCATAGGTTAAGTTAGGTTTGAGTGGTTTACAATAGGTTTAGTTGGTTAGGATAGGTTGGGTAAGATAAGAATAGGTTATGTGGGGGTAAAGATGGTTATACTTGGTTAGGGTAGGCTATTTTGGAATTATTCCATAGATCCACCTAGGTTTCCAATGATGATCGTGAAATTTTACAGGTACTGCTAGTCACTATTAATCTAATTTGGATCAATTTTACATCAAATTGTTAGGAAACTACAGTCAAATTATGGATAACATTCAGACTACAGACATTAAACTCCACTTGCTTATCAAGCCCTGATTGTTTTGTTAGCATACTTGCATGTCCCTGATCATATTTTGTTTTCAGAGGAACAATTCAACATTTGAAAAATTCAGAACTCAGCTTTCAACATCCTTCTTTAAATTTAAGAGACTTAAATACTTCTACTAACTTTTATGTAACATAAGCAAAGAGATATTCAATTCTATTTGGATAAATTAATATAAAATATCATAGAAGGTATTGCATGGCGACTACTGATATTTCATTTCCAAATTTTACTACTTTCTACTACCTTCAACAGCAAAAAAATTACTACCTTTTTTTTACACAATGAATTTTGTCCAAATGTCCAGAGGTAAGTAATTGGCCTTTTAATGAGTAATTTAAGTCAATAATGTACGCAATACCAAAGGTTCAAAAAAAGCTCCAAGTTTCTTAATACTTAAAATACTTAATACTAAATGGAGCAACCGAAGCTTTACGGCAAAAAAGTTACCTAAATTCCTAAGGCACCCCCATCCTAAATGGACTCTAACATAAGTTTGGCGAAGACCTTGTCTTAACATCTTTCAACTATGAGGAAAACAGTTCATCATATGGAAAAAATAAACTAACTGGAAACTAGTAGACACCAGGGGGATTGTCAGATCCCTTTACAGCAGGGTAGAATATCAAGGAATTTCATGATGACCAAAACTGTGGTACTTCAGAAATATGAGTTTGTGAACTATTTCTATCGTAACTCAAAATCTAAATCGGCATCCTAATTGCGATCAATAATAACAAATAGGTTATGAAAATGTTATATTACAGAACCAATCACGAAAATGCATATTTCATGTAGCTTTCCTATATACATTTAATAGAAGAATGCCCTTTGATTACATGGAGCATCTCCATGCTATGACGACATCCTGGAGGAAACTGAAACGCCATGACTGCCAAAAGGAACTTCAAAGGAACTAAACTCTTGTTCAAATGACACATTGTATTAAAAGATAATTTTATAGCATAATTCTTTCTGTATTTGGACATAAATTAACGTCACTGGAAAAAAAAACCTTCAGCTTTACAAAGAGGTAATTTAAAAAAACATTTTTAGTTTCAGTAAATCGTTGTTTCCCCAAATCGAAGTGGACAGAATAAACTCGTCTTTTCAAAAAAGATAATACTGCTCACAATCAAGCTCAGGTCCAAAAAAACATTTTCTGGATATAAATGAACTGCGGAGAAGTTCCTTTGACGTCATTGCAATGTTTCCTATCCTGCCGCAACAACTTGGAGTGTGAGAATATTTGTCTTGGAATAAGAATTGGAAGGCTACATCAAGTTTATGATAATCAAGACCTTACCAGCCAAATATATGACTTTGAATTAAACATTATTCATTAGGAGGAATTGAAATGTAATAAGTTTGATTCACAACTTACTCATCTGAAATTGCAGCAGGAGTCTCTAAAAGCTAATTGAGAATAATTTCATTTCTGTGCTTACATTTGTGAATAAAATACTTTAATTTTTGAGTTTCAAGTGCACAAAAATAACAATTAGGCCAACTATGCTATATATCTTACGGGCAACTGCATCCACTAAAGATGAAATCCAATAAAATGTAATAGACATTTAGTGATAAGTACAACTACCTATTTGAAAATTTTGGCTAGTTGTTAAAGTTTATTCAAAATTTGAAAGAAAAAGTTCACAACATGCTTGACATTTAAAAGAAGCATAATTCCAAATAAAATATGAATTATTTTACTTGACAAACATATGACAAACTTGACATATGACAAACTTGACAAACATCAAAGCCACTTGATGTGCTACCACAAGACAATATGTAGCTATGCTATTTCATTTTTCCTAGAGATCGTATAATGCATATTTCATACATAAGAATGAAAGATGTTAAATGTTGACCTCATAATCATAAATTCACAATATTTGAATCCTAATTTTATTTTCAATACTAATCCCTGATATCACAAGTACCTAAGCTTGTATCTCAACGTAAGTGCGCACTAATAAAAGTGTTTTCAACAATACATCACCACTGGTATTAAATTTTTTATATTTACATTTATACAATTTATGAAACCTCAATTACGGAATCAAAGCGAAAGCATTTTATTGTTTTCTCTCAATAATTTGTTAATAATAAAATGGCTCAAATAAACCTTTTATCATAAAACAACTAGATAACTTTCAGATCGAACGGAATGAGAAGAAAAGTGAACTGTTTTTACTATTGTTCACAAAAATTTTGAAACTCTTTTCGATTTTGTATGCTACAATTTACAATCCTAAAATTACATCCCACTCTACAGAAATATTTCCCATAAATCGAGGCAAATTTCTGATTATGAGAAAAATAAATTTTAAAAAATTTTCATACTCTATATAAATATGTAACATTAATCTAAATTTTCAGAGAATTATTCCACTCAACAATTTTTGTGCTACCCTGAGGCAAATTTTACTACTTTTTTACCACTTTTTTTACTACTTTCCAAATTTTACTACTTTCTACTACTTTACTACCTAGTAGACACCCTGTATTATTCACACAGAATGATAAAAATATTCATTTTAAAATTTATATTTGCAATTGTTTCATCATTGAATTTTTCACAGAAATTTTTTAACCCTTTACTGCCCACATTTTTATACTCATATTACCGTTATGACAACCACTATCACTAAACCGACACTGGCATTAGGTAGTCACTGTTATCAAGATGGGGAAGGAACTGCCACTCGGCAGTGCAGTTCAAAGGACACATTAGTGAACAAATTGAATAAGAAATACGATATAATATTGTTATTTTTGAAAGAGGACGAAATAGTCCAGTTGGGCAGTATAGGGTTAAATTGCTGTTTAATAAATCTATCTCTGCACAATATTTCAGTTTAAATTTGGCTAAATTAACATCCTGACCAAACAAGTCCTGTTAGACCTTGAAACCTATAATGTTGAAGACATTGATCAATAAGATCTATTTTCTCTAAGTAATATTCTCAAAATCATTATATGATACAATTAAAAATTTGGTAAAAGTTGAGGATTAACCAGTAATCAATTTTCCACTTTTCGGTGCCTAAACATAGTTAATTAGATTGAAATAAACAAGTTTTGTTCCGTGCACTTTCCATCGTAAATGAGTATTTTACGAGTTATAGCAGTAGGTTTAGTTTCGTCTTTGATGACGAATGCGCTCGAATGAACAGCTACTCATTGATTTTCGAATTTTTATTGCTTGAATCATGGTAATAATATCGAAATAAATTACTTTTCTTCTATTTACTTTTTTTGTCAAATGAGTATTTTACCAGTAAGCGCAGGTTTTATTTTAACACGTTCCCTGCGAAAGGACCCACCGGTGGTCCCTTAAGTGGTTTTCAAAGTGCTGCTGACCCACCTGCAGTCACTAACTCATTGATTATAAATACTTAATGAAAGGCAAACAAAAGCCCAATCCAGTTTATGTTTGCTATTTTCAAAGTAGATTACTACAATTGAATTAAAATTCGAATTGAATATTGAACTTCAGTTTAACCCATCGCAGTTAACGTGTTAAGCGCGATTGAACTGTTGGAGTTTGTTTGAATACTTCGTAATTATAATTAGCTCACTCCGCGAAGCTTGCGGAGCCTGAACCCACTTCTAGGATCTTTTGGTTAATAACACAATAGAATTATCACCCAAAAATAACAAATTATAGCACTATGTAAACTTTTGTCTTCGATGGCTGGAACGGGCTCGATCATTTGAGCGCATCGAAAGCGAGCGTCCATTGCAGTGTCGTCATATGACGCGCACAGCGCTCGATGAATTACTTCCCGCTTCAAACCCTTGAATTGTGGTAACTAATTTGCCGCTATAACTTGTAAAATAATTATTTACAACGGAAAGTGCATAGAAGAAAACTTGTTTATTTTGATCTAATTAACTATGTTTAAGCACCAAAAAATGGAAAATCAATTACTGGTTAATCCTCAACATTTGCCAAAAATTCTTCAAAAAAAAAATAGTTTTAAGCCTTAGGTATATTTGCATGATAATTTGTCTTTTGATATACAATATACCATTGAAAATTATGATGAATGTAATTTTTATGAAAAGACGTGTCAGAGGCAAGATAAACTTTCATACAAAATTTTTTATGAGTAACAGTAATTCAAAATTATTGTGTCATTGTCAAAGATCAGCAATTTGTTTTTAAATTGAAGTCCACTTAAGAATAAACCAAAATGCGATCAGAATGCATTTTTAATAAATGATCATACCATTTTAAAGTAAAAATTCAGTCATGACCATCAAAATGTAAAACTGGCACCCATATTTTCATAAATTTAATTTTACACCTGCATTTCTCTCTTGAATCATACAAAATCAGAGAGCAAAATAAACTTTTTTATATTATAACACAGAACCAAAGAAAAAACTATATCACATCAAATTTCAAAAACAAAAGCTATTACAACAATCAGAAATTTTTTGGTCAATATTGAGTTTAGGTGATGTGGGGAAATTAAGCATTCCGTTTCACATGATCACTTAAGAAGCCCATTTAAGAACGTTTTACAGGAATGACATTTTTTCCGCTGATGCGTTATTTTCAAATTATTAAACTTTGAAGTTGGCTTTCGGGCGCCAAGGAAGCGAGCGCGCCATGCGAAATTCAATTAATAACGGAAGCTAACCCCCTATTATCCACTATTATCCACTTTTTGAATCCTAAACATAGTAAATTAGATTGAAATAAACAAGTTTTCTTCAATGCACTTTCCGTCGTAAACGATTATTTTACAAATTATAGCGGCAGGTTTAGTTTCGTCTTTGATGACGAATGTGCTCAAATAAACAGCTACTCATTAATTTTTGAATCTTGTTTACAATCTTGTTTACATCGGCTCCAAGATGGCGACCACCATGGGCGCCGCCATCTTGGAGCCGATGTAAACAAGATTGGGTTGTCACCCTAATAGGTGGGTTAGAAGCTTTATTTATAATTTTCACTAGAAGAACTGTGCCTCCCCCTCACGACCCAACCTCTTTAAGTTTGTAATAGGGGGTCAGCTTCCGTTATTAATTAAATTCCGTTGCTTCCTTTCGTGCGTGAAGGCCAACTTCAAAGTTCAATAATTCAAAAATAACGCATCCGCGAGCAGAATGTCATTCATGTAAAACGTTCTTAAATGGGTTCCTTTAGTGATTCCTAAGATTGGAATTCTTATTTTACGTGATTGCATTAAACTTCACATTGACCATTTTTTTTGCGAATCCTAGCATAAAAGTTGGAATAATAGTTACCATAAAAGGCCGTCAGTCGAGCATCTACGGTACAAAAAAATAAAAGGAAGAAAAAATAGTCTACTCTTATGAATAGTATAAAATTTATATTGTGTCAGTGCATTGATAAGCTGTCTTTTATTCTTCCAGAATCCAGAGTCAACCATTTTCAACTTTCCCTGCACTTTAATACAAATATTTTTTACCTTTATCAATATTCCTTTCTTTTCCATTTAGAATGAAACTATATCACAAAATTTTACTTTATCATACAAAAACATTTTTCAAGTTACCAGATTCTATGAGGCAAGCAGCCGCAAGCTCATAGAACTCCATGCATGATCACTCGGTATACAATGAATGAACAAAATAATTTTGGTAAATGTTGAGGACTATCCGGGAATCGATTATCCACTTTTTGAATCCTAAACATAGTAAATTAGATTGAAATAAACAAGTTTTCTTCTATGCACTTTCCGTCGTAAACGATTATTTTACAAATTATAGCGGTAGGTTTAGTTTCGTCTTTGATGACGAATGTGCTCAAATAAACAGCTACTCATTAATTTTTTAATTTTTGTTGCTCGAATCATAGTAATAACATCGATATAAACTACTTTTCTTCTATACACTTTTTTCGTCAAATGAATATTTTACGAGTTAGGATGGTAGGTTTAGTTTTGTCTATGATATTGAGAAAACCGGAAGCAAGATGCCATTGCAGCGTTGTCATTCGCCGGGCCAAATGAATTACTTCCCGCTTCAAACACTTGAGTTGCGGTAACTAATTTGCCGCTATAACTTGTAAATTACTTATTTACCACGGAAAGTGCATAGAATAAAACTTGCTTATTTCGATCCGTCAATATTTACTTTAATGTTGTCAACGATTTTCATAATTTCGTAGCTTTAGATACGTAATATAGCTGATTTTAAGAAGTTTTACACAAATGATAATGTGCCCGGAAATGCTTAGTTTTAGAGTTATTTAAGTTTGAAGTTATCCGAATGGCACTCCTGAATGGCATTTTTTGCGCAAAAACAGTCATTGTTTTTGCAATGGAAACGGAAGCTAACCCCCTATTACAAACGTAAAGAGGTTGGGTCGGGAGGGGTAGCCACAGTTCGACTCCAAGATGGCTGCCGCCATCTTCAGTACCGGTTGGCGCTATGGCGGCAGCCACCTTGGAGTCGATGTAAACAAACGTGACTGGAAACCTTTATTTATAATTTTTGGTAAATCTGAAGGATATGTCAGTTATCGATTTTGTAAATATCGATGCCTAAGCATAGTTAATTAGATCAAAATAAACAAGTTTTCTTCTATGCACATTCCGTCTCACATGAGTATTTTATTAGTTATGGCGGTAAATGACTTACCGCAACTCCAGTGTTTGAAGCGGCAAGTAATTCAAGGAACACGTCGGACTGCAACACTGCAGTGCGCACTCTCTTCCAACGCGATCGTCATCAAAGACGAAACCAAATCTACCGCTAAAGTGTACCGAAGAAAAGTTGTTTATTTTGATGTTATTACCATTATTCAAGCAACAAAAATTTGAAAATCAATGAGTAGCTGTTTATTCGAGCGCATTCGTCATCAAAGACGAAACTAAACTTGCCGCCATAAATCGTAAAATACTAATTTGAAACGGAAAGTGCATAGAAGAAAACTTTTTTAATTTTGATTCAATTAACTAGGTTTAGGCACCAAAAAGTGGAAAATCGATAACTGACATATCCTTCAGATTTACCATAATTTTCACTAAAAGAACTGTGGCTACCCCTCACAACCCAACCTCTTTACGTTTGGGTCAATGTGAAGTTTAATGCAACCACAGAAAATAATAATTCGGATCCAAAGAATCACTAAAGGAACACATTTTAAAATGTTTTGCAAGAATGACATTGTGCTTGCTGATGCTTTCTTTTTGAATTATTGAACTTTGAAGTTGGCCTTCCCGTGCCAAAGGAAGCGAGCGTAATTTAATTAAAAACGGTAGCCAAACCCCCTTTTACAAACGTAAAGAGGTTGGGTCGTGAGGGGGAGGCACAGTTCTTCTAGTGAAAATTATAAATAAAGCTTCTAACCCACCCATTAGGGTGACGACCGCAATCATGTTTACATCGGGTCTAACATGGCGACCACCATGGGCGACGCCATCTTGGACCTGATGTCAACAAGATTGCGGTCGTCACCCTAATGGGTGGGTTAGATGCTTTATTTATAATTTTCACTAGAAGAACTGTGCCTCCCCCTCACGACCCAACCTCTTTACGTTTGTAATAGCTTCCGTTATTATTTAAATTCCGTTTCACGCGCTCGCTTACTTTGGCGCCAAGGTCAACTTCAAAGTTTAATTATTTGAAAATAACGCATCAGCGAGCAGAATGTCATTCATGTAAAATGTTCTTAAATGGGTTCCTATAGTGATTTCTAAGATCGGAATTCTTATTTTCCGTGGTTGCATTAAACTTCACATTGACCTACGTTTGTAATAGGTTAGCTTCCGTTATTAATTAAATTACGCTAGCCGCGCGCCCGCTTCCATGGCGCGCACAAGCCAGCTCCGAAGTTGAATAATTCGAAAATAACGCATCACCGGGCAGAATATCATTCATGTAAAACATTTTAAAATGTGTTCCTTTATTGATTCTTTGCAACAAAATTAGGTCAATGTTTAGTTTACCTTCGGCAGGGAAATTAAAGATGTCGTTGCTGATAATCATTAAATGAGCACATTTAAAAACCTTTTACATGAATGACATTATGCTCGCTGATGCGTTATTTTTGAATTATTTAACTTTGAAGTTGGCTGTCGCGCGCCACAGGAAGTGACCGCGCCAAGCGTAATTCAATTAATAATGGAAGCTAACCCCCTATTACAAACGTAAAGAGGTTGGGTCGTGAGGGTTAGCCACAGTTCTTTTAGTGAAAAGTATAAATAAAGCTTCTAACCCACCCGTTAGGGTGACGATTGCAATCTTGTTTACATCGGCACAAAGAGGCGGCGCCCATCATCTTCCAGTCGATGTAAACAAACGTCACTAGAAACCTTTATTTATAATTTTCACTAAAAGAACTGTGGCTAACCCTCACGACCCAACCTCTTCACGTTTGTAATAGGCGGGTTAACTACCCTTATTAACTAAATTACGGCGCCTGCGCCAACTTCAAAGTTCAATTATTCAAAAATAACGCATCAGCAAGCATAATGTCATTCGTGTAAAAGGTTTTTAAATGTGCTCATTTAGTGATTGTTAGCAACGAAATCTTTAATTTCCCTGCCGAAGGTAAACTAAACATTGACCCAAAATTATGAAAATCGTTGACAACATTAAAGTAAATATTAACCTTTTGATCTAATTTACTGTTTCGTCACCAAAAAATTAAATATGGATTCCTGGATAATCCTCAACATTTACCTTAATTTATTCTAAGCACATTGACTATGTCTGGTCAATATTGAATATAATGTTGTCAACGAATTTCATATTTTTGTAGGTATAGATGGGTAATATAGTCGATTTTAAGATGTTTTATACGAATGACAATGTGCCCGGAAATGCTTAGTTTTCGAGTTATTTAAGTTTGAAGTTATACAAACGGCGCTCCTGAATGGCCCTTTCAACGCAAAAACAGTCATTGTTTTAACAATGAAAATGGAAGCTAACCCCTATTACAAACGTAAAGAGGTTGGGTCGTGAGGGGTAGCAACAGTTCTTTTAGTGAAAATTATAAATAAAGCTTTCTAGTGACGTTTGTTTACATCGACTCGAAGATGGCTGCCGCCATCTTCAGCCGGTTGGCGCCATGGCGGCAGCCACCTTGGCGTTGATGTCAACAAACGTCACTCAAAACCTTTATTTATAATATTCACTAAAAGAACCGTGCCTACCCCTCACGACCCAACCTCTTTACGTTTGTAATAGGGGGTTAGCTTCCGTTATTAATTAAAATACGCTACCCGCGCGCTTCCATGGCGCGCACAAACCAGCTTCAAAGTTGAATAATTTGAAAATAACGCATCGCCGGGCAGAATGTCATTCTTGTGAAACGTCTTATAATCGACTATATTACCCATCTATACCTACGAAATTATGAAATTCATTGACAACATTATATTCAATATTGACCCTATGTCTTGAAGTACCACTAGTTAAATTTATTGTTTGTATTTCAGTAAAAATCAATAATATTTCAATCATTTCCCATCTTTAAATAGGTTCAATCGATTCTAGTTAGCGTTCGAAGGGCAAGATTATCGTGCGTTTATAATTTTCATACCTTAAAAACTACATTTTCAACAGTTTTCAGCCCTTCTACATACGATCTACTTTTAAAAAGTGTTAAAATAATTTTAATAGTAATTCCTAACTAATGGCAAATCAAGCAAACTAAGTCAGATTTTAAACTTGCAACTTAAAACACTGGAAAGCAAGTTCTACCAGTACGTTTGTAACCGTCAGTAGTAAAATTCGGTACGTTAGTGAGAAGATGCACATGATATGGTACTCACTTTGATGATGAGCTCAATTTCTGGAACAGATCCATTTTCCTGACCATTAGTTTCTTCCACATTATCAGCCATGATGAAAAAAATTACACGACGTTAACCGACGCACGCCTTCACACAATAAGCTACACCCACAGACTGACTCATAATCAAAACACTGAAAAATTCCCTGAAACGATTAGATAAAAAACTTTTACCCTAACATTAAAAATATCGTTTACAAAACACAAGTATTAGCAAAGGTATAATTGATACAAATCAATACAAAAAATTATCTGCCTATAATATTAAAAATATATCAATTTTATGAGTGTATTTACTTCAACATAATTTCCATGATTGCCTTAAATTTAGAATTGCTAGATCATGTTTCGAAATTTTTAATCTGAACAATGACGTCTATAGAGGTGATAATGCTAATAATTCATTCACTCAAAATCAAGCTTTTAGCATATGGTAGTACTCTTTGATCACAGTCGAAACTGTGATACAATGCAAAATAAAATTAATGTTAGCCTAAACGAAGTCTGGGACAACTTTCAGCAAATAATATACGATTAAATAAATTAAACACATTAATTCTCCTATACGCAAAGTGTATTTTTTTCGCTCAGAAAACTCAGTGATGATAAGTTATAAATGACTTATTCATATTCAGTTTTTACATATTATAATTCCTAACGATTTGATTTTGAAATAGCATATCGCGAGTATCATTGCAAGAATATCTAAGGGAATTGGAATTCGAATTCTCAATATAGTGAAAAATTTATAACCTAAAACGCCTTAAAAATAATAATAAGAACATTAATCAATCCATTTTCACGCAAGAAAATAGATGTATGGCTTGGGACTTGAAAAAATAAAATGAATTCATATATTACTAATTAAAGAGAGCTATAGAAGCAATACGAAGCTTCCTATGCAACGCCTAAACAAACGATTGATTAAATTACCTAGAAATGCTCAAGCTCTCGGATATCTATCATTTTTCTCAGTATAATTTCACGTATGAGATTTAGAATGATGAGGAGATGTGAGAAATTTCAGGCTTCTTAACCGACAGTAAAATTTAAGGCGGTGACAAGAATTACCGTCGGTGGACAGAGAATTAAGTTGACACTCTCAAAAAAGTAAAAGAGCTCTGAGGGATACACGCGCTTGCTTCTTAGAGCTGTTGGAGGGAGTCTTCAGGGCAGAACAACAAACATCGGCATCTTTGGGATGCTTTATTTTCAATCAAGCCTGATACAAATGATCTTAAGCATTGGTTTTTCAAATGTCTTATAACTAACACTATATATAGGACACCATAACGGTTCCCCCGTAAAGCCGGTACCCATTTCCGACACCTGGGTTGAGTGGGGTATTGTGCTTGAGCTTTCCCTTATACCCAACGGGGAAAATCGCCGCGCCAGCGCCGGGATACGAACCCTCGTCTCCAACATACAAGTCCGATCCCTTAACCACTGTGCCACAGCAAGCACACAAATAACTATGACCGAATCTACGTACACATTTTTTTTGAGTGATCACTGTGTAGTTTTTATTCCTGTTTAATTTAGATTCTTATTACATGGTTTTGCTATTGTATAACCATTAAAACGAGAGGCCTAGTATGATTTCGTGCCCGGTTATGAGTAATTCCTTATACTCCTGCTCTGGGCATCATTATTACTTGAACTAATGGTCTTGGGCATCTTATTAACATTAAACATAACCTGCTAATAAGAAGATAATCTTCTTATCGCGTTACCATTATTAAAATCATAAAATACTAAACCTTCTCATTCTCTAACTTTCTATATTTTCCCCACAAAGCCTTTGTTTGGTGCCTCTTTAAATGTGCCCTTAAATTTTCAAGATTGGTACTGATTCAATTCTGTTGGACTGATACTTAATATAGACTACATGAAATAAGTTGAAATAAGTATTTAATTTGTTGACGAATTTATTAAAGCAAAGATTTTTGTTTAGAAAACTCAAAAGTGGTGTCCGAGACTGCTCGTTTTAGCCCGGTCCTATTGCCATCGGCCACACTTTAACTGGAAATCCCGCTAGCCCAGCTATGACGGTCTTGAAATTGTCTGCATAATAGTCCAGGACAAAACCTGCTAGTCTGGTAGGTGTGAAATTTAACATAGAAAAACAAGTCATTTGACCTGTGGGGAAAATTATTGAAATCGTAATCGTCTGTAGGGAAATTCTACTTAAACAGCGTGTTATTTGCTGTTATGTTAGACGACCGTCTTCGAAGTCGAACTCTTCGGCCTGATTTTACTCTTTTAACTAAGTACAAAGAGGCTACTGTGAGGAATATTAAAGTTTATTCACCTTTAAGTCCTTTCTTTAACTAAAGTCTAACAGGTGGGAACGATTTTAACAAATTAGTGACTTCTCAAACAAGCCATCACGATCATTTAGCTAGAATTGGAAATAAATTCATCATACCTTACCATAATAAAACCCGATCTCAATACAGGCTTCATTGCATTTAAAATAAGGCTTGGAACTCGATATCATCAAACATCCAAGAGAAAAACTATGACGGGGCTTCAAGATAAATTTTAATTATTGGTGAAGCGAACTGTTACGAGATAGCTATCCCCTCTCTATTCGAAGCTTCATAATGCTAGGCTCATTTCTCTGAGATAAAACTAATCCGAAATCTATTGTTGGATTTTCCCTTCTTTGCTTGTCTCATTACCTATTACGGTAAATTAAATAATTATTTTTTTCCCCTTCTCGTCTTTAAAAATTTCTCATTGAGTTTACGTTCATGAACGTTTGACTTAAGTGTTCTAGAATAAATAAAGTTAACGAGGAATAAAGTTTCTATACGATGCTTTAGAAGTTGCTGAAATCAGTGGAGCCAACAAATAAATATATATTTATGCCTCAATCTGTCTAATAACTCTAAGTAATGATTCTATTGATATATCGCTAGGAAAAAAAGATTATTTAAATGGTTTAGCCTACAGTAACCTGAGAACTTGGTAGCCCTGGAAAAATACTACGGGATTAGCACCACGCAGTCAACATTATTAGCTAAAACTTTATCAGAGAACGAGAGCAATTTGACATTTTGAAACGTGAGGGAATTTTTCTATGCAATGGTATCGAAAACAAAAAAAAATATCACGGCATTCTAGCATATTGAGAAAGAAAGAAAAAAGAAAAGGAAAACACTATATTTCCCAAAAAGTAGTATGGAAAGCCATGACATTATTTTTTAAAAAGTTCTTAATCTGAATGTCAAGTCTGATTGACTGAAATATCACAAAAAGCATGGTCACAATAGTTGAGTCAACTAGGATCAGGAGCGCTGTCCCAAAATGATAACGCAGTAGAAGTATTAAAAAAGCAATTATTATTAAAGTTGATATTTTTAGTTATTTAAGTTGATGTATAAAAACGAAAAATACTAACCCACTTGAAAGATTAAAAGAACAATCACACATATACCCAGTGCAAATATTTATTCGGTGTTGCTGTTATTTGATTATTCAGTTGTATTCAAGTAATTTTATTAGGATAAATGACAAACGTTTTTACTCCTCTGACGCACGATGGTATTTATATAATGCAAATTATTTAGGATTCAATGCAGTTAACGACTCGCAAATGATGATTGAATAGCATCAATTGGACTCGATTGAAAAAATTGTACACCACTGTCATTATAACCAGGATACAGAGTTTCAAGTAAAATGTTGCTACTCCATGTAAAAACGACGACATGGGCTTCAAAATTTTCTAAGCTGTAATGAAGTAAAATTTGTCTCATAATAAAACCAAGGCGTAATTTTGTTTGATTGCGTAATTTTCTATTATTACGCCATTTTATAATATTACGTCATTTGTATGATTCCTTAAGGATCGTTGGGTTTGAAAGAATTAGAAACATATTGGGGGGAATAGATTCATTTTTTGGGCAAAATTAGAAAATAATTAAATGATTAAGATATGATACCTAAATAATATAAACATTCAATTAACACTTAAATAATACTAACATTTAATCAACATTCAAATAATACATACATTTAATTAGAATTTAAATTATTTTCGAACAAACAATATGTTTTCAAAGGAAGTACAGTTATCTGCCATCAATTCCATTAACATGTTCAGAACGCTGAACGCTCATACCCTCGGAACATTGATGCACTAATCTATTACTCGAAGTGAATCCACGTAAATAAAAGGCTTATGAGGATTAGCATATACACTTTTTTGAGATGGGACAAATATTGCTTCGGATTAATTCAGACGTCGTACATATTAATTTTACGCTAAAATGTTGCCTAAGGAAAGTTGTTAAAAGTTTTATCGTCTACAAGTTTTGAGTGTGTTGCTCGAGTGCTGAAAAACGATTTCTTATTCAGAATTAGAAAACAATTGAATTTAATTGAAAATTCGATGTTCTTAGAAAGTCAAAGAAAATAAGTGCTTGAAAGGTAAATAAAATTTGCTAAACCTGAGGAAAGGGAAGTATAATATTAGAGTTTATACGATCACGGCACACGGCTTCCGTAATTGAAAACCTTTACGTGTGATGCGATACATTCTGCGTGTGATGTGACGATACATTTTGTGTGTGATGTGACGATACATTTTGTGTGTGATGTGACGATACATTCTGCGTGTGATGTGACGATACATTTTGTGTGTGATGTGACGATACATTTTGTGTGTGATGTGACGATACATTCTGCGTGTGATGTGACGATACATTTTGTGTGTGATGTGACGATACATTTTGTGTGTGATGTGACGATACATTCTGCGTGTGATGTGACGATACATTTTGTGTGTGATGTGACGATACATTTTGTGTGTGATGTGACGATACATTTTGTGTGTGATGTGACGATACATTTTGTGTGTGATGTGACGATACATTTTGTGTGTGATGTGACGATACAGTTTGTGTGTGATGCGACGATACATTTTGTGTGTGATGTGACGATACATTTTGTGTGTGATGCGACGATACATTTTGTGTGTGATGTGACGATACATTTTGTGTGTGATGCGACGATACATTTTGTGTGTGATGTGACGATACATTTTGTGTGTGATGCGACGATACATTTTGTGTGTGATGTGACGATACATTTTGTGTGTGATGTGACGATACATTTTGTGTGTGATGCGACGATACATTTTGTGTGTGATGCGACGATACATTTTGTGTGTGATGTGACGATACATTTTGTGTGTGATGCGACGATACATTTTGTGTGTGATGCGACGATACATTTTGTGTGTGATGTGACGATACATTTTGTGTGTGATGTGACGATACATTTTGTGTGTGATGTGACGATACATTTTGTGTGTGATGTGACGATACATTTTGTGTGTGATGCGACGATACATTTTGTGTGTGATGTGACGATACATTTTGTGTGTGATGCGACGATACATTTTGTGTGTGATGTGACGATACATTTTGTGTGTGATGTGACGATACATTTTGTGTGTGATGTGACGATACATTTTGTGTGTGATGCGACGATACATTTTGTGTGTGATGCGACGATACATTTTGTGTGTGATGCGACGATACATTTTGTGTGTGATGTGACGATACATTTTGTGTGTGATGCGACGATACATTTTGTGTGTGATGTGACGATACATTTTGTGTGTGATGCGACGATACATTTTGTGTGTGATGTGACGATACATTTTGTGTGTGATGTGACGATACATTTTGTGTGTTATGTGACGATACATTTTGTGTGTGATGCGACGATACATTTTGTGTGTGATGCGACGATACATTTTGTGTGTGATGCGACGATACATTTTGTGTGTGATGTGACGATACATTTTGTGTGTGATGCGACGATACATTTTGTGTGTTATGTGACGATACATTTTGTGTGTGATGCGACGATACATTTTGTGTGTGATGTGACGATACATTTTGTGTTTGATGCGACGATACATTTTGTGTGTTATGTGACGATACATTTTGTGTTTGATGTGACGATACATTTTGTGTGTTATGTGACGATACATTTTGTGTGTGATGTGACGATACATTTTGTGTGTGATGCGACGATACATTTTGTGTGTGATGTGACGATACATTTTGTGTGTGATGCGACGATACATTTTGTGTGTGATGTGACGATACAGTTTGTGTGTGATGCGACGATACATTTTGTGTGTTATGTGACGATACATTTTGTGTGTGATGTGACGATACATTTTGTGTTTGATGCGACGATACATTTTGTGTGTGATGCGACGATACATTTTGTGTGTGATGTGACGATACATTTTGTGTTTGATGCGACGATACATTTTGTGTGTTATGTGACGATACATTTTGTGTGTGATGTGACGATACATTTTGTGTGTTATGTGACGATACATTTTGTGTGTGATGCGACGATACATTTTGTGTGTTATGTGACGATACATTTTGTGTGTGATGCGACGATACATTTTGTGTGTGATGCGACGATACATTTTGTGTGTTATGTGACGATACATTTTGTGTGTGATGTGACGATACATTTTGTGTTTGATGCGACGATACATTTTGTGTGTGATGCGACGATACATTTTGTGTGTGATGTGACGATACATTTTGTGTGTGATGTGACGATACATTTTGTGTGTTATGTGACGATACATTTTGTG
Organism: Morinoia aosen; assembly: GCA_030386875.1. NCBI lineage: Eukaryota > Metazoa > Arthropoda > Malacostraca > Amphipoda > Talitridae > Morinoia > Morinoia aosen. The sequence goes on from CM059568.1 coordinate 14,784,703, forward strand.
TGTGATGCGACGATACATTTTGTGTGTGATGTGACGATACATTTTGTGTTTGATGCGACGATACATTTTGTGTGTTATGTGACGATACATTTTGTGTTTGATGCGACGATACATTTTGTGTGTGATGTGACGATACATTCTGTGTGTGATGTGACGATACAGTTTGTGTGTGATGTGACGATACATTTTGTGTGTGATGTGACGATTCTTTTTGTGTGTGATGCGACGATACATTTTGTGTGTGATGTGACGATACATTTTGTGTGTGATGTGACGATACAGTTTGTGTGTGATGTGACGATACATTTTGTGTGTGATGTGACGATACAGTTTGTGTGTGATGTGACGATACAGTTAGTGTGTGATGTGACGATACATTTTGTGCGTGATGTGACGATACAGTTTGTGTGTGATGTGACGATACATTTTGTGTGTGATGTGACGATACAGTTTGTGTGTGATGTGACGATACAGTTTGTGTGTGATGTGACGATACAGTTTGTGTGTGATGTGACGATACAGTTTGTGTGTGATGTGACGATACAGTTTGTGTGTGATGTGACGATACATTTTGTGTGTGATGTGACGATACAGTTTGTGTGTGATGTGACGATACATTTTGTGTGTGATGTGACGATACAGTTTGTGTGTGATGTGACGATACAGTTTGTGTGTGATGTGACGATACATTTTGTGTGTGATGTGACGATACATTTTGTGTGTGATGTGACGATACAGTTTGTGTGTGATGTGACGATACAGTTAGTGTGTGATGTGACGATACAGTTTGTGTGTGATGTGACGATACAGTTTGTGTGTGATGTGACGATACAGTTTGTGTGTGATGTGACGATACAGTTAGTGTGTGATGTGACGATACAGTTTGTGTGTGATGTGACGATACAGTTAGTGTGTGATGTGACGATACAGTTTGTGTGTGATGTGACGATACAGTTTGTGTGTGATGTGACGATACAGTTTGTGTGTGATGTGACGATACAGTTTGTGTGTGATGTGACGATACAGTTTGTGTGTGATGTGACGATACATTTTGTGTGTGATGTGACGATACATTTTGTGTGTGATGTGACGATACAGTTTGTGTGTGATGTGACGATACATTTTGTGTGTGATGTGACGATACAGTTTGTGTGTGATGTGACGATACAGTTAGTGTGTGATGTGACGATACATTTTGTGTGTGATGTGACGATACAGTTTGTGTGTGATGTGACGATACATTTTGTGTGTGATGTGACGATACATTTTGTGTGTGATGTGACGATACAGTTTGTGTGTGATGTGACGATACATTTTGTGTGTGGTGTGACGATACATTTTGTGTGTGATGTGACGATACATTTTGTGTGTGATGTGACGATACAGTTTGTGTGTGATGTGACGATACATTTTGTGTGTGATGTGACGATACAGTTTGTGTGTGATGTGACGATACAGTTTGTGTGTGATGTGACGATACAGTTAGTGTGTGATGTGACGATACATTTTGTGTGTGATGTGACGATACAGTTTGTGTGTGATGTGACGATACATTTTGTGTGTGATGCGACGATACATTTTGTGTGTGATGTGACGATACAGTTTGTGTGTGATGTGACGATACAGTTTGTGTGTGATGTGACGATACATTTTGTGTGTGATGTGACGATACATTTTGTGTGTGATGTGACGATACATTTTGTGTGTGATGTGACGATACAGTTTGTGTGTGATGTGACGATACAGTTTGTGTGTGATGCGACGATACATTTTGTGTGTGATGTGACGATACAGTTTGTGTGTGATGTGACGATACATTTTGTGTGTGATGTGACGATACAGTTTGTGTGTGATGTGACGATACATTTTGTGTGTGATGTGACGATACATTTTGTGTGATGCGACGATACATTTTGTGTGTGATGTGACGATACATTTTGTATGTGATGCGACGATACATTTTGTGTGTGATGTGACGATACATTTTGTGTGTGATGTGACGATACATTTTGTGTGTGATGTGACGATACAGTTTGTGTGTGATGTGACGATACAGTTTGTGTGTGATGCGACGATACATTTTGTGTGTGATGTGACGATACAGTTTGTGTGTGATGTGACGATACATTTTGTGTGTGATGTGACGATACATTTTGTGTGTGATGTGACGATACATTTTGTGTGATGCGACGATACATTTTGTGTGTGATGTGACGATACATTTTGTATGTGATGTGACGATACATTTTGTGTGTGATGTGACGATACATTTTGTGTGTGATGTGACGATACATTTTGTGTGTGATGTGACGATACATTTTGTGTGTGATGTAACGATACAGTTTGTGTGTGATGTGACGATACAGTTTGTGTGTGATGTGACGATACAGTTTGTGTGTGATGTGACGATACAGTTTGTGTGTGATGTGACGATACATTTTGTGTGTGATGTGACGATACAGTTTGTGTGTGATGTGACGATACATTTTGTGTGTGATGTAACGATACAGTTTGTGTGTGATGTGACGATACAGTTTGTGTGTGATGTGACGATACATTTTGTGTGTGATGTGACGATACATTTTGTGTGTGATGTGACGATACATTTTGTGTGTGATGTGACGATACAGTTTGTGTGTGATGTGACGATACATTTTGTGTGTGACGTGCCAGTCCCTCGCTCCATAGCAAATGAATGCATGAATTGAAAAACTAAACCTGAGATTTTTCTCGAAAAAACGTCCATCTGTCAACTGAGCCCCAGCATTTTCAAGGCGGTCGGCCCGTAACTGAAATTGTGTCAAAGTTGATGCTGAAATTTTACTGAAATTATTCTGAAGTTATCTTGAAATTGTACTAAAATTCTACATGAATTTAGTCTGAAATTAATTTTGAAGCCATCGAAAAATTATTTGGAATTTTTACTGTAATTATAGTAATCATACACTAAAATTATACTAAAATTATACCGAAATCATACTAAAATTATACTGAAATTATACTAAAATTATTCTGAAATTATACCATGATGAAATTGAAATTTATGCTAGAATTCCTCTCTGAACCCCGGATTATAAATCCGTTTCCGGGGTGTTTCATATTAAAACATTTTAAAAGGCGACGCAATTCATCTTATGTTATAACTTTAAAACATAATTGCTTTATTTTCTTATTCCTGTCCTAAAATGTTCTTGTTAGTCTTGTGTGGCAATTTGTCGTTTCTTACGCTCGTGAATATATCGTGACAACACCATTTTAGGTAGTTAACTTTTCGTATTGACCCAGCTGTGCTGCAAATGTTATGTTAGCATTTTGCAGCAATCCTTCTCATGGTTTTGACTCCGGTGAACTTTATTGCGCCAGTATTAGTAGCGTAGGAAATATCATACATTTGTGTTATGTTATGCATGTCAATCTCAGCTCAGATGTCGATGTACGTTGAAACTGTCACAAGTGTTCTCACCCCGTTGACTTCATCATATTTATGTTTCTTTTATCGCATTCATAAATAAACATATTCAACTTCAACTAACTAGTCATTAATTTATACTCTCTTTGTATATTTAAATTTACATTCTATTTTAATTTATAATGAAATCTTTAAATGGAAAATAAAATATTTATACAAATATTTGATTACATATATTTTATACTCTGCGAGCTCGATATTTCGCATACCAGTTGATACGTGCGAATGATAAATTGTCCCGAATGTTAACCTCTTAGTCATAAGCGGCCCATAGACGATCAATTTAATTGTCAATATCATTGACTCAATATATTGATGAATTTTTTTTTTGCCCGCTAAGTCAATTATTTGACGGTCGTCAATCAAGCCCACAGACGATCTATTTAATTTTCAATATTCAGTATTGTTGATTATATTGACAATAAAATTGATCGTCTAAGACGCAAAATAATTAAAATCTTCATATTTTACTTTCGACATTAATCCCCCATATCAGTACATAGTTCCTAAAATGAGATCAGTGAAACGAAGGGAACGCATTTTTTGTCCATTTCTCTCAATCATTTGTTTCGACTATATTATTGACATGGGTATAAAGCGGCCCATCGACGACCAATTTTATTGTCAATATTATTGACAATGATGTATATTGACAATTTAATTGATCGTCTGTGGGCTTGATTGACGACCGTCAAATAATTGACTTAGCGGGCAAAAAAAAATTTCATCAATATATTGAGTCAATGATATTGACAATTAAATTGATCGTCTACGGGCCATTTACGATACCCATGTGTGAATATCAAGTAAGGATTTTCATGTTAAGGTATTTTAAAAAACAATGTAATACATTTCACGTATCAACTTTATGGAAATGAACTGTTTCTCTTGTCTTTCATTTTTCTTCTTTTTGATTTGAGATAATCTTGGTTCAAATTCTTTATCAATACCATTATCGCGCATGCTGGAGGCAAAGCAGCGCGTCGTTGGGATATTGAATATATGTATAAACGACAGTTGAAAGAAACATCATTCGTACACCAGAATATAAAGTAACCTCGAATGTTTTTTACCATATTACACGCATGTAATGTTGAATTTAAACAACAGTCCTATAAGAACAAGATTTTCATGCTAAAATATTAAATTCCATGGAATATTTCAACCCCATTTTGCGCATGCGAGATGCGTAGTACGCATGTAATGTTGAATGTACACAACATACCTAAGCATAGTCTAACTTTTTCGCCGGAGCATGAATTTTTTCGCCGCCTAAGCGATTTAATTACTTGGGCGGTGAAAAGCATGCATGCAGGAGGCGAAAAAGTTAGACTTGGAAAAACAGGATATTTATACCAGAATATAAAGTTTCATAGAATATTCTTGAACCAACGCACGCATATTTCTTTACGAGGAACGTTATCAGCGCAGCAAAACGGACGCACATACTGTATGTGCGTCGTTATCAGCCGGCTTATCTTGTTGTATATTTGCCAGAGCCGGAACAGGGTACGCTATCACCTGTCACCTCGCTGAAACTAACCGCGAAATCCACGTTAATGAACAAATCTATGAAAGTAATAGGAAAGGATAACTTTAAAATCATTCTAATGAAACGTTTCAAGCCTCAGCTCATCAATGGTCATAATCTGTAAAACAAGAATATATGTACGCAATGAATAAAAAGCGTGTTAAATTCACAAACTCGTCCTTCGAGTATTGGAATTGAAGTCAAAATAAACCAATGATAAAACAATAAAAAAAAACTGAATAAATCTAAACATCAGAACTCCACTACCAAATAGAGCAAATGCGAGTCAAAGCGGAAAAGTAGAATTAATACATCTACTGCATTCCTTAACGTGGCATTGACAGGCACAATATTACGGGGTGAGTTTATCACTTTGAATCTTATAAACCAGATAGACATTATCGCGTATTTTAGGTTATCACTTAATTCGCGAGACGTCCGTGATAGGCACTGTCCTGATAATTCTTTTTTGTTGGATGGCGATAATGGAATTATTTTTGTGCCGTCATTCTGCTCAGCCGGGGAGGATTTTGATATATTTTAGGTTGTTGTAGCGGGGAGGCTGGCAGTAAAAGTCCATCTGATGACTTGGATACTCGGGCCTCGGGTAGTCTGATAGATTTCGTCTGAAAGGGTTAAGAAAATATGCACACTTCTTTTTATGTATCAACTGATTAAGACATTCCGAGACACAAGTGACAAGTGACGTCACGACTGTCACTTTTGAACCAGAGTCCACCTAGAACTTCCAAACACAACCACCATTCACTCAGCTTCAATTCTCCCCGCAAAACACAACAGCGGCGCCTCGTATGGTAACTGGCAGTTTCAGCGCGCGTCACACATTACCTCGTCACAGCCACAGTGACAGTGGTCAATCTTGTGCCCCATGACGATGTTTTTCCGTAACCCAAACGTAATTGTTCAATTCTGCTCCATTGTTGGCTATTGTTAGGTAGTTATCGGTCAATGTGAAGTTTAATGCAATCACGGAAAATAATAAGGCCGATCCCAGGAATCACTGAAGGAACACATTTCAGAACGTTTTACATGAATGACATTCTGCTCGCTGATGCGTTATTTTCGAATAATTGAACTTTGAAGTTGGCCTTGGCGCCAAAGGAAGCGAGCGCGTGAAACGGAATTTAATTAATAACGGAAGCTATTACAAACGTAAAGAGGTTGGGTCGTGAGGGGGAGGCACAATTCTTCTAGTAAAAATTATAAATAAAGCTTCTAACCCACCCATTAGGGTGACGACCGCAATCTTGTTGACATCGGGTCCAAAATGGCGGCGCCCATGGTGGTCGCCATGTTAGACCCGATGTAAACAAGATTGCGGTCGTCACCCTAATGGGTGCGTTAGAAGCTTTATTTATAATTTTCACTAGAAGAACTGTGCCTCCCCCTCACGACCCAACCTCTCTACGTCTGTAAAAGGGGGTTAGCTTCCGTTTTTAATTAAATTACGCTCGCTTCCTTTGGCGCGGGAAGGCCAACTTCAAAGTTCAATAATTCGAAAATAACGCATCAGCGAGCAGAATGTCGTTCATGAAAAACGTTCTTAAATGGGCTCCTTTAGTGATTGTTTGGAATATCATTATCAATTTCCGTGATTGCATGAAACTTCACATTGACCTAGTTATCCCTATACTGACGTAACCTACACTTCGTTTGCAATTGCTGAATTGACTGGACGTTTTCGTGAGAGAAGTTTTGCCACGTGATTTCGCTTTTTCTTAAATGATTCCTAAGCCAAGTTGCATGGATAGGTAGATTTGATTATATATTATGGTGTGGAAATGAACATTTTAATTTTTACTGAATTTAATACTGGAACAAAATCATGGAGAGAAAGAGAATTTGCACCTTCATCGGAAGAAGAAGATTGCTTCTCTGTCTTTCCAGACAGAGAAAAAATTAATGAGAGATTTAAAAGGCTAGAGAAAGATGTAAGCTTAAAGGGGATCATCCGGGGGCCCTTGGGGGCCCTTGCGATCTCATGGTCATTTTGCATGTTTTTGTTGTATAAGGACCCTTAGTTGATGGACTATTCGTTCCTAAAATTTTATGGTGCTACGACAATAATTCCCCCCCCTCCCGGAGACCAAAATATTTCAATTTTCCCGATTTTGACCCCATATAAAAAGAGAAAAAATGGGAAATGGAAAAAAGCCGAACGTGAGTGTGTTAGAAATGTTCCAAGGATTCTAAAACTGCATTTGTTTTTGTTCTAGCATCAAAACTGAAAGAGGAGTGCCATTTTGAAATATCGATATCAATGAAAAGCACCCAATTTTGGTAAATCTGAAGGATATGTCAGTTATCGATTCTGTAAATTTTGATGCCTTAAAATAGTTAATTAGATCAAAATAAACAAGTTTTCTTCTATGCACTTTCCGTCTCAAATGAGTATTTTATTAGTTATAGCGGTAAATGATTTACCGCAACTCCAGTGTTTGAAGCCGCAAGTAATTCAAGGAGCACGTCGGACAGCAACACTGCAATGCGCACTCGCTTCCAGCGCGATCGTCATCAAAGACGAAACCAAACCTACCGCTATACCTCGTTAAATCCTCATTTAACGAAAAAAAGTGTATAGAAGAAAAGTTGTTTATTTCGATGTTATTACCCTGATCCAAGCAACAAAAATTCGAAAATCGATGAGTAGCTGTTTATTCAAGCGCATTCGTCATCAAAGACGAAACTAAACTTATCGCTATAAATCGTAAAATACTCATTTGAGACGGAAAGTGCATAGAAGAAAACTTGTTTATTTTGATTAAATTAATTAGGTTCAGGCAACAAAAAGTGGAAAATCGATAACTGACATATCCTTCAGATTTACCAAAATTTTCAGTGCTTGAAAAGGGTAAAGGAAAGAGGTAGCTTAAATGTTAGACTAAATATAACCTTTCAAATTGAATATGAGAGAAATTAGAGCGGGCTCTAAATTACCCTACTTTTCCGGGTAATTAATATGAAACTGCTCGCTGGTATCAGCCAAGCTCGTTCAAATTAGGCAGACACGAAGACTGAAGTCAAGTCTTGCGTCACTCTTGCCATGCCAGTAGCGTCAGTCGTTTAAGTGATGGTCAGTCTGATTCAGTGTCATCGTGCTTATCTTATAGAAGGTACGTAGCCTACCTGTTGTGTCTGTTGGAAAGATTATTAATTTTACCTATAGGTTCCAGAAGTTGCTTTGTGTCACATTACATAAACTTTTCAGCAATATGTTAATGAATATAAATTCCAGTCGTATGGGATAAATTTTTGCTATGTCTATCAGTTTTACACTAGCCTTTAGGGAGAAAAATTCTGTAGTTTGTCTATTTTCTGTGTAAAATGTAAGGAATAGAGCGATTCCAGATCAGGACAACTGTTGTTTGTTACTGTAAGTTTAAGGTATCTGTGGTTTCATGAGCTGTAATTGAACCCATCCGTAATAGAAGGTAGCATTTCTCGACCCAGTTGTTTTTGGTATGTCTGTTATCACTTTCCATAATAACAACGTTGAAAATATCAGTTGAATACGTTCCCCGCGTTTCCGCGGATAACGGTTGGTTTGATTAGGTTGTAAGTGGCAAAATAGGGAAATCAATTTTTCAGCTTAAATAAGCTCTAATTCTTTTTAACGAATGTGAAAAGTACAATAGTTGCACGATATCATTTCACCTTGTATGATAGCAATTATTTTTAAAAGATGTCGCAAAACAGATGAAATGTAATACATTTATACCGGCACTTATATGGGCAATTTACCAATTGGTACACATGTGGCACCATACGCGGGGAACGTGTTGAGGTTCTAAAGTTCTTCAAAATGAAGGTGATTAAATCATACCGTGCGAAAGAAATATATACTTCTTACCATAGGTTTTCCATCACCTTAGTTCGAAAGTGAAAGATTAAAACCCTGTAAAAGATAGTATTTCGTTTTTTAGGGTTCTTTGAAAAATGAAAATCTTCTTTTGCCTTCTGTTTAACACAATATTTTGTCTTATGTTCAATATGTTACTGATTATGTTTGGCCGTCTAATTCCTGCAATAATAAATAGGAATTAACACCCAATAGAACTGATCGCAATTGACCTAACTCCTAAGGATGGATCGCCTCGCGCACAAGTTGATAGTATCACAGTTGACCAGAACGAGTTCTGTCGAGAAAACAAGGAAAAAAAGTTTATTTCAGACAAGTTTCTGCTGAAAATGCCCCTTGTATTAATTTTTAAACATATTTTGACCAGAAAGTCTTAGTTTGATAAACTAACCGTGTGATCGTGCGGCGACTGTGCATTTCCACGAGTTCGGTTCGTCTTCCTGATCATGGTGTACAGGAGAGAACCACCGGCCGAAAACTTTGAAACTTCTCGGATGTTTCAACAAAGATTCCCTTAGTTTCCAAGGAAATCTTAGGAAGTTTCAAACCTGACATATTCTCTAGTTCTAAGCGAGACATATTCTATGTTATTGCCATCTTGCAGTAGGTACTTAATAACTGGACGACACTAGTGCAAATATTTCTAAGAGAATAAAAATATTTCTGTGTAGAATAATATATTGGTCATTTGTCAACTCGGCTAACGACTCGATAAGCAATCAGTTTTTGACAAGACCTAACGTTTTGAGGGTAATCATTCCAAAACTGTCGCCCCTTTTTTTTTAATAAATTCAGTTCTTATAATTAGACTTCGATGCTTGCTGTGCCCCTACGAAAACTCAAATAATTTGAAAATCCGGTCCAAAGTTGCTTTTTTATTTTTTGTTTATGGTTGGTTTACTTCAGAGCGGGGTGTGTATGCCATTCTTACGTCCACTTGCCCTAACGATAAAGTTAAGTTGACTTGAGCGATTTCAAAAATCATTGCCATGCCACCAGTGAAAGTTTTCATCATTGTATGCCTCGAATTATTTCTGGTTCAGGTGTTTGAACAATGATAGCAAAGCCAGATCATAAATAGATCGCACCTTTGACTACAACTGTAAAGCCGTTTCCACTAATGAGATTGCAGTGCTTTAAACAATTCTCGTCAGATTGCTTCGTTTCAACCCCTCTAAGTGTTCTGCCAGATATTGAACTATTTGACTAGTTTTATAATCAAATGCATGAAGATTTAGCGCGATTATCAGCACCTAAGCCCTAATTTTCTGAATACTATACTCAAAACACAGCGTTTTCACCACCGGTTAAACAGAATTATTACAAGAGGAATTTATAAGGTTGTTGATTATGTATCTTTAACTCATTGAAAACAGAGGATATGCATTAACTTCGTAGAAACCTTTTGTGATCTCTGGTGTTAACATGGTGTCCATGCATTAACAGTTCGTCAGCTCTACCACCACTGAGGCCTCTAAATTCAAAACTTCCAGTAACCAATCTCAAGAGTTTATTTATTCTAAAACTTGCCGCCAAACTGTTTTCCTTTTTTTCTTTTCTTTTGATGAGGCTTGCGTTGACGAAGAAAATAGGAAAGAAAACGTCATGTGAGAAGAAGAAAACTAAACTCTAACGACGGTATCTTTTTTGTTCTTGTAGATGCCCTGCCTCTATCGTACAATACAAGGTAAGCGTACTCCCAAGTTATTGTTTTGGAACACTGCATTCGGTGTTGACGTGCTTACAATTTCTTTCGTTTAGCTCGCCATTGACTATTCCTAGTTAACATTGTATGTACCCTGTCTGTGAACACAGCTCATTTTTTCACGCCAACTAATTCCTCCAATGAAATTGCCTGCTAGTGGATTAAAAACGTTCTCAGCTAAAGTTATTAAAGCTATAGCTGATCAATAGTACAAATCTTATATTATTAATCAGTCGCTTTTCCATGGTATTTTCCCGAACTCTCTCAAAATTGCCAGAGTGACCCTTCTAATTAACAATTATAGACCTGTCTCTGTACTACCAATTATTATCAAAATGTTCGAGAAAATTGTGTATAAAAAGTTTGTTCTTATTTTGAACAAAAATCATTTCTCATCAATAAACAAAACGGGATTCGTTCTAAAAAAATCGACAACACAGGCTGTAATTAATTATTTATAATACCTTTATTCGAATATGGATGATGGGAAGATGGTTTTCTCCGTGTCTCTTGACTTCCGGAAAGCATTCGATGGCGTGGACAACAACATTTTACCATCGAACCACACTGTTATGGCTTTGGAGGAGTTGCACATGATTGGTTAAAATCATACCTAACAAATCGGAAGCAATATGTTGGCATTGACGATGCACAATCGGAACTAATGACAATCATCCATGGAGTACCACAAGGGTCAGTCCTTGGGCCTTTCCTCTTTCTGATCTTTAGCAACTGTTAAGTTAAGGGGACCGATCCCATTTTGGGGGGGCTATTTTTTATTATTGGTCATTTGGTATACTTATGTAAACCGAAATTTGGTATACTTATGTAAACTTGAGAGAGAAAAGGCCTCCTGCAAATATATTGTATCTCTCCTAGAAAACTACGAGTAGTTAGTTATAAATAACGGTTTATAGGGGGTCTACGGGAATTGCTTCCTCTCCGTCAGTTTTTGTCGTACGAACTCCAAACAACTTTCAATTTAGAGGTAAGACCCTGCTCGACATCTCTACTCTCAGACATAAGATTTCGTTTAAATATAGTTTTGTTATATTTTTTTTAAAAAGATAGATGGTGGTAGTAAAATCCGTAGATTTTTAAAAAATATGTAGCGCCCCCCTGATGGAAAATGTCGGAGCGTAGGGTTATGGGCATTTTTAGGCCAAATGAGTCAACCTTTATTTTTTGGAACTTCTATGGGTTGGGAGGAGAAAGACTTTGAAGTTCAGAATTTCAACTTTTCAGGACTGCCGAAAGAAAACACAAGTTTTTAATTTTTATTTTTACGTTACATTTTTAGTTTTTAGCTCACAGCTATTATACTCAAAGAAGTATGCAATAACTGCTGAAGTGTTTTAGGCAGCACAAAAAGTATGAGTGTAAGGAATGTGGAGGGGTGGCGAGGCATGAAACCGTGCGTAGTTGTTCTTCCCTGCTTTATCCCCTCTCACCGCCGTCTCGCCCAATGTTGTAGCAAATCCTTCATTCTGGACATTCTAAAAACTGTGTAGATTAAATTTCTGCACAAAATTGATAACTTTGTCGATTTAGCCCCTAGGGTAAATCGATAGGATAGGTCCCCTTAATTTTTTTTTAAATTCATACTTTTTCCTGACGACAGCACTCTCTCTACGGCTCTTCCGAAGGAAAATCCAATTTTAATTGGGGAGAAGGTAAATCATGAGCTGCAAAAAGTTTAAATGCGGCTTAAAGCTAATAATAATAATATGCCTTAATATTGAAAAAACGAAATACAGTATATGTATTCTCAAACAAGAGAAATGTCTCTTCCACGCATTAAATGGGGAAACTGAAGAAACCAACTCCTGTGAGTTCCTAGGCATTATATTAGGTAAACTTTGACATTCAAAGAGCATACTATACATATCGGTACTAAATTAACAAAATCTGTTGAAATCCTTCATAAAATAAAATAAAAATGTAGAGCCCGAAAAAGCTTCAAAATACTTTATCGAAAGATCATTTCGCCATATCTACAATACGGAATACACAGAAGCTTGGCGTGGAACTGATAAAAATAAAACCAATCTGCGCTTTGGGCTGCAGAAAAAAAATTAGAGCGGTAAAGAAATGAAAATATGATGCTCGCACAACTGATTCATTCAAAAGCTCAAAAATACTTAAGTTTTCAGATCTCTACGAGCTCTCTATATGTAATTTCATGTATAAAATACTGACTGATGATGGTGACAAAGAACTCAAACAATTATTAGCTGTACAAACTGGCCATCATAAACATTTAGCCCGAAATAGAACTAATTTTATACGTGCTTAGTATTCAAAATCTCGGTCACAACACAGTATCCTCTTCATTGGAACTAAGAATTTGAAGCTCTCCCTGCTGAGATCCGTGGAAAAATTTCTTACGAAGCTTTCAAAACGAATTTTGAATTCCCTTACTATCGAAATATTAATCACCTTAGTTAATCTAGTCAATTTTTTATGCTATATGACTTATCTTGATAAGGTAATTGGTCATGATTAATGACATAGATCTCAAGTCTGCTTCTAATCGTTTTCTAGAATATGTTGTTCCCATCTAGCCATATTAACTATTTTTGGAAAAATGCAGCATCAAATCATGAGAGAACCAATTTATTGATCGGTCTAGTACGCCCATAGGTTAAGTAAATTAGGTAGAAAATAACTAAACATCCTAAAATAGCGTTGATGATCGGATGCGCTAGAAGTCGCTAAACTTATTCGAGCCCACAAGTAGCTGTATACTCAAATGTGTCCATTGTACTAGACTTGAGATACAATCTACATATTGCTGTATCACTTGTAGTAAACAAGTTGTTTAAATTGATCAGAATGCGTTTGGTCAAGAAAGTATGACTGTGTTTCAGAATGAATTTCCAAGAGAAATACTGTTATGAAGAGTGATTGAAAAATGGCATCACATCTCGAGTCATTACGAACGGAATCGTCTGTAACTCTTTAGTCTCAATTTATACTTCAATTGCAAAACCAAATATAACCCCATGAGTATCGTATTTTAATACAATTTCTTGTAAATATTCAACTATATATTTACCCTTTGACACGGCTATTGTCTACGTCATACGGTTTTACTAACAATTTAGGATTTTAATTTTAAGAAATATTCTAAATTTACTTGGTTGTAATACATTTCATCTATCAGCTTTGTTTAAGAAATAGTTTTATTTTTTCTTTTTTGTTTTCCTTGAATACTGGAAAACGCGTAATTTTATTGCATCTTGTAACAATTTTGATTCCCAATTTGAATATATTACCAATTATGTATTTCTCGATTATTCGTTTCATGAGAATATCATAGAATGAAACAGCAAATTAACCCCACTAATGAGATCGGCGAGGAAATATATGAAGACCATAAATCACTCGGTACAATTTGATCACTTCCAGCCTTTTGAAACGCCTATTTATCTGGATTGAGTTTGGCTCTTTAGCGTATGCAAGAGAGCAACTCTCATTCCGATTCCCGAGCTCTGTAGACTTGGGAGGATTTTACGCCTTCCACTGGCAATCTGAAATTCTCAGTAAACTCATTATCGCTTATGGCAGGAAGCATTTTTGAACTAATGTAGTTAGGTAGGTTTAAGCGTAGTGTTAAAGACCTTTGCCTTCGGGATTTCTATCTTTCGAGCCCAGTTTACTTCTTTCAGTTGTCATAGTATCTTCTTCGCAAGCTTTTCTGTATCTCTTCCTTCTTAACGTGCCGTTTCTATGCGCGGGGTATCTTATGTGGGAACACACTTTGTGCATAGTTTTCACGTTTTCTTTGGTCAGTATTCCAGAGGGTCTTATCCCTTCGCTCTCTTAGGATCGCCTTTGTTGTGACTACACTATCGCCTTTGTTGTGACTGTAGAAGGTCTTCACTCTACCTGAGCGCTGTACCGATTTTTCAGTAATTTCTGAATCTGCTGCTATACCGCTGTTCCTAAATTTTGATATTTTGCCTGGAACACACAAAAAAACTCGTCACAAACGAAAACTAACCATTGATCGTTGTCAAACGTCATGGTCAGCCATTGTTGGTCTGCCTCCATGTGTTTGTACTGACTGTGTGGTTTAACGACGCCTTAGTAGGTCTGTTCGAGTTCGACGCCTTAGTAGGTCTGGTTAGGTAAAACTAGCTAATCTTATAATATTGCTGAATATTGGTCATAAAATTTTTTGGCATCTTTCAGGACCGAGGTTTGCGTTTCGCACAGCCGACCTCGTGTGTCAAAAGCATTTTCAGTGCCTTTCTGTTTAACTATTATTTATTATAAATAATAGTACTACTGTTATTATGATAAATAATATATTCATTACTAATATTTTATTTATTACCGAGTTGATTCGACGAGATGTTCCCTGCCACTGTTGAACCTCCTCAATGGGTGCTAGAGATGAAATAGCAATTTTTACCTCCAAGAGATGAGACTTTACAGCGCATAGTATCATAACTACATCGACACTCTGGATAAGATCGATATTTCTTAAAATTCCAGACTTCTACCCATTGAGTTAGCTACGCTGATTATGGTCAACTTTTAATTTCATTGTTCATCACCGAATTTCATGGATTATTTGTTTGTTCATAGATCTATCTACGATACTCGTGGTCCTTTCTCTAGAGAAGCTATTCTCAACCTTTCCTCATTCATTGACCCCCTCGGCTTCATGTATTTCTCCGCGTACTCCAACTCCGATACAAAACACACTTTCTTTGCATTATCTTTCTCTCATTATACAAAATGAAATTTAATTTAATTATTTTAAAATTATAAGGTACTTATATTATTTACCCCCGACTATGTAATTTTTTGCCCCTAGGGGTAAATTTATCCCTGGTCCAGAACTCCTGCTCTAGAGCACTTGAACCATAGCACCTAGTAAAGTTTCCTTGGCGTTTTTCGTTTTGCTATTTTGTTCAAGATTTTTCAAATTTTTGTATTCTTTCTCTAACTAATAACTCATTTCTCCAATGTTTCATTTGGAAAATGGAACGCGGGTGTGAGAACAGGGAGAATTAGATCTCGTTTAACATTACGTTGCCTGCAGCGTGACCCACCGGTGGTCACTGATAAGCTTTTCACAGCGCGGGTGACACACCATGGGATTAATTTTCATAAATACTCAATCATATCCAAATGAAGGCACGATCCATGTGCTGTTTGTCCTTTTCTATGTTGAAATCATAAATTAAGTATTGGAAAGAAGAGCAAAAACAGCTCATTTACAATCAAGTGGATGCATGAAATGGTTCTTGAATATATGTTTTAACATAAAGGTCTTCAATTGATGTTTAGCTTCACTTTCACCCGCCGCAGTTGTCTGTCTAGTTTAATACTCAGATTTACTAAAGAAGTAATATATCCTTCGCCGTAAAATGCCTAAAATTATTTTTTATACTATAGTAAATGATATTCAGCCCTATAACGCTTGAATTACGTTCTCGTGTCACACAATATTTGCATGTGAACGCTTTTAGATTTGCTGATGTTAATTTTTATTTTAAAGTGTACTTTGGCGATCGAATTACTGAGCACCTAGCTCATAGTTCCAAAAGGAATTACGTGAAGTGCAGTGTAATGTGTCGAGACCTAAATTTTTGGTTAATACATATTCTGCCGAACAATTTCGACCAAGTCGTTATTGAATTTTATCATATTTGTCATCCGACATATGAAGATATCGAAGAGGCGCTGTAGGCGTTCACATAGATCCACTTTATCGTTTAAGTTCACGATAATCAGGAATGCGTGCAGTCGGGCTCTGTGGTCGGCTTTGTTATTTGATCTTATCGTCCAGTTCGTTTTTCTTCTTCCCTCTCGGGTGATGCCGAAACTCCATATGTCGACTCAATTCTGAGATCTTTTTTTCTGCTCCTCACTTCGCTAGCTCGGTCCCATGAAGCACGTGTTCTGGACTTTAGGTAACCTCGTGAAATGCTGGAATTTTGCATTGCAATCTGATTTTTCCTTCAAGTTTTTCTTTCGTGAGTCCTGAAATTTTGCATTGCCATCTGAAATGCTGGAATTTTGCATTGCCATCTGAAATGCTGGAATTTTGCATTACCATCTGAAATGCTGGAATTTTGCATTGCCATCTGAAATGCTGGAATTTTGCATTGCCATCTGAAATGCTGGAGTTTTGCATTGCCATCTGAAATGCTGGAGTTTTGCATTGCCATCTGAAATGCTGGAGTTTTGCATTGCCATCTGAAATGCTGTAATTTTGCATTGCCATCTGAAATGCTGTAATTTTGCATTGCCATCTGAAATGCTGTAATTTTGCATTGCCATCTGAAATGCTGTAATTTTGCATTGCCATCTGAAATGCTGTAATTTTGCCTTGCCATCTGAAATGCTGTAATTTTGCATTGCCATCTGAAACGCTGTAATTTTGCATTGCCATCTGAAATGCTGGAATTTTGCATTGCCATCTGAAATGCTGGAATTTTGCATTGCCATCTGAAATGCTGGAATTTTGCATTGCCATCTGAAATGCTGGAATTTTGCATTGCCATCTGAAATGATGGAATTTTGCATTGCCATCTGAAATGCTGGAATTTTGCATTGCCATCTGAAATGCTGGAATTTTGCATTGCCATCTGAAATGCTGGAATTTTGCATTGCCATCTGAAATGCTGGAATTTTGCATTGCCATCTGAAATGCTGGAATTTTGCATTGCCATCTGAAATGCTGGAATTTTGCATTGCCATCTGAAATGCTGGAATTTTGCATTGCCATCTGAAATGCTGGAATTTTGCATTGCCATCTGAAATGCTGGAATTTTGCATTGCCATCTGAAATGCTGGAATTTTGCATTGCCATCTGAAATGCTGGAATTTTGCATTGCCATCTGAAATGCTGGAATTTTGCATTGCCATCTGAAATGCTGGAATTTTGCATTGCCATCTGAAATGCTGGAATTTTGCATTGCCATCTGAAATGCTGGAATTTTGCATTGCATCTAAAATGGTAGAGTTTTGCTCAAGTGCAGTGCGCCACGAAATAAAATTGTATGGAGAATCAAATGGAACAGTAACAGTACCAAGGCGCTGATTAATCATGACAGGATTCGATTTTAATGTGGGGCCATGATCAGCATTGTTTTTGTCTAAGATTGGTTTGCTCGTAAAGCAGGGCTGTTCAGTGTTCAAATAAATATTTTTTTGCTAATGAGCCGCGAGGAAGAAAGTTCTCATTCATGTTACAACCACGGGAAGAGAATTGTAAAAATAAGTTTACTCTGTTTGACTTCGTTGGGACATCTTCTGGTCAAGGCTGGACCAGTCCGTGTGATGCGAGACAAGCATGAATTGAACAATAGAATTTGGGATTTGGCGATCAAATTCTGAATAAAGCAATCAAATTCTAGATTGAGCGGTGGAGTTTTGGATTGAGCGGTGGAGTTTTGGATTGAGCGGTGGAGTTTTGGATTGAGCGGTGGAGTTTTGGATTGAGCGGTGGAGTTTTGGATTGAGCGGTGGAGTTTTGGATTGAGCGGTGGAGTTTTGGATTGAGCGGTGGAGTTTTGGATTGAGCGGTGGAGTTTTGGATTGAGCGGTGGAGTTTTGGATTGAGCGGTGGAGTTTTGGATTGAGCGGTGGAGTTTTGGATTGAGCGGTGGAGTTTTGGGTTGAGCGGTGGAGTTTTGGATTGAGCGGTGGAGTTTTGGATTGAGCGGTGGAGTTTTGGATTGAGCGGTGGAGTTTTGGATTGAGCGGTGGAGTTTTGGATTGAGCGGTGGAGTTTTGGATTGAGCGGTGGAGTTTTGGATTGAGCGGTGGAGTTTTGGATTGAGCGGTGGAGTTTTGGATTGAGCGGTGGAGTTTTGGATTGAGCGGTGGAGTTTTGGATTGAGCGGTGGAGTTTTGGATTGAGCGGTGGAGTTTTGGATTGAGCGGTGGAGTTTTGGATTGAGCGGTGGAGTTTTGGATTGAGCGGTGGAGTTTTGGATTGAGCGGTGGAGTTTTGGATTGAGCGGTGGAGTTTTGGATTGAGCGGTGGAGTTTTGGATTGAGCGGTGGAGTTTTGGATTGAGCGGTGGAGTTTTGGATTGAGCGGTGGAGTTTTGGATTGAGCGGTGGAGTTTTGGATTGAGCGGTGGAGTTTTGGATTGAGCGGTGGAGTTTTGGATTGAGCGGTGGAGTTTTGGATTGAGCGGTGGAGTTTTGGATTGAGCGGTGGAGTTTTGGATTGAGCGGTGGAGTTTTGGATTGAGCGGTGGAGTTTTGGATTGAGCGGTGGAGTTTTGGATTGAGCGGTGGAGTTTTGGATTGAGCGGTGGAGTTTTGGATTGAGCGGTGGAGTTTTGGATTGAGCGGTGGAGTTTTGGATTGAGCGGTGGAGTTTTGGATTGAGCGGTGGAGTTTTGGATTGAGCGGTGGAGTTTTGGATTGAGCGGTGGAGTTTTGGATTGAGCGGTGGAGTTTTGGATTGAGCGGTGGAGTTTTGGATTGAGCGGTGGAGTTTTGGATTGAGCGGTGGAGTTTTGGATTGAGCGGTGGAGTTTTGGATTGAGCGGTGGAGTTTTGGATTGAGCGGTGGAGTTTTGGATTGAGCGGTGGAGTTTTGGATTGAGCGGTGGAGTTTTGGATTGAGCGGTGGAGTTTTGGATTGAGCGGTGGAGTTTTGGATTGAGCGGTGGAGTTTTGGATTGAGCGGTGGAGTTTTGGATTGAGCGGTGGAGTTTTGGATTGAGCGGTGGAGTTTTGGATTGAGCGGTGGAGTTTTGGATTGAGCGGTGGAGTTTTGGATTGAGCGGTGGAGTTTTGGATTGAGCGGTGGAGTTTTGGATTGAGCGGTGGAGTTTTGGATTGAGCGGTGGAGTTTTGGATTGAGCGGTGGAGTTTTGGATTGAGCGGTGGAGTTTTGGATTGAGCGGTGGAGTTTTGGATTGAGCGGTGGAGTTTTGGATTGAGCGGTGGAGTTTTGGATTGAGCGGTGGAGTTTTGGATTGAGCGGTGGAGTTTTGGATTGAGCGGTGGAGTTTTGGATTGAGCGGTGGAGTTTTGGATTGAGCGGTGGAGTTTTGGATTGAGCGGTGGAGTTTTGGATTGAGCGGTGGAGTTTTGGATTGAGCGGTGGAGTTTTGGATTGAGCGGTGGAGTTTTGGATTGAGCGGTGGAGTTTTGGATTGAGCGGTGGAGTTTTGGATTGAGCGGTGGAGTTTTGGATTGAGCGGTGGAGTTTTGGATTGAGTGGTGGAGTTTTGGATTGAGTGGTGGAGTTTTGGATTGAGTGGTGGAGTTGTTTTGGATTGAGTGGTGGAGTTTTGGATTGAGTGGTGGAGTATTGGATTGAGTGGTGGAGTTTTGGGTTGAGCGGTGGAGTTTTGGGTTGAGCGGTGGAGTTTTGGGTTGAGCGGTGGAGTTTTGGGTTGAGCGGTGGAGTTTTGGATTGAGTGGTGGAGTTTTGGATTGAGTGGTGGAGTTTTGGATTGAGCGGTGGAGTTTTGGATTGAGCGGTGGAGTTTTGGATTGAGCGGTGGAGTTTTGGATTGAGCGGTGGAGTTTTGGATTGAGCGGTGGAGTTTTGGATTGAGCGGTGGAGTTTTGGATTGAGCGGTGGAGTTTTGGATTGAGCGGTGGAGTTTTGGATTGAGCGGTGGAGTTTTGGATTGAGCGGTGGAGTTTTGGATTGAGCGGTGGAGTTTTGGATTGAGCGGTGGAGTTTTGGATTGAGCGGTGGAGTTTTGGATTGAGCGGTGGAGTTTTGGGTTGAGCGGTGGAGTTTTGGATTGAGCGGTGGAGTTTTGGATTGAGCGGTGGAGTTTTGGATTGAGCGGTGGAGTTTTGGATTGAGCGGTGGAGTTTTGGATTGAGCGGTGGAGTTTTGGATTGAGCGGTGGAGTTTTGGATTGAGCGGTGGAGTTTTGGATTGAGCGGTGGAGTTTTGGATTGAGCGGTGGAGTTTTGGATTGAGCGGTGGAGTTTTGGATTGAGCGGTGGAGTTTTGGATTGAGCGGTGGAGTTTTGGATTGAGCGGTGGAGTTTTGGATTGAGCGGTGGAGTTTTGGATTGAGCGGTGGAGTTTTGGATTGAGCGGTGGAGTTTTGGATTGAGCGGTGGAGTTTTGGATTGAGCGGTGGAGTTTTGGATTGAGCGGTGGAGTTTTGGATTGAGCGGTGGAGTTTTGGATTGAGCGGTGGAGTTTTGGATTGAGCGGTGGAGTTTTGGATTGAGCGGTGGAGTTTTGGATTGAGCGGTGGAGTTTTGGATTGAGCGGTGGAGTTTTGGATTGAGCGGTGGAGTTTTGGATTGAGCGGTGGAGTTTTGGATTGAGCGGTGGAGTTTTGGATTGAGCGGTGGAGTTTTGGATTGAGCGGTGGAGTTTTGGATTGAGCGGTGGAGTTTTGGATTGAGCGGTGGAGTTTTGGATTGAGCGGTGGAGTTTTGGATTGAGCGGTGGAGTTTTGGATTGAGCGGTGGAGTTTTGGATTGAGCGGTGGAGTTTTGGATTGAGCGGTGGAGTTTTGGATTGAGCGGTGGAGTTTTGGATTGAGCGGTGGAGTTTTGGATTGAGCGGTGGAGTTTTGGATTGAGTGGTGGAGTTTTGGATTGAGTGGTGGAGTTTTGGATTGAGTGGTGGAGTTGTTTTGGATTGAGTGGTGGAGTTTTGGATTGAGTGGTGGAGTATTGGATTGAGTGGTGGAGTTTTGGGTTGAGCGGTGGAGTTTTGGGTTGAGCGGTGGAGTTTTGGGTTGAGCGGTGGAGTTTTGGGTTGAGCGGTGGAGTTTTGGATTGAGTGGTGGAGTTTTGGATTGAGTGGTGGAGTTTTGGATTGAGTGGTGGAGTTTTGGATTGAGCGGTGGAGTTTTGGATTGAGCGGTGGAGTTTTGGATTGAGCGGTGGAGTTTTGGATTGAGCGGTGGAGTTTTGGATTGAGCGGTGGAGTTTTGGATTGAGCGGTGGAGTTTTGGATTGAGCGGTGGAGTTTTGGATTGAGCGGTGGAGTTTTGGATTGAGCGGTGGAGTTTTGGATTGAGCGGTGGAGTTTTGGATTGAGCGGTGGAGTTTTGGATTGAGCGGTGGAGTTTTGGATTGAGTGGTCGAGTTCTGGACGAAACAGTAAATAATGTACTGGAGCAGTTGTAGCAGTAAGGTCACGTATGAAGTGTGTGAAAAGTAGTTTGCGGAAAAGTTATAACTCACAGTAATAAAGTATGAACAAACTTCTCAGAACGTAGAATAATTTTCTGACTTTTTATTTCAAAATGACGCGGAAAAAAATACTGCTTCAATTGCTACTGCTTCCCAACATCCAGAAGCAATTCGGGAGCATCGACGGCAACATCTCCATATAATAGACAAAATTGTACTGAATCTTTGAAATATGCCGCTACGAAAACGGATTACCCTTATTAGAACTTTTTATCGTTGGGTGAATGCAATTTCTGAGTAAATGTTATTTTTGATTATACGTACAGGATCTGATATATTCTAACATTCATTTTTTTATCCACAATGAGGTTTCGAGTTGAGTTTTTTGAGCATCTTTCTTTGACCTCGCTTTAATTCCAATAGCCATTTTTGGACAGACGCAGCAAGAAGAGGAATCAGACAGACGCAAGACAGTATTTTCCTCTCGATCAGTTGGTGGTCATACGGAGTTTTCACCCACATACTATGGGGCTGGCGCCCCAGGGGGAGATGGTGTCAGGTTACATCTGCTATAGATAAGCCTTTGCGATTTCTATCCTGTGAAAAAACTTCATTTTTTCCATTTTTGACCATCGCTGCTATCTCTTCTCAGTTTTTATCCTTTTCCTTCCTAACTTGCTGTTTCTGTGCGCAGAGTATTCTGTGTGAAACACTTCTTGTGCATGGATTCCCCGTTTTTTACGGTTCATTCTAAATGGTTCCTTCTTTTCGCTCTCTTGAGATCGCCCTTATTGTGAATAGGGAGGCTTATACTAATATACAGTAAGTCCCACAAAAACCCGAACCGAGTATTTATTTTCCCGTATCAGTAATATCACCATAAGAATACCATAAGCCTTTAATTTCAAGCAAAATTATGATGGTATTACTGATACGGGTATTTTAATGACGGTATTACTGATACGGGAAAGTAAATACTCGGTTCGGGTTTTTGTGGGACATACTGTGTCGTATAACTCGGGAGTCTTCTCATCTATTTGATGTTCTTTGTGTTTTTATGAGGTGAACATTGTTACTTCGTCGATTTTTTTCATACTGATATTAGGATAGCGATTTGTACTACACAGAATTTGGAACTATTCGTTTGTGGTCACACCTCAAAAATATTTGTAGCAGCGTATAAGTTTAAAGTTAAGCATTAAGAGCAATATGCATCAACGTTCTATCACTAAACGTTTCATGGATAGTTCAAACTGCAGGGGTCTCCAAACTTTTCAATGTAAGGGCCACATTATGCGTTGTCCACATTCATGTGGGCCGAAAAAACAAAAAATGGGAAAAATATTTTAATTCAGCGATAGCAGTCGTACAAGAATTATTTTTTTCAAGGTCACCGCACAGGGATTTGTTTGGCGTGCTGGATTAAAGTATGTGGCAGGCCGGACGTGGCCCGTGGGCTATGGTTTGGAGACCCCTGGTAAAGGAATGAAAAACTGCCAATCGCAGAGTGTTTCAAAGCATTGTGCAAATTTTCTGATATTACGGAAATAAAGGCAAACTGATAGGAGCGTGAGCTGTTAAGTACCCACTAGATTAAAGATTATAGCTACTTGAGTTACCGGTGAGTACTTTTCGCTTATCTAAACGAACTTAAGGACACAACCATATTAATACCAAATTTTTTAATCATTGCTAATGAAGAAGAAACTCGAATAACAAGTCACAAAATCTTCACAACATGAACGAAGCTCCAAGCAAAAATTCTAAAACCTTCCTTGGTAACACATACTATATTAAAGCGAGTCTCTTTAAACAAGTTACAAACCGCACAGCATGGAATCGTATCCAGTTTACGCCTAGTAGGCCGTTTGGCAGCTTACGCCTCCTCGCCTACAGGCAAGTACAGGACCGACATTTTTTGTCCGAGATATTTTTTTGTCCTTTCCCTATCCCAGCCAACAGATCACTTGGACGTGGGGCTGAAGTCAAGCTCTTTGGCTGTAGTTTACCCTGGAGTACCGGTTTGCGCGCACGCAGACGGTGTCTGGCAGATGCGTGTCGTCTTCGAAACGTGCCGGACTTGAGTGCTTGCTTCGCATATAGGACGTAAATATTATGCGTTCACTGAATTTTCCTTTGTGGAAATTTTTAATATTTTGAAAGAAGGTGCTGTCGAAGGTCTCAAAGTTATAGAGGAGCAGTTATTTTGTGAAAGAGACGTTGCCTCGTAGAACTCAAAGCACCTAAGTTTGTGTGTTATAGGAAGTTAAATTTTCTCCCCTCATTAAACTCGTTCAGCTCGAAAGTACTTTTGCTAGTCAGTGATGTGTTAAACTTGAAAAATAGCAGCAGAAGACCAATTTTAACGATTTTTCTTACAGAGCCTCACGGGAGATTCTACGTGAAAAGTTAATAGCAAAAGTACCCTTTAAAACTACAGTGGTCTTCGTAGGTCGAATCTCTAGCCTCCAAAATAGCCCCAAAAAAAGGTGTGTCATTCAGAAATAACTAGCGCGTTATCTAGTGTGTTTCAATCAATGTGGCGTCGTCGAGTTGAAGCTGTTCTGTACCACATCATATCATGTTCATTGTTTAAATCTTTGGTTTTTATTCGACTCTAAAAATGTGTCATTTTGGTAGAGACGCAAACTCCCTGATGCGTCGGTGCCAGTCTGCATGGCCTTGCTTCACTCAGGTTCTCTCCGCAAAAAAAGTTTCGCCCTGACCTTGGGATCTGCAGTCAAATTTGGATAAAGATATGCTCAATTTAATTGGCTCGCAATCGGGAATACATCAGTTGTGCATGGGCGTAGCTTATTAGTTTTAAGTTTTAAAGGCATTCATGTTTCCAGTCTCGTCCATGATTTTTCCCGTTACGTTTGCCAATATTTCAATAGATTACCACCTTCGTTCAATTTCAATCGTTAGTCGTTTAGAAACACACTCAATGTTCAGTAAACATCTTATAAGGAGAGGAGAGTTGGAAGTGCCAGCAGAGCTATCCCCTAAAACTACTCCCTCCTGGAACATAATGTGCGTATCTTCAAGAACAGGGTCCCCAACCTGGGGTGCTCGCACCCCGTAGATGTACAAGGCGATGTTCCAAGGGGTGCGAAAAAAAGACCTGGTAAATAATAAGGTATTGGCCATATGTTGGCGTTTTCATTTCAGGGGGAGTCAGGTTCGATTGATGTTTCTTGGGGGATGCGAGGTGAGAAAATGTTTTGAACCCCAGTTTTAAACATGTTTGTTTCATCAGCTCTCCGTCCGTGCGTCTCGGTTGTGAGCTCCTGTGTGGAGCCTACCAAGTTAGGCTTAATCTACACAACTTGGTGACCTGCTATTTCGTACTCGATAACATGACGATTTCTTCACTTTCATTGTAACGTTTACTACGTTTACGCGGTTCATACGTTTGATTTGGTTAGGTTGTGAGAAACAGAATTAAAAACCTACTTCACTGTTCGAATAAGTTTCTATCTTTTCTAAGAAATAGCACGATAACAATTTACCTCGTTCGATATACAATGCCTTTTTAAAAAAGGTCACGAAATGATTGGGATGTTATTCATTTACATCGGTACGTAAATGAGCAATTTAACTTGTGGTACACGTTTGTCTTAACTTAATGTCTAACTTGTGAATTTATTATCGAGCACGGAGCTTCTTATCGTAGAGTAAGCTACAGGTTTAGTTAGGTTACTTACGTTCGTCTATTCTTTGCTGTGGAGACGTGGCGCCCATAGTGAGATGCTGCCATAGTATTTCAGCCATGGATAGGCCTTTCGGACTTCTATCGTTCATGCCTAGTTTGCTTCGTTTTCAGGCCTTCTTCCCTATCTCTTCTTTGGTTTTTACTTCCACTTCTTTTTTAACTTGCTGTTTCCATAGACAAGGTATCCTTTGTCAGAGCGTGATGTCCCGAGCTGTAGATTAGGTAGGCTTTCCTAATTGATAAACTTGATTGTTTCTTGGTTCGTAACAAGTTCTTTTTTTACGGTTCACTGCTATATTTAATAAGCATCTGTTACTTTCTTCTTCAATTAGCAACTATAACATCTTAAGTAGACCCTACTACTTTCCGCACTACTTTCTTCTTACTTAGTACCAGTTAATTTCTTCTTCAATTGTATCTTGTTCCATAAACTTCTTCCAATTTTGCTGTTTCTATTTACAGGGTAACGCGCCCTGTATATAGATTCCCTGTTCCCTAAATTCCACTCATGATTCCCTTCTTCCACTCTTAACCCTACCTGAGCGCTGGACCGATTATTTTTTAGTAATTTTCGAATCTGCTGATTTCTAGTGTTTTGCTAGCTATGTGAAATATACGCGTTGCAAACTGAAAATAACCAATCAATCGTGGTTAAACTCCGAGGTTAGCCATTGCAAAATGTCCGCCCCCTGTGTTTGAGTTGATCTTGTGTGTGGTTTAACGTTCAGTTAAGTTCAAGATCTCTAGCCTTATGGGGCTAAAAGCACCTATGAGCAGATTTGTAAAATAATATATCTTAGCTCTCATGAGAGATGGCAATATATGAGATCAGGTAGTCGTAACCTTAAATAATAATTTTTCCCATGGAAGCGTTTACAATGCGGGTTTTATGGAGCTTACGGATGTGGTGGAAGTGCTTGAAATAATCCTAGATATACGTTAGTTTGGATTTTGTAGTAAAATATTCGGGGAGTATGCACTCGACAATGTTTCAATCAGACTTGCCTTCCACGGTACTCCGAAGGTACCCTCCTTAAATAGTTAGTGAATAACAATGACGGAGGAAGTATACATAAGTCACTACTTTGAGCGTGAGGGCCTATTTCGTTTCTCTTAATTATATTTACCTGCGTTTAAGTACATCAACACTTCGTTATAGGACCAAAATTGCAGACACGTTTGTATGATAGAACAACTGGAGCTCAATTCGACTTTCAAATGGAAGGCTAAAATTGACTTTGAGCAGTTTTGCATGAAAATAACTGAATTTAATAGGTTTTTAAGGAGTTTTCTCTCCTTAAAATAATGTTGGTTTGGACTTGACCAGGGTGGTATTGAACCACTTATATTAAAAAGGCTAAAATTGCACTTTTTATTACCAATAATCTTTTTACTCTCTTAAGTACCAATGTTAAGCATAATGTACCTACTGAAGGAGAGGAAAAACCTTCGCGAATTTGTTTGCGAGACGCTACTGTCGGTCCTCGTCATATCATCTGCTGGCATTGTCACTTCATGTGGCGTTGTTGATTAACTTGCTCTCCGAGTAGCAACGCGCACTGAAATTTGCTGAACTTCATTTCAACTTTCAAAAACGAGGCATCTCACAATATTTTTATAGCGTTTACCGAGATTTAACACTCGAGCATTTTGTTAGGGTTCTGATGTTTTTTTGTAACTTTGGGACGGTTGATCAGTCTTTGAATGATTTAAAGTTTACTAGTTTATTAGAGCACAATTTTTTTTGTATATTTTCAATCCTAGTTGTTAAAACTTCCGTTCTTCTAGGAATGGCATGCGTTTTTTCGGAGCGCGTGAACAAAGTGAAGCCTAAATCGGTAAATGTATAGTGTTTGACCATAATCGATTTTCCACTTTTGGACCAAGAAACAATGTAGATGAGACGAAAATAAACAAGTTTTCTTCTATGCAATTTCCTTCGGAAATGAGTATTTTAGGAATGAGAACGGGAAATGAGTTACCGTAACTCCAGTATTTGAGGCGGGGAAAAATACACCGCGCGGTCCGACGTGAAAGTAAACAGGCGTTCCCGCGCGCCAACCAAGCCGACGAAGAGCAAACCCCCTATTACAAACGTAAAGAGGTCGGGTCGTGAGGGGTTGCAACAGTTCTTTTAGTGAAAATTATAAAACTAAAAGAACTGTGGCTACCCCTCACGACCCAACCTCTTTACGTTTGTAATAGGGTGATGCACTATGGAGTTCCGGTAACTCATTCAACGCCATAACTTTTAAAATACTCATTTCCGAAGGAAAGTGCATTGAAGAAAACTTGTTTATTTTGGTCTCATCAACCATCTTTCTTGATCAAAAAGTGGAAAATCGATTATGGTCAAACACTATACATTTACCCCTAAATCTCCCCTGTTTCACGAGTAGTAACAATCATGATTTAACTTTCTTTTACACGTTTCCACAGAATTCAATTTCATATTAAACTTGAATTTTACGATTACCCCAAACTCGCATCATATTATTACTTACCTCTTTAAGTTTAGCGGAGGTAATCCCCTGTGAAAATTACTAAATCACTTGTGGGAATTCTTAAATCCTAAGTGAAAACTCCAAATTCACCAGGGACATATTAATCAATTTACAAGTGAAAACTCCAAAATCACTCGTCAGAATTGTCAAATCGTAAGCTAGCAAAGACCCCGAGGAATATGGAGTTCGACGAGCCGTGCTGGGACGAGGAAGGCTGGCTGGGGCGGGACATGCTCCAGGAGGAGGACGAGCTACGCGAGGAGTGTGGCGTGTTCGGGTGTGTGCTCGCTGAGGACGCCCGGTGCAACACGCAGGACTCCTTCGTAGCCGAGACCATCTCGCTGGGGCTGCACTCGCTCCAGCACAGGTATGTAGCTCATGAAATGATTGAGCGATTGATTGTCTGAATGTCTGAGTGTCTGAATGCCCACTAGTGTCTGAATGCCCACTAGTGTCTGAATGCCCACTAGTGTCTGAATGCCCCCTGAGAGGGGACTTCTAGTTAGTGAGATAAAACTTGATATCAAGTATAGCTTGATGACTTTTGTGGAATCATTTCAGCATATGTCCATAAAGGGCAAAGCAGAAATGTTCTCTGAAGGAAGCCAAAAGTAGATCTAGGAGAAATCTCCACTCCAAGAGCATTACCGAGCTGTTAGTACCGAGTCGTGGCTGCATGATGGCGTATCTGCTCCAAAGGCATCCTAAATTAGCGAATTCAACGATATAGATTTTAGGTCTATAACTTGAATGATTGCTATTTCCCAGGACAAGTTTTTATGTTCTATTAATAGAAGCTTCATTTTATCAGACCGATGTTGCTCGCTGTATCATGTGTGCAGTTGTCTGGTTTACCTTCCCTGTTATCTCTACTGTCTGATCAAACTTTTAAAGTTTCCAATGCTTGTCGTTTTTGTTGTGCGTGGTGTGTCCTCCAACGTTCCTTGCGAGCGATGAGATTCTGAATTCTAAACAGCCCACAATACCGAACGCATTATCTTCATGTAGCTAATTTGGCAAATGAATGCCATGGGGGCTTTGTTTTTGGAGTAATCCTTGCTTATAAGTTTAAGTAACCCCTTTTCGTAATCATTAATGCTGAAAGGTTTGTTATCCACTATCGTATCGTTAGAATTTTTGGCGCCCTGATTGATATCAACTGGTTTTTTTTAGGACACTGATGGCGAGATTAACTCGGTAAACCATAGCGATATTGATCGAGACGGCAACTATCCTCCTAAAGATACACTCATAATATCATTTCCGTACGTCATATCTGTGTAGTAAGAAGATTTACTAGAAATAGGTGTTTCGACGCCAAATTCTTAAAATAACTTAAATTTAAGACATGTGCAGCACCACATGCACCCGAACACAATTTAAAATAAAACGGGACGTACTTTTCTCCAATGCGACGGAATTCCTCACTCCCTATTCCTACAACCTAAATTTGAAACTTGAGATGAGAAAAGTGGTACCTAAGGAAAAGATATATCCCATTTAAGAGGGGTGGTATAACTTCGTATGTTGAATCATAACGACACGTGTTGATAATAGTAGGTTTTGCATAAAACGGTACTTCGTGATTTATTGCGGCAGACTCGCTCCTGAGGGGAGAGTAAGATAGACTACAGGTATAAGTTAGCCAGGTTTGTATCCTATCTATCCTATGCTCGGAAGATTTGCTCCACCAGGGGAGATGGTGTTAATGTAGGTTACCTCAGCCATAGATAGGCCTTCGGGACTTCTGTCTTTTGTGCCCACTTTGTTTCGTTCATTTTTTACATCTTCTCAGCTTTTTCTTCTTTGTTTATTCCCTGGGGGAAAAAGGATCGGCAATAAGATTAGGTTCGTAAGGCTTGTCTATATTTTGTTATGGAGACTGGCATTCAAAGAAGAGATGGTGTTAGGTTACCTCAAGTAAAGATACGCTTCGATACTTCCATCTTTTCTGTCCACTTTGTCCTCCTCAGTTTTCATACCTTGTTTTTTGTCTCTTCATCTCTCCTTTTTCTTTCTTCCTAACTTGCTTTTTTATGCGCTGAGTATCTTGCGTCCCTAAAACACATAAATATATTATAAACAAAACACATAAATATCACGTTTTCTACTATGCATATACCTTCTCTTGGCTCTCACGAGGTCACCTTTGTTGTGCCTAGGGAGTCTTACACTAATATAATACAACTATTGTCCACGACCCGTCGAAAATGACGGGATTCGATAATTTCCTTGAACAGTTCTTAAGATACGGATGATGACAAACAAATATATCCATCTGAATTGCAACCAGAATTAAAATATTCATGTACTTATGCAATGGCGATACTCGGATACGGTCAATAAGCATCCTTAAAAGTGCGACAGAGAGACCAACCCAAAAGCATAAAATTCTCTACAAATTAAATGTTTCCAATGAAATTTTCGCTGTAAACGGAGAAATTACGTGCAAAAAAGTAAATTATCTATTATAATTTAGGGAGACACCTAGCGTTTTATTATATAGCAAGTATTGATGACCACGAAGCGAACATGAAGGCTAAGCACAAGCACTGTTGCAGGGGGCAGCAGAGCGCGGGCATAGCGACGGGCAGCGGCGTGCCCTTCCAGGACTTCAAGGTGCACAAGAACAACGGCCTCGTGACCAAGGTCTTCACAGAGGACGTCGTGTGCAAGTTGACTGGTGAGAACCGGATCATGCTGTGACGGGGCGGTTGACGGGGGAACCTGGGTCATGTTGTGATGGGGCGGTTGACGGGTGAGAGCTGGGTGCTGTTGTGACGGGGGAGCTGACGGGTGAGAGTTGGGTGCTGTCGTGACGGGGGAGTTGACGGGTGAGAGCTGGTTGCTGTTGTGACGGGGGAGTTGATGGGTGAGAGCCGGGTCATGTTGTGATGGGTGAGAGCCGGGTCATGTTGTGACGGGTGAGAGCTGGGTCATGTGACGAGGGAGTTGACGGGTGAGAGCTGGCTGCTGTTGTGACGGGGGAGTTGATGGGTGAGAGCCGGGTCATGTTGTGACGGGTGAGAGCTGGGTCATGTGACAAGGGAGTTGACGGGTGAGCCGGGTGCTGTTGTGACGGGGGAGTTGACGGGTGAGAACCGGGTGCTGTTGTGACGGGGCCGTTGACGGGTGTGTAGATTATAGCAACTGGGACTATATGGGAAAAGGATCTTCATCTTTCTAGTTAGTGCTAAAGATTTGAAAGTTGCTTATTTTGTAAATGCTTATTTTGTGCGATGCAATGATCGTTTCTGTTGGTAGTTCGGGGTTTTTATTCGTATAACAAATTTGTACCTCGAAACATTCAAGCTGGGATTCACATGCCCGGTACGTATCGGGAGAGCAGAAGCACATGGCTGGGTCTGTGTGTGTGGAGTAAATGGTCGAACTCCTCTATGAGCATGTCGAAGAATGCTTAGATTAATGCAACGCTACAAGGGCTGAGAACTTCGCGATAGCACTGCAGTCAACGATAATTTAGGAGTGATTTACTGCTCACACGCGCATCACAGTCATCACTTGAAATTTCCATGGAAGGTTACGTAAGAAATACTTAAGAACCTATTGAATTTTCAATATTTTTCAACAAGAAATTAAGTGCTTGTGGGTTTAGAGTACAATATCCGAGAATAGATTAATCCGTGTCGCCGATATTGTCTAGTTCTTAAGGTTTGTTTATCCATTTAGGCATTGCATTTCAAGAAGAATTTAAAATCTAATGGGTGATAATCCCAATGTGAGGGCCCGAGCTGAGAGTTGGGTAGGCCATCTTTTCTTGTTGAAATAAAATGTTTTTGTTATGTTAAGGACCACTTTTTTTCGGTTCACTGCTGCCCTGGTCTTCATCACCTATTACTTTCCTCTTCAACTTTTGTCTTGTTTCATGATCTTCTTTCACAACTTACTGTTTATATGCCTTTCTGCGTAGATTCCGCGTTTCCTAAACTCCATACTAAATGGTGCCTTCCTCCTTCCTCTCTTTGGATCGCATTTGTTTCTGGGTAAGGAGGCTAAAACTAACAACTAATCTAATCTAATCTGGGTGATAATCCATTTTAAGAAAGAAATTTTTAGAACTGAATGGGTTCCCTTTTCTTTTTCAAGTTATGACCGTGATGCGCGTGAAGAACATCACTTCTAAATTATTGTTTTTGCGTTTTTAACGTTCATAGTATAGCATGAAATTTTTGTAAAATCTGCATTAGATAGCGTGGACATCCTCAAAACTACCTAGGAGGGCAATGTACCATTCCTCGTCGCTCAAATATTTATGCAAACCTTGAGAATGACAAGTTTTTCGAGGTGGGCAATGAACAGTTAGTTAACTTGTCCACCTTGTCCACTTACGAAACAGGCAGGCTCATCAGAGGGACATAACTATTTCATCTATGGGTGGGAATTGACGCCCCAGGAGGAATATGTGAGGTCCCGAGCTGAAGGTTAAGTAGGTCTTCCTTTGGTTGAAATTAATTTTATTTTATTTTGTAATGGACTATCTTTTTTCGGTTGACTGCTGTCCTGTTTTTCAGCGCCTACTATTTTCTTCTTCAATTTTCCTAGTGTTTCACTTTCTCAACTATCTATTTCAATGTACAATCTGAATAGGTTCCGCGCAGCCTGAACTCCATACTAAAGGGCACATTCCTCTCTTTAAAACGCAAGTTGCGGTTAAGGAGGCCTAAACTGACGTCTAATCTAATTCACGAAACTGGCAGGACCAAAGCCTTCATTTTGTGCCCGATTTTGTGAGGTCTAAGTAACAATTTTATTATGTGAGATCTAAGTGACATTTT
The DNA here is from genome assembly GCA_030386875.1 of Morinoia aosen. Lineage (NCBI taxonomy): Eukaryota > Metazoa > Arthropoda > Malacostraca > Amphipoda > Talitridae > Morinoia > Morinoia aosen. Next base: position 14,817,409 of record CM059568.1, read on the forward strand.
ATTCTGTGAGATCTGAGTAACAATTTCACTTTGTGAGTCTGGGTGACAATTTCACTTTGTGAGTCTGGGTGACAATTTCACTTTGTGGGTCTGGGTGACAATTTCACTTTGTGGGTCTGGGTGACAATTTCTCTTTGGGGGTCTGGGTGACAATTTCACTTTGTGAGTCTGGGTGACAATTTCTCTTTGTGAGTCTGGGTGACAATTTCTCTTTGTGAGGTCTAAGTGACACAATTTCACTTTGTGAGATCTAAGTGACACAATTTCACTTTGTGAGATCTAAGTGACACAATTTCACTTTGTGAGATCTAAGTGACACAATTTCACTTTGTGAGATCTAAGTGACACAATTTCACTTTGTGAGATCTAAGTGACACAATTTCACTTTGTGAGATCTAAGTGACACTCCCACTTTGTGAGATCTAAGTGACACTCCCACTTTGTGAGATCTAAGTGACACTCCCACTTTGTGAGATCTAAGTGACACAATTTCACTTTGTGAGATCTAAGTGACACTCCCACTTTGTGAGATCTAAGTGACACTCCCACTTTGTGAGATCTAAGTGACACTCCCACTTTGTGAGATCTAAGTGACACTCCCACTTTGTGAGATCTAAGTGACACTCCCACTTTGTGAGATCTAAGTGACACTCCCACTTTGTGAGATCTAAGTGACACTCCCACTTTGTGAGATCTAAGTGACACTCCCACTTTGTGAGATCTAAGTGACACTCCCACTTTGTGAGATCTAAGTAACACTCCCACTTTGTGAGATCTAAGTGACACTCCCACTTTGTGAGATCTAAGTGACAACGCAGGGCCTGCGTTACCGTTTCCTAAACCTATGTCACGCTCGCCAGGCCGGCTTGGCATAGGGCACAACCGCTACACGACGACGGGCGGCAACGACTCCACCAACTGTCAGCCCTTCGTGGGGCACAACAAGCACGGGCCTTTTGCCCTCGCGCACAACGGGCAGCTCATCAATGCTGACTCACTCACCAAACTGGTGAGTCTGGTGCTGATTTAGCGAAGGGGTTAGTGCTGACTGGTAAATGTGGTGCTCACTGGTGAGTGTGGTGCTCACTAGTGAGTGTGGTGCTCACTGGTGAGTGTGGTGCTCACTGGTGATTGAAGTGCTGACTGGTAAGTGTGGTGCTCACTGGTCAGTGTAGTGCTGACTGGTCAGTGTAGTGCTGACTGGTAAGTGTGGTGCTCACTGGTGAGTGTGGTGCTCACTGGTGAGTGTGGTGCTCACTGGTAAGTGTGGTGCTCAATGGGGAGTGTAGTGCTGACTGGTAAGTGTGGTGCTCACTGGTGAGTGTGGTGCTCACTGGTGAGTGTGGTACTCACTGGTGAGTGTGGTGCTGACTCGGGGAGGTGGTGGTGCTGACTCGGGGGAGGTGGTGGTGGTGCTGACTCGGGGAGGTGGTGGTGCTGACTCGGGGGAGGTGGTGGTGGTGCTGACTCGAGGGAGGTGGTGGTGGTGGTGCTGACTCGGGGAGGTGGTGGTGGTGCTGACTCGGGGAGGTGGTGGTGGTGCTGACTCGGGGAGGTGGTGGTGGTGCTGACTCGGGGAGGTGGTGGTGGTGCTGACTCGGGGAGGTGGTGGTGGTGCTGACTCGGGGAGGTGGTGAGTGAGGTTCTGACTCGGGGAGGTGGTGAGTGGGGTTCTGACTCGGGGAGGTGGTGAGTGGGGTTCTGACTCGGGGAGGTGGTGAGTGGGGTTCTGACTCGGGGAGGTGGTGAGTGGGGTTCTGACTCGGGGAGGTGGTGAGTGGGGTTCTGACTCGGGGAGGTGGTGAGTGGGGTTCTGACTCGGGGAGGTGGTGAGTGGGGTTCTGACTCGGGGAGGTGGTGAGTGGGGTTCTGACTCGGGGAGGTGGTGAGTGGGGTTCTGACTCGGGGAGGTGGTGAGTGGGGTTCTGACTCGGGGAGGTGGTGAGTGGGGTGCAGACTCGGGGAGGTGGTGAGTGGGGTGCAGACTCGGGGAGGTGGTGAGTGGGGTGCTGACTCGGGGAGGTGGTGGTGCTGACTCGGGGGAGGTGGTGGTGGTGCTGACTCGGGGAGGTGGTGGTGCTGACTCGGGGGAGGTGGTGGTGGTGCTGACTCGAGGGAGGTGGTGGTGGTGCTGACTCGGGGAGGTGGTGAGTGGGGTGCTGACTCGGGGAGGTGGTGAGTGGGGTGCAGACTCGGGGAGGTGGTGAGTGGGGTGCAGACTCGGGGAGGTGGTGAGTGGGGTGCAGACTCGGGGAGGTGGTGAGTGGGGTGCAGACTCGGGGAGGTGGTGAGTGGGGTGCAGACTCGGGGAGGTGGTGAGTGGGGTGCAGACTCGGGGAGGTGGTGAGTGGGGCTCTGACTCGGGGAGGTGGTGAGTGGGGCTCTGACTCGGGGAGGTGGTGAGTGGGGCTCTGACTCGGGGAGGTGGTGAGTGGGGCTCTGACTCGGGGAGGTGGTGAGTGGGGCTCTGACTCGGGGGAGGTGGTGAGTGGGGCTCTGACTCGGGGAGGTGGTGAGTGGGGCTCTGACTCGGGTAGGTGGTGAGTGGGGCTCTGACTCGGGGAGGTGGTGAGTGGGGTGCAGACTCGGGGAGGTGGTGAGTGGGGTGCAGACTCGGGGAGGGGGGGTGAGTGGGGGTGCAGACTCGGGGAGGGGGTGAGTGGGGGTGCAGACTCGGGGAGGGGGGGTGAGTGGGGGTGCAGACTCGGGGAGGGGGTGAGTGGGGGTGCAGACTCGGGGAGGGGGTGAGTGGGGGTGCAGACTCGGGCTGGTGGTGAGTGGGGGTGCAGACTCGGGCTGGTGGTGAGTGGGGGTGCAGACTCGGGCAGGTGGCGAGTGGGGGGTGCAGACTCGGGCAGGTGGTGAGTGGCGGTGCAGACTCGGGCAGGTGGTGAGTGGGGGTGCAGACTCGGGGGAGGTGGTGAGTGGGGGTGCAGGCTCGGGCAGGTGGTGAGTGGGGTGTGCAGACTCGGGCAGGTGGTGAGTGGGGGTGCAGACTCGGGCAGGTGGTGAGTGGGGGTGCAGACTCGGGCAGGTGGTGAGTGGGGGTGCAGACTCGGGCAGGTGGTGAGTGGGGGTGCAGACTCGGGCAGGTGGTGAGTGGGGGTGCAGACTCGGGCAGGTGGTGAGTGGGGGTGCAGACTCGGGCAGGGTGGTGAGTGGGGGTGCAGACTCGGGCAGGTGGTGAGTGGGGGTGCAGACTCGGGGAGGTGGTGAGTGGGGGTGCAGACTCGGGGAGGGTGGTGAGTGTGTGTGGTGGGGTGCAGACTCGGGGAAGTGGTGAGTGTGTGTGGTGGGTGCAGACTCGGGGAAGTGGTGAGTGATGATGCGATGCTATCCTTACACCCCATCCAAGTGTCTTGAAGGTATGGCGCTTAAATAGTACGATATTCCGATCAAAAACAACATGACTGCGTTTAGATCAAAGTTTTGTCTCCCACCAGAAACAACATGGCCACCTATAGAGTATGGTTTGTTCTCCACTAATAAGATGGCGACGTAGTACAGTGTACAAACCTTCCTTTTACTCCCTCAGCTTTTCGACCGCGGCCTGAGCCTGACCACGCGCTCGGACTCGGAGCTGATCACGCAGGTGATCTCCCTGAACCCGATACACGGCGAGCAGAACGGCCCTGATTGGAGGACGCGGATCAGGTTCCTCATGAAGCAGACACCCACGTCGTACAGCCTCGCTGTCATGAACAGGGACAAGATATACGCCGTCAGGGACCCGCTCGGCAACAGGCCTCTGTGTGTCGGCGAGCTGCGTAGTAATGAGAGCGGTTTGTTTCTCAGTTTTCGGCTTGCGGGTGCTGGGCTTACAGATTTTGGTGTTGCTAGTTTTGGGATTGCGTTTTTAGGGAATGCTTATTTAGGGAATGCTTATTTAGGGATTGCTTTTTTAGGGATTGCTTATTCTGGGATTGTTTTTTTTAGGGAATGCTTATATAGGGATTGCTTTTTTAGGGAATGCTTATTCTGGGATTGTTTTTTTAGGGAATGCTTATTTAGGGAATGCTTATTTGGGGATTGCTTTTTAGGGAATGCTTGTTTAGGGAATGCTTGTTTAGGGAAGCTTGTTTAGGGAATGCTTGTTTAGGGAATGCTTGTTTAGGGAATGCTTGTTTAGGGAATGCTTGTTTAGGGAATGCTTGTTTAGGGAATGCTTGTTTAGGGAATGCTTGTTTAGGGAATGCTTGTTTAGGGAATGCTTGTTTAGGGAATGCTTGGTTAGGGAATGCTTGTTTAGGGAATGCTTGTTTAGGGGGTTGCTTGTTTAGGGGTTGCTTGTTTAGGGGTTGCTTGTTTAGGGGTTGCTTTTTTAGGGGTTGCTTTTTTAGGGAATGTTTTTTTAGGAATGTTTTTTTTAGGGAATGTTTGTTTAGGGAATGCTTGTTTAGGGAATGCTTGTTTAGGCAATGCTTGTTTAGGGAGTGCTTGTACAGGGAGTGCTTGTACAGGGAGTGCTTGTACAGGGAGTGCTTGTACAGGGAGTGCTTGTACAGGGAGTGCTTGTACAGGGAGTGCTTGTACAGGGAGTGATTGTACAGGGAGTGCTTGTACAGGGAGTGCTTGTACAGGGAGTGCTTGTACAGGGAGTGCTTGTACAGGGAGGGCTTGTACAGGAGGCTTGTACAGGGAGGGCTTGTACAGGGAGGGCTTGTACAGGGAGGGCTTGTACAGGGAGGGCTTGTACAGGGAGGGCTTGTACAGGGAGGGCTTGTACAGGGAGGGCTTGTACAGGGAGGGCTTGTACAGGGAGGGCTTGTACGGGGAGGGCTTGTACGGGGAGGGCTTGTACGGGAGGGCTTGTACGGGGAGGGCTTGAAGGGGGAGGGCTTGAATGGGGAGGGCTTGAATGGGGAGGGCTTGAATGGGGAGGGCTTGAATGGGGAGGGCTTGAATGGGGAGGGCTTGAATGGGGAGGGCTTGAATGGGGAGGGCTTGAATGGGGAGGGCTTGAATGGGAGGGCTTGAATGGGGAGGGCTTGAATGGGGAGGGCTTGAATGGGGAGGGCTTGAATGGGGAGGGCTTGAATGGGGAGGCTTGAATGGGGAGGGCTTGAATGGGGAGGGCTTGAATGGGGAGGGCTTGAATGGGGAGGGCTTGAATGGGGAGGGCTTGAATGGGGAGGCTTGAATGGGGAGGGCTTGAATGGGGAGGGCTTGAATGGGGAGGGCTTGAATGGGGAGGGCTTGAATGGGGAGGGCTTGAATGGGGAGGGCTTGAATGGGGAGGGCTTGAATGGGGAGGGCTTGAATGGGGAGGGCTTGAATGGGGAGGGCTTGAATGGGGAGGGCTTGAATGGGGAGGGCTTGAATGGGGAGGGCTTGAATGGGGAGGGCTTGAATGGGGAGGGCTTGAATGGGGAGGGCTTGAATGGGGAGGGCTTGAATGGGGAGGGCTTGAATAGGGAGGGCTTGAATAGGGAGGGCTTGTTTAGGGAGTGCTTGCTTAGGGAGTGCTTATTTTGATCTTCAGGATGTCGGATCGGTAAATAAAATTAAAAGTTCATTTGCTATCTAGACAAAACAAAAGCCACCGTGGGTTTTCAAAATGTCCTCATTATTAAGATCTTTAGTTAGTTATAACACATGGGAATCGTAATACCGATGCCGATTGTCGAAAAAAATGATTGAGAGAAAAACATGAAAAAAACGTTCGCTTCGTTAGGTTAAATCAAAGTTTGTGAATGCATGTGCAAAGTAATATTTTTTATTAGACGAGAATTATCTAGTGACTTTACCATGTGATATACTTTCTCTCACGTGATTTACTTTTTTCTCTCGCGTGATATACTTTCTCTCGCGTGATTTACTTTATCTCGCGTGATTTACTTTATCTCGCGTGATTTACTTTCTCTCGCGTGATTTACTTTATCTCGCGTGATTTACTTTATCTCGCGTGATTTACTTTATCTCGCGTGATTTACTTTATCTCGCGTGATTTACTTTATCTCGCGTGATTTACTTTATCTCGCGTGATTTACTTTCTCTCGCGTGATTTACTTTATCTCGCGTGATTTACTTTATCTCGCGTGATTTACTTTATCTCGCGTGATTTACTTTATCTCGCGTGATTTACTTTATCTCGCGTGATTTACTTTATCTCGCGTGATTTACTTTCTCTCGCGTGATTTACTTTATCTCGCGTGATTTACTTTCTCTCGCGTGATTTACTTTCTCTCGCGTGATTTACTTATCTCGCGTGATTTACTTTATCTCGCGTGATTTACTTTATCTCGCGTGATTTACTTTATCTCGCGTGATTGACTTTCTCTCGCGTGATTGACTTTCTCTCGCGTGATTGACTTTTCTCTCGCGGGATCTACTTTTTTCTCGCGGGATCTACTTTTTTCTCGCGGGATCTACTTTTTTCTCGCGGGATCTACTTTTTTCTCGCGGGATCTACTTTTTCTCGCGGGATCTACTTTTTTCTCGCGGGATCTACTTTTTTCTCGCGGGATCTACTTTTTTCTCGCGGGATCTACTTTTTTCTCGCGGGATCTACTTTTTTCTCGCGGAATCTACTTTTTTCTCGCGGGATCTACTTTTTTCTCGCGGGATCTACTTTTTTCTCGCGGGAACTACTTTTTTCTCGCGGGAACTACTTTTTTCTCGCGGGAACTACTTTTTTCTCGCGGGAACTACTTTTTTCTCGCGGGAACTACTTTTTTCTCGCGGGAACTACTTTTTTCTCGCGGGATCTACTTTTTTCTCGCGGGATCTACTTTTTTCTCGCGGGATCTACTTTTTTCTCGCGGGATCTACTTTTTTCTCGCGGGATCTACTTTTTTCTCGCGGGATCTACTTTTTTCTCGCGGGATCTACTTTTTTCTCGCGGGATCTACTTTTTTCTCGCGGGATCTACTTTTTCTCGCGGGATCTACTTTTTTCTCGCGGGATCTACTTTTTTCTCGCGGGATCTACTTTTTTCTCGCGGGATCTACTTTTTTCTCGCGGGATCTACTTTTTTCTCGCGGGATCTACTTTTTTCTCGCGGGATCTACTTTTTTCTCGCGGGATCTACTTTTTTCTCGCGGGATCTACTTTTTTCTCGCGGGATCTACTTTTTTCTCGCGGGATCTACTTTTTTCTCGCGGGATCTACTTTTTTCTCGCGGGATCTACTTTTTTCTCGCGGGATCTACTTTTTTCTCGCGGGATCTACTTTTTTCTCGCGGGATCTACTTTTTTCTCGCGGGATCTACTTTTTTCTCGCGGGATCTACTTTTTTCTCGCGGGATCTACTTTTTTCTCGCGGGATCTACTTTTTTCTCGCGCGATCTACTTTTTTCTCGCGCGATCTACTTTTTTCTCGCGCGATCTACTTTTTTCTCGCGCGATCTACTTTTTTCTCGCGCGATCTACTTTTTTCTCGCGGGATCTACTTTTTTCTCGCGGGATCTACTTTTTTCTCGCGGGATCTACTTTTTTCTCGCGGGATCTACTTTTTTCTCGCGGGATCTACTTTTTTCTCGCGGGATCTACTTTTTTCTCGCGGGATCTACTTTTTTCTCGCGGGATCTACTTTTTTCTCGCGCGATCTACTTTTTTTTCGCGGGATCTACTTTTTTCTCGCGGGATCTACTTTTTTCTCGCGGGATCTACTTTCACGTGATTGACACTCTGACACAATTTTTTTTAATGGTTTGTCCCAAATTGGGCCAAATTCACAAGTAGTTTCGCCCGAGAAATAATCTTCTCAGACGTTTTTACCACTTTTTCGTGACTAGCCTTGAACAGAGATAAATATTTTTAACAAACTTTTTGAATCTTGGGAAATTTTTCAGTTAATTGTGGACAGAGTTAATTGTGGTCAAATATGGGTAACAGGAAAGAGTTCGTCGTAAAGAGCTCACATTAACACATTTATAGTAAATATGAGCATATATAGTTCTCGAATATCATAATGCTTCCCTTGTCGCTCGAATGCCACAACGCTTCCCGTGGCGCTCGAATGCCACAACGCTTTCCTTGGTTCTCGAATGCAATAACACTTCTCTTGGTACTCGAATGCCATAATGCTTCCCTTCTCACTCGAATGTCATAATGCTTCCCTTGGCACTCGAATGCCATAATGCTTCCCTTCTCACTCGAATGTCATAATGCTTCCCTTGGCACTCGAATGCCATAATGCTTCCCTTCTCACTCGAATGTCATAATGCTTCCCTTGGCACTCGAATGCCATAATGCTTCCCTTCTCACTCGAATGTCATAATGCTTCCCTTGGCACTCGAATGTCATAATGCTTCCCTTGGCACTCGAATGCCATAATGCTTCCCTTGGCACTCGAATGCCATAATGCTTCCCTTGGCACTCGAATGCCATAATGCTTCCCTTGGCACTCGAATGTCATAATGCTTCCCTTGGCACTCGAATGTCATAATGCTTCCCTTGGCACTCGAATGCCACAATGCTTCCCTGGCACTCGAATGTCATAACAGTTCCCGTGGCACTCGAATGCCATAATGCTTCCCTTGGCACTCGAATGCCACAATGCTTCCCTTGGCACTCGAATGTCATAACCAGTTCCCGTGGCGCTCGAATGCCATAATGCTTCCCTTGGCACTCGAATGCCATAATGCTTCCCTTGGTACTCGAATGCCATAATGCTTCCCTTGGCACTCGAATGCCATAATGCTTCCCATGACGCTCAAATGCCATAATGCTTCCCTCGGCACTCGAATGCCATAATGCTTCCCTTGGCACTCGAATGCCATAATGCTTCCCATGGCGCTCGAATGCCATAATGCTTCCCTTGGCACTCGAATGCCATAATGCTTCCCTTGGCACTCGAATGCCATAATGCTTCCCTTGGCACTCGAATGCCATAATGCTTCCCTTGGCACTCGAATGCCATACTGCTTCCCATGACGCTCAAATGCCATAATGCTTCCCTCGGCACTCGAATGTCATAACAGTTCCCGTGACGCTCGAATGCCATAATGCTTCCCTTGTCGCTCGAATTCATCACAGAGCAAATGGTTTAAAAAAATTTCCAGGCGCTAGAGACCAAAGATCAGGTCTGAGGCCACTCTATGTTTGGATTTACTAGGTTATTTTGCTATTTAATTTTATATTTCATTAAGATTGTATTTAATATTTTAATGTGTTTGTAGACGCCGAGTCTAAGCCGCTGGGGTGGCTTGTGAGCTCAGAGTCTTGCGCCTTCCTGCCCGTCGGCGCTAGTTACTTGAGAGAGGTGAGTGCGTGTGTTTGTGTCTAGTGTGTGCCAAAATTTTAAATGATTTCATAGAATTGGAGAAAAGTTGACTCAATGAATCCGTTAAATGTGGTTCTAAGAGGGCAAGAGCTTAGAGTAAGGGTGCAAGGACTATGTTCTAAGGGTACAAGGGCTCGTAAAAACGTTCATAAACTTCGAGAAAAGTTGAAGCAATTAATCCGTTGAATGTACAGGATGGCCCAGAAGTAACTGACCCTTTTAATTTGCTAATAAAAAGAAAACTATGAACGCTGGAAAGTTGAAACTTGTTCTATTGGAAAGAATAACAATTTTATAGTTTATTAACACTATGTCTTGAATATAATATCCTTTAAATGACCGCCACGGTTGTTTTAACCCCTTCCCCAACAATATTTTTGTTGAAAATGTTTTTTTTTCAGACAAATTTTTTTCATTTTGGTTTATAATATTTTTGATGCTGTTTATGAAAACAGTTTGTAATTATTTTTTCTTCCCATTTTTGTGGCTAAATTTTTATTTTGAAAATACCTTTGTCGGCAAAAATGAGTCAAATAGTCATGGTTTGATGTCGAGGAATAGTCATTGTCGAGAAATAGTCTTGTCTGATGATTTGGCAGAGTTTTCGGAAGTATTCAAACTTCTGAGGGAAGATTCACATTCACTATCTCCCGTTGAACTAGACATTTGGGGTGTAACACTTGAAAATTCTACAAAAAATAAATGCAAATGTGGAGGCAAACGACACCAATCGACGGCAATCGAAGGCTGTCGGAGCAAGTCTAGTAACAATGTCCTTGAAGTCCCACAGCTCTAACCCTATCACCTCTGCCAGGCGTAAGATTTGACGAGAATACTCGTTTCACACGTAGAATGGCTTACAACGGCTTAAAATCGACGAGTATATACGTATGTAGCTGGTTTTTGAAGGTAAAGTTTCAGACGAGTATACTCGTCGACCGACGACTGAAAAAAAACATTTCGTGAAAACGAGTATACACGTTTCTGCCGTGAAAGGGGTTAACGAATTAGAGCTCTTTTTTTTGCTTCCATAACGCTCCTTAGTGTATCTGGCGAGAGTTGAGCTATTTCAGAAGAAATATTGTTTTTAATATCTTGTAAATTTGTTGGATTTGTTCCATGATCTCGTGACTTGAGGTAGCCCCACAAAAAGTCGCATGGGGTCAAATCTGGAGAACGAGGGGGCCACTGGATTTTTCAAAATCGTGGAATTCAATGCTTTGGAATGCAATCTCTTAACAATGTTAGTTTCCCTTGCCGTATGGGCTGGGGCTCCATCCTGTTGAAATCAAATGCTATTTTGTAAATTCTGTCTCGAGTTCTGGAATAAGAAACTCTCTTTACATCTTTCGGTACCTTTCACCAGTGACTGTTTCAGTTACGCCGTTACTTTCAAAAAGGTAAGGACCAAGAAAGAAAGAATAAAGAAAGAAAAGAAAAAATGTTTATTTCCAAATTGTCACATGAGATACATGCCAACATATTGGCTTTTAAAATTTTCTAAAATATAGGGCATCCTAAAACAAATGTTCCATACGAGGAGTACTAATTGACAAACCATCCGAGGTGTACAAGTATAGATGAGCCATACGAGGCATAATAATAGACAAACTATACGAGGTGTACTAATAGACAAACTCTCAGAGGCGTACAAGTAGATAGACCATACGAGGCATATTAATTGACAAAATATACGAGGCGTACTAATAGACAAACCATTCGTGGTGTGCTAGTAGTCTAACAAAAGTTCTATACTAGGAGTACTAATTGACAAACCATCCGAGGTGTACAAATAGATAAGCCATACGAGGCATAATAATAATAGGCAAACTATACGAGGTGTACTAATAGACAAGCTATCAGAGGTGTACAAAATAGATAGACCATACGAGGCATATTAATAAACAAAATATACGAGGCGTACTAATAGACAAACCACACGTGGCTTGCCAATAGTCTATCTCTGTCAAGGGTAGTTGAATGAGAAATGAAAAATATGCCCTAAAAATATGCAAAGCCCTATCACCACCAAAAACATATTTCATATCTTCTCGATATTCACCACATCATGCGGACATGGGTACATGGGATAAAATAGAGATACAGTGTAAGCCGGTTACCACTCATGATTGACAAATATCTACAAAATATTGGTAGAAATGGGTAAACAAACATATATTCAATATCAAAATTCATAGCTTTTACAACATACGGACAGAAAGATAATTTTACTACGATTCATATGCTCAAATTGCACTTTATTTCATTAATTATATATGACATTAATCCGATTCACAGAAACGCCCTCTGGGGAAGTCCTAGATCTATTTTTGAATCATTTCGCTATTGCAATAAAATTTATTAACCGAAAGGTTTTTGCGTAAAGAAATGAAATAGAAACGTGTATATCTATTTATGTAGATACATATATATACCTACACACGTACACACACATTAATATATATACTTATTGAAAATAAAATATTAGAAAAAAATACATATATTAGATAAAAGAAAGAAGCAACCTACCATCTACTACACAGAAAATGACAGCTGAGCTCACTGTAATCCTAAGAAATTTTTCGCAAAAAATAACTGAAAGGAAGAGAAGACTTCGAAAAACATGAAAATGAGCTGTTTTTTTAATTTCTTCACAGAAATTTTTAAGAAAAATCAGGTTATAGTCAAGAAGCAACACAACTCTTCAGCATTATACGGACATGTGTACGTGGGATAAAATGGAGTAACATTGTGGCCGGATATCACATCTGAGTGGAGAATATTCACAAAATTGGCACATATAGGAAGATTAGGCCTTGATCCAAAATAATAATTTTGATTACAGAAATTTAGAGTTTTTTTCCGATTTGAAAATTCAGTGCTAGTGTGCGCTGAACGCAGGAAAAAAAAATAAAGACTAAATGCAATGCTTAAATTACCCCCTTCCCCCCAGCTCAGCCGAAAATCGATTGAAAACATCTTCGAGAATGATTTTGAAATAGCGAGACAACGTTAGCCAAAAATTTAATTCATTACAAACTTTGCACAACCCTCACATCTATAAACCTGTTTATAAGGAAGCAAATGGAGAAGAAGAATCGTAAAAGCATTAAAATCTTTATCTGAACGTTTCGAGCCAAGGCTCATTTTCAACAGGAAATCTGCAAAGTTTAAGACAAAAAATTTTTTGAACAAAGTTATCAAACACAATTAAAAATCAAATGTCTAGGTATGGAAGAACTGAAATTTTATGAGAGCCTAATGACAACGGGTGAAAACATTTGTAAAAAGAGAGCTGCCATTTGTGTGTACACCTGTTTATTGGTGTACACACAAAATGTATTTCATGGTATATTTGTCATACGGACGTTAAATATTAATACAGAAAAGAGAAAGAAATAACAAAATAAAGATGAGGAAATACTCCTAATTATGGAAAGAACGTTCGTTCTGCTGCACTGAACTGACGGCTGTGGTGCTCATTGTGGTCGACAGAAATAAGTAAGATGAATATATGAATCGCTTAGCAAACGTAAAATGAAATAGTTTCCAAATTTCTAACAGAAATTTCAGGAAAAATTAAAATTTCTGATAGATGGGAAGTTCACACCGAGATGCTGCAGGCCCTATGACAGAGATGCAAAATGACGTGACACATTTACTCTAAATTCTTTTCCAGTTTTAGAGTTTTTGATATGCTGGGGAAGCTTGTTCCACAAAAAAGCTCCAGAAACTGAGAGAGCTATTTGTCCCACGTTAGATGAACGGTAACTGACTAAAACATCGTTCCTCCGGTTTGGTCTTTCGTTTGGGATATTAGATGGAAAAAATTTTACCACCTCTGCATTACTTTGGGGGAGGTACAGAGAGGAGAATACTCGTCGAGCTTTCTGGATCATGAATCTGTTCGGTATTGGGATCCAGTCGAGTTTTCTTCAAAGAGGGGTGACATGATCGTATTTATTGAAATTTCCTTTGCATACCACTTCGGCGGCGAAGTTTACACATTTTTGCAACTCTTCCTGACGACATTTAGGTAAGTCTCCCCACACAAGACTGCAGTAGTCCAGACGCGATAAAACTAAAGACTGAATCACTAATAATCTAGATTTTTCGTGAATGATGACATTTTGTTATTCAAGCACACTGCATGAGAGCGGTTTCGTAGGTAGCTATCAAACCACTGAGTGTCTATTCTGAGGTTTGAAATTTTTTGTAGAAGTTTCTTATGCTCAACACTGTCGAAAGCTTTGGAGAGATCAAGCAATAGTAAGTTAGTTAATTTTTTTTTTTGGTCAATATCATTGTAAATTTTTTCTGTTATGTTTAACAGGGCGTCCTGAGTACTGGTGTTCCTCCTGTAAGCATATTGATTGCGATGCAGTAGATGTGACTCGTCTATGTAAGACGAGAGCTGGTTTGTTATTACTTTTTCTAATATTTTGGACATAACAGGCAGGAGACTGATTGGTCTGTAGTTTGACGCTATGTCGATATCACCAGATTTATGTAATGGCTTAATTATGGATAGTTTCCATTGATCGGGAAACTTGTTTGTGACTATAGATGTATTTATTATCAAGCGAATAAAGGGTGCTGTGACAGGGAAGCTGTCTTTTATATGTTGGAGGCTTATGCCATCATGTCCAGTCGCTTTAGTATTCTTTAGTGAGTATAAGATTTTTCGTATCTCTATGACGCTAACTGGCTTTGGTCTCCACTTGTTGCTACTATTTGGGGATGAAACATCGCTCAGATTTGCCTCTGTAGATGTGTCTGAAACTGTCCTGGATACTTCATTGAAAACATCTTCGCCAACTTTTGAGAAGAAAGTGTTAAAGTCATTCGCCATTTCTGAGGGGTTGCCAAAAGTGCTTTTGCAGTCTGAATTTTTATACTGAGCAGCTTCTCTAATGATTTCCCAAGTTCTTTTAGGGTTTGTTTTGCCGCCAAGAGTTCTTTGTGGAAGTAGTCCCGTTTTGCTTCCTTAACTTTTCTTCGTAGGATCTTCTCATGATCTTTATATAATTTTCGACGCGTACTGTCTGATTTATTCAGTTTGTACTCACGCTGCAAATTTCTTTTAGCTCTGCTCAAATGTTTTATCTCATCTGTTATCCATTTAGAAATTCTTGGCTTAACTTTCTTCGTAGTGAAAGGTGCGCCATTCGTTAAGAGCCGATACGAAATTTTCGTTGAAAAGCGAAACTTGTAGATTGACATCATCGGTGTTTTCCATGCCTTGAAATTCACTCCATCTGTCTAATAGCTTTTCTTGAAATATTTCAGGGGAGTAGTGGTTTTTCATGCGATATGTAATGTAACTAGATTTCTGTTTCTCTTTTGCAATATTGAGAACAGAAGAAGAACAGTTGAAGCAGTTACTCCACACCACACAGTCACACGGATAGAATGTAGTGGTCTTTCTTTGATTTCTTGTGAATTTTTATCGCTCGAAATTCTGGAATTATGTCTATTTACATGGCCAGACGAGTGAAAGTGAGCTTCATCAGAGAAGATGATGGTGTCGATGAAAGAGGCATCTTCGCACAAACGAAGAAAGCAATCGGAATAATTAAGACGCTGATGATGATCAGTAGGCAATTATCTTTGGGTCAGTTGAATTTTGTACGGATATAATTTCAATTCCTTTTTCAGAATGCGTTGTAATGTCGTTCGAGAAATGGATAATTGAGATGAACGTTTTCTGGTGGAAATTTTAGGATTATTTGCCACAGTTACAGAAACTCTGTCAATTGCATCTTCAGTTCGCGCTGTTTTCAATCTTCCGGATCTTGGTTTGCCATTAACATTTCCCGAGCTCACAAATTTTCTATTGAGAAATTTAATTGTGTTTTTAGAAGGACTGATCCTTGTTTGAAAATGGATTCTGTGGTCACGTTGCACTTCAGTTATTGACGTCGTCTTAATGTAGGATTGCAGAATTCTGATTCTTTCTTCTTTGCTTTAGCGAACCATTATGAAAATTTGAGCTTATGAATTGAAGCAAAATTTCTTCAGTTCATATGCTAGCTGAGGATATAGGATACCATATAATAAACTATAAACATGTTATTCTTAAAAATAAAACAAGTTTCAGCTTTCTAGTGTTCATAGTTTTCTTTTTATTAGCAAATTAAAAGGGTTATTTACTTCTGGGCCACCCTGTACTTCCCAGAGGGCAAGGAATTGTAGTAAGGGTGCAAGGATTAAGTTCTAAGGGTGCAACGACACGAAAATCCGTTCATAAAATTGAAGAATTGCAGCAATCAATCCGTTAGATGTCATTTTAAGAGAGCTAGGACTCAATATTAAAAAGAAAAAACACTTTCTGACTTCATTCAAGGACATGCGTTCGATCACCTTCTAGCAAATACGCGCGTAGAAAACGCTATTTTAGCATTTTGTGTTCTTGGGCAAAAACTTGTTCTCCTTTTTGGAACCATTGAATCAGAAACATAACTTATCAGCCTTGTTCAATATTTAAAAATCAAGTCTTTGAGCAGGTTAGATGTTTTTAGGTTACCTTAGCATCAGATCGGCCTTTGGAACTTCAATACTTCGTGCCCTCTTTGTTTCTTTCGGTTTTCATGTCTTCTTCGCTCTCCTATCTTTGTTATTTCTTTTCCTTCCATACTTACATTTCTGTGCGCACGTTATGCTACTTAGTGTTGAAACCTTTCATGTAGCACCTTGAATGTATATGTGTATAATACTGATAATGTTACAGTGCTCTTGCGTAAGAATGTATTTAGACAGCACTATGCGTTGAGAACTGAGCTCATGGTTCTTGTGGATCTCTGCTCGTGGTTCTCGGGCTTGGCTGGAGCCTACTCCACCGCTACCCTTCGTAATGTAAACGTGTGTCCTGCTGTGTGTACTGATTATACAAACTCCAAGAGTCTCGTCTTCTTAACCTACGTCCATTAGGTTATGGGCCCAGTAAACCTTCCGATGAAGCAATATCAAGTGAGGTTATCTTAAGTCCCGAAGCGAAAAACAGCCCGGGACAGCGAGAACAGAAGTTGGTGATTTGTTAGTGCTGTGTGAGACAGAAACGGTGAAAGAGAAAGAAACATGGCAGGCTCCGTAAGTGAAAGTGCAAAGAACTGCCTCACGGCTCTTAATGATAAAAACTATCCTACGTGGAAGCTGCAAATGAAGATGATTCTGATGAAGGAAAAACTGTGGAACTTGGTTCGAGGAACGGAAACCATGCCACAGACTACGGACGAGACTGCTCGAAGAAAATTTGAAGAAAGACGTGACAGTGCACTTGCAACAATTGTGCTTGGTGTCGAAACAAGTCAACTTTATTTGTTGGGTGATCCTACTGACCCTGTGCAACTATGGCATAAGATTGAAGATACATTCCAGAAGAAAACTTGGTCTAACAAGTTCAGACTACGCAAAAGACTCTACAACATGAAACTAAAAGAAGACCAAGACTTACAAACTCATCTCAAAGCATTTGTCGAAATATTTGAGTCCTTGAGTGTGATTGATGACGCAGTTGATGAAGAAAGTCGTGTAATAATCTTGCTGTCGTCACTTCCCGACCATTTCTCCACACTGGTGACTGCACTGGAAGCTCATGAAAAACTACCGTCATGGGATATTGTGACAGAGCGTCTTCTGAATGAAGAAGCAAAACTGAAAAACCAAAGTGCTTCAGACTTCAGTGAAAAATCCCTTGTGACCTCCAAATTGAAAAACTCACGATGCTTCGAATGCGGAAAATTGGGACACCTACGTACCAAGTGCTGGATCTATCAAGAAAAATTGAAGAAAGAAGATGGGAACCACACAGAAAACCAAAACAATTTTGTAGCAGGTAAAACAAATTATATCGGTGCATTGTCTGTGATAAATATCAATAATTGTTGGGTAATTGATTCCGGTGCAACAGCACACATGTGTAATAATAGGAATGATTTTTCTTGTATGAATGAGCTATCTAGTCCAATTAACATTGAAGTTGGTGATGGTAGAAACTTGCAAGGTGTTGGTGTAGGTGATGTTGAAGTTATGGTGTTGTTGCCTAAAGGTCGAGTAGATACCTGTGTTGTTAAGAATGTCTTGTATGTACCTGGTTTAGCTTACAATTTACTTTCCGTGCCTCAGATTACAGAAAGTGGAAACTCAGTTTACTTTGACGAAAGCTCATGTAAGATTGTAAATAAAGACGATGAATTAATTGCCTTAGGCAGTAAAGTAGGAAAATTGTATAAACTTAATTGCACCCTTAATTCAGCCGCTAAATGCATGAACGTTTCCTCTGATGAAATTCTGTGGCATAAACGATTTTGTCATCTAGGATTCAATAATCTTAAGAAATTAGGCACTAAGAATCTTGTTAGAGGTTTTGATTGTTCTGTGAGTGGAGATAACATTTTTTGTGAAAACTGTTGTGATGGTAAAAATCATAGGCTTCCGTTCCCCAAAACAAATCACAAAAGGAAACGCCAACCCTTAGAACTTATCCACAGTGATGTGTGTGGCCAGCTTAATCCCATATCACTTGGGAGTGGAAGGTATTTTGTAACCTTCATAGATGACCACTCCAGATATACTTGGGTGTACATTATCAAACATAAGAGTGATGTTTTCAAAGTGTTTCAGGAGTTCAAATCCTTGGTAGAAAATCACTATGATCACAAAATTAAAATTCTGCGCTCCGATAACGGTGGGGAATACATCTCTAATGACTTTGAACAATTCCTAAAAGGGGAAGGAATTATCCATGAAAAAACTGTGCCTAAGACACCTGAACAAAATGGAGTTGCAGAAAGAATGAATAGAACTCTTCTTGACTCTGTCAGAGCTATGCTGTCTGGTTCAAAGTTACCAAAATCATTCTGGGGTGAAGCTATATCAACTGCCGTGTATGTCAAAAATAGGAGCCCTGCTAGTGCATTGAATGATATGACCCCTTATCAGGCCCTTAATGGACACAAGCCCAACGTACAGCACCTCAAAACCTTTGGCTGCAGTGCGTACGCTCATGTCCCCAAAGATGAGAGGGAAAAACTTGATCCAAAATCTAAACCGTGTGTTCTTGTAGGATATGGAAGTGGATCCAAGGGATATCGTCTGTATGACATAAACAGTAGAAGGATATTTTTGAGTAGAGACGTTATGTTCAATGAATCTCAGCAGATGCCAATTGAGAAGGAGCCTTCAGAAGTAAATGATGGAAATTTTTCTCTTCTTCCTCAGGATCCAGAGCCAGAAGACTCTGAGGGAGGGGTGGAGCATAGACAGTCAGATGCTGGGATGGAGGGAGTGCAGCCTAGACAATCAGCCAGATATCGACGGGCTCCTGATAGGTTTGGTGAATGGGTGTATTTAATGAAAAATGAGCTTGATATACCATCTTGTGTTCAAGAAGCACTCAGTGGACCAGAAGCAAAACTATGGGAAACAGCTATGGAGAATGAGATGGAGTCTATAAATCAAAACAGAGTATGGTCCCTTGTAGAGTGTCCTAATGACAAAAAACCTATCAAATCAAAGTGGATCTTTAAAAGAAAAACCGGACCCGACGGAAGCATTTGCTCGTACAAAGCTCGCCTTGTGGCTCAGGGCTACTCACAAAAATATGGCATCGACTACGACGAGACCTTCAGTCCCGTGGTTCGATTTGAGTCTGTCAGGACAGTACTAGCTTTGGCTGCCAAATGCAACATGCAAGTCCATCACATGGACGTTGCAACAGCCTTCCTTAATGGAGAACTGATTGAAGAACTATATCTGGTTCAACCTGATGGTTTTATTGTCAAAGGCAAAGAAAATCTGGTGTGTAAACTACAAAAATCGCTCTACGGACTAAAACAAGCTCCTAAGTGTTGGAATACTACACTAGATAGCTATTTGAAGAAATTGGGTTTTGTACAATCTAAGAGTGATGCTTGTATATACACTCGTGTTCAAGATAAGAAACTGTGTATTGTGGCGGTGTATGTAGACGATCTAATAATTGCTTCTGAGTCTGGTGATGAAATAAATCAAATAAAGTTGAGCCTTTCTACCCAATACAAAATGAAGGACCTTGGTGTGCTGAGTTACTTCCTAGGTGTAAGTGTTGAACAATTTAAAAACAATGTCTTCTTGAATCAAACTGCCTACACTGAGGCTCTGTTGTCAAAATTTGGCTTTGATAATTGTAAACCTGTTGCAACTCCCGCCGATGTAAACGTAAATCCGATATGCTCCCCAAATGATGTCGAATTTGACCCTGCCACTTATCAAAGTGCTGTAGGTAGCCTTTTGTATTTGTCAACCAGAACTCGACCTGACATTGCATTCGCAGTGAATAATGTTGCTAAATACAGCTCCAAACCTCTTGAACAGCATTGGATGTGTGTTAAGAGAATATTCAGGTACCTGAGAGGCACCTCTAAACTAGGTCTCTTGTATAGCAAATGTTCTGATACTTGCATTGGTTATTCAGATGCTGACTGGGCTGGTGATAAAAATGACCGAAAGTCTACCTCTGGTTACTGTTTCACCCTCAGTAATTCGGTAATTACGTGGAGATCTAACAAACAACCTTGTGTAGCCCTCTCAACTGCAGAAGCCGAATACGTTGCTCTTGCCGGTGCGGCTCAAGAGGCTGTCTGGTTAAAGCACTTACTCAGTGATCTAAATTTTGGGACTATGGAACCAATGGTTATAAACGAAGACAACCAGTCAGCCATCTGTCTTGCCAACAATCCCAAATATCATGGGAGGAGCAAGCACATCGATATTAAGTTTCACTATGTACGGGATCTTGTAAGTAACAAAGATATAGACGTAGTGTATTGCCCTACCGACGAAATGCTCGCCGACATATTCACCAAGAACCTGCCGATAGAAAAGTTCTCTAGACTAAGAACGAAGTTAGGAATGGTCTCATCTGACACACATTCAATGTGAGAAGGAGTGTTGAAACCTTTCATGTAGCACCTTGAATGTATATGTGTATAATACTGATAATGTTACAGTGCTCTTGCGTAAGAATGTATTTAGACAGCACTATGCGTTGAGAACTGAGCTCATGGTTCTTGTGGATCTCTGCTCGTGGTTCTCGGGCTTGGCTGGAGCCTACTCCACCGCTACCCTTCGTAATGTAAACGTGTGTCCTGCTGTGTGTACTGATTATACAAACTCCAAGAGTCTCGTCTTCTTAACCTACGTCCATTACTTAGGAACACGCCTTTTGTATAGATTCCACGTTTTCCTAGGTCTGAAGTAAATGATCTCTTCTCTTTCCTTTAAAAATCTCTTTGGCGTGAAAAGGGAGTCTCAAATTCAATACTATACTATTATGCTTTTGAACGTGGACGCCATTTCAAAAACGAACATACTTTCAAGCAAATAATAAGATAGTTTCAAATCCTTAGAAATGGGTATGCGACGAAAAGAGTTTAAACGGAGCTGAAATAAGCGTACAAAATTAGCAACGCGCTCTAGAAATTATTTAATTTCTAAGGACAATGAAATTCATTGAGACATCAGTTTTCCACCACTATGTAGCAGTTGTTTTTTGATCTGTAAAGATAATTTATTGTTTTTTTAGCTTATTTATGGTTTTGTTTCGTCAGATTCTACCAGGGGAGATACTGGAGATCAGCCCAAAAGGACTGAAGAGACTAGACATCGTGCACCGCCCCAAGATCTACCGGCCTCGAGCCACCATCACCCTCGAGTACGAGGAGTCTGACGTCAACCAAGCTGCTTCACTGAGGAACTCCGAAATTTCTGCTACCGTTGTCCAGGCCTGTTGCGACCCCTCAAAAACAGGCTGCTTGGGACCAGTTCCACCGAAGGACGCAGAGGTTAAAGTTCGACAACCTCATGGCAAAACACATGGAGACACTGACAACACTGGAAAAAAATCTACGTCTCCAAAATCAGACACGAAAAAAGAAAGTGTCACTCTTAGCGGACAAAAGCAACAAGTTATCTCCCCCGTAAAAATTAATGCTTCTAGTGATAAAACATCTTCAGAAGAGGACAGTCGTCCTGAGTGTAAATCAGTTGATAATCAAGCAAAACAAAAAGACGGTCGAGCTGCCTCAGACGAACTCAATAATAATCCCCTCAAGAAAGGCGAAGGGGATCTCCTAAATAAAGTTTGCTCAGCAGTGTCTAACCTCAGTTGTGACTCTTCCACTTCTCGTACAAGCAACAGCCTGCAGTCTTCTAACTCGTCTTTAGCAGTCTCATCTTCTGTCTCCAGCTGCAGTTTGTCGTCCTTATCCGACGATGACAACGCGCAGCGCAGCAAGCGACGCTGCTCCGCTGCCAAGAAGTGCACCGCGCCGGTTGCGTTTTGCATCTTCGAGTACGTTTACTTCGCGCGCCCTGACTCTTTCTTTGAAGGTGAGATGTGCTCAGTGTTATCGTTGAATGTGATGCCTCTACAGAACGAATGTATCTTCGTTTCAACAGTCGGAATAGAAGTAGCCTGTGCCAACGGTAGCAAAGATTTGACGTTCCTTAATTCTAGCTAAACCTTTAGTTACTCGATTTCATTTTGAAATTCCTAGTGTAAAAAGGTGATAGCTTTTTTTTCAAGTGAGGAGTGGGTTTTCGTCTCCGATCCATTACGCCATCGTCTCTCTCTTCTTTCCAAAGCATCCTGATACTTCACTTCAGAAACATACTTCATTAAATAAAAAAACTGAACTATTTGTTCAAAATATGAACGCAAGTGGTTTTCTTGCAGAAATTTGGTAAATTTTCAAGAATCTGATGTACGAAAAGTTAAGACAAGCATAAAACAATTTCACTATCACCTCAATTTCAAGCAGCATCGCATTGGATCACATGTAAAACATCCGCGGAAAATACGCGTACGTTTGGTTTGGTCAAGCCTCAAAGGGAGCGAGGCTCGGGGAGAACGAAGACCCACGAAACAAATAGAACGTTAGCTTGGAGGAGGATTTTAAGTTCGTTAGTGCTGCAGTTTGTGTCTGGTTTCCAGAGATCTCTTGTCGTCATTGAGTGCTGGAGGAAACTTGCAATGGTATTATGCATCATGGAGCGAAGTGTTAAATTGTGATGTCACCATTATCTTGACATTATAATGCTGATATAATTTGTTTTTATGTTGAGGTAGTACTGCAGCTTATTAATTCTCATTTTAATTGTTCCTACAAGGTTTATTATTCGCCGTCTTGCCTTTAATATTGAATCTCCTGTATGTTTCATTCTGTTTATGCAGGGTGTCTACTAGGTAGTAAAGTAGTAAAAAGTAGTAAAATTTGAGAAGTAGTAAAAAAAGTAGTAAAAAGTAGTAAAATTTACCTCTGGGTAGAAAAAAATTGTGAAGTGGAATAATTCTTTGAAAATTGAAAGTAATGTACAGGGGTATAAAGTGTATTAAGATTATTTGAAATATATTTCTCCCAGCATTAGCAATTTTCCGCAGTTTATGTGCAATATTCCTGTATGGCGGGATGTAATTTCAGAATTGGGGGACCCAAAATAGAGAAATGTTCCAAAATTTTTGAAGCTGACTGTAAATAGTTCATTTTTTCTCATTCAGTTTGATCTGAAGGATATCGAATTGCTTTATGATGGAAAGTTAATTTGGGCCATTTCAATGTTTAAATTTTACTTTTCTTCAATGCCATTTCATAAATTTTTATGCATTAAATTTTAAATAATCAGTGAATAATCAAGGATTGTAAACTTTTCTAAGGTTGAATTTAGTTTCCTGCTCGAGTTTTTTTAAACAATAACCTCAAGTGGCTATTTCTCTCTATAATATTAATATTCAACATTCATGTCTTATGCTGATTTTCTTTGGATATACCCCATAGCGTTACCTTCGAAGAACAAACTTATCCTTCGTCATATATTAGGCATTTAAACGTCCTTGCCCTAAGTTTAATAATAGCACTTCACTCAAATTATTGCATCATTTAACCCGTCTCCACATGGTCGACCTACCAAGAGGTTTGAAGAAAATGGGTCAACTGTGCAACTTACTGTACATTCATTAATCATGTTAGAAGTTTCATTGGGGGTTCATTGTAAAGAGAGAGAGTTGCTCTTTCTGTCAGCGGGGAAAAAAATACTGTTACCCCGATGAAAATCTACGAAATTCGAGTTTATATTTTGGTAAAATACAGAAAAACAGAAATCAGGTAATCACTGGCCATTTTTTATTTATAGCACTTTAATGTTTTTTTATGATGCATTTTCAGAGTCTGAGTTGCTGAATCTTGTGGTATGTGAATTTTTTTTCAGGTCCAATAGTTCCGGAGTTATGTGCACTATATGTAAAACACAGTTTTTATTTTTTAGTTCATTTTGTGTATAGGCTGTTATCAAGCAGTTTCATTGTTTGTAAAGAGTTTGATATGCATAGAGCTTTTCCTCCCGAATACAATGGTGGTATTATTTTTTGCGTAGGAGTAAATCTGTGGATTTGGACTCCCATTTTTGGAACAAAAAACAAAAAAAAAATAAAAATGATGGCGACCTTCTTAGAGGCAGAGTTTGTGCTGGTATGCCTCAGCTACACTGCTGGCCTTCTAAGAGGTTGTGCAGCGCCGGTAGCTACACTCCAGACAGAGCAGAAGAATCCATACAGATTTGAGCTTGATACCTCTCCTTCCCTGTTCCTCCCACCTAATTTTACCCTACACCAATGAATAGCGCTCAACGAGACGCTTAAGACCATATATGGCAACCCTAGGTTTGCTGATGTGAAACATGTGCTAGCTTTGCCGACCTTCTAAGAGTCCAGGACGTGGCGACGGGTTAACTATACCTCACATATGTGAATATAAAATATAAGCATGGAAGAACCAAGTAATATAACCTTCCAAATCTTATTCAGAGATTAATATTCTCACACTATGCTCTTCAATGTAAACAAAAATGGGATTTTATGTGCAATTTAAGGGAAAAACTGGATTTATATATCAACTCTTTCACATCACGTTCCTTGGATCATAATTTTGAATGTATCATATTGCAATACATCATTACATCCTCAATTCAGCATCAGTACATTACAATCCTTCAGTGAAGATGTCAAAGGAACTTCTCTGCAGTTCATTTACATCCAGCAATAATATCTTCCTTTGAAAAGACTGGAGTTTATTCTGTCCGTTTCGGTGTCAGGGGAACATTAACAATTTACTGTAACTATGAATGTTTTTTTTTTTGTAGAATGTTGTAGCTTACCTCTTTGTAAAGCTGAAAGTTTTTCTCTTTCTCATGACATTACCCCTCAGGGGAATACAATTATTGTACCTATAGGAATTAGCACTCCCAGGGGGGAATGTCAGGGCCTAAGCTGAAAGTTAGGTAGTCATTTTTTTTTTGTTGAAATAAAATATTTTTTTTATTTTAAGGACCACCTTTTTTCGGTTCACTGCTGTCCTGTTTTTCAGCACCTACTACTTTCTTCTTCAACTTTGGTCTTATTTCATAATCTTCTTTCACAATTTACTGTTTCTATGTCCTTTCTGCGTAGATTCCGCATTTCATTCAACTCCATACTAAATGGTGCCTTCCTCCTTCCTCTCTTTGATCGCATTTGTTGCTGGGGAGGGAAGCTAAAACTAACAACTAATCTAATCTAATCCCATGACATTAATTTATGTCCAAATACTGAAAGAATTATGCTATAAAATTGTCTTTTAGAACAAAATGTAAACTTCCAAATGAGAATTAAGTCCTTTTGGCAGTCATGGCGACTCACGGTTCAGTTCAGTTACCTCCAGGATGTTGTCAGAGGAGCATGGTGATGCTACATCTTATTAAAGTTCTGTCTTCTATCAGGTTGTAGCAGAAGTTCTGTCCATTTTTTTAGATATGAAATGAAGTGAAAACCCTCTCAAAAATGCATTTATTTAGTCTTCAATATAGGCATCATTTTTATTAATTACGTCCTCCCATTTTCCGGTAAGCTTTTTGATTCCTTCTTCATAAAATTTAGATGGTTTGGACGCACAAAGAGAAACTAGTTTCATTTCGACCTCTTCTCGTGTAGTAAGCCTTTATTCCATTAAATGATTCTGTAAGCCCCTGAAAAGGTGAAAATCTGTTGGAGCAAGATCTGGAGAATATGGTTGGTGATGCATGACTTCCCAGCAAAATACTTCAACAAGACTTTTGGTTGCGCTTGAAGGGGGGGGTCTGCCATTGTCATGGTGCGGAATCACTCCTTTTCGATTGATCAAAAATGGCCGTTTTTCCTGTAAAACTGCTTTTGAACGAGTTAGCTTCTGACAGTAAACTTCAGATGTTATTTTTTGATTGTCACCCAATAATTCATAATAAACATTAAACAATTCCCTTCAAATCCCAGCATCCACTCAAAAGAATTTTTTTTAGGGTGCAGTCCACTTCTCGGCTGTGGAATTGGCTTTGAACAACAACTTAGACACTTTCTTTTGCGCTTAACATTGTTGTAAAGGATTCACTTCTCGTCACCAGTTATGATTCGGTCTAGAAAAGGGTCTGAAGTTCACGAGAACGCAGTGAAACACAACAGGTCGCCCGTATGTTGCCTGTTGATTTTTGACAAATCGTGTGGGACCCTGTGTCTCAGCCTTTGAGATTTTGCCAAATCTTTTCATTACCCAATATATGGTCATATGGCTTACATTAAAGGTTTTGTTCATTTCTCTAGTGGTGCAGGTTTGATTTTCATCAATGGCAGCTAGCAATTGCTCAGAACTGAGTTTTTTTAGCATCTTGCTCATTTAAGTCTTTTAGACTGTAGTCATTTTTTTTTAACAAAAAACGATCTTCTGCAGGTCTTTTCATTCACAACATCATTTCCATGTGTCTTTGAGTGTTTTTGCTGCTGAGCCTGCGATATTGCCTTTATGAAATTCAAACAGTAAAATATGCCTGACATGCTTTTTATTTGGAGTGTACCTTTGGGCTAAAATTAGTTTTTAATTACGATAATTATCACAGAATATGAGAGAAGAAACAACATTTTATTAATTACCATAGATAAGCATACAACACTAACAAGCTAAATTGAAGTAATCTTGCCCTAAACATATAGCTCAACAATTGGACAGAACTTATGTTACAACCTGATACTATATGTATGTATATGAAAGTTACACGAAATTTGCATTTCCGTGATTTTTTCCATAATATAATGTTATTAACCAATTTGTTATCATTATTGATCGCAATTAGGGTGCCAATTTAAATTTTGAGGTACGTTAGATATAGTTTACAAAAATTCGTTCACATATTCAATTCGTTCAATAGTTCACAATCTCATATTTACGAAGTGTCATAGTGTTTAGTCACAATAAAGTTCCCTGATATTCTACCCTGCAGTGTAAAGTGATATGACAATCACCTGGTGTCTACTAGTTTCCAGTTGGTTTATTTTTTGGGTATCATGAATGGTTGTCCTCATCGTTGAAAGATGTTAAGACATGGTTCTTTGTCTTAACATTCGATGGAGTCCATTAGGATGGGGTAACTTAGGAATTTAGGTAACTTTTTCTCAATGATGCTTTGATTGATGCATTGAGCATGAAGTATTTTAAGTATTAAGAAACTTGGACCCTTTTTGAACATTTGGTATTGCGTGTATCATTGACTCATACTACTCATTATAGGCTGATGACTTACATCTGGATATTTGGACAACATTCATTATGTAAAAAATAGGTAGTAATTTTTTTCTGGTGAAGGTAGTAAAAAGTAGTAAAAAGTAGTAAAATTTGGAAATGAAATATCAGTAGTCACCATGTTATGAATTGAATTTTTCATTGCATTAGCAATCGAACGCTGGTATAAATAAAAAATCTCGTTAAGCATATCATTCAAGATTTTAAATAATAATAAGCATAAATCAATATACGTAATCAACATACCAAACTCTTATCTTTGTCCAGACTTTGTGATTGAAAGCTAATCTGAATAACCAAGGTTAATGCAAGTTCAGGAAAATTTGAGCAAGCGATAAGCTATAAAAATGTGTTGTGTGAAATTTATCGCAATAAAAGCATCGTTGTTTAGCACTAATGTTAAAAAGATTCACTCTGTTGGTTTTCGAATTGTATTTACTTGCATTGTCGAACTAGACAGCGCAACAAAGGGAATGCATTTTTTGTGCTTTTCTCTCAATCTTTTGTTCCGACTGTTGACATGGGTATTACAATACTCGGGAGTGTATAAACTAAGGATCTTTATAAAGATATTTCAAAACCAATAATGATTCTTTTATCATCTTTATTGGAAATAAACCGTTTTTTATTTTTTTATTTTTGAGAAAAAGTTTGATGTTCAGAAGAGCATCACTCCTTTGCAGCGCTGGTGATCAATGCTTCGCTCGCAATGTCATGACGACTTCATAGGTATTTCTCCATCCACTCCAGGAGATATCAGCAAAAATTGGTACCATCTTCTAATCATGGACATCGTATTTCATTCCCATGCGCTAACCAGTTCCTCATGGTCACAACCAGGCCACACCGTGTACGAGGTGAGGTACAAGACGGGCGTGCGTCTGGCGGAAGAACATCCCGTGGATGCTGACTTCGTCGCCTGCATTCCAACTACTGCGTCCGTTGCCGCCAAGGGATTCGCTAACAAGGTTAGTCTTATCTCTTCAGTGCAACACATGTGTAGTGTAGTCCTGAGTAAAGAGGAGGCATTGAAGGTGTTGAAGTGGATCTCAGGAACGTTCGCAGTTTTTTATATTTCATTTAAAATATCGTAGTGTATGCAAAAAACGCACGGATTTGACTTGCTTGATATCAGTGGTACATGCATTCTTTTTGCGCCGCTCATTATTATATGACAGATGTTGTCTTATAACGCCGTTTAAAAAAATGTGTATTTACACTTCGACCATGTAATGGGGAAAATTAACCCAATCATCAATATCCCAAACAAGTTGAGGTAGGTACAAGCATGCAAACGAAGAATGTTCTATGCATCACAAATAAAAAAGCAGTTCGCTTTGATTACTGAAAAAGTATTTTCAATCAGTGAAAAGTTTTGGCCAAATATTCTCAGATTCAACCGCATTGTTGCCGTTTCAGCACAACTAATTATAGAAAAAAGCATTCCTCTATTGTCATTCATAACTGCACATAACGCGATGCGATATTCACCGATTCATTTGAGCAAAATGCTTCATACGCTTAGACTTGTATGGGTCCTCTAGCAACGTACAGTTGGGAGCGAGAGTTCAACCAGAGAAAAAGGAAACGAAAGATGATAGCTATTTGCTTCTGACTCGTATAAAATATAGTTATCTTAAATCTCATGCTCATGTATTCTTTTGCAGAATAGTGTAACGCATTGTTTCATCAAGGATATTTGTTAACAGCCGCGCTTTCGAATATTTCGAAGCTACTTTATCTGACTCGAGACAGGTAGCTGAAATTTAACCAATCAGTGGCGACATTGTGATGAAACTAGTAATATAATAAATGAAGACGCCTTATACACGTACCTAATAAACGCTGAATCCATAGACACAATACGAGCTAACCAAACGTGTGCCGACACAGAGCGGGCTGCCGTACATGGACGTGCTGTACAGAAGCCACTTTGTGGGCCGCTCCTTCATAGAGTCGGACCAGAACACGAGGAAGCGGACGGTGCGCCGCAAGTTCTCCCTGTACTCGGAGCGCAACGTGCGGGGCAAGAGGGTGGTGCTCGTGGACGACTCCCTGGTCAGAGGCACCACCATCGAGCCCATCGTCGAGATGCTTAAGAATGCCGGAGCGCTCGAGGTGAGTGAGACGATGACTGATGCCCTTCTAGTGTATCAGAAATTTCAATATCCCGATAAGAGAAAATCCATTGTATGAAAGTTCTCACACACGTATTGTCGAGACCCACTTGCCTACTAGTTGCATGATAAAATACACATAGCGCACCAAAAAGGCAATATGCCAAAAATATTTCTAGCATTTATTTAATTGAGGTAATAGGTTTCAAAAGTTGTTTAGCTCCAGCCACCTCTCTACCTTTACGCTCATATTTTTACGTACATCAAAAATAATCTTCCTTTCTGCATTTGACGTTCACATCACGAATAGAAATAATTTTTTGGGAGGAACGTACGTTTATTGTTACATCTATTTTAATAGCGCAAAATAGAGGTAACAATAAACGTACGGATTTGGAAATAAGAAAGTTTTTCAGAATTTTCGAGCTTCACTGAGCTCATGATCAGCAAGAAATAAATAATTTATTATGCATGATAGGGAAAGGTAGTTTTGCACCTCATTTCGATTATGATAAAAATGAGTAGATGAAAGGTAGCAAAAATTAGAAGAAAAATCCATAGTTCTGGCCATGGAGTGTATCTGATAACCAATAAAGGCTTTGTGAAATTGTACTAAAATGAACAGGAGGTTCTACAAAAACCCATTAGCATAACCCCAAATATTCAAAGATGAAATTGCAAAAATCGGATGTAGAGAAATGTCAATTAAATTAACACCAGTCAAGTTAAGAATATTCAAGCGCCTTTCGATGATTGAATATCGTTTTCAAGAAGAATTGAAATAGGTAACCTTTTATGAGCAGAACTATAATGAATTCTGATATTAAAATCTATCGCACGCGCACGCTGGTGTGATGTCTCATATTACAGAGTTGACTTGACAGGTTTATTAGTGCTGGAATACGTTCAATGAACTGTTTTCTGAGCAAACATAAGTAGATAAAGCTATTATTCTTTCATTAAAGAACTAGGGGAGTTTATTTTTCATTATAAGTGTCGAGCATTGTTTTCGTTCTGGTCCAAGGTTATCATAAGCGTATAATTTCTTTTAATATATAATAAATATGCTTATTCTTTTACGACTCCCACTGGGCAAGCCACCAAGGCTCTAGGAATATTTTTTCTAAGAGGCCAAACCAGTACGTTCATCGTGATCCATTTCGAGATCTTGATAAACTTTTATTTTGATAAACATTACTTACGTTAGAATCAGAGACGATATGGCCACCGTGATATTCTGTTGTACCCATGAAATGTATTTTCAAAAATCTGGCACCGAATTGACGAATAATGACAGGAATTGGCTAGATCAAGTAGATAATTAGCGTTTATTTTAATACAAACTAATCACGGGTAATGTAGGCTGGTCACTGAACGTCGCAAAATCTATAATCACTCGAATTAAGTTATATCCAACCGTGCACAGGTGCACTTCAGAGTGGCTTCGCCCCCCATCCGCTACCCCTGCTACATGGGCATCAACATCCCGACGAAGGAGGAGCTGGCGGCCAATCGAGCACCGCTCGACCGACTGGCAGCTCACTGGAACCTGGACAGCCTCAAGTATCTCAGCCTCGAGGGGCTGCGGGCTGCCGTCAACGACGGGCTTGAGTTGGAAGAGAACAGAACCGTGGGGCACTGCACCGCCTGCCTAGACGGCATTTATCCTGTCGAGCTTGACTGGTAACTGTGCTTGATGCTCGTTGAACCGGTATGCCGAATGCCTCGTTATTCGTACTTTTAAAACATTCCTATCAGCTATCAATTAATTTTAAATCCAAGAGAGGAACGTGATTTAAGAACTACGCATGTTTGCATGTGTAGGTTAAAATTAATAAATATGGAATGAGCTTGCAATTTTTATTACATTAATATCGGTTCAAACGAGTTGTGATGAGGGCCTATTTAAAATGAAAATTTTCAGATAGAAAAGTATTTCGAGACTCATTTAAGTACAGAAATCAAGTCCGAAAGCCTAACAAACTGAATAAGTGCCAAATTTGAAAACAGAATTAATGAAACGAAAAGAAATAAGTACAAAGTGATAGCTTCTAGAATCGGTAATAGAATACGGTGTCATATTACGCATTCTGATGGCCTGTGGACAGAAGATGCAAGAGCAGCATGGATGATAATTGTTATCACTAGATGCAAAATATCTTGAGGTAGAAAAAACGCTGGCAGATCTAAAATATTATTCATGTAGATAAATCTATACTATAATAAGAGCCGCGTCCGTCCGTCTCTGTCTGTCCGAAGCCAGCCTGCAGTGTGTGATGAGCGTATCTGTGATACGAGCTCCAGCCATATATATTTTGACGGGCCGTGTCCACGCGGCCCCATCAACTCTCGAGAGATTGTATTTTTTTATTTCTTTTGGCCTTTCTCTCATTTCGCA
Organism: Morinoia aosen; assembly: GCA_030386875.1. Taxonomy (NCBI): domain Eukaryota; kingdom Metazoa; phylum Arthropoda; class Malacostraca; order Amphipoda; family Talitridae; genus Morinoia; species Morinoia aosen. The sequence goes on from CM059568.1 coordinate 14,848,764, forward strand.
CTCTTTTTCATTCTAAGTTAAGAGGTGTGGACTAGTCTATACTATAATAGGTCCGTCTCTCTGTCTTGTCTGTCTGTCTGTCTTAAGCCAGCCGAAAGTGCGTGATGAGCGTGTCTGTCTGTCTTAAGCCAGCCGAAAGTGCGTGATGAGCGTGTCTGTCTGTCTTAAGCCAGCCGAAAGTGCGTGATGAGCGTGTCTGTCTGTCTTAAGCCAGCCGAAAGTGCGTGATGAGCGTGTCTGTCTGTCTTAAGCCAGCCGAAAGTGCGTGATGAGCGTGTCTGTCTGTCTTAAGCCAGCCGAAAGTGCGTGATGAGCGTGTCTGTCTGTCTTAAGCCAGCCGAAAGTGCGTGATGAGCGTGTCTGTCTGTCTTAAGCCAGCCGAAAGTGCGTGATGAGCGTGTCTGTCTGTCTTAAGCCAGCCGAAAGTGCGTGATGAGCGTGTCTGTCTGTCTTAAGCCAGCCGAAAGTGCGTGATGAGCGTGTCTGTCTGTCTTAAGCCAGCCGAAAGTGCGTGATGAGCGTATCTGTGATACGGGCCGTGTGCACTCGGCCTCATCAACTCTCAAGAGATTTAATTTTTTAATTACTTACGGCCTTTCCCTTATTTCGACCTCTTTTTTCTTTCATATAAAGGGGGGTGGACTAGTTCTAAATAAAATACCAACGCACACGAAAAAACGTCTGTATACGAGACGAAAGAACACCATAATACTGATGGACTTAGAACGTATTTAAGACTGCTTCTGACACAGCGAGATTTGAAAATATCTATCGAGACAGGTTGAGTTGACAGAAGTAAGATTTTAGACAAGGCCAAGTTTTGCCTGTTGGAGGATGTGCTTTCCGATGATCACTCGCTGGATCTGTGCCGTGCCTTCGTAGATCTGGAAGATCTTGGCATCTCGCATCAGCTTCTCCACAGGGTACTCGCTGTTGAAGCCTGCGCCTCCGAACACCTGAGGAGAAATAGCTACACTTAAAACGTCACTTCATACATACGGGTTACTCCAAACTTAATGAAGCAAATTTAAATAACAGGAGCGATTATACAAATACGTAAGTGAAGAAATATGTGCTGATAAAAGAAACTAAAACTGGTTACAGCAATAGATATACTTTTTTATCTGACGATTTGACAATCCAAGAGACGGTATTAATTTCTCCGCTTTTCATTTGTTTTATATCCCTCAATTTCTGATGGTGAAGGGTATAAAAAAGCGAAAAAAGTTGAAACTCAAAACAGCGCATCCTCGTTAATATGTGGAACCTATGTATCCTAAAAAAAAATTCACTATTAGTTCAAAAAGAAAAGAGATGGATGTTTACAGTTCCAGTAAAAGCGAAACAAAGTATCAGTTAAGCGCTTCTTCCCACACTTTCAAGATACTGATAGCTACACAGATTAGATGTTTGTTCAAGCCTACCTAACCGCAACGAAGGTGTACCAAAGGAAGGAAGAACGAAGTCACCATTAAGTATGGAGATATGGAATGGAATCATACTGTAACATTAGAACTGAGATCAATATCATAAAGTTTCGGTACCTAAACCATCGGCATTCGAGTTCACGAGTAGCATATGATTTTCCTTATAAAACAAATAAACTAACAATACTAGAATGGTGTAAAAAGCGGAGTAAAACAAACCGCACTCGAGAAGCAAGGTTCAGAAATGTCTCACAATTATTCCTATTATCACAACTTCCTTGAAAAATATGCACAGATTAACAAGAAGAACTTAGTATTATATTTAATTCTTTTATTTCAATTTCCAAGCTTGTTATATTCAAAATAATACAAGTTAAAACGAAAGAAAATACCCCTATGGCAATAATAATTAGTTGTATCAAATTCCAAAAACAGATACAAAATGAAATAGTTCATCTTCAGCCTATTTTTATATGGTGATGCAAAAAGAACGTGTAGCTTCGACTTGCGTTGAATCTGTGGTGAGAAAATACGGCCAGTTTTAAAGGTCTTCAATAATTATTAAGTAATTAAAACTACTTTAATTTTAAAAAGCCAATTAAGCTAGTTTGAAACTCATGCGTTCTTTTTGTACCACCCTGAATATTCCCACATTCACATACACACACGACTCGAGATGCAGAAATGTACACACAATAGAACGCCTTCCCGCTTACTTGGACCGCGTTGCTAGCAGCCCTGTTGGCAGCATCTGCAGCGAGGGCCTTTGCGACGCTGGCGTAGTAGGTGTTGCGACGACCCTCGTCAACTTCTTGAGCAGCCTTCCGCCACAGCAGCCGGGATGCCTCGAGTTCTATGGCCATCTCCGCCAGCAGGAATGAGACCGCCTGGGCAACAGCACCAAAAAATTCAAAAGGGATATCAAATTGAACCGACATCCTTTTGCCCCTTTTGAGTAAGACCGGATGTAACTGGATAACGGACATGACAAAAGACACGAATACAAGAATTGCTGTCTGAGGGAGTAATCAAAACACTGAATAGCTCTTAACTGGATTCTGACCCAGAATTTTTTTTACAGGGAGACATGAACAGAGCTTCTGGAATATCAAGTGCTTCAGAAGTATTAGAAAATGAAATAAATAGGAGCGAGCAAACATCATGCCCCTAAAATTAATTTGTTTCGTCAACGTTCAAGCAAATTGACCTAATTCTAATACTCTCAATTCAATTACAGCTTAACGACCGCATTCATCACGTGGCAATGCTATGCCTCATTTCAACTCACTGAGAGGTTACGACTATATAGTTCAGAGAAAGGGATTCAGAGATCACCCATCTGGTCAACTTCTTTCTCACTCCTATTTGCCTATCGTTTTGCATGGCAAAACGACTCCCTGTAAGATCATAATTATGCCTATAGTTTGTATTAATTAATAAAACTATCATTTTATCCTCTATCTTCTTTCAATAACTTTTTGTTATTTTATTTGATTGAGAGATACTTGGCAGGATTCCACTGGTTGCAATAAGGCCGAACGCATAAAAAAGAACTACTGTAGAGATGTCATGTGATTTGATAGTGATACGAATTGCTCCCTCAAGAAAATCCACCAAGAAAGCTGTCAACTTGACGCAAGAAAGAGCCTCAGGTTGCAGTGGAGAAAATCGGTACAAGTCATCGTTCTCATCAGGACTGGCGGTTTTTGGCCCTCTCCTGTCTCAGATAGTATAAACATAGGAGAACACATGGTTCCCATTGTTGTACGTGAAATTTCTCCTACATTGCATATTTTACAAGTTCCACGAAATATGCATGGGACAAATGCCGAGTTTGCTGCTTCAACCGCCGAAACGAATTCTGAACTAGCAGAAAAGTAGGCCCCCAGAAAGGATTATAGGTTAGTTTAAGCCTCTCTAACTGCTACAAAAAAGAGCGTCTCGAAGAGAGGAAAGCACCACTATTTAGTATGGAGACGAGGGAATGCGGAACCTATGCAGAAGGGCATAGAAACAGTAAGTTGAGAAATAAGTTCATGAAACAAAAAATTTGAAGAAAGCAGTAGGTGCTGAAAAACAGGATAGCAGTAAACCAAAAAAAAAAGTGGTCCTTAACAAAAAATATGTTATTACAACAACAAGAAGGCCTACCTAACTCTCAGCTCGGGCCTTCACATTATCCCCCTGGGAGTGCTAATTCCCATAGATACAATAGCTGTATCTCCTTGAGGAGGGCCTGCAAAAAACAGGAGTTATTAATTTAACTTTGATTATGATCGTAACTTCAAACCTAACGTACTAACTGTGAAAAAAAAGGGAGAAGAAAGGCAGCTATTAAATTTATGAGCAGTCTCAGTTCATCGTTAGAAACAAACAAACAAAAAAAAAAGGAGAATAAATTATTCCCCAGAAGATATAACTGATCGTTTGGCAGGAGCTTATGGCGAGCGTGTAGATCACAACAATGAACTTACGCGCCAGAACATCAAAGACGCACATTATCTCACCCAGCAGAGCAAGTCATCGGTGCATGAACCTCCTGAATTTAGAACATGAATTCTTAATATTTGCTCCTGCTTGTGCAAATAACGTTTTTGCTCATGTTAAATAACAAGTCACACAACGTTTCTGGTAATTTTCTCAAAAAAAAATAATAATAATAATAATAAGTTCACTCCAGTGCTGAAATTAAAATATGCAAACCCAATAGCGGCCTGTGCCTTGCATTCCTTAGATTAGAACAGATAGCAATTTAAGCCTTTCGAACGGCAAGAAAGGGTCCTAAAGAAAGGAAGGGTGAAGGCATCATTTGGTATGGAGTTAAGGGAATATGGAATTTATGTACATTGTACAAGGTGTGCTTCCACACAAGATCTCCTGCGCACGGAAACAGTAAGTTAAGAAAGAAGGCGGCAAAATGTGATGAAAGTTGAAAAAGAAAGATAACGGTGCTGAAAACAGGACAGCAGTGAACTGAGAAAAAGTTGTCCTTGATAAAACAGAAAATGCATTTTATTTTAGTAATAATAATGACTACCTAACTCTCAGCTCAGGACCTCACATTTTCCCCCGGGAGAGCTAACTCCCACAGATCCTATAATTGTATCCCCCTTAAGGGGGCCGTGCATTTCTATTCAATAATTTCAGATAAAGAGTACAGAAACATAAGTTTCGGGCTCTATAATGGACAACTTCATGTACGGTTGATGAAGGGAGAATGGTATAAACGCTCAAACTCATATTCGTACTTACTCTTATATGGAGGTGTACTTACCCACTCGATCCAGAGAGGTTAAACAAAAGGCTTCAAAAGCACATCGTTTTCCAGTCACTTCAAACAATTCCCTCTACAAGCCATTGCTTGGATCACAGCTCGCGTGTCTCCCACCATCATGAACATTACACTGTTCAACACTGCAATTCACTACATTATTATCTCATATTCCCAGCACGCCCAGGTAATAGGCTGCCCCCACCTGGTGCTGCGCGATGGGCACCCCAAACGCCTTCCTCTCCATGGCATACTTGGTGGCCTCATCAAGAGCTCGCCATGTGAGGCCCGTGGCCTGCGCTGCCACGGGGGGCCTCGCGTAATCGAATGCTTTCATGACAACGGAAAAGCCCTCGCCCTCCCCTGCCATGTAGATAGAAGAGAATTTTAGTCCTTGCTGTGTTACAGCAGAAGTCGAGGGGTAAACATCTGATTCACAAGTAAATTTGTTTATACGCAATACAATACAGCAGGAAGACTTGGAGTGCTGGTTGATTTATGAAATGCAAATAATAAACTATTTCATAACGTATCTTACCTACCAACGTTTCTCTAAAAATACGCGTAGAATCCTCCCCAGAGAATACTTCAAATTCTTCTTTACAAAAGCATGACACAGATGTGCCACTCGATCACATACAGATTGACAGCTGAACAAAAAGGGAGTACCCTAACTTGAATGACAAAGACGCAGGTCCCAACACAAAAGCCTTTGCATATGAACACGGGGAATATAATCAGGGTCTCTATTGATATTTCGCTTCCAAATTTTACAACTTCGTTACTTTCTACTATCTTCAGCAGCAAAATTCTAATACGTATTTTTAAGTATTAAATGTTGTCTAATTGTCCAGATGCAAGTAATCAGCCTATAATGAGTAGTTTGGAGTCAATAATACAAATATAAATATATGCAAATAATATTATTATTTGTATAATAATATATACAAATAATAAACAATAACAAAGGTTTAAAAAAATTCCAAGTTCTTGATACTTGAAATACTAAATGAAATATTTGCTACTAAATGTAGCATCCAATACGCAAGTGCAAAAAATCGCCCAAATTCTTAATGCACTTAATCTTGAATGGACTCCAACAAATGTTTTTCTAATTTCTATAATTTCAAACTCAGTCTTAACATCTTTCAACAATGAGAGCAACAGTTCATCATATGCAAAAAAATTAACTGACTGGAAACTAGTAGATACCGAGGAATAGTCTGGTCCCCTTACAGGAATGTTCCCCATTAACTGCGGCAAATTTTGGATTCTGGGAGAAATAAATTTTTAAAAATTTTTATACCCTTTACACATATGTACATTGCTTTCAATTTTCAGAGAATTATCTCACTTCACAATTTTTTACAAACTTGATGGGTAGAGTAGACCTCTCAGGCAAATTTTTACTACTTTTTATTTCTTTTTTTACTACTTTTTACTACTTAGATACCTAGTAGACACCCTGCTAATCCAAACTGTAACTCAGTAAGCACACCTCCGAGGCTCCGAGCACGTTTTCCGTAGGCGCCCTGACATCCTCGAATCCCCAACTGTAACTCAGTAAGCACACCTCCGAGCACATTTAGCTTGGACACCCTGTCATACTCTGAACCCTAACTGTAACTCAGTAAGCACACCTCCGAGCACGTTTTCCTTAGGCATCCTGACATCCTCGAAACCCCAACTGTAACTCAGTAAGCACACCTCCGAGCACGTTTTCCTTAGGCACCCTGACATCCTCGAAGGTGACGCCGCGGGTGTCGGAGCAGCGCTGCCCCATGTTGATCTCCTTCCTGCCCACCGTCACCCCCGGCCAGTCGCGCTCCACGATGAAGCCCGTGAACGCCGCCGACGCCGGCGTCTTTGGGTCAGGGCTACGGCACGCAAAAACGCAATTTGTATAACATGAGCTATTACTTGGATCGTTTTACTCAAGAGTAATGGATAAATTTGGACAATAAAACTGGAGAATAGTTTCTAACAACAAAAAACGTATTGCTTTTATATTGTAACACCTAGAGTAGTTATAGGAAAAACTCTCTCTTGCTCCAAATGAGAGCACAGATAAGCAGAAGCCCTGGAATAATAATATGAATAGGTTTATGTTGAAATATCAGTTACAATCAATATTTGAATATAAAATAAAATAAGTCCCATTCTAGGATCTGTTGACAGTGCAGCAAGTATGAAGACTTCGAGGTAGGAAAACATAAATTCAAATGGTTATTAAGAAACATAGTTATTAAGACTCAAGCAGATCGAAATAAATCACTCTGAAGTTAAACTTGTATGTCACTAACTTAAACTTTAACAATTTCAATTTAATATGAACTTCGTCAATTTCATTTAATTTAAACTCTGCCAATTTTCATTTAATTTAAACTCTGCCAATTTTCATTTAATTTAAACTCTGCCAATTTTCATTTAATTTAAACTCTGCCAATTTTCATTCAATTTAAACTCTGCCAATTTTCATTCAATTTAAACTCTGCCAATTTTCATTCAATTTAAACTCTGCCAATTTTCATTCAATTTAAACTCTGCCAATTTTCATTCAATTTAAACTCTGCCAATTTTCATTCAATTTAAACTCTGCCAATTTTCATTCAATTTAATCTCTGCCAATTTTCATTCAATTTAATCTCTGCCAATTTTCTTTCAATTTAATCTCTGCCAATTTTCTTTCAATTTAATCTCTGCCAATTTTCATTCAATTTAATCTCTGCAAATTTTCATTCAATTTAATCTCTGCAAATTTTCATTCAATTTAATCTCTGCCAATTTTCATTCAATTTAATCTCTGCCAATTTTCATTCAATTTAATCTCTGCCAATTTTCATTCAATTTAATCTCTGCCAATTTTCATTCAATTTAATCTCTGCCAATTTTCATTCAATTTAATCTCTGCCAATTTTCATTCAATTTAATCTCTGCCAATTTTCATTCAATTTAATCTCTGCCAATTTTCATTCAATTTAATCTCTGCCAATTTTCATTCAATTTAAACTCGGCCAATTTTCATTCAATTTAAACTCTGCCAATTTTCATTCAATTTAAACTCTGCCAATTTTCATTTAATTTAAACTCTGCCAATTTTCATTTAATTTAAACTCTGCCAATTTTCATTTAATTTAAACTCTGCCAATTTTTATTTAATTTAAACTCTGCCAATTTTCATTTAATTTAAACTCTGCCAATTTTCATTTAATTTAAACTCTGCCAATTTTCATTTAATTTAAACTCTGCCAATTTTCATTTAATTTAAACTCTGCCAATTTTCATTTAATTTAAACTCTGCCAATTTTCATTTAATTTAAACTCTGCCAATTTTCATTTAATTTAAGCTCTGCCAATTTTCATTTAATTTAAACTCTGCCAATTTTCATTCAATTTAAGCTCTGCCAATTTTCATTCAATTTAAACTCTGCCAATTTTCATTCAATTTAAACTCTGCCAATTTTCATTCAATTTAAACTCTGCCAATTTTCATTCAATTTAAACTCTGCCAATTTTCATTCAATTTAAACTCTGCCAATTTTCATTCAATTTAAACTCTGCCAATCCAATTAAAATTGAAACTTTGCCAATTCAGATGAAATTAAAACTTTGCCAATTCAAATGAAATTGAAACTTTGCCAATTCAAATGAAATTGAAACTTTGCCAATTCAAATGAAATTGAAACTTTACTAATTAGAATAAAATTGAAACTGTGCCAATTAGAATAAAATTAAAACTGCGCCAATTAGAATAAAATTAAAACTGCGCCAATTAGAATAAAATTAAAACTGTGCCAATTAGAATAAAATTGAAACTGCGCCCATTAGAATGAAATTGAAACTGTGCCAATTAGAATAAAATTGAAACTGTGCCAATTAGAATAAAATTAAAATTGTGCCAATTAGAATAAAATTAAAATTGCGCCAATTAGAATAAAATTGAAACAGTGTCAATTAGAATAAAATTGAAACCGTGTCAATTAGAATAAAATTGAAACTGTGCCAATTAGAATAAAATTAAAATTGCGCCAATTAGAATAAAATTGAAACAGTGTCAATTAGAATAAAATTGAATCAGTGTCAATTAGAATAAAATTGAAACTGTGCCAATTAGAATAAAATTCACACTTTGCCAATTCAAATTTAATTCAAACTTTGCCAATTTAACTTTTAAATTTTGAATACATCAATTTAAAAATTATGTTAAGTTCAATTTTATTCATTTTAATTGAAATATTATCGATTTAAATTTAAATTTCATTAATTTTAATTTCAACCTAAACAGTTTGAATTTGAACTTTGCCTGTTCTAATTTGAGGTTCAATAATTTCAAATAGTTTTTCAGTCGGTACATTTCAAATTGTGTCCTTAGCACAAACAACACCCGTAACTCCAGCGAAAAACAACTCTCGGCCAGTACCTCAGCCACACACAGAACCAAGCCCTCATGCATGACTCGACCATAAAGCCACCAACAACATTGCGGGAGTTCACACAACAAACACGAGGTACCTGGTCCTGGCGAGCACGAAGTACCAGCTGGCGACTCCAGCGCCAGTGATCCACATTTTCTGGCCGTTGAGGATGTACTCGTCGCCTTTCTTCTCGGCGCTCGTCTTGACCGCAGCCACGTCCGAGCCGCCGCCCGGCTCAGTCACGCAAAACGCCTGCAGGGTCACCAAATGAAGTGATTTTGCTCCTCCGCCTTCACTCATTACATACAGATAATATAAAGAAATTTGAGCTTCCTGAGTTATTATACTTACGGTTGACGTATCAAGATACTGTTGCTAATATGTGAACTTTCGGTACATAATTATAAAATTCCTGTTTATGTTAGGATAAGTCCAGACGATTTAAGGACACGGTTGGGGTGAAACAAAAAGTCTATCAGTTTTTGACAGATTTTTCGGAGATTTTCACAATACGTAGAAAATGATGCAGCATTTGTTGTTGAACTCGTGTTTTTTCTATAAATTTATCAGAAATAGGATTTATTTAAAAAAACATGAAAAAATTGGTGTTGTAAAAATTCTTTCTCCTACAAATTTAAAATTATTTTTGTTGGTTTTACAAAAATTCACCTTTTTTCTGTTTTTTTTTACAGATAATTTTCAACATGAATTGAATTTTAAAAATATTTTGCACTTGATCTCTTGCATTTTTTGAGCTCCATCAATTGATATATTTACCATTCCTGTACCTTCAAAACTGTGGAGGAAGAAACACTTCAAAGGTCAAATAGGTAAGTTTTCAAGACCGCCATTCATCTAATATTTATTTTTTATTTTTTCATAATTTTTGACTAAGTCTCTTTTTTAAATGAACCATTGCTTTTGTAGCGCTTTTTGAGTTCTATCAATATATTATATTTGCCATTCCTATACCTTCAAAACTGTGGGAGAGGATCCATATCAAAAGACAATAAATGCAAGTTTCAGAACAGGGATATTTTCAGAAAAAAAAATTTTATTCACCAACTAATTTTTTCAAAATTAACTCTTTTGCTTTGTGTCTTTTTAAGCCCATTCGATTGATACATTTGTTATTCCAGTAGCTTCAAAACTCCGGGAGGCAATTTTGTTTACACAGCAAGCTAATAAGCTCACAACTCAGCAGCCTTACTGAAAACAAACACTCGGTTACATAATCATAATTTACCACTGAGTGATAGAACGTTCCCTTTGAGTACGAAAATATTTCAAGCAAGACCATGAAAGAACTCTCAAAATTGACTCGTAGGAGATCATTGGCGCGCGCCAAAGTCACGCTATGCGCGTCTTCTACCCCGTCTAGGAGACGAACCAATGCACGTACTTCAGAACCAATTATATCGTTGGATGCGCAAGGAAATTCTGTACAAGATGAGTTTATAACCCAAAAACCTACCATTATCCGGAAATTGACCCCAATCGTGAATTTTGAAAATGCTACATTAGGATATGTGAAGATAGGGAAAGAATGGTAAGGTTAAGATGCAATTTGTTGGGTTAGCATCAGTTGGGGTAAAATAGAAAACATTAGATTAGGATCATTTAGGGTAGATTTCCTAAATCTAGTTAAATTTATTTTCACCGCTCCAGTTAGCCAAATATCAGAACTGCAAGATATCACGGATTTGAATTTCAATCTTAGTAAATCCAACTGAAAACAGACCAAAACCTTAAAAAAAACACACAATAACTACAAATATCTCAAAAAGAGAAAGCAAAGCCTCATACTTACACTCAGGACGCACTCCTCGATTTGCATGCCGAAATACTTCTTCTTTTGTGCATCGGTGCCGCCAAAGCGCAACGGTGCTTGCTGGAATAAAGTGAAGCTAAGTTCAACGTCAGAGAGCAGTGTTTCTTTGATAATGAAGAGAGCTTTACAACTAACAAGTGGGCGGGCATGTGTTGCATTCAGGATACCAAATGAGTTTTTTTTCTCATCTTTCCCTCCTCCAGTCATGATTATTCAGCGTGGAGCATTAATTACATTAACACATCGACTGCGATGGGTTAAACTGAATTTCAATATCCAACTCAAATTTAAAGACATAAGTTGTTAAAACATTTATAAATAGCAAACATTTACCGGATGTATTAAGTACCATTAATTTAAAAGGATTGTCGTAAAATTTCCAAAAACCTATTGGTAAGTCATTTTGCAGCTGGAAAAATTTATACCCAACACACCGGTGGGTTGTATTGCAAGGAATGTTGCAAGTCAAAGTCAATCTTCAAATGCTGCTGTCGGTCAAAATGACATTATAGCTCAGAGGGCAATGCATGAGAAGATTAATGATTAAATGAAGATTCAATGATGAATACAACCTTGGAACAGCCTCAACCATATTGCATAATTAGCAAATTCACTCACAGATTTTCATTTCTCATGTTCTCTTTTCTCCACACTAAATTATTCCTGCTATTTCTTTGTGAAAACATTTTTGCAACAGATATTGTGCCCCAAGCTATGATACAATTACAGCTGATAATAACTAAAGACAAACTCAATCCTACTGTACAATTGAAAAATTAAAAGTCAACTTCAACTAATTGATATTTCAGGGAAATGTGCCATCTTCAGTATATCTAAAAACATACTTGAACAAGTTCAAATTAGCGAGGAGCACAAAAAATCATTTTCCATTAAAAACAAACTTGGGAGAAAAAGAAACTAATTGGATCAATAGATACAAACACTCAAAAAACACTAAAATGTAACCCCAAACTCACAAAGTACATCGGGCATGCACGGCATCGATAATTTTGTATCACTGGATTTAATCTGCATACATTAATTAAATCAAAAATTTTCAAGTACAACTTCCCACTGAGAGAATATCAATTCTGGAATTCTGATGAGTTAATGAGGAAGTGTAGTGCTCTGCAAGGGCATGCAGGCGAAGGTGTAGAATTTAGTGCATTGAAGATGTGGAATTCAACTGTACTGACGATGGTAAATTTTTCTAAAATATCCACTTTCCAAAAAATTTATTTCAAATTTGCCAATTATATTATCTAACAAGTTTGTCACTTAGTTTTTGTTTCATTTAACTGAGATCAAAATCATTATGAGAATAAGAAAAAAGTACACGAAAATTCAAACAGGGAAACCAACAGCCTGTTGCTCTCCCAAGTCTACATATGAAAATCTCACAGAAAGGTTTTGTCAACCGCACGGTAAACCCGAACAAAATTACTATTCAGAAACATGTTACTACTAAAACCTTGAAAATTGAGGAAAATTTTACACATTGGGTAGAATGAGAGAAAAGAGCCCAAATACTCTACAAAAGGAGCTAATTAATAAACATTAATTATCCAACACATGTTGAAATGTAATTTTTTTTCCCTCCCGCATGATTGATGCAGCCCTTGCAAATCAGTAAGCCCCATTCTGCAATCTCATTCTCTCCAACTAAATCGAGGTAGCTTTTTACTGAATGCAGAATAAATTTTTACTGGGTATATATCAAACAGAAAGAAAACATGTCCTGAGTCCCTCTTGATTCTCAATGTTCAATCTTAGATTTCAGTTTCTAAACACATGCATCATCAGGTGTCCATTTCACTGTGCTAGTGAGGCATTTAAATAAACCAAGCTCACCCTCAGGCCATTGAACATGTAGCAGCTCATCCCCAGGCTGCTGGGAGGAACAACTCACCCCCAGGCCGCTAGGAGGACCAACTCACCCCCAGGCCACTGGACAACATGGAGGACCAACTCACCCCCAGGCCACTGGACAACATGGAGCACCAACTAACCCCCAGGCCACTGGACAACATGGAGGACCAACTCACCCTCAGGCCACTAGACAACATGTAGGACCAACTCACCCCAAGTCACTGGACAACATGTAGGACCAACTTACCCCCAGGCCACTGGACAACATGTAGGACCAACTCACCCCCAGGCCACTGGACAACATAGCTAAAGAGACTCCAGTGCAGGCATAGCCAATTTCTTCTGACAATATGCAGTCCTCCACCACACCCAGACCTTGCCCTCCATATGATCTGGGGATGTAGCCGTTCATCAGGCCCAGCTGCCAGGCCTAAAACCACAATAGAGGAGTTAATAAATAACATTAACATAATAAAACCATGGTACCTATAGGAAATGATAAGGGCAAATGATGGAAAACATGGAATACAAATATATGTACTATTGTAGAAACTAACTTTCTACTTTCTACAATAGTGCAAACAGGTAAAATTTACCTACATTGGCACTGGACAACATTAACATGTTTCAATGAGAAATTTTGCATCAAGTTTGATCAATAAGCAACATGCTATTGCATCATGAAAATGCCCACGCTCAATCACCTTATCCCATGTTTTTCATCAGAATATGGAACTTCAGTCATTCATTGCAATACCTACTCCTGTTTTGAGAATAGGTTTCAGAGTGAAATGCATTAGCTTAGATTCACATCATTCCAATAATGCTTTTAGCATTTAAAGGATTAGTAGGCTAAGTTAAGTTCTTTCAAGAGCCAAGGGACTACTCTGAAAGGGATTTAAGTCAGAATACCATCATATAAAATATATATTTTTCCTGACAAAGTCAAAAATGTTTTATATGAGCTTCATAAGGACCTACACACAACAGTTTTACTTACATTAAGGAACAAAAATTACAGCTATGCTCTTCGCTTTGTTTTGCACAATTAAACACATATCTGCTCACCATACGAGTATAGAGCCTGAACTTGACAAAATTTTCTACCTTTCAATCCTTTCTCTACATTTTCCCTTAAATCTTATCCTACTTTTAGCACTGAAATCAGTAAAATCCCATTCATAAACCTTTCAAGTAGGAGCAAACGCATCATGTCTTAAAAATAAACAGATAATTTAAATTTCACCAATGGAGAAATTGCCTCAACCTTTTTGATAATTTTCCAAGGGTACTCCATGGTGCGATCATACTCTGCTGCAGTAGGCAAGACGACCTCTCTGGCAAATTTGCGGGCCAGCTCTTGCAATACTTTCTGGTCATCAGAAAATTCTGAAACAAATAAGCTTCATAAGTAACTAGTAATTATGAAACAATGTACTAGAAATTTGAAATCAAACACATGCACTATAACAGTGATGTAGCACCTCATACCCTGAAGTAACTAATAATTAGCTCATATAATAGTCAATTTGAACAAAGTTCACTGGTAATGGCATTGAATAGCAATAAAAAGTAAATTTTAATTTAATAATCATTAGTAATAGGAAAGTTATATAATCAGATGAATGTATTCACCTCACAGATCAAGAATTACATGAGCAAGTCCTCTCAACTCCACCATAACATGCTCAACTTTGGCTAACTGCAAGCTTCAATGCTTTGGTAGAGACTGAACTGAGAATTAGAATTTAAGGAGTCTTTTTTAAGAGAATAACTTCATCACATGTATGCTTGTACTTCTTATTCAACAACTAAATAGCTTGGGAGTCCAACACAGAATATCCCTTAAATATTGACTTTACATTGATAACACAATTCCGGAACCTGAAATTTGCATAAATTGATCCTGTACAAATATGAGGGTGGTATAGAAATACTCAAAAATTAAATGTATATTTAGGTTTTGAGTTCATTTGAAAGTACAAATGTTTAACCAGTAAACAATTTTGTTCATCAATAGATTAATATTTAGTAAAAATTTAGTGATTCTGTAAAAGTAGAGCGTCTTGGTGAGACTTTGTTTCAATAATAGAGAAGCCAAATAAACAACCTAATATTCACAACTTTACAAAATGAGATTTAAATTTAAGAACATAACTTTTTATTGATCTCATACAACTTTTATCAAATAAATAATAGGTGACAACAAATTCAGAAGGGACAAAACCATTGCATTGGCAAACCACAAAATATAAAGCATGTTAAAAGAAGGAAAACTTTCCCAAGTTTTGTGTTGGGTTGATTTGGGGGAGAAAGCACTATTAATACCAGTAACTTGGAAGAAAAGCTCTGTAACAATACACTATATATAACTGAACCTATGGTGTTTATTCAGGATTGATAGGCTTAAATTAAAAATTTGGTAAACAGTCATTAAAATAATTGAAATTTAGCATTAAAATAACTTAGACAATGTTCATTAAAAAGTATAGAGATGACCTGCAAACAATTTATTATAGTGCACATCTTTTGTTAGCGCCAGCATGTGTGACTGCTGCTTCTGATTTAGGACCTCAGTTTGGGGGCAGAGATGAGTTACAAAGAACTTCAAACAAAAACAACCTCAGAAGTTAGTCATAGTTGACATTTAGCCACAGTGTCAGACTGTCAGTGTAGTTTGAATGATACCAAATGCAAGATCAACCTGAATAAACTCAATCTTGAAACACTGGGGAAAAAAAATCAACACCGGGAAAATGACATTCATGTGCAGCATATTTACAAGGATGTTGAATTCATCAAAGATAACTAGAGATGAAAACAATATTAATTTTTTATTATCTTATTTTACTATAATCAGTTAATCACCACTGCTTTTTAATTGCATAAAATTGAAATACAGATAATGTTACAATATTAAAAAAAAATGAACTTAACTTTATTAGATATGGGATAATACTGACTCAAAAAAAAAACATGTTAGTATGTTAGGTACGGACAGGAATTATTCACTGCAAATGTAACAGTAACTAAACACTTTTAACCAACCAAAGCAGAGGCCTGAGCCATGTCGTAGGCCAGGTACAAGTCTCTCTATTTGGAGAAGTGCTCGGCTTGAGATGCAAGCGGCCTAACATGAAAGAAAATGATGAGCAGTCTTGTTCAAATAGTAGGAAAAAAATAATAGGAAAAATAAAGGAAAGGAAATGTAATAGGAAAAAAGCCTGTATCATCTAAGAATACGATTAATATTTTACTTTAATTGAATTCTGCATCAAAATTTTTAAAAAATGTATATCATGTTAGAAGTTCAAACATTCTAAAACATTGCAGAAGCGTCACAGTAGTATTAATGCTCTACACTACTTCTAACTACCTTTACTAGATCTAAATTGCTCAGAGTAATAAGATTACAGAACAAAATTCTTCTTATCAGACTTACCATTGACAAAACCATAGCTGATGTGGGACTGAAATTTATTCTCTGAAATGATAAAAAATGAAAGACAAAGTCAGTCAATTCAAGTAAATAGTTACTCAAAAACAATAGAGATGTTCCAAAGGAGGAAGGATGAAGACCACCATTTAGTATAGACTGGAGAGGATGCAAAATTGTACATGTAAAAGGTGTTTTTCCATAAAAGATTCCCTATGGAAATAGTAAATTGAAAAGGGAGGTTATAAAACAAGATAAAAGAGAATTAAAAAAAGTAGTTGATGCTAAAAAATAGTAGTAAGAACAGATGACGTGTGACAAAATATAAACAATTGTTGAATTTTGAAAAAACATAGGCCTATCAGCTTGGGATGACATTTCTCTAAGGGAATAGTATTTCCAATAGATACAATAGTTGTAAATTCTTAGGTAAAATACTTCTACAAAGAGCGATCAGTAATATATTTTATTAGACTACATATAGGAAAGTAAGCTTGGCATATACCAATTGAATAACACCTGAAAAAAATCCTTAATTTAAATCTTTTTTATCCTTCAGGAAAGTTAGTTTATCAAGCATAATGCAGTACAGAGGGTGTTTCAATCTCTACATTTAAAAGAGGTGAATTTAACCTTTGCTCTTCGGTTCTAATTTATTCACAAAAACAAGTGTCATTTAAAAAATTTGTCAATGCCGGGTTTAATGCAATCACGGAAATTAATTATTCCGTTGCTATGAATCACTAGAGGAACTTATGTAAGAACGTTTTACATGAATGATATTTTGCTCGCTGATGCAATATTTTTAAATTATTGAACTTTGAAGTTGGCATTCGCGCGCCAAAGGAAGCGAGCGTGCGAAACGGAATTTAATTAATAAACCCCATATTACAAACGTAAGGAGGTTGGGTTGTGAAGGGGAGCCACAGTTGTTCTAGTGAAAATTATAAATGAAGCTTCTAACCCACCCATTAGGGTGACGACCGCAATTTTGTTTACATCGGCTCCAAGATGGCGGCGCCCATGGTGGTCGCCATCTTGGAGTTGATGTAAACAAGGTTGCGGTCGTCACCTTAATGGGTGGGTTAGAAGCTTTATTTATAATTTTCACTAGAAGAACTGTGGCTCCCCCTCACGACCCATCCTCTTTACTTTTGTAATAGGAAGTTTATTAATTAAATTCCATTTCGCGCGCGCGCTTCCTTTGGCACGCGAAGGCCAACTTCAAAGTTCAATAATTCTAAAATAACGCATCAGCGAGCAGAGTGTCTTTCTTGTAAAACGTTCTTAAATGGGTTCCTTTAGTGATTGTTTTGAATAAAATTATTAATTTCCGTGATTGCATTAAACCTGACATTGACCAAAAATTTTTTGAAATAGTATCAGTGCTTTGGCTATGTTTTCTATGACAAAAATTACACCTATACCAGCAGTTAAGTAAGTCAACTTTTAATTAATAAATACAACTGTAGACAGAATGATTAAATCTTTGGGTGAAGATTTACCAATGCTTATGCTTCAACATGAGAATTTAAATTCCTAAATGAACCATGCTTAGTTGCTTACAAACTTAGGAATTGTTTTAATATCAAACTATTATATTAATCAAAGCATCCAAATAATGCTTTCAACTTGCTGTAAAACAGTAGAATTAAGGCACATTCATACCACTCATTCATTTTACAGCATCAATAGCAATAAAATGTTTCACATCAACTCTTCCTGTTTTTACAGAAAAATTATATTCATCTATCACAAATTAGGAATTGTTTTAATATCAAACTATTATATTAATCAAAGCATCCAAATAATGCTTTCAACTTGTTGTAAAACAGTAGAATTAAGGCACATTCATACCACTCGTTTATTTTACAGCATCAATAGCAATAAAATGTTTCACATCAACTCTTCCTGTTTTTACAGAAAAATTATATTCATCTATCAAAGTATTTATACTTTATACTCGATGGCATCAGGAAGTTAAAGCCGAGATTTTGAATAATGAAAAGCAAAATTTTGAGAAAATAATGGCTTCCAAATCATAACGCAAATAATGGTTAAAATTCAACATTGCCCACTATTACTATATGAATATGCACCAGTAAATTTAAATAAGTAGCTATTTGAAAGTTCAGAAAAAAACCTTGAGCAATTCCAGCAAATTTGGTTTTATCTAAATATACATTTTGATCATTAACTTAATAACTATTTGGTATTTTTTCAGAACACACAGTCAATTAGTATTTTAGGTGCTTCACGGAAATTAAGAATTCTGTTCCAAAGAATCACTTAAGGAACACGTTTAAAAACGTTTTACATGAATGTCATTCTGCTCATTGATGCGTTATTTCTGAGTTGTTCAACTTTGAAATTTTTGTCTTCCATAGCAGTTGCATTGCACGCTAGAGCAATTAGAGTACGCTTGGAAGCTTTGTAATGTATTATTTGCTGACCCCGCAGAGTCTGAACCCACTTCTAGGATGTCTTAGTTAATTAATAACAAAATAAAGGTTATAACACAAAAATATGGTAAATCTGAAGGATATGTCAGTTATCAATTACGTAAATTTTGATGCCTAAGCATAGTTAATTAGATCGAAATAAACAAGTTTTCTTCTATGCACTTTTCGTCTCAAACAAGTATTTTATAAGTTATAGCGGTAAATGACTTACCGCAACTCCAGTGTTTGAAGCGGCAAGTAATTCAAGGAGCACGTCGGACAGCAACACTGCAATGCGCACTCGCTTCCAGCGCGATCGTCATCGAAGACGAAACCAAACCTACCGCTATACCTCCTTAAATATTCATTTGACGAAAAAAGTGTATAGAAGAAAATTTGTGTATTTCGATGTTATTAAGGAGAGCGTCCCCCATACGGACTTTTTTCTTTATTATTGAACCTAAAACAATGAAATTTGGTATACTGATAGGATATTAAATTTAGAACCGTTTTTGCTTAGAGCAAAAGTTCAATTTTCTTGAAAAGAAAACGGGAAATCAAAGCAAACGAAGTTCTTAGGGGGGGTTTCAAAAATCTTCTCCTCCTACAGTTTTTGAGCTACAGTGATGATTTTGGTATCATTGGATGCGGAAAGACACGGACTTTTATGGTAACTAAAATTCATTCCAAAATTATTTATTGCTCATGAGTTATGACGTCATAAAATTGTACATATCCGAAGAAGTACATTTTTTCCTATTTTTACACATTTTCATGTTGAAAATGGAAATTTGAGGAAACAAATTTTAGTTACCCTAAAAGCCCGAGTCTTCTCGCATCCAATGATACCAAAATCATTACTGTAGCTTAAAAACTGTAGGAGGAGAAGTTGTTTGAAACCCTAAAAACCATTGTTTACATTATAAGCATAACAAAGAAACATAAACAATTCAAATAAAAAATTTTGTAAAATTTTTGGTTCAAGTTAGACCCCTGAAATCATTATAGAGTAATCCAGAGCCATAGGAGATGACATAGCAACTTTGCGCCGTGAAGAAAATGCTATTAGAGAGGTGTAACACGATAAAATACCACTTCCCCCTCCCCTCCCCCCCATTCTTTAAGCCCCCGTAGCGGGCGAACGAGTGAACTATTGCGATACAGAGAAGAGGGTGGGTTTAGGACCCCCTTCCCACACGCTGAGGGAATTCCAACCCCCGTACACATTTTATAGTATTATCCTTCATGCTTGCGTACACCTGCATACCAGACATGGAGAATAAAAGAATTAGCCAGATTTACATGAATTTATTTGGAGACACGTGGCTAAATACACAAGGCATTGGAACAAAATGATTTGAAAGGGCACAACTGCGTTAATGAAAGTATGCACATTTCTACCGCCAAAAAACTTTAAACACGACATGGTATAAATGTGATGCTTACCGATAATTCAAGTTACCAATACTCCTTCGTTGACAACAAATTACGCATCCACAAAATCGCGGGCTCCACAGCAACACAAGCATAATATTTATGAGAATGACACATCACGATTTAACCTGTAATTGTGACAAGGTGTCAAATCATATGAAGCGTTGCACCATTCACAACGTGAATTCGATCCTCGACTAAATAAACACAGGAAACCGATTGCCTATAATTTAGATGATTTTTGCGCGATACTTTGAAAAGCACTTTTCTGAGTGCTGTTCTACATTTGAAATTGAACTTCTATCACCTGAGTTCACCTCCTTAAAGAGCTCTCACAACCATAAAACACTCACCATTTTTGATTATAAGTAATTCACTGATAGATATTCACAGCCGGTATGCTGTCGCTCACTGCTGATTTTCTTCGTCATTGCTGAGAATATCTGCTGTTCTGGACTGATCTCTCGCTGACGCGGTGCCTTCCTCGCTCCAGCTTCATGCTGCCGGCTTCACAACTCGTGTTCGCAGCCACTCTGGTGCCTGGCTTTCTTAAGAGTTTCGTTGGCGAGCCACTTCACTGTAGTTTGTGCATTGATCTTCGCATTGTTGGTGGACGAACTTAAATGTTGATATTCGCAACGTTAGTAATTGCATGGCTCCAAATCTTGACGCTGAAGTTGCCCGTGAGAGCGGTCCCGATGCAGAGATGTCTGAATGCTCCGTCGCTGACGACATTTATGCTTGCCGATTACCGCTGCCTCGCTGCTGTGCTACGAATGGCTCCTGACGCACGTCAGTACTCTGAAGTTTGTTGATACACTGGACGCCTCCTCTCGAAACTTCGATGGTTAACTTTCACTTTAGATGTTGGATTTTGGCTGCTCATGTCGAAAGTGTGCCGGCGGCGCTCTTCACTTGCAGTCAACACCGGACTTGGTATAATGCCGGGTAATACCGGCGTCTGCCGGTATTCCGGCTGCAAAACCCCTCCTTGATTATGCGTCTCTCTCGTAGCGTCACCGAGCGGAAAATCCCTTTCGAGGCTTCATCCCAACTCCTTATAAGTATTTCCCTTTCTTCCTTCGAGATTGATCTCGAACATTCCATTCTACAGAGGCCGTATCTGCATCCTGATTGGCGGGATGCTTGTTTGTTCTGACGTCTGGGACTCCCATTGGTGTGTGCTCAGACACACCTCCTCGCGTGATTGCTAGGCAAGCGTTCATTGGTGTAGCACAATAGGTTCTCTGCTAACGTATCTGCTTTTCCCCCTCGAAGCAGCCCCGCTTGGCGGCCTAACCGTCAAATTCCAATCCTTGCTGTAACATCTCTCACAAAATAAAGCACAGCATCTTTGAACCATAAAGTGAAGTATTTCCCCAAAGAACATTTTACAAGCCTGTTTCACCAAAAAAATATATTTTACGAGAGTATTTCTCAAAAATTCCCCAAAAAAATTTTGTGAGTAGTATTTCCTCACAGAACATACGAGTCTCATTTTTTCACAGGATGTACCTGACCTCTTACACTTCTTCTAGCAGCAAAAATCCCAGTTTCTCAAGAAATCTCAAAAGCATGGGTTCATAAGGGGGACGCTCTCCTTAACATGATTCAAGCAACAAAAATTCACAAATCGATGAGTAGCTGTTTATTTGACCGCATTCGTCATCAAAGACGAAACTTAACTTACCGCTATAAATCGTAAAATACTCATTTGAGACGGAAAGTGCAATGAAGAAAACTTGTTTATTTTGATTCAATTAATTAGGTTCAGGCACCGAAACGTGGAAAATCAATAACTGACATATCCTTCAGATTTACCGAAAATATTAGTGAAACTACTGAAGACTTTGTTTACATCAGTTTCAAAATAGCGGCCACCCGGTACGGTCGCCGTCATCTCGGAAGTGTTGAGTGCATATCGATTCAAGTCTTCACTTTTCCAGTCACACTAATATTTTTGGGTTATAACCTTCATTTTTTATTAACTAAAACATCCTAGAAGTGGGCTCAGGCTCCGCAGGGTTGGCGAATAATAAATTACGCCATATATTGCAAAAACAATACCCTTTTCCCTGCTTGGCGCGCTCGCTGCATTGTTGGAACCTTCTCTCCTTTAGTGTGTGAAAAGCATTTTTGAGTGACCCTCCTATAACTTTAAAGCTGGATAACTCTAAAATAACACATCAGCAAGCAGAATGACATTCCAGAAAAAACATTTTTAAATATGTTCCTTTAGTGATTCTTTGTGACGGAATTCTTAATTTCCGTGAGGCACCTAAAATACATAGTGACCCAAGTCACCCAACACACCAATTGTTTTTCAAAATTCTGATTCTTGTTCAATGATAATGACATCAAATCAAACAAACTTTCTTCTATACACTTTCTGTTGCAAATGAGTATTGGTCAATATTGAATTTAGGTGATGTGGGGAAATGAAGCAATCTGTTTCCAAAAATCAGTAAAGGAGCCCATTTAAAAACATTTTACAGGAATGATATTTTTGGCGCTGATGCTTAGTTTTAAAGTTATAGCGGTAAATTAGTTACCGCAACTCAACTGTTGGAAGCAGGAGCGGGAGTACGGCAACACTGTCATGGATGCTGCATTTGAAAGCGGGAGCGCGAGTATGGCAACACTGTCATGGATGTCACTGTCACCTAAGGTTGAGATGTTCTATGATGGTAGTTTTGGAAGTCAACTCTTGTTTGCTGTGAGATGTAAGTCATTGAGTGTGAATAGACGTACATGGAGATGGAATGAGAATAATAACAGATTATGTTGGTAGTGTAATAGTGGAGTGGAGGAAACAATTGAGCATTTTGTGCTCGAATGTAGTAAGTATGAGCAAGAGAGAGAGAGATTTTATGAATGTGGTGTTTGAGCAGTATAAAGAGAATGAGTGGAATGCCAGATGTGCTGAAGATGATTGCGGTATGAGCTGTCTTGCTGGATTGGATCAGGAGTGTAATGCGAGTATCATTGAGGCTATGAAAGTTTTTCTTGTGCGTGCCTGGAGTAAGAGACAGTGACTGGAATGAGCCAATCAGGTAGAGTGGGCTGTAATGACCCAATGTGCCTGGGGATGGTGTTTTGACACACTGGTTGTCCCGGTGATGCCATCCAATGGTGGCTTGTGACAAGGATTGGTAGATCCTGAGTAGTTTAGTGGACAAGTCTGGTACCAGGCGCTGAACTCTTTGTGTGAAAATTGTGGAGGGAATTGTAGGCCGTTACAAAGGCCCCGACACGGTCGGCCCTCAAGTTCAAGTTCAAGTATGCTCGATTCGAAAGCAAGCGCGCCAAGCAAAATTTAATTAATAAAGGAAGCTAACCCCCTATTACAAGCGTAAAGAGGTTGGGTCGTGAGGGGTAGCCACAGTTCTTCTAGTGAAAATTATAAATAAAGGTTTCTAATGACGTGCGTTTACATCATCTCCAATTTCAGTCATCCGGTACCCAAGATGGCGGCCGCCATATTGGATGGCGGCCACCATCGTTTTTAAATGGGCTCCTTTACTGATTTTTGGAACCGGAATGCTTCATTTCCCCACATCACCTAAACTCAATATTGACCTGATTATTTAAAGTTATAGCTGTAAGGCAATTTCAATCTTCAACAGTTTTCCCTCTTTCAAATGGCAATCATCCTGGCGTTATCCTTGCCCAAGCTGTCGAATCTCTCTTTATTGTCGCTATTCATTCTGAGCCCGTGATGTCACCACCCCTGCCTCTTTTACAAAATGTCTATACCGTTACGTAACGCAAGGTTACTTTTCGTTAGGTTAGGTGAGATTAGGTTAAGTTAAGGTAGGTTTGGTTAGATAAGATTAGATTGGATTATATTAGATTGGGTTGGTTGAGATTGGCTTAGATAAGTTAAGGACACCGTCTAGGTAGAAATCAGGATATGTATTGATTTTCTGCTTTTATATTCATCTTATAGAGGATTTTCTTGCGCTTCCATTGGTACTTTCCGTTTACGTCTACTCCGAATAGTGCCCCCACCAGAGGGGGGGAAAGCGATGGGGGTGGCGTGACCTTGACCCCTCACCCCCCTCATTATTGGGGGTCAATTGAGCGTGTCTCTCTGCGGCAATGGCAATATAGTTCGTTCATGGGCTACTCAAAGTGTTTTCATTATTCAAACAAAACATTCTAACGCTGAATAAATATTTTTTGTAAAATTTCGAAAATTTCAGAGTTTAGCTGTTCTGCCGTATCTATGATAATGAAGCAGGAGACCGTCTTGATAAAAATCAGGATTTGTGTTGATTATCTGTTTATATATGCATCTTATAGAGGATTTTCTTGCGCTTCCATTGTTCTTTTTGTTTACGTCTACTCCGAATAGTGCGCCCACCAGAGGGGGGGAAAGCAATGGGGGTGGAGTGACCTTGAACCCTTCCCCCCCTCATTATTGGGGGTCAATTGAGCGTGTTTCTCTGCGGGAATGGCATTATAGTTCGTTAATGGGCTACTCAAAGTGCTTCCATTATTCAAACAAAACATTCTAACGCTGAGTAAATATTTTTTTATAATTTTTGACAATTTCAGAATTTAGCTGTTCTGCCGTATCTATGATACCGCAGCTTTCATTCATAGCGCGATGACAGCTGCAGTACCACAGCTACAGCTATGGCGAGCACACCAATCCAAAGGGCTTGAAAAGAGCTATAAAACAAAGGAGTTGACTTGACAAAAAAAAGTATTTTGGTCAAAAAAAAATGAAAAATTAAAAAAAATGGTTGCTTTTATGAATGACACCTATTCTCTTTTGTTGTATATTTTTTCCCAGAGTTACAGAGCTACAGCAATGTAAATTGTATCAATCGAAAGGACTTGAAAAGAGCTACAAATGCTCAAGAGTTCATTATAGAAAATTCTGTAGTTCAAAAGATAAAAATTTTTTTTTTTTGTGAAAAAACACATTTTTCTGGAAACTTGATAATTGGTTTCTCAAATGCTACTTGTTCCACAATTTTAGAGCTAGGAGAATGGTTTATATACCATTTGATAGGGCTCAGCAAGGTGTATCCCTGCGCAATAGCATATTTTGATAAATTTATTTTGAAAATTACAAGACATGAAAAAAAAAATGAAAAAAAAGTCATTTCTTTTTTAATTTCCAAAATCCACAGAAAAAAAGTTATCAAAATTCCCTATTGCGAGTGGTTATATAGACATCTAAGCAATCTAAAAACAAAGTACTGGTTCTGTAACTTCAAAATTGTAGAAAAAGATAGATTTTAAAAAAACCCTATTTCATCATATTTTTCGAAAATAAAAAAAAAACAGTGCAGATACGAAAATTTTGTCAAAATAACAAATGATATTTGCATCATTTCACACCTACTGTGAAAATTTTAGAGAAATCCATCTATAAATAACGGGACTTTTTTTTTACCTAGACGGTGTCTTTAAGTCACGTTACATTACCGCTTTAACTAATTAATTACTTATTTGCGACGGAAGCAGCATGGAAGAAAAGCTGTTCATTTTGATCTCATTACCTTAATTCAAACAACAAAAATTTGAAAATCAATTAGTGTGTTGTTCTGAAAATTTACTATCTGAAGATATTTACAAATTTGCACTGCAGAAAAATACCTCCTTGTGGAAGCAGTCTGTAATCTAATTATTATTTTAGCAAGTGCCAACCATTTGATGAAGAATCAATCTTTATTACACCAAGCATGGGGATATCTGGAAATTGTTTTACACAATGTCATAGCACAAGCATACTACTGAAGTTGAAAGTGAGGGCCAACGGTGCAAGGGCCTTTGTAATGGCCTACAGTTACCACCGCAATATTCACACATACAATTCAGTGCCTGAGTTCGAGACTTGTCCAATAGACTACTCAGGATTCGGCAATCCTTGTCACAAGCTAGCATTGGACAGAATCATTTGGGATAATTAATACGTCAAAAACCACCCTCAGGCAAAAAAGAACACTACAGCCCACTGGGCCCCACTCAACTTAATGAAAATTCTCAGACATATGGTCAAGATCGTGGTCAAGAATAACTCAAGATCCACTTGCCTAATGGTAGAATGCTAAAATGCACGTGGCGCATTGCAAGAGGCAGTTAAAACAAAAAATATTGCAGTAATTTATGTAATTGAGACATTAAGTTACCAACTTTTTTTCGCACAAGCTACTGCTATCTTTACGTTCATGTTTTGATGTACATTAATTTCATTCTGAATTTGACGTTAACATTGCGATTCTGTATACGAAAAGCAAACATTTTTAGGGGGAAACAAAACTTAACCAGAAGCACAAATAAGGGCATAAATAAACGTACGGATTTTGAAAACTAAAAAGAAAAAAACTAAAAGAAAACTTCCCTGAGGAAGGGAAGGTTACCCTTCAAGAAGACGGGGGTCTCAAAGTTCTAGGCAGCCAGAGGCGCATCTTGAGGAGACGGTCTACGTGGAAATTTGAACAGTGGCTGATTTAAAAAAGTGATTTTCTGTTTTTAAGTGCATCTTACAGAGGATTTTCTTGCGCTTTCATTGGTACTACTCGCTCGCGTCTACTCCGATTGGTTCGGCCCCCTCCCGGAGGGGGGAAAGCGAGGGGGTGGCGTGACCAATTGACGCAGTGTGACCCCTCCCACCCCATATATTGGGGGTCAATTGGGCGTGTTTCTTTGCGGCAATGGCAATTGAATTCGTTCATGGGCTACTCAAAGTGCTTTTATATTTGTCGCAACTCCAGCCTGCTCCTCTTGTATGTCCCATGCAAGTTAATTAATATCTTGTAGTATAAGGGACTGGGTCAAAATCAATTCTTAATTGACCTAAAAGAATTAAATTAATTAAATATGACAAGCAGGCAATAATGGATTGCTTCCCCTTCCTGGCAACAAATGCGTATGTCGAACATCCTTAATGTGTTCGTTTATCTTTGCGAGCTGCATCCGAAGTCACAGCAACGGATTCGGAGCGCACGTGACGTCGAGGCCTTCGCCGGCTGACACGTCAGAAGACAACCACCTATGGAGTCGGCAGCACGTGCCTTGTGCGTTACGACTTCTAAACCGGTCCTGCTTTCGGGCATCTGAGAGCCCGGAGAGCCGGCTATCATTGAGGAAGTGTTCCCTGGACAACTTTTCTTCGAAGTTCAGGTGAGCAATCCTTATTTATTGTCTTTGCTTGTCATATTATCATTTAACTTAATGCAGAAGAGACTATGTCAATGCCAGGTTTATCTGGAAGTTGGCGCTTAGGTGGTTAGCGCGACATAGTTCTTTTTTTCGAAGAAAAGCTTTTTATATAAATCTTAATATTTGTTTCCTTCGAAAGTTACTTTTTTCGAAGTCAAGTTTAACGTAATTGTAATCTTCGCAACTTTATGAGGAAAGTGATTTAATCTTCGAATACTTCGAAGAAAGTGATCTAATCTTCAAATCTTTGTTCTTTCAACTCAAAATTCATTTATACGAAGAATTTCTTAAATTATAAAATTCTTCATTTCATTTGAAAGTTCGCAGTTCTGATGTGCGCAATTCGTTCGTCAGCTGCTAAGTAAGGCTGGAGTTGCTTCAGGAATAATCCTGGTGACTATATCTTTTTGTTTCTTCTTTCTCCAGTTTAAATAACTGTTTTTCATAAAAAAAACTTAAAATAAATGTAATAAATGTTCCGTAATTAGGAAAATCTTGTTGATTGCCGAGCTTTCCGGGCTTGAAGCCGGGGTGGTTCTCTTCTCATTTAGCTTAAGGTGCATTTTTTCGTGTCGTTTTTGTGCAAGGTACTATTGTTCGTATTACTGGCTCCCTGTGCTTTTGGAAGCTAGTCTCTTGTTTACCTTGCACAATTAGAATTTTCTGATTGCACTTTTGTGTATTAGTATGTAAGTAATAAATTAAATATATTGAAGCAAAAATTTAAAAATAGTATTTTTGCGAAAAATTAAATTGTGTAACCATTTATAATGTGATCAAACTTTAATTGGTGGGGAAGAACCTTTTTGTGTATTCTATGTGTCTTTTTTTATTTTTTCTATCTATATAACATAGGGATGTAACCTAATTTGTCCACTAAAAAAAGTGTAGACCTTTATTAGCTGAACTTTTTTCTAATAAGCCTATTAACTATTTACTCATTCCTTTTTTTTGCAAACGTAACATGACTGAAACGTTTAACGCCTCAGCCCTTAGCATGAAAATGCGGGGAGTAAAATGTAGTATTACCGCCTTGCGAAAGAGGGTGCTAGCTCCTGGCTGTGCACCTTCTTTCCTAAGGGAGGCTATTCCTCAGTTGAGTAGCCTTCTAAAGGACTTTCGCCATCTCTCCTCTATTCTACCTTCTGACCTTGAGGAAATTTCTGAGGAGGAGTTAGTTAGACGAGCTGAATATGAAGTACTTATTGTTGAATTAATAGCTGAATTAAAAAATTCAGTTTTTTCGGCACAGGTATCAAACTCTAATGATACCGCGCCTCCTTCTGAGGCTAGTAAGGTTTCTGTTGTGGATGTACCATTAAACATTTTCCGAGCTCCTCAGTTAACTTTAAGAAAGTTCAGTGATAATGAACACTGTCCTTTTTCTTTTCTCCATTTTCAGGAATCTTTTCTTAATGCTCTTCAAGCCTATCCTAATATGAGCGAGGAGCAAAAGTTTATATTCTTAAAAAATCAATTGCAGGGAAGAGCCCTGAGTCTGGTTGAGGGACTTCCCAATGAGAATTGTTTCCAAGCTGCTTGGGCTTTGCTCAAGCAGGAATTTTTGAACGCAGACAAACTAGTTTCTCTTGCACTGGACGAATTAATAAATTCTCCCAGTGTCTTTAGCTTTGCAGAAATAGGGACTTTTCTTTCTAAAGTTAAGTTTCGTCTACTTGAGCTCTCTAAGCTTGGAGTAGATTTTCGTAACGAGAAATCAGGCAATCTCTTGTTTTCTGCTATAATTAAAACCAAACTGCCTGACTTTTTTTTGTTGGAACTTCTTCGTTACTGTAAAGCTAGTTTCTTCTCTTTAGAAATGTTTGAGAACGCGCATCATGTGCTGTCTCTGTTGGAAACTAAATCCAAACCTAAGAAATGTCTCTCCCTTCGCAATGATAGGGTGGAGGAGAAGACTCGAGCTGAAACTAAGTTTAAATCTTCTCCTGTATCTTCTAACCTTCCTAACGTGAAAGTGTGCCGGTTTTGTAAGCAGACCGGTCACACGTCCTTTTCTTGCCGTAAATTTGATACTCACGAAAAACGCGTGAAGCAAGTAGGCGAGTTGCAATTGTGTTCCGTATGTCTTAGTCACAACCACGTAGCTAAGTCTTGCCCTGCAAAAAGCAGAGGCTTGCCCTTTCATTGTTCGTTATGTAAGGCTAATACCCACGTTAGCCCGTTATGCCCTAAGTTTGTAAGTTTTTCTTCTCTTGCCGCCTCATCTTCTTGACGGTTAAAGGCACGTTTTCGAATGTGCCCTGTAATCGCTCTTTCTACTAAAGTTAATAATATTTCTAAACGTGTAAATTTCGTCATTGACTCAGGAAGTCAACAAACGTTGATTGACCTGAATACCGTTAGTTCTAATAGTTCTAACGATGATTTGCAGCAAATTACTGTAAACACGGTTGGTGCCTCTGTCCCGTTGCGGGGCAAGCACATTAACGTCGAGCTCGTGCTTCCTGACTGTGAGAAGCATGAGCTTGATATTTTTGCAATGCAAAATTTGCACCTACAGATGGGGATGAAGGGTTTGAAATCTAAACTCGAGCTCCTTAAGACTAAGCTTCCTCTGTCTACTTCCTTTCCTGAAGTCGTTGATGACAATATTCAAATCAACGGCATTCTGGGGGTTGATGCTCTTCAAGCTTTTCGAGTGCTTGAATTGCAAAACGTCGCTGGCTATAAAGTTATGCGTGTAGCTAACGGTTTTTTACCCTTCGGGGATCTAAAATGTTATAAATCCTCTTTTCCTATTGTGGCTTCGGCCGCTAAAAAGCAAGACGGTGGCTCGCCTTGTTCTGTTGTTTCGCCTAAGAGTTCTTCTCCTTCTGTTGTTTCGCCTGACGTTTCTTCCTCTTCTTCTGCTCTGCATAAAGTTTCTTCTTCCTTGACTATTGCAAATAACCAAAAAAAGCAAACAAAAAAGAGTAAACCTAAAACTAAGCGTTATCATGGTATGTTGGAGGCATTTTTTGAGCCTCCTAAAGTTTGTTCTTCTGCCTTGGATGGAACTGAGTGTGATGTGCAGGCCGGTCTTGATAGACTTCTAGACTTAGAATTAATAGGGGTGCCTGCTAAGGAAGTGGAGAATGATAAAGAGTTAAAAGACTTTAAGAGTAGCGTAGTTTATGACGAAGGCCGCTATTATGTTCACATACCTTGGAATCGTAATATACTAGCGAAAGTGCCACATAGTTTCGGGTTGGCGCGCTATCTCGCGCAGAAAGTTGCTGCTTCTAACTCTCGTAAAGGGATAGAGAAGCAATATAACGATGTCTTTCAGGAACAACTCGAGCTAGGTATAATTGAGCCTCTCTCTCTCGAGAATTTAAATGTGCGTGAGCATAAGTGGATACCACATAGGCCTGTCGTGAGAGAACACGTTACCACTTCCAAGATACGCCCAGTGTTTAATTGCTCGCTCAAGCGAGGTAAATTGCCTAGTCTAAATGAGGCCTCATACGTAGGTCCTAACCTCATGAATGATTTGCTTGGCTTGTTGGTGTATTTTCGCTCTAATTCTGTTGTTGTGCTATCAGATATTTTCAAGGCTTTCCTTCAAGTGAAGTTAGCCAAAAATTTTGACCGAAATCAGTTTAGTTTTGTTCTCTTTCAAAATGGGGAATATAAATATTTTAGGTACACAACCTTGTTATTCGGTTTTGTCGCTTCCCCTTACATTCTCAATTTTCTTCTCAAACTACATGCTAAAACTATTAGTGATTTGGTGGTTAGAGACATCATGTCTAACAAACTGTACGTTGATAACCTTATATTCACAACTAATAGTCCCGAGCTTGCGCTTGACACTTTTCAACGCGCAAACAAAGCTTTCAAAGAAAGCGGCTTTCCACTGCGTCAATGGCAGTCTAATAACTCTAATCTTCTGTCTCAGATTGACCCTTCTCTTTGTAGCTCCAGTGAGCACTCCAGAGTGTTGGGTTACAACTTTAACTCTTCTTCTGATTCTCTTTCCATATCTGTAAAAAGCTTAAATCCTTCCTGTAAAACTCGTAGAAGTATGCTGTCAGACATTGCTTCGTTGTATGATCCGCTAGGAATTCTGTTACCTTTCTCTGTTAGAGGAAAACTCATCTTACGTAAATTAACACCGTTGAGACTAGGCTGGGATCAAGACGTTCCAGATGATATCTGTAAAGAATGGCGTAATTTTTGTCAGGAATTTTCTCAATTGCATGAATTTGAGTTCCCTAGGATGAATCTTGTTGAAACTGAGAAAGTTGACCTCGTAATTTTCTGTGATGCTAGTGAAAGAGCTTTTGGAACCTGTATGTACGGTGTCCAAAAAGAGCGCAGCTCACTTCTTTTTTCTAAGGTTAAAGTTAATGGACGTAGGTTAAGAAGACGAGACTCTTGGAGTTTGTATAATCAGTACACACAGCAGGACACACGTTTACATTACGAAGGGTAGCGGTGGAGTGGACTCCAGCCAAGCCCGAGAACTACGAGCAGAGATCCACAAGAACCATGAGCTCAGTTCTCAACGCATAGTGCTGTCTAAATACATTCTTACGCAAGAGCACTGTAACATTATCAGTATTATACACATATACATTCAAGGTGCTACATGAAAGGTTTCAACACTCCTTCTCACATTGAATGTGTGTCAGATGAGACCATTCCTAACTTCGTTCTTAGTCTAGAGAACTTTTCTATCGGCAGGTTCTTTGTGAATATGTCGGCGAGCATTTCGTCGGTAGGGCAATACACTACGTCTATATCTTTGTTACTTACAAGATCCCGTACATAGTGAAACTTAATATCGATGTGCTTGCTCCTCCCATGATATTTGGGATTGTTGGCAAGACAGATGGCTGACTGGTTGTCTTCGTTTATAACCATTGGTTCCATAGTCCCAAAATTTAGATCACTGAGTAAGTGCTTTAACCAGACAGCCTCTTGAGCCGCACCGGCAAGAGCAACGTATTCGGCTTCTGCAGTTGAGAGGGCTACACAAGTTTGTTTGTTAGATCTCCACGTAATTACCGAATTACTGAGGGTGAAACAGTAACCAGAGGTAGACTTTCGGTCATTTTTATCACCAGCCCAGTCAG
Source organism: Morinoia aosen (assembly GCA_030386875.1). Classification (NCBI taxonomy): domain Eukaryota; kingdom Metazoa; phylum Arthropoda; class Malacostraca; order Amphipoda; family Talitridae; genus Morinoia; species Morinoia aosen. The sequence goes on from CM059568.1 coordinate 14,881,148, forward strand.
CATCTGAATAACCAATGCAAGTATCAGAACATTTGCTATACAAGAGACCTAGTTTAGAGGTGCCTCTCAGGTACCTGAATATTCTCTTAACACACATCCAATGCTGTTCAAGAGGCTTGGAGCTGTATTTAGCAACATTATTCACTGCGAATGCAATGTCAGGTCGAGTTCTGGTTGACAAATACAAAAGGCTACCTACAGCACTTTGATAAGTGGCAGGGTCAAATTCGACATCATTTGGGGAGCATATCGGATTTACGTTTACATCGGCGGGAGTTGCAACAGGTTTACAATTATCAAAGCCAAATTTTGACAACAGAGCCTCAGTGTAGGCAGTTTGATTCAAGAAGACATTGTTTTTAAATTGTACAACACTTACACCTAGGAAGTAACTCAGCACACCAAGGTCCTTCATTTTGTATTGGGTAGAAAGGCTCAACTTTATTTGATTTATTTCATCACCAGACTCAGAAGCAATTATTAGATCGTCTACATACACCGCCACAATACACAGTTTCTTATCTTGAACACGAGTGTATATACAAGCATCACTCTTAGATTGTACAAAACCCAATTTCTTCAAATAGCTATCTAGTGTAGTATTCCAACACTTAGGAGCTTGTTTTAGTCCGTAGAGCGATTTTTGTAGTTTACACACCAGATTTTCTTTGCCTTTGACAATGAAACCGTCAGGTTGAACCAGATATAGTTCTTCAATCAGTTCTCCATTAAGGAAGGCTGTTGCAACGTCCATGTGATGGACTTGCATGTTGCATTTGGCAGCCAAAGCTAGTACTGTCCTGACAGACTCAAATCGAACCACGGGACTGAAGGTCTCGTCGTAGTCGATGCCATATTTTTGTGAGTAGCCCTGAGCCACAAGGCGAGCTTTGTACGAGCAAATGCTTCCGTCGGGTCCGGTTTTTCTTTTAAAGATCCACTTTGATTTGATAGGTTTTTTGTCATTAGGACACTCTACAAGGGACCATACTCTGTTTTGATTTATAGACTCCATCTCATTCTCCATAGCTGTTTCCCATAGTTTTGCTTCTGGTCCACTGAGTGCTTCTTGAACACAAGATGGTATATCAAGCTCATTTTTCATTAAATACACCCATTCACCAAACCTATCAGGAGCCCGTCGATATCTGGCTGATTGTCTAGGCTGCACTCCCTCCATCCCAGCATCTGACTGTCTATGCTCCACCCCTCCCTCAGAGTCTTCTGGTTCTGGATCCTGAGGAAGAAGAGAAAAATTACCATCATTTACTTCTGAAGGCTCCTTCTCAATTGGCATCTGCTGAGATTCATTGAACATAACGTCTCTACTCAAAAATATCCTTCTACTGTTTATGTCATACAGACGATATCCCTTGGATCCACTTCCATATCCTACAAGAACACACGGTTTAGATTTTGGATCAAGTTTTTCCCTCTCATCTTTGGGGACATGAGCGTACGCACTGCAGCCAAAGGTTTTGAGGTGCTGTACGTTGGGCTTGTGTCCATTAAGGGCCTGATAAGGGGTCATATCATTCAATGCACTAGCAGGGCTCCTATTTTTGACATACACGGCAGTTGATATAGCTTCACCCCAGAATGATTTTGGTAACTTGGAACCAGACAGCATAGCTCTGACAGAGTCAAGAAGAGTTCTATTCATTCTTTCTGCAACTCCATTTTGTTCAGGTGTCTTAGGCACAGTTTTTTCATGGATAATTCCTTCCCCTTTTAGGAATTGTTCAAAGTCATTAGAGATGTATTCCCCACCGTTATCGGAGCGCAGAATTTTAATTTTGTGATCATAGTGATTTTCTACCAAGGATTTGAACTCCTGAAACACTTTGAAAACATCACTCTTATGTTTGATAATGTACACCCAAGTATATCTGGAGTGGTCATCTATGAAGGTTACAAAATACCTTCCACTCCCAAGTGATATGGGATTAAGCTGGCCACACACATCACTGTGGATAAGTTCTAAGGGTTGGCGTTTCCTTTTGTGATTTGTTTTGGGGAACGGAAGCCTATGATTTTTACCATCACAACAGTTTTCACAAAAAATGTTATCTCCACTCACAGAACAATCAAAACCTCTAACAAGATTCTTAGTGCCTAATTTCTTAAGATTATTGAATCCTAGATGACAAAATCGTTTATGCCACAGAATTTCATCAGAGGAAACGTTCATGCATTTAGCGGCTGAATTAAGGGTGCAATTAAGTTTATACAATTTTCCTACTTTACTGCCTAAGGCAATTAATTCATCGTCTTTATTTACAATCTTACATGAGCTTTCGTCAAAGTAAACTGAGTTTCCACTTTCTGTAATCTGAGGCACGGAAAGTAAATTGTAAGCTAAACCAGGTACATACAAGACATTCTTAACAACACAGGTATCTACTCGACCTTTAGGCAACAACACCATAACTTCAACATCACCTACACCAACACCTTGCAAGTTTCTACCATCACCAACTTCAATGTTAATTGGGCTAGATAGCTCATTCATACAAGAAAAATCATTCCTATTATTACACATGTGTGCTGTTGCACCGGAATCAATTACCCAACAATTATTGATATTTATCACAGACAATGCACCGATATAATTTGTTTTACCTGCTACAAAATTGTTTTGGTTTTCTGTGTGGTTCCCATCTTCTTTCTTCAATTTTTCTTGATAGATCCAGCACTTGGTACGTAGGTGTCCCAATTTTCCGCATTCGAAGCATCGTGAGTTTTTCAATTTGGAGGTCACAAGGGATTTTTCACTGAAGTCTGAAGCACTTTGGTTTTTCAGTTTTGCTTCTTCATTCAGAAGACGCTCTGTCACAATATCCCATGACGGTAGTTTTTCATGAGCTTCCAGTGCAGTCACCAGTGTGGAGAAATGGTCGGGAAGTGACGACAGCAAGATTATTACACGACTTTCTTCATCAACTGCGTCATCAATCACACTCAAGGACTCAAATATTTCGACAAATGCTTTGAGATGAGTTTGTAAGTCTTGGTCTTCTTTTAGTTTCATGTTGTAGAGTCTTTTGCGTAGTCTGAACTTGTTAGACCAAGTTTTCTTCTGGAATGTATCTTCAATCTTATGCCATAGTTGCACAGGGTCAGTAGGATCACCCAACAAATAAAGTTGACTTGTTTCGACACCAAGCACAATTGTTGCAAGTGCACTGTCACGTCTTTCTTCAAATTTTCTTCGAGCAGTCTCGTCCGTAGTCTGTGGCATGGTTTCCGTTCCTCGAACCAAGTTCCACAGTTTTTCCTTCATCAGAATCATCTTCATTTGCAGCTTCCACGTAGGATAGTTTTTATCATTAAGAGCCGTGAGGCAGTTCTTTGCACTTTCACTTACGGAGCCTGCCATGTTTCTTTCTCTTTCACCGTTTCTGTCTCACACAGCACTAACAAATCACCAACTTCTGTTCTCGCTGTCCCGGGCTGTTTTTCGCTTCGGGACTTAAGATAACCTCACTTGATATTGCTTCATCGGAAGGTTTACTGTGCCCATAACCTAATGGACGTAGGTTAAGAAGACGAGACTCTTGGAGTTTGTATAATCAGTACACACAGCAGGACACACGTTTACATTACGAAGGGTAGCGGTGGAGTGGACTCCAGCCAAGCCCGAGAACTACGAGCAGAGATCCACAAGAACCATGAGCTCAGTTCTCAACGCATAGTGCTGTCTAAATACATTCTTACGCAAGAGCACTGTAACATTATCAGTATTATACACATATACATTCAAGGTGCTACATGAAAGGTTTCAACAAAAGTTTCACCTCCTAGGCAACGAACTCTTCCTTCTCTAGAACTTCTGGCTGTGTATCTTGCGTACCAGTGTCTTGTTTCTCTGATGAGTGACGTCAATTTTCCCTACATGGTCTCAAGTGTAACTTTTCTTACCGATTCCCAGGTTACCCTGGCTTGGTTATTGAGTGGTAAGCCTCCCCGAAAGAATATTTTTGTTAGTAATAGAATTAAGGATATAGACAGCATGCGACTAACGTTGGAAGGTACAACTAAAGCTTCTTTTCACTATGAATACGTTCCCACCATGTACAATATGGCAGATATGTTAACTCGAGGCATAAAAGCATCAAAGTTTCTCGAGAGTAAAAATGTATGGTTAACAGGTCCTGACTGGATTCGCGAAGGTAAGGACCAGTGGCCCAAGGGCCACTTGGGATGCATTCCCCATCAATTTATAGCCTCTGCATGTATTAATGTTAATGTTGTCCCTCCGTGTAAAGCTCCTATTTTGGAGATTGAACGCTTCTCCTCCTATCCTAAGTTACTAGGTACGGTTGAGAAGGTGTTTAAAGCTGTCGCTATTTTTCGACATGCAGATTTGGGCAATGTAAAATTGCGGGCTTTCCTGTTCCTTATTTCTTCTATGCAAAGTACACACTTTGCAGGCGAGCTCGAGGCCTTGAAAAACAAAAGTCCTCGGCCGCCGTTGCTAGTTAGAACTTTAAACCTTTTTCTCGATTCGCACGGAATCATTCGTTCGAATAGTCGTATTGCGAATGCTGAGGAATTAGACTATAACACTCGCAACCCCATCTTGCTGTCTAGTTCTTCACATTTGACTCATTTATTAATTTCGCACACTCACCAACTTCTTAACCATCAGGGGCTCGACATCACCGTTCAGAAACTTAAGGTAGACGGTTATGTCGTGCCACGCTGCAAGCGCACAGTTCGCGGCGGTTGGCTAAATGCATTGTATGCAAGAAGCTAAACGCCAAAGCTTTTTCCTATCCCGATCCTCCTGCTTTACCTGACTCGCGTACTAATTTCGTGAGGCCATTTGCCACAACTGGCATGGATTTCTCTGCCCACTTTTGGGTATTAGACCCTTTTGGTCACAAGCAAAAGGTCTACTTACTGTTATTTACGTGTTTTCAGACTAGGGCTATTCACATTGAAGTTCTTCCATCTATGACTTTGGAGGAATTTTGCTTTGCCTTCATTAGATTTACAAACGAAAAGGGCATTCCTAACACTGTTTATTCTGACAATGCTAGAACTTTCACCGCCGCTCCCGATCTTCTATCGGAAGTGTTAACTTCCTCTTTGTATGAAGAGCGGTTTCGACCTTTTAATATTAAATTCAAAACTATCCCTATCTACAGTCCTCAATTTGGAGCGATATGGGAACGCCTGTTCAAGTCCATAAAGGATTGCATATATAAACTTTTTGGACGTAGCACTTATTCTTATTCTTCCTTCATTACTGTCATTTCTGACATTTCTCTTAACCTTAATCGGCGTCCCCTCTCTTACACTGAGATGGGGGACTCGATTCTACCTATAATGCCCCTTCAATTTCTTCAGCTTTATCCTACATCTAATTCTCTTATTCTGTCCGATGAGCTTACGGACTTGGAGACTGACGATGTTGAGCATCGCGAGCATTTGCTTACTCTTTTGGAGAGACGTGATGTCATGGTCGCTAAGTTCCGGGAGCTTTGGTATTCTCAGTATCTTGTTTCTTTGCGAGGTCCATATCCTCTGAAATCTTTACCTTTGCAAAATAAATTCTTATCTGTGGGTCAAGTGGTACTTGTAAAACACCCGATAAAACCCAGACCATTTTGGGCCTTGGCTCGCATCAGTGCTTTGCTTCCTGGTCGCGACGGCAAAGTCCGTGTTGTAAGAATTATAAGGGCTGATAATACTGAAAGCGCCATCAAAATCTCGTTACTGTACCCACTGGAGTTAGTTGTGACCGATCCTACTCCAGAGGAGGTAGGAGATAGCGCAGACGGGAGTGGTTCGGACGCGGAATCATACCCTCGTTCCGAACCTCCCGCGAGGTTTGAAACTCAAAGGGGTAGTTCTACCTCTGAACACCCTAGAGTTCAGCAGCTTAATTCTTCAAATTCTTTTGATACGGATTCTTCGGTCTTGTCCGAAGAACCGGTAGTTACTCCTGCTGACCGCCCTCTTAGGCAAGCGGCGCGTCAGCAACGTAGTAAATTAACGTATCTTATTAAGAAAGGGCATTTGTAAACCCTTTCAATTATGTGTTATGCGCAGCTATTATTACTTGGTCCTTTACAGTATTGAGCTGGAAGGACATTGCATGTCTTTGTGTATTTCACGGAATTTTCAAATGAAAACTCCGTTTTTTTCTTTTGCCGGGATTGTGTCGCAACTCCAGCCTGCTCCTCTTGTATGTCCCATGCAAGTTAATTAATATCTTGTAGTATAAGGGACTGGGTCAAAATCAATTCTTAATTGACCTAAAAGAATTAAATTAATTAAATATGACAAGCAGGCAATAATGGATTGCTTCCCCTTCCTGGCAACAAATGCGTATGTCGAACATCCTTAATGTGTTCGTTTATCTTTGCGAGCTGCATCCGAAGTCACAGCAACGGATTCGGAGCGCACGTGACGTCGAGGCCTTCGCCGGCTGACACGTCAGAAGACAACCACCTATGGAGTCGGCAGCACGTGCCTTGTGCGTTACGACTTCTAAACCGGTCCTGCTTTCGGGCATCTGAGAGCCCGGAGAGCCGGCTATCATTGAGGAAGTGTTCCCTGGACAACTTTTCTTCGAAGTTCAGGTGAGCAATCCTTATTTATTGTCTTTGCTTGTCATATTATCATTTAACTTAATGCAGAAGAGACTATGTCAATGCCAGGTTTATCTGGAAGTTGGCGCTTAGGTGGTTAGCGCGACATATTCAAACAAAACATTCTAACGCTGCATAATAATTTTTGATAATTTTGAGATTCAAGCTGTTTTGTATATTTCTGTTTACACACGCTTGCATTCATAGCTCGATGACAGCCGCGGTATCATAGCTAAAAGGGCTTGAAAAGAGCTAGAAAGCAGAGGAGATCACTTGAAAAAAAAAGTATTATGGTGAAAAAAATTTTTGGGGGAGAATAGGGGGTTATGAACACTTACACTTATGGTCTTTTGATGTAGATTTTCTCCCAGAGTTCAAAAGCTACAACAATGTCAAATATTTGAATCAAAAGTGCTCAAAAAGCACTACAAAAGACCGGCAGGCCGCAGCCGAGACGGTTCAAGAAACGGTTTGGGAAAAGTACAGAAATTTCTTGAGAATTTCTTGAGTCCTACTTTAAACTTTAGTCCACCACTCGTAACTTTTGGAAGAACGCACCAATTGACTTCAAATTACTTTCAAACGAAAGAAGAAAACATTTTCTACAATTGTGTAATAAACACATTCAAAAATTTTTTCTGAAAACTACAGAAATTCTTCGATGAACCTGTACGACTCACGCGCCGTCGAAAGACCTAAGTGCACTACTCGTAACTTTTGAAAGAATGCACCTATTGACTTCAAATTACTCTCAAACGAAAGAACAAAACATTTTCTACAACTGTGTGATAAACACATCCAAAACATTTTTCTGGAAACTACAGAAATTCGTAATTTGAAGTGAATAGGTGCGTTCTTTCAAAAGTTACGAGTAGTGGACTTAGGTCTTTCGACGCCGCGTGAGTCGTACAGGTTTATCGAAGAATTTCTGTAGTTTTCAGAAAACAATTTTTGAATGTGTTTATTACAAAGTTGTAGAAAATGTTTTGCTCTTTCGTTTGAGAGTAATTTGAAGTCAATAGGTGCATTCTTTCAAAAGTTACGAGTGGTGGACTAAAGTTTAAAGTAGGACTCAAGAAATTCTCAAGAAATTTCTGTACTTTTCGCAAACCGTTTCTTGAACCGTCTCGGCTGCGGCCTGCCGGTCTACAAAAGGTTAACATCGGCATCTTTGGGATGCTTTATTTCCAATCAAGCCTGATACATATGATCTTAGCATTGGTTTTTCAAATGTCTTATAACTAACCCTATATATAGGACACCATGACGGTTCCCCCGTAAAGCCGGTACCCATTTCCGACACCTGGGTTGAGTGGGGTATTGTGCTTGAGCTTTCCCTTATACCCAACGGGGAAAATCTCCGTGCCAGCGCTGGGATACGAACCCGCGAGTTCCAGCATACAAGTCCGATCCCTTAACCGCTGTGCCACGGAGAGAAAGCTTGAAAGTTCATTGCAGAAAACAACTAGTTCAAAAGATAGGAAGAAAAACATTTTTTTCTTTGTAGAAAAACACGCTTTCTGGAAACTTACTAATTGGCTCTTTCAAATCTATCACCTCCCACAATTTTAGGGTTACATGAATGGGATGTATACCATTCGATAGGGCTTAGCAAGCTATATCCATAATCAATAAAAAAATTTCTAAACAATAATTATTTTGAAAATGACACGACATGCAAAAAAAAGAAAAATAGTCACATTTTTCAAAAAAAATAATTCCTAAATTCCAAAAATAAATTTATCGAAATTCCGCATTGCTTATGGATGTATGGGTATATAAACTATATAAAAACGAATTTTCGGTTCTGTAACTTCAAAATTGTGGAAGATAGTTTTTGAAAAAAAAATTTTTTTCGTTTTTTTTAAAAAGTGCAGATACAAAAAAACACATCAATAATGAGCTGATATATGCAATGCTGCATATATCAGTTCATTATTCAGCAGTTCAGCACGCCTACTGTGAAAGTTTCAGAAAAATCCCTTCGTAAATTAAGATTTTTTGGGTAGACCGTCCCCTTAAGCCCTGTTTACATGGTATACCTTTTGTTGTAGGCTCACTTCTATACGCCTCATGCAGCACCTCAGGAGAGCCATGGGCATTTACACTAGACATTTAGCGGGCGCACCGTGAAGCGCGCTGCTCAATTTCTCAAAACCAGTTAACGCGTCATTAACTGCCATTTGAGGTGGAACGACGTAACTTGTCTAAATATTGTAGCTGCATCGTAGGCTATGTTATCTTTTCTTTATTTGCAGGACTGAAATAATATATTCGCTCATTTTCATTAATATAATTGAAAGCAGCCTCCTCTATTGCGTTTCTTATATATGCTGCTTTTAGCCCGCCATAGGCATTCATGTACTGTGTACATTTTAATTAATTCCAACGTAGCTTCTCGTGGTAAAGTTGCGTCAGCCGAAATGAATGAGCAAAGGGCTACACGTCACTTACGAACGGCTAACTACGCACTGGCCGGGGACAGAGAGTTGCGAGGCTTCCGTGTGTCGCACCTCACGAATTCGATATGAGCGAGTAGGGAACTTCGTGTATACACACACACATATGAGCCTTTGTGGTGAGCCTCGTACACACGTGTCGCACCCCACGGTGAAAATTTCCCCTAGTGTGAACGGCCCTTTAGGCCGGAGGGGGGCCGAAATAAAGCTGAACGCGCGCTCGATCGAAGCGGAGCTTGGAAGCAGCGTGATTGTTATACAGTTTTTTGAAGCTACGAACAAGAAGAAACATATACGCGAGACTGATTGGTCGTCTTCGTTTTGTTTTAATTTTTTTCTGTTACGGCCGGGATCGGGATCGGACTTGCATTTTGCATGAGCAAACCTCGAACTTCCGATCTTTTTCACCGGGAGATTCCGATCTTCAAGTTCGATAAGATCGATCACGATGTGGAAGATCGGTCGTGATCGGAAGTTCGAATTTAAAATCCAAACGCCCACCAGGAAAAATGAGGCAAAAGATGTATCAACGTTCTGACCACAAAGAGAACACACCAGATAACCAATAAAGAAAATTTCAAATTTCGACTATATTGAAAAAATCGCGCAAAAAAATGGTAGCACAACTTTAAATACTCAAAGTTAAAAATGGAATAACCGTTGTGAAGTTATAAATGAAAGAGCAAAGAAAGTCGCTTTTAAATCCAACATTCTTATTAAAACAGTCAAAACAAAAAGAAGAACGTTTCGAACCGTAACGTTATTCTCAATTTCTCTTGGTAGAACATCACAAATCCAGTAAAATTTCAAGTAAAATGTTAGACGATAAAAAAAGTTAGAGTAGCATCACACTAAAAACCAACAAATATAACCTATATTAGCTGAAGGGGGAAAATGGACAGAATGTAATTTAGAATCTGTTTTGTTGTTAATATATACAAGGATTCTAAAATACAAAGATGTACAATACCAGATGTAGATGCAATTACTTTAAAATCGTTGAAGCGTGATGGAAGATAGTTTTTTTTCTGCATGAAAACGGATGGCGTAGAAAGAAGGCAGCCTGTTCTAAAACTCCTACCAGCATGCTCCGCAACGCGAATACTGAGGGCCCGTTTTGTTGAGCCCACGTACGCAGACGCACAATGTGCACAACGATATTTGTAAACAACAGATGAGAACATGCCTTTGGGAGTTCTATCTTTGTAATTGAAATAAGACCCTATTTTAGAAGTATTGACCAATAAAATTTTGAAATCTACATGCATGAAATGTGTGTATAATAGCGAATGCAGTTCCTTTTTCAGTTTTCCCAATTTGTACCCAAAATTTGGTTATGTGAGGTAAAACGGCTTTTTATTGACTGAGCATGAAACAAACAAACATCGGCATCTTTGGGATGCTTTTTTCCAATCAAGCCTGATACAAATGATCTCAAGCATTGGTTTTTCAAATGTCTTATAACTAACCCTATATATAGGACACCACGACGGTTCCCCCGTAAAGCCGGTACCCATTTCCGACACCTGGGTCGAGTGGGGTATTGTGCTTGAGCTTTCCCTTATACCCAACGGGGAAAATCTCCGCGCCAGCGCCGGGATACGAACCCGCGACTCCAACATACAAGTCCGATCCCTTAACCGCTGTGCCAACGTGAGCACTGCATGAATTCGGCTTGCTGTAAAATATATTATTCAAGACATTTATAATTGCTGAATGAGTTGGCAGGGAAAACCGATGCTTTTAAAAAATATTTAAAAAATAAAATTCTTTATGTAAAGAGGGAAATAATAAATATCACTATTATAAAAGTAGCCGCGTCCGTCCCTCCGTGTGACCCCCTCTTGATAATGGTATCCAGAATAAGCAATCGGCTAATTTTTACAAATTTACTTTGGAGCTTTCTCTGTAGAAATTCATCACGTTGCTTTGATCTTCTTAATTGATAATGCGAATAGAAATGTTTCAAATTCATTTGACCAGTAACTTGGCTACAGTAACTGCTCTCCGTGGTACAGTGGTTATGGGATTGGGCTCGTATGTTGGAGTCGCGGGTTCGTATCCCGGCGCTGGCGCGGAGATTTTCCCCGTTGGGTATAAGGGAAAGCTCAAGCACAATACCCCACTCAACCCAGGTGTCGGAAATGGGTATCGGCTTTACGGGGGAACCGCCATGGTGTCCTATGTATGGGGTTAGTTATAAGACATTTGAAAAACCAATGCTATTATCATTATTATATAAGAAAGTAACCACGACAAAGATGTTCCAAGAGAGGAAAGAGGAAGGCACCATTTAGTATGGAGTTAAGGGAACGCGGAATCTATGCACGAGGTGCACAGAAACAGTAAGCCAGGAAAGAAGTTCATGAAACAAGAAAAAAGTTGAAGAAGAAAGTAGTAGGTGCTGAAAAACAGGACAGCAGTGAACCGAAAAAAGATGGTCCGTAACAAAACAAAAACCTATTTTATTACAACAAAAAGGAAGCCTACCTAACCTTTAGCTCAGGCCCTCACATAGTCCCCCTGGGAGCGCCAATTCCCATAGATACAATAGTCGTATCCCCCTGAGGGGAAAACCAATGCTAAGATCATATGTATCAGGCTTGATTAGAAATAAAGCATTCCAAAGATGACGATGTTAACCACTTAGAATAACGCCCAAGATTTTGGAACTTGAGTTATTGTTTTCGAAATTGTGATTTTCTTGAAAAGCTCCAAAGAGATAATAGACGACATTTCAAAATAAAATTCCGGCAAAAGAGGCAACCATGGATAGAAATGTGTCCAACCGCAAGAGAGAAGTAGCAAGACTTCGACAGCAAGAAAAATGCCGAAGACGATAGGATGAACAACGCGAAATGGCAAGACGCAGCAATGCTCCTCGCCAACGAGAAGCTAGAGCTAAATTGACCCTTGAATTTCTATGAAAATTTGGAAATTCTATGATGCAGAATCATCTACGGAATGATACATAGCAACAACGATGAGCTAGAGAGAGCTTAACAATGAAAGAAGCGAGGAAATTCTTTGGCATAGCGCTGGACAGCATCAAGTGACACGAGAGAATTTACCTCAAGAAAGAAGGGATGAAATTCTATTGACTAATGCCAACCAGCACGTGTGCACTAGTAATTATTAATTAGCGCTCTGCTTGTAAACCGAGTTTTTGCATGTAACACGTGCGGTTGCGACTGTCTTGGCGGAGCTCTCAGCGGTTTCGCCTGCGTGTTGTTTCTGTATTTGTAAGCTGCTGGAGTCTCGTCATGGTAGACTAAAGGTAGACCTTTCATCTGCCCCGAGTCTCGTGCACTCAAGTTACCTCTGAGTGATCAGGCGTCGAAGCCTGTTTCGTGTCCATTTGTGAACTATTTTCAAGTGCCGGTTTTACTTCTTCCTTTTGAGACAACTTTTAACTGTGTTTCTAATAAATGTGAACTTTTAAATGCATTAAAACTACTGGTTAATAAGTGCGATTCCTCCGGTTAATTTAACCACATTTTAATAAACTACTGAAAATTACAAGAAATGTTTTAAATACATGCCACATTTCAACTGCATTGAAAAGCAGAGTTCCGTGGAATAGAGGAAAGAAAAAGATTAAATACTTGGCAATAATTTATTGAACGAAGTCCCAGTTCGTCTGTCGGCAATTTAGACGTTGCTAGTTATCCTGGTGAAGTAGTCCCTTTAAAACTAGAATAGAAATCCCCGCCACGAAACTTGGTCAAAAGTGGGATTGTCACAAAATTTGGTGACAAGACTAAGAGTTGCCGGCCACAAAATTAGAAGAGAATACTTCCCCGAATGACAGTTCAGTCTACCAAACACGTAGTGTATTTTAATTAGATGTCAGACATTTCAGATGAGGCAACAAAATCTCGTTTTAGATTAACCAACGAGTTTTGTTCCAAGATTTTGTAACAGCATAGCATTAAAACAAAAACAAAATCAACGATTTACAATTCAATTTTACAGGAATAAAATTATTACGAGGTACAACTCAACACAAAAATCAAGTCAGAATGCTAAACAAGGCCGCACAAGCTGTGTGAATGCAAGAATTAACAAAATAAATGAGAAACTCGTCAAAAAAAGATAACTTCTAGAGGGGGTATAAGAATAGGTTGCTTTAATACGCATTATGATGGCCTGTGGACAGAAGATGAAAAAAAGGGCATGAATAATTTTATTTTAATCACCAGACACATGCACTATATCTTGAGATATTCAAGACAAATGCAGATTTTGAGAAAGGAAGATTTTATGTAGAAAATCTCAAGAGAAAAATACACACGAAGTAAACGTCTAAACACTGCACGAAAGAGCACCTTAATACTGATAGACTAGGCAGATTTATATGACTTTGATATCGACTAGACACATTTGGATGACCGATTTAGACACAGCAAAATTTGAAAAAATCTATCGAGACAGGTTGAGTTGACAAAAGTAAGATTTTAGACAAGGCCAAGTTTTGCCTGCTGGAGGATGTGCTTTGCAATTATCACCCGCTGGATCTGGGCCGTGCCTTCGTAGATCTGGAAGATCTTGGCATCTCGCATCAGCTTCTCCACAGGGTACTCGCTGTTGAAGCCTGCGCCTCCGAACACCTGGGGAGAAATAGGAATATTTAAACGTCACTTCTTTCAGATTGGACACCCCTAATTTTATGAAGCAAATTTAAATTCCATACCGACTAAACAACTGCGTGAGTGAATAAATATGGACTGATAAATGAAAATGAAACAGGTAATAGCGATAGCTCAATTTTTCATCAGATGATCTGACAATCCAAACAATACCAAAAATTTATTTACTCCTCATTTGATATATATTTTATATCCCTCGATTTCTGATAGTTAAGAATATAAAAAATCAAAAATAGTTGAGAATTGAAGACAACGCGACCTCGATAATTCGTAGAACACATATCCTATAAACAATTCACTATATACAATTATAACAATTCACTCCTAACAATTCACTATTCACTATTCCTATAAACAAAGAAAAGTGATTGATATTTACAGTTCAGAGAAAATCAAAACAGAATATCATTTTACCACTTCTTCCCATACTTCATTGTAATGATGGCTACACAGATTAGATGTCAGTTTGAGTCTCCCTAACCGTAACGAAGGTACTCCAAAGAGAGGAAGTAGAAAGGCATATTTAGTGTGGAGATAATGGAACGCAAATCTTGGCCCAAGGTGCAGAGAAACAGAAAGTTGGGAAAGAAGTTTATGAAACGAGATATACATTGAAGAAAATAGTAGAGCCGAGAAGCAAGACAGCAACGAATAGGAATAAAGGTTTTTAACTTAACGAAAAACATTTTATGGCAACAAAAAAAAAGGCCTTACTTTTCTTAGCTCGGGACTTCACATTGCCAATTCTCATAAATAAAATTGTTGTATAACCCCGATGCGACACTTGCTATGTGATGTGGTCGTATGTAAAGTATGTGGTGCTCTGCGCACCACATACTTTACTTGCAGCACAGCTTGGGCAAACAACTTATTTCACACTGGAAATTCGCAACGGGGACGAGGTACGGAACTTTATGCATTCCGAATAAAGGTATTACAATTTTTTATTCGACTTGAACCGCGATCAATACCATACAGTTCCCCAAGTTCCGATTCCTAAACCATCGGCACTGAAGTTCACGAGTTGCATTTGATTTTCCTCATAAAAAAAATGAACTGACAATTCTAGAACGAAGTAAACAACCATTTACTTGAAAAGAAAGGTTCAGAAAAGTTCTACAACTGTTCCTATAATCACAACTACACAGAATTAAATTCCACAACAAAAATAGGAATGAAATTATTAATCTCCAGCCTATTTGTATAAGGTGATGCGAAAATAAAACATGGGTTCGACTTCCGTAATATCAGTGGTGGGAGTGGAACGGCCAATTATAAAAAATGTCTTCAATAATTATACAATTACTAAGTAACAAGTGTGCTCGGCCCGTCAAAAATGACGGGACTCGAAACTTTTCGTGAACAAATTTTCCAAATGGGGATAACAAACAAATATATCCATCCTTACGGTACCCGTGCTAAAAATATTCTTGTACTTGTGTACTGGTGAAACTCGTATCACAGATAGGGTCATTATAATTATCCTCAAGAGCGTGACAGAGATGGAAGAAGTGAACTCCAAACAAATAAACCAAGGGTATTGTTAGGTAGTAAAAGGACCCGTGGAAATTCCACGGACTATGTCATCGTTGAGCTAGGTGGACCCGTGAAAAAATTCCGTCAACATTACTTAATTATTCTAACCAAACCCATCCTGACCAAATGTCAAACCTATCAATGCACGTAAAGGCGATCTTTTAATGTTCTCCTGAGGAATTCGGTATCCATCATACCACAAACTCAGACAGAAACGTAACGGACGGACAAAGTAACTAAGCACTTCTTAGCTGCCTGGTTTCTTCTCTTTGTTCTTGAGATAGCGCTGCTCTCCGTGAAGTCTTTGTGTTCTCCGTCAAGTCTGTTTCTTCTTTCCTGAAGCGTTTCTATTCTAATTCCAGAAGCAAAAAAAAATGTCCCATGTTTCTTAAAGAGCGGACACTAAACAAATCTACAAGTGAACACACAACGGGTATTATTAGACGTGATTATAATTCGTTTATTTCTATCAAGCCCATTATATTAGCTCGAAACTCATGCGTTCTTTTTGCGCCCCCCTGTATCTTCTCACACATTCACACGACTCGAGATACAGAACTGTACACACAATAGAACGCCTTCCCACTTACTTGGACTGCGTTGCTAGCAGCCCTGTTGGCAGCATCTGCAGCGAAGGCCTTCGCGACGCTGGCGTAGTAGGTGTTGCGACGACCCTCGTCAGTTTCCTGGGCAGCCTTCCGCCACAGCAGCCGGGATGCCTCAAGTTCTATGCCCATCTCAGCCAGTAGGAATGATATCGCCTGGGCAACAGCAGCAAACATTTAAAAGAAGCAATAGGTGTGTAATGCATAGAAAAAAGAAATGAGAGGGGACATCATGTTGAACCTGTATCTTTTTTGCTTTTTCCAGTAAGACCGCCAAAACCGGAAAACATGATAGATAAAAAAGACATAAATACTAGAATTGCTTGTCTCAGGGAACAATCAAAACACTGAATAGCTCTAAACTGGAAAATGAACCAGCAATTTTGTTAGAGGGAGACCTGAACTCAGAGCCTTTGGAATATCAAGTGCTTCAAAACTGTGAGATAATAAAATAACTAAGAACGAGTAAACATCATGCCCCTAGAATAAATTTGTTTCGCCAACGTCTAAGCAAACTGACTTAATTCTAATTACCTCAATTCAATAAATATATAACGACCGCATTCACCACGTTATAGTGCTACGCCTTTTTTCGAGCACCTGAGAGATCACGACTAGTTTAGAGAAAGGGATTCAGAAACCACACATCTGGTCGACTTGTTTCTCACTACTTTTGGCCTCCTGCCTAACAAGACGCCTCCCTATAAGATCTTAGTGATGGTTATAATTTGTATTAAGATATCAAACTTGCATTAATCCCTCATCTTCTCTCAACGACTTTTCAAGAGTTGTTCAATTTAATAGAGATTTGACAGTATTTCACTGGTTGTAATAAGGACGAACGCATAAACAAGAACTACTGCATAGATGTCTTGTCATTTGATAGTTGTGCAAATCGCTCCCACAGGAAAATCAACCAAAAAAGCTATCAACTTGACACAAGAATGAGCCTCGCGTCGCAGTAGACGAAATCGGTGCAAGTCATCGTGTTCATCAGGACTGGCAGCTTCACGTGTGCTGCTCTCCTATCTCAGATTATATAAATCTATGGAGAACACATGGTTCCCATTTATGTATATGAAAATTCCTCCTACACAACATACATATTTTACAATCTCTACGAAATATGTATAGGACACATGCTACATTTGCTGCTATATCCGCCAAAACGAATTCTGAACCAGCAAACCAGCAGCAAAGAAGACTCCCCTCCCCCCTAAAAAAACAGGGGTTCTTCATCTAACCTTAAATATGACTGAAATCACTTACCTAATGTACTAACTGAGAAGAGGGAAAAGCAAAGCTAAAATAAAATTTATGAGCACTCACAGCTCATCGCTAGAAACAAAATGAAGTAGAACGAATTAATCTCCAGAAGCTATAACTAATACTTTGACAGGAGCTTCATGGCGAGTGTGTAGATCGCAACCTTCAACAATTAACTAACCTTGCTAAACATAAAAGCGATACGTTATCTCAACCAGCACAAGTTATCAGGACATAAACCTTATTTTAGATTCCATGAATATAGAACATCCTCGTTCTTATCTTTGCTTCTGGAATTGATGCACAAGGTATGCTCCTGAGCAAGAACCACTGCACACAGAATCAATAAGTTACGAAAGAAGACGAAAAAACATGATAGAAGTTCGTGAAGAAAGTTAGAGGTGCTAAAGAACATGACATCACTGAACCAAGAAAATGGTTAACAAAACAAAAACCACATATTTCAGTAAAAAAATGCCTACCAAATCTTCAGCGACAGAGCTAACATATTGCCTTGGGAATCCAAATTCCTATAAATACAATGTAGTGGTATCCCCCACAGGAGACCTAGCACTCCTTTTCAGTAAGTTTTAGGCTCTGCAACAGAAAACATGTGCGGTCGAAAAAGGGAGAGAGAATAAATGGTCAACCCCTCATGTGAACTTACTCTTATATGCATGAGCACTTCCTCCTTCGATCATGAGAGGTTACACACAAGGCTTTCTAAAGCCCATTGTTTTCCCAGACTTACACATCAAGCAATTCTCTCAACATGTTATAGCCAGGACCACTGCTCCCATTACTAAGAACATTACACTTTTTAACACTGGAGTTCACCACACTGTTGTATTGACTGTTTAGGACGTTCAGACTATACGCTGATCCCACCATGTTACACTCCAAAACGCTGCAATTCACCACACTATCCCCTTACAACCCCAACACAATCAGAATATACGCCGCCCCCACCTGGTGCTGGGCGATGGGGACCCCAAAGGCCTTCCTCTCCATGGCGTATTTGGTGGCCTCGTCCAGTGCGCGCCATGTGAGGCCCGTGGCTTGCGCCGCCACGGAGGGTCTCGTGGCGTCGAATGACCTCATGACAATAGAAAAGCCCTCTCCCTCCGCTACCATGTAGATAGAAGATAAGTCTCCAATGGGTAACAGCTCCTGAGAAATCTGAGGTGTTTATCCGCAGGGTTATCTGATTTGCGAATAAATTTGTTTATAGGCAATACAATTCAGCATGAAGACTTGGAGAGCTGGTTGATTAATGAAATATCAAAATAGTATACTATTTCATAACGTATCTCATATACCAACGCTTATCGGTAAATATAAGAGGAACGACCGCAGAGGATACTTCTAATCTTTCTTTGCGCAAGCATGACACAAATGTGCCACTCGAGCACAGACACCTTTATAGCTGAAGAAAAACGAGTATCTGATATTCAATGACAAAGATGGAGGTCCCAGCATTTTCGTTTTTTCGTATGAACAAGGGGAATATAATTCAAACTTGAACACCTCTCAGGGGGGTACAACTATTGTATCTATGGGAATTAGCCCTCCCAGGGGAAAAATGCGAGGTCCTGAGCCGAGAATTGGGTAGGCCTTTTTTTGTTGAAATAAATTTAGTTTTATTTTGTTGAGAACCATCTTTTTTCGGTTCACTGCTGTCCTTTTTTTCAGCATCTCCGACTTTCTTCTTCAATTTATTTTTTGTTCCAAAACCTTCCTTCTTCTCTTATCGTTTCTATGCAAACGGGATCCCTTAACCCGCGCACTGTAACTGGTCGCCTCATTTACCAGGCTCACTGGTTGCCAGACGTAAGGCATAACCCCAAGTTGTTATACACCAAAATGATCGTCTCAGCGAGTGCTACACAGCTGGAGCCAGAAACCCCCACATTGTGGGGGTTAAGGCAGAGCTCCAACCACTTGGAAGTTGGGAGGGGTAAGCACAGTCAGTGTGGTAAATGAGGCGACCGTGAAAGGGTGTGCGTGCGAACAGTCAGTGGCAGCCTCAGTTACCAGCGAAACTACTCAGGGCCTTATTTCGCCTTATTTCGTAAAAATGGCAAATAAGACAAATCTGAAGTCAGTAGCGTGTAGAACAGTATTTTATTCATATTGTGTGAAAATTACAAGTTTCGAAACACTATACTTACAGTAATATAACCAGACATGCAAACATGCATTTATGTAGGAACTAAAACGAAGAATGGATAACACCTAGTAGACATAAATGGTCATAACTTTTTTTCTAATTGTTGTAGAGGAAAAATAAAAACATCAGTAGGTTTGGAAGGATTTTCTGCATAAAATAGCAGTGAAAAACATTACATTGTTCCCAAAACACAAAAATGGCCATTGATCTCTTTGAAGCAATGTTGTGCAAAAATCTACGGAGTTTGACTCCATATTACAAAGAAACGGTTCAAGTTATCAAAAATCTGACAACATCAAAGTGTAAAGCAACATTTTTTACTCATTACTTCATATTTTTACATCTCTGCCTATTACGGTAAGTGAACAGGGAACGGCAGAGTAACGCGGGTAAATTGACTACTTTTCTGAGGGATGCGCGACCGTGCGCGGGTTAAGGGAACACCCTTTGTGCATAGATTCCATGTTCCCTCAACTCCATACTAAATGGTACTTTCATCTTTCCTCTCTTCGAACATCTTTGTAGCGGTAAAGATAGGATAAAACCAATTTATAATCAATCAATTAAAACTTGAACTACATAAGCACACCTCCAAGCACCCTGACATCCTCGAAACCCTAACTGTAACTCAGTAAGCACACCTGCGAGCACGTTTTCATTAGGCACCCTGACATCCACGAAACCCTAACTGTAACTCAGTAAGCACACCTGCGAGCACGTTTTCATTAGGCACTCTGACATTCTCAAAACCCTAACTGTAACTCAGTAAGCACACCTGCGAGCACGTTTTCATTAGGCACCCTGACATCCACGAAACCCTAACTGTAACTCAGTAAGCACACCTCCGAGCACGTTTTCATTTGGCCCCCTGACATCCTCGAAACCCTAACTGTAACTCAGTAAGCACATACGCCTCACACACGAACACAGAGAGTATGATCAAAACTTTAAGGTAAGCACACCTCCAAGCACGTTTTCCTTAGGCACCCTGACATCCTCAAAGGTGACGCCGCGGGTGTCGGCGCAGCGCTGCCCCATGTTGATCTCCTTCCTGCCCACCGTCACGCCTGGCCAGTCGCGCTCCACGATGAAGCCCGTGAACGCCGCCGACGCCGGCGTCTTCAGATCAGAGCTAAGGCACACAAAGACTCAATATTTACAACATGAGCTTGATCATGGCTGGTTATATTCAAGAGTAATATAATATATAAATTTGGGCAACACAACTAACAAATCATTAGTAATAGCAAAAAATGCATTGCTTTCACATTATTAGACTTTGAGTAGTTGTAGGAAAAACTGTCTTGCTCCAAATGAAATCACAGATAAACAGATAGCCTGCAGATTAGATTAGATTATAAGTTAGTTTAAGCCTCCCTTACCGCTGCAAAAATAGAGCGTATCGAAGAGAGGAAGGAGGAAGGCACCATTTAGCATGGAGATAAGAGAATGAGGAATCTATGCAGAAAGGGGCATAGAAACAGTAAGATGGGAAAGAAGTTCATGAAATAAGATTAAAGTTGAAGAAGAAAGTCAGAGGTGCTGAAAAACAGGACAGTAGTGAATCGAAAAAAGGTGGTCCTTAACATAACAAAAAATATTTTATTTCAACAAAAAGAAGCCTACCTAACTCTCAGCTTGGGCTCTCACATTTTCCCCCTGGGAGCGCCAATTTCCATAGATACAATAGTTGTATCCCCTGAGGGGATACAGAGTAAAATTAATCACATTCTAGCATCTGTTGACTGCGCGGCAATTTGGAAGACTCCGAGTTAGGAAAACATACTCATACAAGGTATAAGGTCTCCAGCAGATCTTAATAAAGCAGTCTGAAATTAAACTAGAATGTCACTCTCCTCATTAATTTGCATTAACAAGAGACTAAAGGCTCGGGTATGAGGAATTGGCAGCACCTCCAGAACATTAATAAACATGAGAATACAAGCTACAAAAAGGCAAAAAGACATGGGGGAACATTAATGATCATAAATTACAAAAACACAGAATCATTGAGGTATTCACCGTGTTGCAGAAACCCAACTTACGATCGCGATTTTCAGTTTGCTTTTTTCTGATGTGAAATCTTTTTTCAGTATTAATGCTCAAAACGCAAGTTTTCATTACAAAACTATTTTACTAAAATCATCCTACTATATATTGTATGAGGCCAGCGTACAATTCAGTATATGATCAGAGGCTAGTGCTACTTGATTGACAATTGACACGTCTAAAACTGCTTTGAAACACCACTCCACTACAAACATAATGAAGATTGGCAATAATTAGAAATGATTTGGCAGGCCAAATAACTCCTCTTACAAATTTAAACATCCACAATTAATGTTAACCTGACATGAACACATCCTACAGACTACAACGAATGACTTCTCCACAGTGTGCGTGCACCCAACACAACATTCGCTCAGTTCCCTTTCAATCAGACTTAAGTTCATCATTTCGTGTGATTTGCTAATCATCACTCCATTACATGAGCTTAAGTGGCTATACGGCCAATTGATCTGACTCTTCTCTGTCTCGATCCTGAGCTCCTCCCATCCTGCAAAAATCGATAGAATCGACCCATTACTCTACCGCACATTGCATGTATTCCGATCCTCATCAGAATTTTAAAAAATGCATTAATTTTTATCCAATCAATTTTTCAACATTTTAAAGGGGCTTACCCTCTTGGCTCCAGATCACATTGGAATTTCTTTTCTTCAATAGCCAGGACCTTGTGTGAACTTCCTTTTTTTTTAATTTCTGAAAGATAGACTCGTCCAATTACTAGTTTTACCAATATATCGTTAAAATCTTAACTGCAATATTCTTCAAGAATACACATCCACGTCCGACGGGTCTTGATGCTGAACTGCCTTCCTCAAAAGTTTAAAACAAGAGGTATTTCTTGAGGGTATGCCCTCTTTTTATCCAACCAATCATATATTCCAAACTTTTAAACATGTTCATTTAAACTCTGCTCTGTCAAAATAAGGCTGTTTCCATTGGTCATCCCGTCCTCCCCTCAAATCTTCAGACTTAAAAATGCATTCTGCAAAACTCAGCATTCAATGTTTTCTTGTGCATTGTTCAACTGTGCGGTTTATGTTGCTCGCTCCGCGGGTTGCCTATCGCTCTCAGCAAAACTCGAGCGTCTAAAATACCTCAGCCTTTTCAAGGGTCTAATAAATTACCGTCTTGCCCACCAGTTCTTAAACCTATCGCATGTCTCTCGAGAGCAGACCACAACCCTTACACACCCACAAACACAAACACACTATTACCCAGCAAAACACACCACAACACAAGCCTCCGACACACACTGTTAGAAGTTTTATAATTACACAACAAATTTTTGCACATAAGAATGCTAATAAATGCTACAAAGCCACAAGGTAAACCCTGTAATAATTTCTAAAACGACTTGAAATAATTTCTTCCAAAAAAAACACAATTTACCCATTAATTTATGAAGTCATGTTTGAATAGTTTGACATCCTGGCACCTGTATAAAAAATTGACCTGACAATTTTTCCAGTCTAAGCATTTTGCTATTTATTTCAATTAACATGTCTTCAATTACGTGGCACTCATTACACAATAGTTTATTCCTACTTTGCATGTTCTAATCTTAAAATCAATTCCGCAGAAAATAGAAGTGCATTTCAATTAGGAATACTCTACTTGTAATAATTAACAACAGCGTATGTATGCAATTTTTCTTTATGTAGCCGAAGTAGTAATACATTATTGGAGGTTTGTTCACGCTCTGCGCTGTAATTTTCTTGCGCATATACCCTACAAAGCAAAGACTCTCTAAAAAATGAAATTTTTTGTTTCCCGAAATGCTAATTTGCGTTTTTGTCTTGAAGATTCAGATTGAATAATTTGCCCTCTCGATTGAACTACTGCCTCCGTACGTTCGTTGGATTTCTCCCATCATTTGCCATGCTCTTTCCGTACCATTTATAGTCACTCTATTCACGTTTCAATAATCCTTCATGCTCAACAAAAGGAATGAACCCTTCCAGTAATTTGTTTTCACACAATTTCACATGTTTAAACCCTTGTACGCAGAGTTTTACACATGTTCATTTATAGATTATTAACATTAATTACACAATTCCAATTTTTGTAAGATGGATCAGTTTTCTAATTCAAATTACTACACAATCATCTTATATGCAATTCATTGTCGCTTGTTTCCCAGATGATCAGTCGATTTTATTTCCAGACATCTGATAGTTCATTCAAGTTACTTCGTTACTCCTTCGAGATAGTTTGAAGTTGCTCATTGATGAACACCAGACAATCCGTTGAGTATGAGATAATACGCTGATGAATACGAGATAATACGCTGATGAATAGGAGATAATACGCTGATGAATAGGAGATAATAATCTGATGTATACAAGATGATACGTTAGCAAACATCATTCGAAGAGTGGCCATCTCTTTGTAATGATCTATACATACATACATACATATGTATATATTTATTAAAGATATATTTCACCATTACCACTACATATGAGCCGCAGTTAGCAGCAAATGCTTGGGAAAACAGCTACGCGACAGCCGCGAATAAGCTTCAAGCCGTAAGGTGATTTGGAATGAGCATCTTCTCAAGAAGTAGGAGGGGTTATGTTGGTGTTTGAATGAGAATGGAAATCTAGCGCGAACTGCATCGAACATAAGGGGGAACTATTGCAACATTGACTTATAGTACAGAGGAAAAGGGGTTAAAATTCATTCTCAACGTGCTAGGAATACTCCTTGCTAGGAAGCAAGGAGTATTTGGGTTAGAAAACAGGTTTTGCAGAATAATACTAAACAAAAGCGAGGGGTGTGCAAGGGGTACACGTAAGCATAGGATCGCACGCTCACGGGCGAACCAATCATAGACAGGGGTTTTTGCGGGGCAGCTACCACGCATCGTTTGGTGGGGACGTACACAAGAGCCGCATAGGAAAGGCGACGTCCCTCTTTACCGTTATCCTGATACTGTGTAGTACGTCAGCGCCTGGGAAAGATGTAGGCCCAGAAATCATCGTAAAGGGAGGTACATATGCGGATTTTGCACACTAGAAAGTGATTCAGGGAACAAGATAATTTAGGAGATTTGATTGTTTTTTAAACAATTGGGGGTAAATCAGCATAAATACTTTTGTGGCATTTTATTACGTTGTGTCTCAAGGCCGGTATTCTTCCCATCCTGAAAAATTTGATTAAATCAACCCATCACTCAACCGCTAATTGCACTTATTCCAATCTTCAACATTATTTCAAAAACGAATTAATTTTTTGTCAAACCAAGTTTTTGAATAATATTTGAAAACAGAATTATCAAGGAGAGTAAAAACATCTTTCAAGAAGTCATCTTTGTTAAAAAGTAAAGCTTTCGAGTACTACTACACTCATCATCAGTATCTGAAACGGAAAAGAAAAATAAATTTTACATCAGGAATTATAAGAGCAACACATGTTAGTGAACAAAACTTAATTAAGAACTTGATGAGGAACAGATGAATCAGTTGCGTTTAATGTTGGTTTAATCTGATGAATGAGGATGCTTTCTAATAATCTTATATCTTGTCTACTACTGTGCCCTATAATTTCAAAGTTATTCTGATTGATTGGGTGACCATCTAAATGTGCATGATCTCTGATACTACTATGTAATGTTTGGTTGGTAGCTCTACCAGTACGTACGGACATGCCCTTATGCTCTGCTATGCGCGTTACTAAGTGGCGAGTGGTCTCTCCACAATATGTAGCATTACACTGGCTACATGTATATTTATAAACGACGCAACTTTGTAGAGACTTAGGCATCCTATCAGTAATTCGGAAGAAACTACTAACACTGAAGCCATTGCGAAAAATAATTCTTGGATTGAGCTGTGGGTAATATTTGGACAGTAGTAATTTTAATTCCTTCATAACATAGCGATTTAATGCATTTGACATATAGTTAACGGATATATATAAAATTTTTTTCTGCACATCATAATTTGGCATCTTATCCTTGCGGTTACATTCAATGGTTGCACGGAAAATTTTTTCTATGACAGAGAGCGGGAAACTGTTACGGCAAAAATAAGAACGCAAAAACTCAAGTCGGGCTGAAAAGCGTCATACGTTGAACAGATTTTAAAAGCTCTATTTACAAGACCAGAAACAAGGTTGTACTTAAAGTTAACATTTATTGCACTATTAAACTTCATTCCCAGACCAGTATTGGTTAATTTGTGATAAACACTTGTTTTGAAGGAATTTTCACACTTTTCAATGCAGACATCCAAGAAGTTGAGCTTATTTCTCGTTTCTTTTTCATGGGTAAACTTTATTGACGGATGTTTGCTGTTCAAGTAATTTAGAAATAAAGTAATATGGCTGGCATCACGAAACAAAAGAAAAGTGTCGTCGACATACCTCCTATAATATACTGGTTTAAAAACATCAGGACAATCATTCAACCAAAGCTGTTCGTAGTGCGAGAGGAAAATATTAGCCAGAGTCGGTGAAACGCATCCTCCCATGGGAGCACCATCCTTTTGCGAATACAAGTTTCCATCAAATAAAAACAGATTATCTTTAGTACATATTTGTAGTAGTTTGTTGAAGCTCTGCCTGTCGAAACCATGAAAATCATCATTGTTAGCAAATAATTTTGACAATACTATTTCAATAGTTTCGTCTACCGGGATATTCGTAAAAAGAGATACAACATCAAAACTAGACATTATATAGTTCTTGTTGGGCATTGAACAAATTTCGCGCACGAATGAAAATGAGTCCTTTATAGTAAAAGCGCTTAACGAAAACGGTGTTAAAAGAGTTACTAGAAACTTAGACAAATTATAGTTTGCCGTCCCAATTGTGGAAAGAATTGGTCTCAGAGGAAAGTCTTTCTTGTGAATTTTGGGCAAGCCATACATGATACCGAACTTACTACCGGTAGTCTTCAAGGTCTTCCTAGCTTCATCAGAAATAATGCGTTTAGAATAAATTTTGTCTATGAATCTATTCACTTTCTCTTCTACCTTGAACAACGTTTGCTTCAAGTCACCGGTACAACGGATAAATTTAGTTGAATCTGCTAATATAGTTTGCATTTTTGACAAGTAAGAGTCACGAGATAGAATTACAACACCCTTCCCTTTGTCCGGTCTCGTAACGATAACGCTCCTATCACTCCGCAGAGCTTTGAGAGTTCTAATAATTGAGCGTTGGTAAGCAGATAAACTACTACGAAAAGTATAATAGGAGGTAAAAGCAATATTTCTAATGGTAGACTGGACAAGGCTTACAGACTACGTATCACTTTACGACCTACGTAAATTGTAGTTTAGAAAAGAAAAATGTCATGTATGTTAGAACGCTCAATAGGAAATTATTCACTTTAGGCTTGACTTCGCAGTACGATTCTCTTAAACCTGAACAAGTGATTTTTAACAGATCTGATAAACTGCTGACAGATGATGATAAAGATGCACTTAGCCTTGGTTTAAAATTTTGTTTTCCTCCTGCGAAACTGTGTTACTCGCAACATTTCCTTGCCTTTGAAAAATTATGCAATTCATTGAAGGATAATTCCATTTATCGTATTAATACTGATTCTGTAAGCCTTGTCCAGTCTACCATTAGAAATATTGCTTTTACCTCCTATTATACTTTTCGTAGTAGTTTATCTGCTTACCAACGCTCAATTATTAGAACTCTCAAAGCTCTGCGGAGTGATAGGAGCGTTATCGTTACAAGACCGGACAAAGGGAAGGGTGTTGTAATTCTATCTCGTGACTCTTACTTGTCAAAAATGCAAACTATATTAGCAGATTCAACTAAATTTATCCGTTGTACCGGTGACTTGAAGCAAACGTTGTTCAAGGTAGAAGATAAAGTGAATAGATTCATAGACAAAATTTATTCTAAACGCATTATTTCTGATGAAGCTAGGAAGACCTTGAAGACTACCGGTAGTAAGTTCGGTATCATGTATGGCTTGCCCAAAATTCACAAGAAAGACTTTCCTCTGAGACCAATTCTTTCCACAATTGGGACGGCAAACTATAATTTGTCTAAGTTTCTAGTAACTCTTTTAACACCGTTTTCATTAAGCGCTTTTACTATAAAGGACTCATTTTCATTCGTGCACGAAATTTGTTCAATGCCCAACAAGAACTATTTAATGTCTAGTTTTGATGTTGTATCTCTTTTCACGAATATCCCGGTAGACGAAACTATTGAAATAGTATTGTCAAAATTATTTGCTAACAATGATGATTTTCATGGTTTCGACAGGCAGAGCTTCAACAAACTACTACAAATATGTACTAAAGATAATCTGTTTATATTTGATGGAAACTTGTATTCGCAAAAGGATGGTGCTCCCATGAGAGGATGCGTTTCACCGACTCTGGCTAATATTTTCCTCTCGCACTACGAACAGCTTTGGTTGAATGATTGTCCTGATGTTTTTAAACCAGTATATTATAGGAGGTATGTCGACGACACTTTTCTTTTGTTTCGTGATGCCAGCCATATTACTTTATTTCTAAATTACTTGAACAGCAAACATCCGTCAATAAAGTTTACCCATGAAAAAGAAACGAGAAATAAGCTCAACTTCTTGGATGTCTGCATTGAAAAGTGTGAAAATTCCTTCAAAACAAGTGTTTATCACAAATTAACCAATACTGGTCTGGGAATGAAGTTTAAAAGTGCAATAAATGTTAACTTTAAGTACAACCTTGTTTCTGGTCTTGTAAATAGAGCTTTTAAAATCTGTTCAACGTATGACGCTTTTCAGCCCGACTTGAGTTTTTGCGTTCTTATTTTTGCTGTAACAGTTTCCCGCTCTCTGTCGTAGAAAAAATTTTCCGTGCAACCATTGAATGTAACCGCAAGGATAAGATGCCAAATTATGATGTGCAGAAAAAATTTTTATATATATCCGTTAACTATATGTAAAATGCATCAAATCGCTATGTTATGAAGGAATTAAAATTACTACTGTCCAAATATTACCCACAGCTCAATCCAAGAATTATTTTTCGCAATGGTTTCAGTGTTGGTAGTTTCTTCCGGTTTACTGATAGGATGCCTAAGTCTCTACAAAGTTGCGTCGTTTATAAATATACATGTAGCCAGTGTAATGCTACATATTGTGGAGAGACCACTCGCCACTTAGTAACGCGCATAGCAGAGCATAAGGGCATGTCCGTACGTACTGGTAGAGCTACCAACCAAACATTACATAGTAGTATCAGAGATCATGCACATTTAGATGGTCACCCAATCAATCAGAATAACTTTGAAATTATAGGGCACAGTAGTAGACAAGATATAAGATTATTAGAAAGCATCCTCATTCATCAGATTAAACCAACATTAAACGCAACTGATTCATCTGTTCCTCATCAAGTTCTTAATTAAGTTTTGTTCACTAACATGTGTTGCTCTTATAATTCCTGATGTAAAATTTATTTTTCTTTTCCGTTTCAGATACTGATGATGAGTGTAGTAGTACTCGAAAGCTTTACTTTTTAACAAAGATGACTTCTTGAAAGATGTTTTTACCCTCCTTGATAATTCTGTTTTTATGTAGATTACGTTTCCCTAGAAATAAATCAGTAAATAATATTTGAGTCCTATAGATTTTTTCTATTGGCTTGCCCTCCCAGTGCATTTCTAAATCACATCAGATTCTCTTTCTCTTGGATAGTTATGAGACTAGTCTTTTAAATCTTCCTGAACAAAAAGAGAAAACCTATAAATTTCCATTTGTAAAAAAAATTCTTTTTTTGCATATATAATTCAAAGCACTTTTCAATTTATCCAGGATTTGTCTTTCAATTGAGCATGCTACTATTTACGCACTTTCACCCACGATGAATATTGATGCTGAACTGTCGTTCCCCCCAGAGCTACACCTTCGGTGTTTTTTGAGGGATGCCCTCATTTTGTTTCAACTAATGATGCCTTCAAAATTTTCAGAAGCGATCGTTTAACCCTTTCAGTACTGACGGCTACTCCAGTGCCAAGTTGGCTAGTGCTTCAGTTTTGAGTATCTAACCTAATTTTAAAATAATTTGACTAATAAGGGAATATTTTGGAGTAAATAACTAAATTAGGGATATTCCAAGCAATTTTGAAACAAGTTTTTAAACATTTCTAAAAGCCTGCACGCGTAACTTACAATAGGTTACCGCTAAGTTCATGCCACATGGTCCGTGTAACACATTCAATAACCTTTCTATTGAACTTGAGCAAGTTTTTTCTGAACTTTATTAATTTTTGACAGATTCAGGCAAAAACTAATGAATAATTTCATTGTAAGTCCAAAAACTTTACTATTTACGTCCAAAATTTCTGTCACCAAGCATAGAGCTTTAAAGGTTCAAAAAATTTTGAAATCAAAATTAAGAAGTAGGTGCTTGCTCAAGCTAAAAGCACCTATACTAGGACAATTTTACTGACAATTCAGGGTAATGACAACTTTTTAGCCTGAAAGTTTTTACCCAAACCATTTGAATTATCGTACTGAAAGGGTTAAACACGCCCCTCGTCGATGTTCCAATTGGTCCCCATGGCAATTGTACTCTCCTCCCCTCAAAATCTTCCAACTTATGGCTTTCTTCTGCAGAACTCAACGTTCAATGTTTTTTTTTTGTATATTTTAGAAAGCCTGCAAGCTTATGTTCCTCGCTGTACACGTTTCCTGTCTGTAAGTGTTTTGCATTCTTTGAGGTCTATCATAAATCACCCTCTTGGTCATCTGTTCTTAGCCTATCTTACCACAACCCTTCTCACTTACACAAGCTATCACCAGCTCCACATACAAACTATTCCAACACAAACATACAAGAACCCACAAGGTATACAAAGCGCAGATGCAACCAGAATTCACTGTTGGAAGCTTGAAGTTTTATTATGCGCTAAAATTTGCACCCAAAAATCTTAATAAAAGGCTACAAAAACCACAATGCAACTATGTAATAATTTCTTAAACGACAAATAGAAATAAAGAAAACACAATTTAGTCATTAATTCATGAAGTAAATTTAGTTGTGGATTTCTGAATTGTTCATAAAATACTTCGTACCATAATTTCATCCAAATGCTAAGTTTTTTAATTTAAATTTCCTTTTCATTCATGATACATGCAAAACGAATCATTTTCCGTTGGAATCTCGTATAATTTTTTGTTAATTATTTATTTCATTACTACTATTATTATTTTTGGGTTTTCCCGCCGTTTTTGATACTCTGACAAAATCATAGCGTAATTTAGTAGCGGTGCTACATTCAGGTCTCATATTGGGAATTTGCGGGGGTGAGGATCATCCCGACCCCGTTTTAGTGCCGTGGTGTGTCAGCTTTGGTTTGACGGAGGAGCGACTGTGTTTCTAGTCGCGGGCATCCGCGCTGGCGATGGTTTGGGCCTCATATGAGGCAGAGTAGATTTTCTCTCTAGAGGTCAATCATTTTCAGTTGGTGAGTCAAATTTCATGAAGCAGACGAATTTCAAGTAAAAAAAGGTTCAGAGGGGGGCGTGGCCCGTAGGTGGCAGGGCCGGTCAGTAGTTCAAAAAGGTTCGGCTCATCGCCGAGGCGAGCTTGACGCACTTGTCCGTAGTTGGGACATTCAAGGAGGATGTGTTGCACCGTTAAAGGCCCAATACAATTTTCGCAGTACGGTTGCGGTCGGCCCTCCAGCAAGTGCTGATACGTGAGGCGTGCATGGCTTATACGGAGCCTAGCAAGGACTACTTCCTAGAATCGATCCCTCTGCTGGGATAATGGGAGAGGACGGACATCTGGTTTAATCGCCTTTAGCTTGTTGACAAGTGCCGACCACTCAGCCTGCCAGTGTTCTTGTATGCTCTTTTTGTGATACCACTTGTGGTCTATTCAAGGGAGATGAACCGGATTTATTTGTAAATGGAGAGCCTCTCGGCCTTCACGATCGGCTGCTTCGTTTCCCGGCACTCCGACGTGGCTGGGCACCCACCAGAAAGTAAATTGTTTACGGCTCGAAATGAGGCGACACTGTAAGCATTGAACAATGGGGTGAGGTGAGTTGTATCTCGAAAGTGCTTGGAAAGCACACCGCGAGTCAATAATTATAGTAGCCACCAGATGAGGAAGAGTTTCAGCATGATTGAGAGCACCGTATATTGCATATAGTTCTGCAGTAAACGAGGTAGCATGCGGTTGAATACCACGTTGAGCCTTGAACATAAGCATATGCTGCTCCTTCTGGTGCTTTGGCTCCATCCATATAAATACGGGATAGGAATTGGTGGGTTCGGACATGGTCAAGGTGAAGTGCTCTAAGATGGGATGGAGTGGTTGTGGACTTGGAATATTTGTAAAGTTCACAACAAATGCTAATAGCAGGCAACCGCCACAGCGGAAGTGGAGAAATCTGTTCAAGAAGCACCTGGTCTCGATAGGGAGCATACCGATCTCGGAGGTCCGAAACACGTTGGAAGAAGTTTCTCAGGTGTGGGGCCTCTCTCCTGATTCCGCGTCGGTCAGCGGGAGGTTCATTTGCTTCGGTGATCAATTCGTGTAAAGGATTGGAGACGCTTGCCGCAATTCTGGCCGCATAATTGAGATTTTTTATGGTCGCATATAGCCGCAGAGGCAAGAGACCCGAGTTTGAATGGAAGCTTGTCACTGGGGAGGTACGGTATGCTTCCATTGTGATAAAAATGGGAGCATTTTGGATGGGCTGGAGAAGATCCAAAACGGACGGTGCTGCGGAGGAGTAAACCTCCACGCCATAATCCAGCTTTGGCTTAAGGAGCATTATGTGGAGACGGAGTAAGGAAATTCTATCTGTGCCCCATGTTTTGTTAGAAAGTAGCTTCAGTAAATTCAAGGGTTGAGTTACATGGCAGCTTCAGGTCTTGGATGCGCGGCCTCCAGGTGAGGGAGGTGTCAAAAATCAGTCCTAGGTACTTGTACTGCTCCACCGCTAGCACAGGTTGACTATTCATTATCAGGGTGTGGGCCGTTTTGGGGCAGTGGTGTCGGCGACAGATGCATGGATACTGTCTTTTCAGCATTGAATTGGAATCCTGTTTGACTCCAGCGGGTTAGCAAGTTAATTGCAGGTTGGAGTTGCCGCTCAACAACTCGCGTGGTAGCTCCAGGAAAGTACATGGTGAAGTCGTCCACGTATAGTGAGGCTCCAACAGATGGGGTAAGGTAGCTGCTATGTTATTCACAGCTACAAGAAACAAGGTACAGGATAGTACGCTGCCTTGGGGTATGCCTCCTTTGGCAGGGTAGGGTATCGAAGTGGCTGATCTTATTCTCACTCTGATACGACGATCACGGAGAAAGTTGTCGATGAAGTATGCCAGATTTCCGTGGAGTCCAAAGTTGTGTAGGGATAGGAGGATGTCGTATCGCCAGGCGGTTTTGTAGGCTTTAGACAGGTCAAAGAAGACTGCTATGAAATGATGTCTAACGTTGAATGATTCACGAATCACTGTTTCCAGCTGGATCAGGTTATCAGTAGTACTGCGATTGTGGCGGAAACCAGAGTGAATAGGATTTATGTGGTTTCCACGTTCCAAAAACCAAGCCAGTCTGGTGTTGAGGATTTTCTCCAACAGTTTGCACAGTGTACTCAAGAGAGAGATTGGTCTGTATGAGCTTGGTACGTGGGGATCTTTGCCTGGTTTGAGAATCGGGATTATTGTAGCAATTTTCCATGAGTTTGGATATGAGTGTGTGATGTATACTTGGTTGTACAGGTGAAGTACTAGCTGCTGTAGTGTTGGATCTGCCAATTTTATCATTGAATAAGTGATGCCGTCTTGACCCGGACTGCTCTCTGTGCAATGCAATAGGTTGGAGTGAAACTCTTTAGAAGTTATCAGGTCTTTATAAGGTTGGTGAGAAGTTGCTGCAAAGTTGAGGGCTTGGATCTCCACGGAGGTTTTGTACGCGAGAAAAGCTGGACTTGCTCGGTGGAAACCAAAATCGCGAGAGTAGTGGGAAGCAAATCGATCGCTCACTTGGCAAGGGTCTGAGACAACTGTGTCCTGAATGCGCAGAGATGGGTGGGTAGTCGGGCTGAACTTTCCAGCAATCTTTGCTACTTTTTTTCCAAATTTCAGAGGGGGAGGTATGAGCATTGATAGTAGTCAAATAGTTTTGCCAGGAGTTCTTTTTGCTGTTGGAGAAGACATATTTACACTGCGCACGTGCTCTGTTGAACGCTATTTTGTTGATTACTGATGGGGAGCGGCATAGTTTCCTTCCTGCATAGCGGCGCCGTTGCAGTGCTCGTTGGCACTCTGCTGTCCACCAAGGGACGAAGGGTTTCAAGTATATGCCTGAGGTTTGCGGGATGGCTGCATTTGCCGCTGTCTTGATCTTGTTTTCTATTTGATTAAGGAGAGCATCGACCGAGTCATCTGGGTTTCTAGGCCCGTCAACATTTGTGTGATCTCTGTAGAGTGGCCAGTTCGATTTATGGATATTATAGTACCGTCTCGTTTGGAGTGGAATGGCGCAGCAAAGAGTGACTCTGATTGGGTAGTGGTCACTGCCATATGGGTCGTCCAAGACTTCGAAAGTGAAGTCCTGTAAAGCCCTCGAGGAGCATATAGCTAAGTCGATTATAGAGAAAGTTCCTGATTGCGAATGAAAATGTGTTGGTGAGTTATTGTTCAAAAGGGAAATTTCATGGGAAATGAGAAGGTCCGCTGTCTGCCCTTCCGGTTGGCTCTCGGGGGGTCCCACAAGGGGTCGCTTGCATTTATGTCCCCCATGACCAGGAATGGTGGTCGCAGCTGTTCGATGAGGTGGGTGAAGTCCCGGGCTGAGAAATTTAAATGGGAGAGATACAGGGAACATACGGTGTATGTTTCGGCGGATAGGTAGATTTTCATGGCTACTGCCTGGAGATTTGTGTCTAGTGGAAAGAGATCATATGGGTATCTCTGGTGTACTAAGATTGCTGTGCTGATCCCCGATCGTGGCCATCGCCACAATCAAGGGCCGAGAGT
This sequence comes from Morinoia aosen, assembly GCA_030386875.1. Lineage (NCBI taxonomy): Eukaryota > Metazoa > Arthropoda > Malacostraca > Amphipoda > Talitridae > Morinoia > Morinoia aosen. The sequence continues at coordinate 14,915,469 of CM059568.1, forward strand.
TTGAGGCAATAATGTGAAGGGGGGTTTGCGTATCGCCCAGTCATGAGGGTTTCCTGGAGGCATACAAAGATAGGATTTTCATTGCGAAGGACTTTGAGATCATTGAATTTTGTGTGGTAAAACTGCATGTTCCATTGTATAATTTTCGACATTCTTTAGAGGTATTTATAAGTTTATGGTCTGTCAGGACGAGAGGAGTGTAGGACAGGAATTGGAGCATTGCATTTGTCAGCAGGCTGGTCGGGTGGACGGGTGTGTTTCTTTTTTGAAGTTGAAGTATTATGCTGCTGGTATGGAGAGAGGTCTCATTCTCGTTTGTTCAGAAAGGAGACGTCCATTTTCTCTGAGTTGGGGTGGGAGCGAGAGCGCAGCGGAGACAGCGAGGCCATGTGTGCATTTTGGGCGCAGGGTTTAGGCTTCGAGGATTGGGAACGAGAGTGTCGTGGTGGCACCTCGTTACTGCTTGAGATAAGTGAGGGTGTTTCCGAGGATTTATTGAAGTGAGGTTGTGGGGGAGGCATCCCTTGCTCAGGCCATTCCTGATAACTTGTCTTTGAGCTCAAGGATATGGAGAGAGAGCATTTTGCTTGTGCACCTTCCGAGTTTATTTGAGGAAAGCCGCCGCCAGTTCCAGCTCAAATCTCCGGATCCTGCGCATCCTGAGCGGTCCCTGCCCTAGTACCCTGCCAGGGGTGAAGTACCGGAGACGGAAGCTGCCGCGAAGTACCGGGGGCCTCCCCCCAGGTAGGCGGCGTAGTCATCCTTGGTCTACACGTGGCTACTCAGGTGTTTGCATTCGATGGTGTTTTTGCATTTAATGGCCGTATGTGCGACTGTCGCGTGCTGTTGTTCGCGTCAGTATGAAGCTGCACAGTGTCTGGAGGGAGATGCTTAAAGGTGTATTGAGCACGGGTCGTGGCGTCTCGTTGGTCATCACTTGAACTTTGGGCAGTTGTGGAGTCAAGTTCTGGCTCATCACGGGTCTTCATGCTGGAAGCTGGTTTTCTGGGTAGAGGAACATTCTGTTGAGTGCTGTGGGGACTCTTAGTTCCGCTGCCGGAGGAGAGGTCACCGACTGGGCCGTACCTGGCCTGTGAGATTCTGAGGGTGCTGGTCTCTGACCAGTAGGGGCTGCCACCGGCGCTTCCTTCGCTGTACTGAAAAATTGTACGTGCGGCCTTGCGACTTGTACCAGTCAGTGACTTGGGCTTTGGCGATTCCGTATGTTGTGTGCTCTTTTATCATGGTAGAAATGATTTCCTTCCGGTATAGGTAATGTGGGCAGGATGGGCTATATGAAGGATGAGACTACACAATTCACACAGGATGGTGTCTGGGTACATGTGCGTGAGTGGTGTCCCAATGTTCCACACCAAGCACAAACTTCAGTCGTCTGTTGGCACTGTTTTTTAGTGTGTGCCAATTTTTGGCATCGAGTACACCAAACGGGGTTCGGGAAATAAGGCCGGACGTCCTCCGCATGCCATTCACATAGCTACACTACGGGGGGAAGGGATGTGCAGTTGAATGTGAGCACATACCATGGAGTAGGTTCATGTTCCCCATCTATTTGGGCTTTTTGCCTTTCTATTTGGGTGACTCCCTGGCCGCGTAGGGCCTCTAACAGATCTGTCTCGGGGATGTTGGTAAAGGTGTGGCTATGTACTGTGCCCTTCACAGTATTGAGGGTAGAGTGAGGCTGTACTTGAGTGGGATTGGCTCCGAGTTGTGAAATAGCCTGGAGACTATTGAGCTGGTCTTCAGTAGCCAGCTGGATAAGTAGAGAGTCTTTGGATATTTTTTTTATTGATTTGGGAGAACCCAGTTTCGATTTTAAATCCCTGTCCACAGAGAAGACATCCACACCTTTATTTAGGTCAGCTCCTGGGAAGGTGACGACGTGGTAGACGGGGAAGTGCGAAACTTTTTTCCTTGGTCCAACTGGAGAAGGTGCTTGAAAGAAAGCGGTTGAGGGCGTGGGCAAGAATACTTGGAGGATGTCCCTGTAGGGTATTGTCCCTGTAGGGTATGTCCCTGGGCAAGAATACTTGGAGGATGTCCCTGTACTTTTGTAGGGCTCCAGAGTAACAATTGAGGATGTCCCTGCTTGTGAACTTATCTCCGTTGTTTGAATCTGACTTGAATCGGGTATACCTCCACCCAAAGGCAGCGGTGAGTGGAATTTTGGGGTTGGAATTTCAGCAGTGTTGGGCAGATTTTCCTTTTTTGGACTTCCGTGGGAACCGAAGAGGGCGCCAGGTTGTCATCAAGATGTTCAGTTTTTTTTTTACTTTGAGGAGCAGCAAGCACAGGAATTGACTTTCTTGTCAGTGGGAGTTTCCCCCAACCTATCCCAGCTGGGGCAGGCCGGAAGAAAGCCCCCGGGCAGTCAGTAGCATTTTGGTGTATCTCTACACTTGAGGCGGGCGCACACCGACCAGTAGGGTGTAAATACTCTCTCCCACCGTCAGCCCCAGCCCGTGGCAGTCCCCAAAGTACGCCCGGGATAACAGGGACCTTAGAACCCGTGACAGCCGGGGCCCGTTTTTTTTTACATGGGGTGCTTTCCCCATGACCCCTCTTTTGTTTAGCTACTCCGGCTGAGCTAGCCTGCCATGGTTGGACCTTCCGGGACCTGAGTCCCGACAGTATAGCCTCAAACCATCTCCGCAGCATTCAAGCCCTCCCACCACGACAAGGCGAGGGACATTTGGGAGGGATTTCTTGTTAATTAAAAGGGATTAAATTATTGCAATTAAATTTAGCAGCTTGGATTAAGAGTCAAATTGAAGAGAAGAAAAGCTAAAGGGGAATTAATTACTCAAGCTGTTCATTGTTTTCACAAATGGCACACAAATTGGTACAGGTGCCGCCAAGGTGGCGCGTGCCGAGCGGAAGCGTCAAGAAAATCACCTGTTCACAAAAATGGGGGAACCAGCTGACAATCTACGCACAGGAAAGTGGTTGGCTGTGCAGTGCAAACGTGTGTATGCATAGTTCTTTTCATCTTGGCCACAGGCAAAAAGGTACAGAGCAAGAGAAAGGATGCCCACAGGAAACAAACGGCTGAGATTTTGCATTAGCAGCTTTTTGCAAAAGCGCCAAGATTTTAGAGATAGTTTGGAATTGATTTCATGGTCTTTCTTCGTGCTACGAGTGCAATGCGAATATGTCATTCGCATTCACGTACCTTGTACCTGTTCGCGCGCGCAACGATTTCCCTAGGATTGTACTTCATGTAATTTTTGCAGCTGTCTCGTGAGTTTTTTTGTGTCAAAAAAGTGCCCGCGCAACTAACGTGTTCACACACAAATTTTAAATAAAATGTGTCAAGTGTAGCTTCATTACCCCCATGTTGATCTAGGTGCACTGGTGCTGAGACACCATGAACAGACACTATTTCTATATTTCCGATCAGTTCTTTTTTTCCTACTTCTGTGAACTTACCTCTCTTAAATTTTTCATTTCCTCTTCTAGTTTTGAGGTTTAAAGCCCTCGATCCGAAGACAGTGAGAATCAGTCTCGTGACACAACATGAACTTGCCAATTACAATTTAATTAAAACTTTGCCAGTTTCAATGTTATTTAATTCAAAATTTTCCAATCCAAATTTTATTCAATTAAACTTTGAAAATTCAAGTTTTATCCAATTGAAACTTTGCAAATTCAAGTTTTATTCAATTGAAACTTTGCAAATTCAAGTTTTTATTTATTATAAACTTTGACAATTCCAGTTTTATTTAATTTGAACTTTGCATATTCAAATTTAAGTCACATTTTGCCAATTCAAATTTATTTAAACTTTGCCGATCCAAAAAAATTAAACTTTGCTGATTCAAACAAATTAAACTTTGCCAATTCAAATTTATTCAAACTTTGAAAATTCACATTTCATTTAAACTTAACCAATTCCAATTTTAAATTAGTCTACTTCATTTTTTAACTTTTCAGCCTTACGAAATAGTTCAATTTCTTCACGTGTAAGTTGGTTCAGGAATGCACCTAGCATTTCCGTACTAAAACACAGCAATTCATCAAAAATCTATATTTCGGTCTAATTATAAAATGCAACGTTTCGACGTATCAAACATCATCCTCAGGCTGGAAAAAATAATATAGAATTATTTTCAGTCACATTGGAAAAAACATTCCTTTAATAAAAACACTAATGATTTTTTTGCTCTCAAACTGTTAAGTAGAACTTCAGCTTGCTAGGTATGATAAAGCTGCTCGACCATTTTGCTCTTGTCTCTCGTGTGGTGAACATCGAGGTTTTGTACAATATATTCAGTCCTACTACTATTTCTGTGAGGTAAAACTTGAGTCACTTTCGTCTTTTGTGATCTACATGTCTAGTCTATATTACTTTGGTATTAGTTTTTGCAATTTTTCTAATGTGACTGAAAATTATTCTGTTATTTTTTTACAGTCTGCTTGACACGTCGAAACGTTGCATCTTATAATTAGACAGATATATAGATTTTAATGAATTGCTGTTTAGTACAAAAATGCTAGGAGCACTCCTGAACCAACTTACACGCGAAAAAATTTATCTACTTCAATTTACAAATCTTGCTAAATTAAATTTAAATTTGATTAATTTCAACTTGAACTCCAGTTTCAATTTGAGCTTGGCAAATTCCAATTTGAGCTTCAGTAATTTTCAATCGAATTTCAGTCTTTTCATTTCAAATAGGGGTCTTAGAAAAATAGTTAACACAACAACACCCACAACTTCAGCAAAAAACAATCCGCCAGTCCCTCAGCCACATACAGAAGCGAAGCACGACTAGACCATTGAGCCACAACATAGCAGTAGTTCACACAACAAACACGAGGTACCTGGTCCTGGCGAGCACGAAGTACCAGCCGGCGACTCCAGCACCCGAGATCCACATTTTCTCGCCGTTGAGGATGTACTCGTCGCCTTTCTTCTCGGCGCGCGTCTTGACCGCAGCCACGTCCGAGCCCCCGCCCGGCTCTGTCACGCAGTACGCCTGCAAGGACACCTGATTTAGTGATTTTGTTTCTTTGCCTTCACTGATTACATAGAGAAACAAGGAAGAAAGTGCAGCTTCCAGTGTTATTATAGTTGCACTGGAATCGTCAGGATACTGTCGTTAATGTGTGAAATTTTTCAGGTAAATATAAAATCTATGTTTAGGTTAGGGGATACTGGGGGTTGAGAGCAGCTGAGAGGATGAAGTTGGATGTGTTTGAGATGAAGTGTTTGAGGAGCATGTATGGAGTAACAAGAAGAGATAGGATCAGGAATGAGTTAGTTAGGGGGCAGACGGGTGTTATCAAAAAGTTGAGCAGGCGAGTGGATGAAAGAGTGCTTGGATAGTTTGGGCATGTTGAAAAAATGAATGTTAAGCGGCTGGTGAAAAAGATATATGTGTCGGAAGAGAGTAGTTTGCGAGTGCGAGGTAGACCACGGATGAGTTGGATGGATGGGGTGAAATGCGCTTTGTATGAGAGGGGTCTGACTGTGGACGTGGCGAAGGGGATGGCTGCGGACAGAAGTGTGTGGGGGCAGTGCATAAGAAGGTAATTTTATTTTTGACGCGGTACTGGAAGTTGCCCGCGTGTGATGGGGTTGACCTGTCCCGTGCGGGGGAGGGGCTGCACTCAATGAAGGGGTCTCGGTAAACCAGCTATGGCTGTCGGGCCTGACTGTGGAAGGTGGTTGCGCTGGGTTGCTGCTGATCCTGGCAGTTCAGGTGCGGCCAGTGCTGCCTCTCTCACCTCCTAGTGACTAAGTGTGGTGATTGTGGCCTGCTGTCAGCTACCCTCCCATAGGGAGGATAAGCCCGGTATATGCATGTATGTATGTATGTATGTATGTATGTAGTTTAGGATATGCTGAGATGATTTAAAATAGGTTAGATACGGTTAGGTTAAGTTAGCCAAGCTTAAGATAGGTGAAGAAAAAATAGGTTGAGATAAAATAGGTTGGGTTTGCATCAGTTAGGATAGAATAGAAAAGTTAAGCTTAGGACCTACTAGAATAAATTTACTATTTCAAATTAAAATCAATTATTCTCACAGCTCCAGTTGGTCAATTGTCAGAGCTGAAAAACATCGGTGATTTTAACTTCAATCCTTCTACAGCCAGCTGCAAGTGAACTAAGACCTCCCAAGTACAAGTACATATACCTCAAAAAAAAAAAGCCTCATACTTACGCTCAGAAGGCACTCCTCGATTTGCATGCCAAAATACTTCTTCTTTTGTGCATCGGTGCCGGCAAAGCGCAACGGTGCTTGCTGCAATAAAGCCAAGTTCAACGTCAGTCAGAGGGCAATGTTTCTTTGATAATGATGAGAGATTTACAACTAACAAGTGGACACGTGTTGCATCCAGGGCACTAAACGTGATTTTCATTCTCATCTTAACAAATAGAAGAACTAGAAACCAACTTAATTCTATTATACAGTTAGAAAATTCAAAGTCAACTTCAACAAGTAGATATTTCAAGAAAATATCTTATCAGAATACCTAAAAACATAGTTGAACAATTTCAAATTGGTGATAACCAAAAAACTGATTTGTCATATACAAAAAACTATGAGAGAAATAAAATGCATAAATCAATAAATACAAACACTTGAAAAGAATTAAAATATAATTCCAAACTCACAACACGCAACAGACATGTACCACATTAATCATTCAAGGGCAGCTTTAGTTTGCTTACAAATATTAAATCTAAAATTCTAAGTACAAGTTCCCAATGAACTGATTTGAATTCTGGAATTTTTACGAGTTAATGAAGTATTGCACTGCTTTGCAAGGGCGTACAGTTGAAGATGTGGCATTCAGGTGAACTGAAGATGTGGCTTTCAGGTGAACTGAAGATGTGGCATTCAGGTGAACTGAAGATGTGGCATTCAGGTGAACTGAAGATGTGGCATTCAGGTGAACTGAAGATGTGGCATTCAGGTGTACTGAAGATGTGGCATTCAGGTGAACTGAAGATGTGGCATTCAGGTGAACTGAAGATGTGGCATTCAGGTGAACTGAAGATGTGGCATTCAGGTGTACTGAAGATGTGGCATTCAGGTGTACTGAAGATGTGGCATTCAGGTGAACTGAAGATGTGGCATTCAGGTGAACTGAAGATGTGGCATTCAGGTGAACTGAAGATGTGGCATTCAGGTGAACTGAAGATGTGGCATTCAGGTGAACTGAAGACGGTAATTTTTCCTAAAATATTTACTTATAAAAATTTATTTCAAATTCTCCAATTACATTATTAAAAGAAGATTGTTACCTTGTTTTTGTGCCATATAAATGAGATCCAAATCTGCATGAGAATAGAGGAAACTACACAAATATTATAACAGAGAAACCAGCACATGTGCATGTTGCTTCCCTAAGTGCACTTCCAAAGATCCCACTGAACAATATAAAGCGCAGAGCAAACCTAAAGAAAATTATTATTTAAAAAAATGTTACTATCAAAACCTTAAAAATAGATAAACATTCAAAACACAGGGTAGAACAAGAGAATGTAGCCTGATTACTGCACAAAAAGAGCTCATTAATAAATATAACTTACCAAACATCAGCTGAAATGCAATTTTATCAATTCTTTTTGCATGATTAACCCAGCTCTTGCTAGTGTAGCATGCACTCATTTTTCAATGTTATTCCATGGAACGATATTGAGGTAACTTTATACCGAATGTAGGATAAATTTTTACTGTATGCGTCAAACGAGAAGAAACCATTTGCGTCTTTGATTCCTCTGAATCCTCAGTATTCAATCTTATATTTGTCTCCAAAAACACGCATAACAGATGATGGTTTCAGTATGCTGCTGCAGTTTTTAAATTAACCCAACTCTCCTCCAGGCCACTGGACAACATGGAGGACCAACTCACCCCCAGGCTATTGAACAACATAGACGAGGAGATTCCAGTGCAGGCATAGCCAATCTCTTCTGACAATATGCAGTCCTCCACCACACCCAGACCTTGCCCTCCATACGATCTGGGGACGTAGCCATTCAATAGGCCCAGCTGCCAGGCCTAAAGCGACAATAGAGGAGTTAACTCACATTAGCGTAATAACAAAAACATGGTCTCTATAGAAAACAATGTGGGCAAATGATGGAAAAATGGCTTCTATTAAGGTTTTAAGTTTCTACAATAGTGCAAATATGTAAAATATTCCTACATTAGAACTAGACAAGCATGCATCAATGAGAAGTTTTGCATCAAGTTTGATTAATGAAAAATTGGCAACTGCATAATGAAAATGCTCAAGCTTGTTCACCTGATCCCCTATTTCCCATCAAAATAAGGAATTTTAGCCCTTTATCACAATTTTTACTCTTGTTCCATGAAAAGATTTCAGAATAAAATGCATTAGCTTAAATGCACATCATTTCAATAATGCTTTTATCTTTTTAGGATTAGTAGGCTAAGTTCTTTCAAGTGCCAGGGGACCACTCTGAAAGGGATTTGAGTTTGAATACCATCATATGAAGTATATATTTTTCCTGGCAAAGTCAAACATGTTTTATACAAGCTTCATACTGACCTACACAATGCAACTTCAACAGATTAACTTGAATCAAGGAACAACACTTGACTCAAACATCCTAACAAACCTTACAGCTATACTCTGCATTGACAATGAATAAAAAAGCAAAGAAAATGGCTTTAATAGGAATCATATTTCTTTCAATAACATTCCAATAATAAAACAGAATGTTTCAAACAATTTGTTGGTCATTTTCAACTTTCAGAATAAATGCACAAACACAGAGTTATAACAATATCGAAATACATTCATCAGTGGAATTCATGAGATTGAAAAAAAAAAAGAGACAAAAACTACACTAATTGCAGAGGGAATGCCGATTGCTTTTTTTCAAAGTAGGTTTATCTTTTAAAATGAACAGGGATTCTAAAATGCAAAGGTTAATTGCACCGAATGTAGATAAAATCAATTAAAAATCTAGCCAAACCGGAAGGTCACACCTCTCTGCATGAGAGCAAACAGCAGATGAGGGAGGGGAAGAGAGTAACTGTTTAGTTCGGAAACTCCTACCGCGTGCTCAGCCACATGAATATCTAGGGCTTGAATGGTCAAACAAACGTATTCCGACGCACGTCATGGTCAAACAAACGTATTCCGACGCACGTCATGCACAGCAATATCTATAGATGACGGAGGAAAGCATGCCTTTAGGTAGTTTGTCCTTGTAATTGAAATGGGACCCTGTTTTACATGCATTAACCAATACTATTTTGGAATCCACATGCAAAAGGTATTTAGATACCTACAAGTAAAGATCTTTTTTGAGCTTTTTGGACTGCCTGCCAAAGAACAGAAATGAAAAATGAAATCGTTTCTTGCAAGCAGTAGGTAAAAGCACGCAAGAATAAAATTTATGATTTAAAAAATTGTTGACACATGAGGTTACCAGTCCCCTGAAGGGAAAAAATTTTGACTAAGAAAAAATTTCAAAAACTAGAATTTGCTATGGGTGATATGAAATGAAGAGCAGACACTGTAGGCCCTTGAGAGTAATGTTTTGACAATTTTAAATATAAATGGGCAGAAACTAAAGAAACTTGTTCCTAGGCCAGTGAATGTTATTATTATTATATAAGAAAGTTTCAGTCTCCCTTAATTGCACAACAAAAATGTTCTAAGAGAGGAAGGAGGAAGGCACCATTTAGAATGGAGTTGAGGGAACGTGGAATCTATGCACAAGGTGCAAAGAAACAGGAAGCTAAGAAAGAAGTACATGAAACAAGAAAAAGTTGAAGAAGAAAGTAGTAGGTGCTGAAAAACAGGACAGCAGTGAACCAAAAAAAGATGGTCCCTAACAAAACAAAAACATTTTCCATTTCAACAAAAGGTAGCCTACCTAACCTTTAGCTCAGGCCCTCACATAGTCCCCCTGGGAGCACTAATTCCCATAGATACAATACCTGTATCCCCCTGGGGGGCCAGTGAATGTTTGCTTGCAAAAAAAAAAATCTTTGATAACGGCCATCTTTACGGGTAATTTTACTATCCAAAAATGAGTGAGAACCGTACCTTATTGTCTATGTTATCATTAGAAGTTATTTATTATGCATGGCGGATTTGCAGGAAGACCTCCAATCAGCTTCCAATTATAGAGAAGCGGAGGCCAACCAGAGGACTCCAGCGCCACCACCCACAGCTCCACACACACGGGTACCAGCCTCCAGAACTTGGGACTGTGAAGAACAGCCCACAACGGCTGATTCTTCCTCCAGCATCTCTTGCTGCTGCCGTACTCCGGCAAACTCTGCTGCGGCCGTACTCCGGCAAACTCTGCTGCGGCCGTACTCCGGCAAACTCTGCTGCGGCCGTACTCCGGCAAACTCTGCTGCTGCCACCATACTCCAGCAGTCTCAGGTTTGGGTCCAGCCATTTTATACGGATAGCCAAAAATTCATAAATCTAATTTTAATGTTGATTATCTATTCCGTCCTATCTTTGCACCTTACAAAAGCCCAGCTTCAACCTTGCTAAATTTTGAGTTCCTATTTTATCACCATTAATGTATAACATGTATACTGTGCCTAATTCAAAATCTTTCATTGAGGAAGTGACTTCCGTTAATAATGCCACCAAACTATTTATGGTTTCCTTTGATGTTGAGAGCCTCTTTACTAATATCCTATTGCAAGAAACAATTGACATTTGCCTGAACAATTTGTTTGCTAGTGTTGACATAGTCATTGGCCTCACAAAGCCTCTGTTCAAAACCCTCCTTCAGTTCTCTGTTCTGAATTCATTTTTTAGGTTTGGAGACAAATTTTATCAACAACTAGATGGATTGGGTCTGCCACTGGGGCTCACTTTACCCAATATTTTTATGTTCAATCACGTACAACGATGGCTTGACTTTTGTCCTCTGGATTTCGACTATTTGACGTGGGTTCAACCATTTAAGCCCTAGATATTCGTGTGACTGAGCATGCCGGTAGGAGTTTCCAAACTAAACAATTACTCTCTTCCCCTCCCCAATCTGCTGTTTGCTCTCATGCAGAGAGTTGAGACCTTCCGGTTTGGCTAGACAATTTCAAAGTGATTTATTCTACATCCGGTGCAATTAACCTTCGCATTTTAGAATCCCTGTTCGTTTTAAAAGATAAACCTACTTTAAACAATACACAATCAGCCTTCCCTTTCCAATTAGTTTAGTTTCTGTCTCTTTTCACTTCAATATCATAAATTCCACTGATGACTGTATTTTGATATTGTTATAACTGTGTTTGTGTATTTTTTCAGAAAGTTGAAAATGACCTAAAAAATGGTCGAAACAATCTTCTTTTTTATGGGAATGTTATTTAAAGAAATATGATTCCCATTATAGCAATTTTCTTTCCTCTTTTATTCATTGTTAGACTTTGCAAAAGCAAAAATTTACTTATATCCATACTCTGCACCAGGTTTGGCACAATAAAAGCCTATTGGCTTACCATTCAAGTATAGAGACCGAACTGCACACGATCCTCATCCTTTCATTCTTAACTCATTTTCTCTTAAATTTTATCTCACTTCTAGCAGAGAAAAATGGTAAAACACATTCATAAACCTTTCAAGTAAAAGCAAATTAATCATGTCATAAGTTACTCATAACAAGCATTAACAGATCATTAGCATTTTACCTATGGTGGAATTGCCTTAACCTTTTTGACAATTTTTGAAGGGTACTCCATGGAGCGGTCATGCTCTGCTGCTTTTGGCAAAACAACCTCTCTGGCAAATTTGCGGGTCAGCTCTTGCAATGCTTTCTGGTCATCTGAAAATTCTGAAACAAATAAACTTCATGAGTAACAAGTTAGCAATGATGAAATGGTTCACCAGAAATCTGTAATCAACCACATGCACTATAACAGTGATGTAATACCTCATACACTGAAGTAACTAATAATTAGCTCATATGGTCACCAGTAATAGCATAGAATAGAAGCAAAAATTATTTTTTAATTCAATAATCATTAGTGCTTGGTAAGCTATTTAATCAGAAGCATGTTTTTACCTCACACCTCAAGAATTTTATGAGCAAGTCATGTTAACTCCATCATAACATGCTCAATATTGTCTCACTGCAGACTTCAATGTTTTGGTAGAGACTGAACTGAGGATTTGAATTTATGAAATGTTTTTCAAAAGAGAATACTTTCATCACATGTAAGCTTGAACTTCTTATTCAATAATTAAATAACTTGGTAGTCCAACACAGTATATTCCTTAAATAAATACTTTACATTGATGGAGACAAAAAATTGCATAACTTGATCTTGCATAAATTTGAGGTTAGGTATACAATTGCTAAAAAATTAAATACATATTTAGGTTCTAAGTTCATTTGAAGGTACAAATGTTTAATCAGTAAACAACCCATATTCACAAATAAACTAATATGTTAGCCAAATTTAGTCATTCTCCAACAGCACAGCTTCTTGGCGAGACTTTGTTTCATTAATAGAGAAGCCAAATAAACAACCTAATATATATTTACAACATTACAAAATGAGGATTAAATTTCAAGGTAGGTATATGTTGTGTCATGGAATGTTGAAGGTAAGACAATTTCAGAACACAACTTTATATTGATCTCATACAACTTTTATCAAATAAATAGTATATGACACTTAATTCAGAAGGAACAAAACCATTGCATTGGCAAACCACAAAATATAAAGCATGCTAAAAACAAATATAACATTTTGCAAGGCTTGTTTTAGGGAAGAAAGCACCATTAATACCGGTAACTTTGAAGACAACTTCGTAACACGCTATAAATAACTGAACCTATGGTGTTTATCCAGGGTTGATGGGCAAAAATTAATAGAAAGTCATTTAAATAATCTAAAGTCAGTATTGCCATTCCTTAGACAGTGTTTATGTAATGATATAGTTATTGGCTACAAACAATTCAATATTACTGTTATATTCATGAACAATAAAGTTTCATATTTCCCATCCCTGAATAAGTTTGAGCTCTTAAAGTCATACAGGCTAATCAACTATTATGGTCCAAACCATACAGTCAAGATAGTTTTTCTATGATGGAGGTACACTCAGAGTTTCCATTTGAAGTTGACTCATCCATTCTTCAATACAGAGGCTTGTTGTAGGACTTTTCAACCAAGATGTGTGGCAGTGGAATGCCTTGATAGACGATGTTGAGGTGTTTGATTCCTTGCCAGTGTGTAAGAGCTAGTTGGATCGTCATTTGGGCGACCTGTTGCGGAGGCATGTCTGATGTTGAGATCTTAAGGCTGTTTTATTGGCATTCAGACGATCCACAGAGCACTTTTGGAGCTCATCAGAGATTGATATCAGTGTGCGCATCTTTAGTTAAGTCAACACGTGTAGCTGTGCTGCCTCTGATTTAGGACCTCAGTTTGGGCTGTTTAGCTTTAGGGGAGAAGATGAGTGACAAAAAATTAAAAAAAAAAACAACTTCAGAAGTTAGTCATGGTTGACATTTAACCACTGTGTCAGAGTATGCTTGAATGATACAAAATGCAAAATCAACCTGAATAAACTCAATCTTGAAACAGTGATAGAAAAAAATAAACACGGAAAATGATATTCATTTGCAACATAACCACAAGGATGTTGAATTCATGAAAGACAACTCAAAATGAAAACAATATTAATTTTTTTATTATCTAATTTCACAATAATGAGTTAATCACCACTGCTTTTTAATTATGTAAAATTTGAATGCAGAAAATGTTACAATATTAAATCACAAAATGAACTAAACCTTATTAGATATGGGATAATACTGACTTGAAATAGTAATGTTAGTATGTTAGGTATGGACAGGAATTATTCACTGTAGATGTAACAGTAACTAAACACTCCTTTTAACCAACCAAAGCAGAGGCCTGAACCATGTCGTAGGCCAGGTACAAGTCTCTCTATTTGGAGAAGTGCTCGGCTTGAGATGCAAGCAACCTAACATGAAAGAAAATGATGAGCAGTCTTGTTCAAACAGTATAGCCAATGATATTTAAAAGGAAAAAAGGCCTGTATCTAACTGAGAACAAGATTAATATTTTACTTTAATTGAATTCTGCATCATAAAATTGTTAAAAAATATACATCATGTTAGACGTTCAAACATTCTAAAACATTGCAGAAGCATAAGTTTCACAGTAGTATTAATGCTCTGCACTACTTCTAACTACCTTTACTAGATCTAAATTGCTCAGAGTAATAAGATTACAGAACAAAATTCTTCTTATTAGACTTACCATTGACAAAACCATAGCTGATGTGGGACTGAAATTTATTTTCTGAAATGATAAAGGATGAAAGACAAAGTCAGTCAATTCAAGTAAATAGTTACTCAAAAACAACAAAGATGTTCCAGAGGAGGAAGGATGAAGACCACCATTTAGTAAAGACTGGAGAGGATGCAAGATTGTACATGTAAAAGGTGTTTTTCCATAAAAGGTTCCCTATGGAAATAGTAAGTTGAGAAGGGAGGTTATAAAACAAGATAAAAGAGAATTAAAATATGTAGTTGATGCTATAAAATAGTAGTAGTAAGAACTGATGACCTGTGACAAAATAAAAACAATTGTTGAATTTTGAAAAAACATAGGCCTATCAGCTTGGGATAACAATTCTCTAAGGGAATAGTATTTCCTATAGATACAATAGTTGTAAATTCCTAAGTAAAACACTTGTACAAAGAGTGATCAAAAATACATTATATTAGACTACATATAAGAAATTAAGCTTGGCATATACCAAATGAATAACACCTAAAAAAATCCTTAATTTGAATCTTTCTCATCCTTTAGGAAAGTTAGTTTATCAAGCATAATGCAGTACAGAGGGTGTTTCAATCTCTAGATTTAAAAGAGGTGAATTTAACCTTTGCTCTTTAGTTCCAATTTATTCAGGAAAACAAGTGTCATTTAAAATTTTTTGAAATAGTATCAGTGCTCTGGCTATATTTTCTATGACAAAAATTACACCTATACCAACAGTTAAGAAAGTAAACTTTTAATTAATAAATACAATTGTTACAGAATGATTAAAACTTTGGGTGAATATTTACCAATGCTCATGCTTCAACATAAGACTTTAAATGCTTGAATGAACCATGCTTAGTTGCTTACAAACTTATATATTGTATGAATATCAAACTATTATATCAATCAAAACATTCAAATAATAATAATATATATCGCCCATTCATTTTACATCATCAATAGCAATATAATGTTTCACATTAACTCTTCCTGTTTTCTTACAGAAAAATTATATTTATCTATCAAAGCATTTATACTTTACACTTGATGGCATCAGGAAGTTAAAGCTGAGCTCTTGAAAAATGAAAAGCAAAATTTTGAGAAAATAATGGCTTCTAAATTATAATGCAAATAATGGTTTAAAATTTAATATTGTTCACTATTACTATATGAATATGCACCAGTAAATTTCAACAAGTAGCTATTTGAAAATTTAAAAAAAAAGCTTGAGCAATATCAGCAAAGTTTGGTTCCACCTATAAAATGTATTTTGATCATTTACCTGAAAACTATTCGGTATTTTTTTAGGATAACAAACTAAATGATTTAAAAAATTTTGATGCTTGTTTAATGAAAATGACAATAAAGTAAACAATTTTTCTCCTATACACTTTTCATTGCAAATGCTTATTCAACAAGTTATAGCAATAAGGTAATTATATTCTTTTTCAACACTTTTCCTCTTTCAAACGGAAATCATCCTGGCGTAATTTATGCCCAAGTTGTTGCCAAGTGGCTTGAACTTGAGGGCAAAAAGTGTTGAGGCCTTTGTAACGGCCTACAATTTCCTCCTCAATACTCACAGTAACAACACAAAAAAGTTCAGTGCCTGTGTACGAGACTTGTCTAATGAACTACTTCATTCTTGTAGACTTGTCATTCATGTAAAACGTCTTAAATTGACTATATTACCTATCTATACCTACGAAATTATGAAATTCGTTGACAACATTATATTCAATATTGACCTTTTTTTTTGACAAAAAATGTGTTTTTTAGTATATTTTTATTGATATTTCAGATTGGAACTCCTCCTTCAGTTTTGATGCTAGAACAAAAACAAAGACAGTTTTAGAACCCTTGGAACATTTCTAACAAACTCGAGCTTGGCTTTTTTCATTTTTAAATTTTTTCTATTTTTTCAAAAAATTTTGAAATTTCAAAAATCAGCAACAATTTTATGGGTTTAGAGCTATATACTTCTTCAAAGAATTTGAATTTGAAAAAAAAGCAAGCTTTTGTTTGATATAAATGTTCTAAGGATTCTAAAACTGTCTTTGGTTTTGTTCTAGCATCAAAATTTGAGGACTAGTCCCATTTTGAATCTTGAAAATTAGAAGTGTTGGGTATAAGCAAAAAACAAAATTTTTTTTTGAAGTGTAACATAATGGACAACTGATGTAATAGAATGCAGTTTTAATTTTCATATTCGATACTTTCCATACATAACTTCATATTCAAACTGTGAATTGTGATTTCAAAAAAAAAAATAATAGGCCCCCTAAATAAAGTTTTTTTATCAACAAAATGATTTTTTTTTCAGTCTGATTCTCATGAAATTTGACTATGATATGTAACCTTTGAAAAGAAACACAATTGATTCCATTCATTTTTTTGATTCAGGCCTTAGATTTTGCAAAAATTTGAAATAGGTTTTTTAGGTATTGATATTTCACTAATATTGATATTTCAAAATAGGACTCCTCCTTCAGTATTGATGCTAGAACAAAAACAAATACTGTTTTAGAATCCCTGACACATTTCTAACAAACTCAAGTTGAGCTTCTTTCTATTTCCCATTTGTTCTCTTTTTATATGGGGTAAAAATCAGGAAAAAATTAGGAATTTTGGGTGCTTTTCATTGATATTGATATTTCAAAATGGAACTCCTCCTTCAGTTTTGATGCTAACTAGAATAAAAACCAATACAGTTTTAGAATCCCTGACACATTTTTAGCAAACTCAACTTGAGCTTTTTTTCTATTTCCCATTCGTTCTCTTTTTACATGGGGTCAAAATCGGGGAAAATTGAAAGATTTTGGTCCCCTCACCCCCCCTCGGGGATTATTGTCATAGCGCCATAAAATTTTAGGAACGAATAGTCCACCAACTAAAGGTCCTTTTCCAACAAAAACATGCAAAATGACTATGGAATCGGCAGGATCTGGCAAGGGCCTTGGATGATCACCTTAATTGTCAATATCATTGACTCAATATATTGACGAGATTTTTTTTACCCACTAAGTTAATTACTTGACGGTAGTCAATCAAGCCTACAGATGATCAATTAAATTGTCAATATTCATCATGGTCAATTATACACACATACATATACCAGGCTTCTTCTCCCTATGGGAGGGTAGCCGACAGCAGGCCACAATCAACACTCTTAGCACTAGAAGGCGATTAAGGCAGAACTGGCCGCACCAGACTGCCAGGATCAGCAACAGCCCAGCACAACCACCTTCCACAGTCAGGCCCGACAGCCATAGCTGGTTTACCCCGACCACTTCATTGAGTGCAGCTCCTCCCCCCTGCACAGGATAGGTCAACCCCATCACACGCGGGCAACTTCCAGTACCACGTCAAAAATAAAATTACCTTCTTACGCACTGCCCCCACTCACTTCTGTCCGCAGTCATCCCTCTCGCCACGTCCACTGTCAGACCCCTCTCATACAAAGCACGTTTCACCCCATCCATCCAACTCATCCGTGGTCTACCTCGCGCTCTAAAACCACTCACTTCCGACGTATAAATCTTTTTCACCAGCCGCTCAACATTCATTCTTTCAACATGCCCAAACCATCCAAGCACTCTTTCATCCACTCGCCTGCTCAACTGTTTGATAACACCCGTCTGCCCCCTAACCAACTCATTCCCGATCCCATCTCTTCTTGTTACTCCATACATGCTCCTCAAACACTTCATCATTGTCAATTATATTGACAATAAAATTGATCGTCTAAGGGCCGTTTTAAACAATTTATTTACCACAGGTGATACAGAGGTAGAATGTTTCTTATGTCTACTACAATGGTCAAATTTGAGTACAGCTACCTGTGGGCCAGAATAAGTTCAGCGACTTCTAGTTTATCCTACCATCAACGTTATTCTAACTATTTCTAAGGTGTGCCATAATGTTTAAACTAATTCACCTAACCTAGTTTCGCATTAAGCGGCCCATATACGATCAATTTTATTGTCAATGTAATTAACGATAATAAATATTGACAGTTTAATTGATCGTCTGTGGGTTTGATTGACGACCGTCAATTAATTAACTTTACGGGCAACAAAAAATCTCATCAATATATTGAGTCAATGATATTGACAATTAAATTGATTTTTTATGGGCCGCTTTAGACTGATCAATGAGATAGTTAACTCGATATTAGATGCTTCATTTTACAATATGGTTTAAATGGACTAGATTTAACAGTATATTCGATAAACGATTTAAGAGTTTAAGAGCAGACTGAAGATCGGCGATATTAACCATGGCAAATTACATTATTAGGATCAGTCATGTAGAAGACAAACTTAGACGACCATCTTAAGAGATAAAAGAATTTTAGGTTGCCTTAAACGTGCAACTGGGATTTTATGCACGGCTGCGTGTAGGTACAATGCACTTTCTTGTGTTAACGCAGTATTGATAAGCTTTTACAAGTAAAGTTGAGCGCATAGAGAATATTTTTTTATGTTTTTCCTTTAACATTGTTTTGACCATTGACTTTCTTACTTAAAAACTTAAATCATTTCATGTATAAAGGAAAGCTCAAGGGGTATAAGGGAAAGCTCAAGCACAATTTCCCACTCAACCCAGGTGTCGGAAATGGGTACCGGCTTTACGGAGGAACCGTCATGGTGTCCTATATATAGTGTTAGATATAAGACATTTGAAAAACCAATGCTAAGATCATATGTATCAGGCTTGATTGGAAATAAAGCATCCCAAAGATGCCGATGTTAACCTAACCTAACCTATAAACTGCGGACTTCTTTTTTGAACGCTATTGTGTAAATAATTTGGAACCAGCTTCATGCATAAATTTTATTAGAAATGAATTGTATTTTTTTCGTTAAGCGGTTGAAGTACTCCATAATGAGTGCCGGGTCAATCAGCGTAGCTCACCTAAAGTTTAAGAGCTATAAATCAGCTGCAATTTCATTGGGGTTGCAAATAATTTTATGTCAACTTATTTCAGACACGTGTGTTTTACTGTTAAATTGGACTCATTCAGTTCTATGTTGCCAGAACGTGATATTCTTTATACGCTGTAGAAAATAATTATGAACAGATTTACGCACACATTTGGGATATCTAGTGAGGGTTTTTAATTGGTTATACCGTATATTATAGTTAAAAATTAGTTAAAATTCAGGTTTTCATTTCTTCTGATGATTATCAGAAGAAATAAAAACCTGAATTTTCTTGCTACCGAGGCTCAAGGTAACCGCTTCAGATTTTGCAACACTTTCGAGCTGTAGAAATAAAAACTTTCCGAGGAGCTACAAATTTGATCACAGCAAGTTAGCAACATTAGGTCGCACGTCAATAATTAGATTAGCCGTTGGTTCAAACCTCATCCGCAGCAAAAAATGCGATCCAAAGAGACGAAGGCACCATTTAGTATAGAGTTAAGGGAACGGGAAATCTATGCAGAAAGAGCATAGAAACAGTGAGCTGAGAAAAAAGTTCATGAAGCAATATCAAAATTGAAGAAGAAAGTAGTAGGTGCTGAAAAACAAGACAGCAGTGAATCGAAAAAGTTGGTCCGTAACATAATAAAAAAATTTATTCCCATAAAAAGAAAGCCTACCTAACTTTCAGCTCGGGCCCTCACATTTTCCCCTTGGGAGTACTAATTCCCATAGATACAATAGTTCCCATAGTGTTGCCCCTGGGGGGAGCACATTAGGTTATAAATTCATAAAAAAATATCCCAGCTCTTAACGAGATGGATTTATAATTTTCCAGTACATCAGAGGGGTTTAATAGGAAGTGTGTTAATTTGTAGCCATGTCATCAGCCCCAACAATCTGGGCAGTGGATACTCAAAGGTCACTGAAAAAGCACATCAAAGAATACAGTGTACAAAATATCAAATATATTGTAACAGATAAACTCTTAACAAACATTTATGGATATAATCATCGTTGCCCAACATTACTTTCAGTTACACCTAACGATTAAGTTCACGAGTTTAATAGCGAGATAATATAATGAACTAGAAAAAATTTGAATCGACGATTCTTTAAAATAAATAAATGTTTAAAAAATATTTGCAGCTCAGCTGCATTTCACAACTACCATGAAAGAATTAACAACAGTAGAAAATTAACTTATAGCACCAACAGTTACAAACAAAATAAAAGTTCTAACCGAATAAGGGAGTAACAAGCCGCTACCATGGAAAGGAGCAACAGCCAAGGCACGGTAGGACGGCGGCAGACGCGCCACAAGTACACTAAGAAAATGAAGATGTAAATATTTTGACACACTTAAAACTCTCAAATCCTTGCGTATGGCAGGTAATCAGATGTAAATGAAAATTCATACGCTTTTTACAAGAAATTACGAGTTAAAATGGTTGGCACAGAGACAAGTACGGACACCAAGCACTCACACTATAAACTCCTAATTCATGCTTCTTTTGATCAGTTCATACAATTAAGCGTAGTTAGTGTCTATAAGTTCTTCGCGATGTATCGCACCGCAGACACTAAAGAAACAAGTTCAGGCCAAGTCCCGTCTGAGCGAGGTAAACTCCGAGAGCAAACATCCATTGGAAACGTTAGAAAACGGACGATAAACGCAAGCGAGGTGACAGGAGACTCTACTCTATACTCTCACGGTTCACCAACTCCCTCCCTCTTTATACTTAGAAGCTTCGATGAGGCTGTAGTTGCAATGCGGTTGCAAAAATTGAGCGAGCACTTTTTTCCATAAATTTAGCGACGAGTATACTTTACTTGTCTTAAGCATCGCACTCAATCTCACAGTTTAACTGTTGTACCATATTTCCGGAATGGTGTTTAAGTATATTTGCAAGGAACTGAGGTATCTTAAAATAAAAAGTTAAAAACATATCACTTCAACAACAATAACAAAGACCAAGACCCCAAACAAAAACCCCACAAAGCAGAGTTATTATCAATCAATTCTTAATTTCTAGCATCTTACTATCAAGATTAACAATATTTCAAGCAAAAAGAATGCGAGAAAAAGAATGTCATGTTATAGCGTTTCACAACACAAATTACGAAGTAATACTTCATCCTAAAACAAGAATGTCAAAGGGGAATGTTGTATAACAAATTCTTCCCAAGCTTTAAAAGCTTTCTCGATAACGAAGGAAATATTATAAAGAGTGGAAGAGCGGTAAATTCTAGCTGAGTTGAGACAACATGAACAACATTGTGGGCATATAAGTGGGCATGGGCATATAAGCTGTTCTTAGAGTAAACTTAAAAAGAGTGTGTAATGTTGACACTTTCTTGGATTAAGAGTTACACCCTCAGCACAAAACAGGAATCTAGCACGAGAAGGCCGACAGCAGAGTTCGACCTCAATCAGTTTCAAGCATTCACATTAGGGCACAAAACAGATCCAAAAAGACAAGCTCATTCCAAGAGCATGCGAAACAATGCAAAAAAATCGGATCATGGTCTCCATCGTGATAAATTCTCGCCCGAAAACTAACAACTTCCTCGAAGATATGGGCAAAAATGTGTGGGCATTTAGTTAATTTCTGCATCTCAATGTGAATGCTTTTCATCCACTTCCGTTCCACTGATCAGGGTCTCCACATATTTGTGCTAGAATAATTGAGCTTTCTGAGAGCGGGTGAAACGTGGCGATATGTTAGGAGTGAGAATCAGCACAATACTGTGGAATAAGTGAGAGCTAAAAGAAACGGCAGCCTGTATTTGACTGCCGTAATGATGTTCTTCTCTAAAGACGTTCTCATTTCAGTGGCATTGATGAAAATACATACTTCGAAACTAAACAGCTCATTAGTTCACAAGAAGAATTTTATTAGGTAATACTTTTTCTTTGAGTAAATCAATGCATTTCAACAAGAATTTTTTTCAATTTATAGGTAGGAGAAACATCTTTTGGAATAGATATTCATTTTAGTAG
The DNA here is from genome assembly GCA_030386875.1 of Morinoia aosen. Taxonomy (NCBI): domain Eukaryota; kingdom Metazoa; phylum Arthropoda; class Malacostraca; order Amphipoda; family Talitridae; genus Morinoia; species Morinoia aosen. The sequence continues at coordinate 14,937,678 of CM059568.1, forward strand.
GCTGACTTAGAAAGGTTAATTTTGCGATCTTGATTTAAAAGAGTACATATTTTGGGACACTAATTAACAAAAGCTATACTCAAATAAGCTGATTTAAAAAGGCCTATTTTACGAATTTGATTTCAGGAATTGCATATTTTAAGAACTTTTTAGAAAAGCCCTACTTCAAGAACCTGATTTAGAGAAGAACACTTATTTTAGGAACTTGATTGCAAAAAAATGTATTTTAGGCCCTTGCTTCAGAGAATATTTATTTTGAGACTTCCATTTGATTAAGTGAGAGCCTTTGCAACACTGATGTAGAAGAAGCAGAATTAGAAGACCAAGGTGTTCACGCAAGGCCAAGTTTTGCCTGCTGGAGGATGTGCTTTGCAATTATCACCCGCTGGATCTGGGCCGTGCCTTCGTAGATCTGGAAGATCTTGGCATCTCGCATCAGCTTCTCTACAGGATACTCGCTGTTGAAGCCTGCCCCTCCAAACACCTGTGTAGACATAAATACACTCGTAAGCCCACCATTTGCAGATTGAGAACTTCTTTGAAATTGTACACACCTCATGAAATATAACCAGTGGAACGTTAGACTCGCAGGAGATTCTATCCACACCAATATGCATGGAGGTGTGTTGTGAAATCATCTTAGGAGGGAAGCATTGTATCACGGCGCATGTGCGGCTCATTAACACTTGGCTGCAACATGAGCCTGGCCACCGAGGGGATTTTCACAATGCTGCTGACCAAACAGTAGTCACAAACGCAATTTTCATAAATCGTTAATAACCGAAACTAAATAAAGGCATGACTCCCTCAAAGTTTGTTATTTACAAAGATTAGATTAGATTATTAGTTAGTTTAAGCCTCCTTTTACGCAACAAAGGCCATCCAAAAAGAAGAAGGAAGAAGGCACCATTTAGTATGGAGTTAAAGGAATGCGGAATCTATGCAGAAAAGGCATAGAAACAATAAGACGAGAAAGAAGTTCATGAAACAAGATCAAAGTTGGAGAAGAAAGTAGTAGGTGCTTAAAAAAACAGGACAGCAGTGAACCGAAAAAGATGGTCCGTAACACAACAAAAACCTATTCTATTTTAACAAAAAGAAAGCCTACCTAACCTTTAGCTCGGGCCCTCACATAGTCCCCCTGGGAGCGCTAATTAACATAGATACAATAGCTGTATCCCCCTGAGGGGTCAATGAGCTTACATCTTACTTACTTCCTTCTCGGAAGTTGAAAAGCCAGAAATTTATTGACACGAGATAATTTGAGGGGAACAATCAATAAGAGAGTTTTTTTTCAAAATAAATTAGTTGAAAAAGTAGAAGATAACTCAAAGAGCGTACTTGAACCGCGTTGCTAGCAGCCCTGTTGGCAGCATCTCCAGCAAAGGCCTTCGCGACGCTGGCGTGGTAGGTGTTGCGGCGACCCTCGTCAGTTTCCTGGGCAGCCTTCCGCCACAGCAGCCGGGATGCCTCGAGTTCAATGGCCATCTCCGCCAGCATGAACGATATTGCCTGGGCAAAAATAGTTGAAACGCACTACTAAGTAGTAGTACGGAGAGCAAAAGAGTGACCAATTTCAATGAGACCTGATATTTTCCCTATCTTCACTGTCTGGCACTCAATGAAGCACAACGGAAGACTTCCACCCAAAAACTGATCAAATCTTGAAGGATTAACTAATGTACCATCTCGCTGCAAGAAGGTAGTTAGCTCCACTCGATTTGTCATGGAGGTGAATGTATTTACAGTGATAGAGAATGAACCATAAGGGATACTATATGAATAGAATCCGCGAGTTTCAAACTCAGAAATTTGAATGACAGATAAATAGAAGATAGGTAATACGAAGAGCCTTGCATCGCTGCTGCCATATGCATCAACAAGGTTCCCCCCCCTTCACTATGAGTAGGTGTTACGTTTCATGCACTGATAATGCATTGATGTTTAGTAAACCTATCCACTGGAAAAATATATATATATTTCAAAATAGAATGAAGGTAATAGAAAATAGAACAAAGGTAATTATAAATAGAAATAGAAGAAATGCTACAAACAGAACAAAAGTAATTTCCGTACATTATCTGAGGTATATAACTGTATTGAATGCTTTAGCATCACAATGCGTAAAGAAACCAGCTAGAAAGAGCGGTTTCTAACTCGAATTCTACGTTCACGCTGACCATAGCACACAAAAAAGCACATAGTTTCCCAGACACACTACAAACAATCCCCTCGCCATGCCATGGCGTGGATCACAGTTTGCATGTTTCCCTCACGCTGAGCTTGCACACCAAAACTACACACTTCACTACACTATTGTCTTTACTTCCAAGCACAGCCATTCTATACGCTGCCCCCACCACATTACCCACCAAAACACTGCAATTCACCACACTATTACCTCAAATCCCCAGCACGCCCAGGCTATCCGCCGCCCCCACCACATAACACACCAAAACACTGCAATTCACCACACTACTACCTCACGTCCCCAGCACGCCCAGGCTATACACTGCCCCCACCACATAACACACCAAAAAACTGCAATTCACCACACTACTACCTCACATCCCCAGCACGCCCAGGCTATACACTGCCCCCACCACATTACCCACCAAAACACTGCAATTCACCACACCACTACCTCACATCCCCAGCACGCCCAGGCTATACACTGCTCCCCCACATTACCCACCAAAACACTGCAATTCACCACACTATCACCTCACATCCCCAGCACACCCAGGACATACGCCGCCCCCACCTGGTGCTGGGCGATGGGGACCCCAAAAGCCTTCCTCTCCATAGCGTATTTGGTGGCCTCGTCTAGGGCGCGCCACGTGAGGCCTGTGGCCTCTGCTGCCACGGGGGGCCTTGTGGCATCGAATGCACCCATCGCTATCGAGAAGCCTTTACCCTCAGCTGCACAATGTACATGACACAAGTCCATGATGCAGTCGAGCCATTGAAAATTCAGTATTTGAGTTTAAATGAACACAACGATACATGAGCGGAAAAATTGACTGGGAAAGTGAATCTGTGGATGATTGGTGTTTGTCAGCATGGGACTAAGGAAGGAGTCTGAAAATGTGCCACTCTGTTCGTTTCTGTTGCCGTGGTATTACAGTATGATACCACAACAAATTAACTTAGGTAGTCTCATCTCATTCTCCTGCACGTTAATACCTAAGAGACATTGGCTACTTTAACACGACCTAGGGACAAAGATTAGATTAGATTATAAGTTAGTTTAAGCCTCCCTAACCGCTACAAAAATAGAGCGTATCGAAGAGAGGAAGGAGGAAGGCACCATTTAGTATGGAGATAAGAAAATGAGGAATCTATGCAGAAAGGGCATAGAAACAGTAAGATGGGAAAGAAGTTCATGAAAAGAAGAAAGTCAGAGCTGCTGAAAAACAGGAGAGTAGTGAACCGAAAAAAGGTGGTCCTTAACATAACAAAAAACATTTTATTTCAACAAAAAGAAAGCCTACCTAACTCTCAGCTCGGGCCCTCACATTTTTCCCCTGGGAGCGCTAATTCCCATAGATACAATAGTTGTATCCCCCTGAGGGGACCTAGGGACAAAAAGATGTTTTTGAGAACTGTCGTCGAAAAACAAAATTATACCGTGCTGGAAAATGAAGCACAGCTACGCTCACACACCATGCACGTGCAGCCCAACTGCACGACACTCTCTTACTTAAAAAAAATCGCAAGCCAGCTGCTCGTGAGCAAGTAGTGATGCAAAAAAAATGGTTTTATTTGATGGCAATTTTTTTTTGCAAAAAAATGCTTTTATGTGTTTTTTTCTGCACACAAAAAAATTTATTAAGCATATAACAATCAGACATAGTAGAGATAGTAAGCTCTGAATTTTGACTCCATCAATCTAAGTTCTGTGGCTCCTGCTGTTCCTCTTTGGCTCCTCTAGGTGGTTATGGGTTACCTGCCACCACTTTTACTGCATGGTTTCCTTTTGATGTTAAAGACGACCCAGCGATTTTTAATTTTTCGACCCATTGTTCTGAAATTTACACAATATATGTATTTTTAAAAAAGAAACACATTTTGCTCACGTGACTTTCTCGATTTTGGCCTTAGTTTTTGAAAAAATGAGATATATTGTTTTTTTAATGTAATTTTCTTCGACATTTCAAAGGAATAGAAGTAAATGAGTTTTTATGAAAATAACAACAAAATAAACAACTTACAGTGTTGCCAAATTTCAGTCAGACTCACAGTTCTCCAAAACCTCTTGCAATATAAATTCAAGACACTACATCAAATTGGCAGAAAACGCTTATCTATAACCACCAGTAGATATATTATTACAACACACCATTTGGGGCGTTGAAAGTGATTCACGTGCATTGTAAAATAAATAAAATATAACATGGAACCACAGAAAATGAAAAATGTCCTACAACCATAGAAAACCAAAAATTAAGGGGTATGCTGTTTTATTTTATAATCTGACATGGAAACAATTATTGCACAGTGGTTCTTTTCCTTGCTGAGTTATTTTAAAACCAAATATGAAAATATTTATATCCATGTTTTTTAGTCATGATTTTTGTAAAAAAACGTATCTTTAAAAAAAACAGCATGTTATTTTGGTCACATTTCTATCAATGACCATCAGTTAAGATATATTATTAAAACACATCTTTCGGGGAGTTGAAAGTGATTCACGTGCATTGTAAAATAAATGAAATATCAAAACATGAAAATACAGAAAATGAGAAATGTCATACAACCATAGAAAACCATGAATTAAGGGGTAGGCCTATGCTGTTTTATTTTATAATCTGACATGAAAATAAATATTATGTGGTTCTTTTCCTAGCTACGTTATTTTAAAACGAAATATTACAAAAAATATCCACGTTTTTATTCGTCATGTGTTTTTTATAAAAAAAGGCATGTTTTTTTAGTCACATCTCTATGTGCGAGTAAGCTTTTCAACAGCCTGGCTGTACGTGCAACTCTGCAACTCGCGGCCCCGCCAACCCATTACAACCACAGTTGATTCTCCATGATCCACTAAACTTTTTCTGCATAAGGCTCCAACTGTCGCACAGCCTCACCGCACAATTGGTGCCGCAGCCACCACTACCTAGGAAACATGTCACAAGAAGACGATGCACTGTGCACACATGCAATGACCTCTCACTATCGCGAATGCTCATCCGCTGACTCTCTCGGCCACCCACCCCAAGAACTATCACTTTCACCAAGCAAATGAACTCCAACTCGAATAATACCAGATCCAAGCCCATATGTCTCCACATCTGAGCAGGAGAAGAGAATCGGAACTATAACTCAGTAAGCACACCTCCGAGCACGTTTTCCTTGGGCACCCTGACATCCTCAAAGGTGACGCCGCGGGTGTCGGAGCAGCGCTGCCCCATGTTGATCTCCTTCCTGCCCACCGACACCCCCGGCCAGTCGCGCTCCACGATGAAGCCCGTGAACGCCCCCGACGCTGGCGTCTTCGGGTCAGGGCTAAGGCACGCAAAAACGCAATGTTTACGACAGAATCTTGAACAGATTAGATTAGATTAGATTATAAGTTAGTTTAAGCCTCCCTAACCGCTTCAAAAATAGAGCGTATCGAAGAGAGGAAGGAGGAAGGCACCATTTAGTATGGAGATAAGAAAATGAGGAATCTATGCAGAAAGGGCATAGAAACAGTAAGATGGGAAAGAAGTTCATGAAATAAGATAAAAGTTGAAGAAGAAAGTTAGAGGTGCTGAAAAACAGGACAGTAGTGAACCGAAAAAAGTGTTGTATAGTGACGCTCTTGGGATATTTATGGAGGTTCCGGCTGCGGAGATTTATGAGTCTCGCTCGCTCGGAGTTTCCGGCGGAACCGCCGATGCGCGCCTGGTATTTACAAGCGCCGGATAGGTCGGAAGCGCGCCTACTGCCGGGCGGAAGTTCATTGTTCGAACTAGACTTAAGAGCAAGCTGTGTGAACTTGAGAGCAGTACAATACTAGTCGTCCTGCTGTTCGTTTCGCTATCCTCTTGCCTGGTTTTCGGCTAGGCTAACCGATCTACAAGTGCTGTCCAGTAAACCTTAGATCTTGCTGAAATTCCAAGATATTACAAAAAGTAAGCCCTTAACATAACAAAAAACATTTTATTAAAAAAAAAAAAAGGCCTACCTAACTCTCAGCTCGGGCCCTTACATTTTTCCCCTGGGAGTGCTAATTCCCATAGATACAATAGTTGTATCCCCCTGAGGGGGAATCTTGAACAATGCAACACACGTTGGAAATGTAGAGGTTTCATACCTGAGTTTATGTTCCATCACAAGTTAGAGATTCAAGATGATCACACAGGAAAAATAATTATTATTTCATTACCTTTTACTCTTGAAAACTTAATCTTGAAGAATGTAACACACGTTGGAAATGTTGAGGTTTAATGACTGAGTTAAATATTCAACAGTAAAAGCTCATGAAATAATAATATTGCTCCTGTGTGATTATCACAAATCTGTAACTTGTGATGGATCTTCTCACCCACAGAATAATATTTAGGTAAAAATTGTCAATACAGCAAATATCTTTGAAACAGTGAACTAAAACATTTTGTAGAAGAAACACTCAAGTGGTGGATCTGTGCAATGAACAAAGAGTAAATTCTTATACAGTTACCGCAAAAAAGATTCGGACCTAACCAGTAAAATGGCATGGAACCAAGGTACATATGTTATTTGCGACGAGTAGGCTATCCAGCCGGTTGTTGTCGCTGGCAACATCAGGCGTCTTTCTCAGCGAATCTGTGGACCACACGGCGGACTGCCTGGCCACTTAGTTTTGTTTGAGAGGCTGAGGGAAGATTTTTTAGAGGTATGCTCCAAACCAACTTTACCTTTTTTAGAGGTATGCTCCAAACCATTCTGCCCAAGATTTTGGAGTTAAGCTTCTCTGGCCTATGATTTGCCTACAATGCTTTAAATATGGTTCACAAATAGTTATTCCAAGAGGAGAAAGCTAGGATTGTGGCCTGGAGACAGGAAAATATGCCAATTAGAGAGGACGTCAGGTATTTTTTTGCCGCCTCATGCCTACGGTGATAGCAATACTGGCGGCAGCTCGCGGTCTCCCACCCGACGTTTGTCCTGAGCACAAAGGACACCCCCCGGACGCCCTTGAAAGACTTTCAAGGCAAATGAAAACTTCTAAAATGAGAAGTAAAGAAAAATCCACGAGTTACTGCTGTTCAACTAAAGGAAAGTAACCCGAAACTTTTACAAAGTGTCTCAGTAAGGACAGTAATGTACCGCCTGCAGAAGAACCTGAAGCTCCCTAGCCTTAGCGTTGCCCGCAAGCCGTTACTCGCCGTCTGCATACGAAAGGCTAGGCTGGTATTTGTAAAGCAGTATGCCAAGTGGACAACAGAAGGTTGGTCTCGAGTCATGTGGTCTGATGAAAGCAATTTTAAGTCACCCCAAGCCAGCGCGTGAATGTCAGACGCCCATCAACAGCTAGCCCGTATAATGGGGCCCACACATCCTTGAATAAAATGAATTAATTCTGTTTGTTGCACACTGGCAGGAGGCTTAAATTGGGTGTATCCAATAGGAATTACGTGTGTCTAATGGCTGTATAAACATTTAGGTCTGAGCTGGGTGTAAGTTTACAAGCAAGGGCGAGAAGATCGACCAAATTTTATGATGATGCCATAATGCAGAAACCGGCGGCTTGGTCCTTGCGTTGGACAGGCCGCACAAATAAGCTAGGCATATACAGTCATTGATCATAAAATGATTGGAGAAAAAACCAACTCTTGTCCCCTGTAGACCATTTTGATTACCCATGGCCACCGGAGAAAGCCAGAGTGACAACAAAAGATGCCCCACCCCCTTTCGTGACCGTGACCCCGTTCCCGCAGAATTTTCCACAAGAACATCAAGGAGGCACTTGAGACGTAGAGGCAAGTGGAAGCGGATGGAGCGAGTGGACGGGAATTCACTTAGGTTCTGGTAACAGGTTGGGACTCTGTCAATGATAGACTGAGGCGATTTGCTGTAAGAGTAAGACTCTGATTTGAGAGCGTCGTATTCGAGACACAGTGTTCAAGGGCTTGCATTCCAGTTCAGTCAGTGAAGGCTTTTGACTCCAGTTCGGTTATTGAGGGCTAAGTGTCCAAGAGTCGGGTTTCAATATTGTAGCGGTCAAGCGCGAGTCAGATAGCGGGTTGTCAATACCGTAACGCGTTCTCGGAGTTAAGTGTCCAGTTCCCTGTGAGCTCTTTCCCATATCCGTACTTGCCTCTTACACCAGTAAACTTTAATGATTATTTTCTGTGTCGTTTCTATCCTTACAACTCGCACGAACCACACAGAAACGCGCGCCTAGGAAACACGGTCAGCATTACCAAGGCACCGTTTGATTGAAGAAGTAGGGAAAAGGCTATCGTTAACGCGCCAATGCTACCCATTATTTATAGGATCAAAAAAAATAAATCTCATACTCTTGACTTTCAAGACTAAAGTCTCTGGTGGCTGCGACCCTTTTTAATTAATCTAAATTACTTTACGTAAAGAAGCTCACCAACATTCAGTTTAGTTTAGTTTATTAGTTTATTAGTTAGTTTAAGCCTCCCTATCCTCAACAATGAGATGTAAAGAGAGGAAGGAAGAAGGCACCATTTAGTATGGAGTTAAGGGAACGTGGAATCTATGCAGAAAGGGCACAGAAACAGAAAGCTAAGAAAGAAGTTCATGAAACAAGAAAAAGTTGAAGAAGAAAGTAGTAGGCGGTGAAAAACAGGACAGCAGTGAACCGAAAAAAGATGGTCCGTAACACAACAAAACCTATTCTATTTTAACAAAAAGAAAGCCTACCTAACCTTTAGCTCGGGCCCTCACATTGTCCTCCTGGGAGCGCTAGTTCCCATAGATACAATAATTGTATCCCCCTGAGGGGACCAACATTCAGTTATAACCACTTCAGTCATCCCTTACAGTGAAGTACTGGGAATCTGTCATGGTATGGGCAAGTTGTAGAGGTGCATTCGATCCAGGAGGGCTGTACTTCCTGCCAAAGAATATGATGATGACTGGTGGTCGGTACATTAGAGTATTAAATGACCATCTCAGTTTTAGAAAATTCCAGGTAGGTGCGAATCTTTTTTGCAGTGACTGTAATGTGAACTATTAATGTCACAATAATGAGAAAACAAGGAAGTGTGCAGTATGAAAAAAAAAGGTATGTACTTTAGCCCAAATTTCCATGACATGTTGATTGCTTTGCTCATAACTCCAGAGAACAGTGCCTCATAGAGTTTCTTGCATTGGATGGAAGAAATAGGCACGTGCACATGTCACTCATTACCAGAGTTATAACACATATTTCATAAATGACCACAAGCTCGCTATAACACTCGCAAGCTAATCTAGCAAAGTCGTAAGACCATGTGATGACTTTCCACACTTGTTCGAAAAGATTGAAATAAACAAGACAAATTTTGAAATGCTCAAAATTTAATGTTATTTTCATTTTTAGGATGAAATTCCCACGCCTATGTCATTCAAGAAAATAGAGATTTCCAAACTTTATTTATTAAAAAACGATTTCTGGGCCGCAGCCAGTTCAGAAGAGACTAATGTCCATCCCTCACTCTGCAAAAAACAACATTGCGGGAGTTCACACAACAAACACGAGGTACCTGGTCCTGGCGAGCACGAAGTACCAGCTGGCGACTCCAGCGCCAGTGATCCACATTTTCTGGCCGTTGAGGATGTACTCGTCGCCTTTCTTCTCGGCGCGCGTCTTGACCGCAGCCACGTCAGATCCGCCGCCCGGCTCTGTCACGCAGTACGCCTGCAGGGACATTACCTAGTCAGGCTTTACATTGTACCGCCGCCCGCTCCGTTATGCAGTACGCCTGCGGGGACATTACCTAGTCAGGCTTTACATTGTACCGCCACCCAGCTCCGTCACGCAGTACGCCTGTGGGGACATTGCCTAGTAAGGCTTCAAGGCCTTCTGGCTTCTGAGAGCGCTAATTCCCATAGATACAATAATTATATCCCCTGGGGGGGGGGGGGGAGGAAACAATCAATACTAACATATATTTCAGACACAATGAGAATAAAATTTACTACAGATATAAAAAATTTATATTCCAGATACATGGTAAAAAATACTTATTCCAGCCCCACAATCAAAAAAAAATTCTCAGAATCTAAAAAGAACGCCATACTCACGCTCAGGAGGCACTCCTCGATCTGCATGCCGAAATACTTCTTTTTCTGGGCTTCGGTGCCTGCTAGGAACACAGGCACTTGCTGCAATACAACACAGAAAAGTTTCACAATAATTATAAAAGATCGGTGAGAATGAGTCAATATTGATGAGAGTATCACAATTGTTAAGAGGACATGCATTAATCCAAGACATCAAACAAGCCTTAATTTTTTCCTCCTCTGTATCAACAAAGAAAATTCAGTAAAAGAAACGAGGCAAACGAAAAAAAATAGTAAGGCACACTGTAGATCTGAAATGCTAACGATGCTTAAAAAATATGAGAAAACTTGAAACTAACGGTAGACTGACAAGTGAGGCTCCAACTCACAGAGAGATAGACCAAAGAAACGTCAGGTCACACAAGGCACTAAACACATGCTGAATGGGGATGTCTTTTTTTATGTTTTCAGCCTGATTGTTATAGCTCCTGCTAATTTAAGACGCCACGATGAAGTTGTATCTACTCTCTATGTCTAGACTTTTTAGGCATACCAAATATAAGTCAAGGTTTCAAGACTGATACATCAAGCAAACATAGAGCACTCCTTTTTTCGAGCTCTCTTGAACCCCCGAGTTGAGTCATACAGTCAAAACAAACAAATCATCTCAGGTGCTTGTTTCAACCAATAGCAGTGTCAGGCAATGCATGTGGTTGTCGAATCCATTATTTAATAGTTACATATAATAGTTCAATGTTTTCTTACAGGTGTTTAGTCTGTGGTATAGTGAAAAATAGATGAGTTATCCCCCTAGCTCTATGTGTCTACGCTAATGGTTCACGCATGCATTTACTTTAGTTAGCCGTGAGGTTTCATTTGTATTGTATTTTAGTTTGATTACCTAGATGAGTAGCAGGAATATTTTACATGCATCTGCTGTATTATGCAATTTCTCATGTTTGTACTCAATATTTTTACAAAACAGGGAATAGATCGCCGTTTTTTGCTGAAATGCATCGGTGTATATAAAGGACTGTATTGAGAATCACCAATAAACACCTCAAATTCTTAGGTCAAAAGTTTTCCTTCTCCATTCAACACAGGCTTTAGTCCACAGAGACACCTCGCTTTAAAAGGGGTTTAAGGACCACTTTGGGAGGACAAACTATACTAGTTTTGTCGCAAAGGAGGACAACTGTCATAATCCAGCAAATCAGGGATTGCCCCTGAAAAGCTCTAGCAAAATCACACGGCGGAGGCAGTTGTACATCTTGTTGTACGTCTTCCTAACAGTGTCATCGTAATTCAGCACAAAGAGAAATTCTTTTTTGTCGCTCCAACAGACTGATAACGGCGTAGACGGCACCCTTACAAACCCCAGTAAGGGCAGCTTCGCAGAAAAGTAAGCGCCCCTCAAAGGTAGCTGCACAGAAGACAGCCCCTTTTCTCGAACCCACACATCGACGACCCGCACGACGGTATCAAAAAGCAGTAAATGCTTAAAAATTAAACCACCCATAAAAGAGTGAATAAATCCAGGCACACAAGATTGAGAACCCACTCATCACCAGGCCATTGGACAACATGGAGGACCAACTCGCCCTTAGGCTACTGGAAAAAATGGAGGACCACCTCACCCCCAGGCCATTGGATAACATGGCGGTAGACATTCCAGTGCAGGCATAGCCGATTTCTTCAGATAAGATGCAGTCCTCCACCACGCCCAGACCCTGACCTCCGCATGATGTGGGGACAATGCCGTTCATGAGGCCCAGCTCCCAGCCCTAGTAGGGAGTTAACACGTGGATAGCGTGACAGCATGTACTATGAAGCAAGAGATACATAAGAGACCTCTAAGCTTTTGTCGCACCTTAGTGGCAGTCTCATCTTCACTGATCACTTTATTATAACAAGTGTTTTGAGGATTTCTTTCCACTTTTTGACACCTCCTTATGTGAGAAGTGAGTAAATGAATAAATTGAGCATGCTATAGCAAAATCAAACAGGAAAAGAGTTTCTGAACTAATCTTTTCTACTCGTTTATTCTGTCACATTCAATCATCAGAAACCTACTTTTACTATGTTGAAAATAATGCAATTCCAGAAATGGAATCAAACAAGGTTTTTTCTCATTCCATGAGTAAAGCTCTACATTTGTATCATAGTTAAGACAGTCTATAATAAATAAAAGAGGGTGAAACATTGATAAAAGCTCACCTTTTTTCTTATACATGCATCAGCAAGAAAAAACAATTTGAAAATTTAGGAATGAAAACTACTTCCTGCTTCGTGATTTTTCCAAGTATCAATATTTATTGTTTATGTAATCTACATAATGGAGGGTAATTTTGTCTGAAGGTTGTTAGAGGTGCTGTGAGCAATTTTCCATGTCTTGTGCAAACAAAATTATTAACATTCAAGTGCTTAGTTCCTCTGTTTGGAAAAGGACTTAGTTTGATACTAAACGTAAATATTTTTTATCCATCACTAGTTCACCACAAATTGTGTGCCCTTTAAGATGCTGCCTACCCACGCCTTCCCTCTCTTACTTGTTTGATTATAAATTAGTTTTAGCCTCTCTTTACCACAACAATGTTCAAAGAGAGGAAGAATGAAGCCATTATTTAGTACGGAATCATGGGAACTTGTAATCTATGCACAAAGGGTTTTCCCACAAAGGATCCCACACTCTTAGAAACAGCAAGAGATGAAGAAAGGTTATGAAACAAGATAAAAGTTGAAGAAGAAAGTCAGAAATGCTGAAAAATAGGACAGCAGTGAAACAAAAAAAGATCAAGAAAGATGGTCTTTACCCCAAAAAAATTATCTTCACAAAACGAAGGCCTACCTAACTCTCAGCTCAGGACATCACATTTTTACCCTGGTAGCACCAATTCCTATAAATGCAATAGTTGTATCTCCCTGAAGAGATTCTCTTTAAATACTAACAAATTCCATAAAGAATGATCCAATCATCAATTAAAATAATTACTATTACATTAAATGGTTCAAGTCCCAAAGTTACACTAAACAGAATCTAAAGAGGGTAAAGAGAAGGACCATGTAGCAGGGTATAAACGGGAGAAAGTGGTAAACCTAAATTTAAGAGTGCATAGCGTCTTCCCGCACATCAAAAGGGCAAATTAGGAATTAACCCGTCGCCACGTCCTGGACTCTTAGAAGGTCGGCAAAGTTAGTACATGTTTCACATCAGCAAACCTAGGGTTGCCATATATGGTCTTAGCGTCTCGTTGAGCGCTATTCATTGGTGTAAGGTAAAATTAGGTGGGGGGAACATGGAAGGAGAGGTAACAAGCTCAAATCTGTATGAATTCTTTTGCTCAGTCTGGAGTGTAGCTATCGACGCTGCACAACCTCTTAGAAGGCCAGCAGTGTAGCTGAGGCATACCAGCACACACTTTGCCTCTTAGAAGGTCGCCATCATTTTTATTTTTTTACGTTTTTTTGTTCCAAAAATGGGAGTTCAAATCCACAGATTTACTCCTAGGCAAAAAATAATACCACCATTGTATTTGGGAGGAAAAGCTCTATGCATATCAAACTCTTCACAAGCAATGAAACTGCTTGATAACAGCCTGAACACAAAATGAACTAAAAAATAAAAACTGTGTTTTACATATAATGCACATAACTCCCGAACTATTGGACCTGAAAAAAAAAATTCACATACCTCAAGATTCAGCAACTCAGAATCTATGAAAATGCATCATAAAAAACATGAAAGTGCAATAAATAAAAAATGGCCAGTGATTTTCTGATTTCTTTTTTTTTGTATTTTACCAAAATAAAAACTCAAATTTCGTAGATTTTTGTTGGGGTAGCAGCATTTTTTTCCCCACTGACAGAAAGAGCAACTCTCTCTTTTTACAATGAACCTCTAATGAAACTTCTAACATGATTAATGAATGTACAGTAAGTTGCACAGTTGACCCATTTGCTTCAAACCTCCTGGTAGGTCGGCCATGTGGAGACGGGTTAAGAGAAAGTTAAAACCAAGAAGAGAGTAAGAAAGGCATGAAAACTATAAGAATATGGGTAGCCATGAATGATGGAAGTCTAGAAGGACTATTTATAGCTGAGGTAATCTAAAAATTTATCCATAGCATTTGATAGAAAAACCTAACTAACCAAAACAAACCAGTTCTTTACCCCATAGGAATGTCAGTATTTTAATATTCCAAGCAATTATATAAAATTGATTCTCCATGAGGTAGGTTAGATTAAAGATGTGATTAATTTTTGTAAATGGTCTATTTATAGGCTAGCAAAAAAAATATCTTCTAATGTCATCATACTGAAAACTCAAAAATTAACAACTAGTCAACTACAAATAGATCAAGTTAGTCTTTTGTTGAAAAACTTCAACTTTTGCTACTATCTCAAAGCTTTTTCATGCCAAGAAAACAGTTCAACCATTTAATATTGACCCAATGAAGTTCAAAGTACAGACTATTTCCTTATGACATACACAAGGTAAAAGTTTTTCCAATTCATTTCCATGCTACATTTTGAGATGTGAAAAAATGAACATATGTTATTTATTAAGCAAAACAAATTTTATTGATATATAAACCATTTTTTTTAACCTTTTTGATAATTTCCCATGGATACTCCATGGTGCGGTCATACTCGGCAGCTTTGGGCAAGACGACCTCTCTGGCAAACTTGTGGGCCAGTTCCTGTAGCGCTTTCTGGTCATCAGAAAATTCTGAAAAAAAAAATCAATAAGTTGGGTTGAAAATAGATTAAACGCATTTTCAAAGAGTAAGTGAGCACTTTGACTTGTTTTAAAGTACTCGCTAATTGAAAATTACTATGAAGATCAGTCAGGAAATGATGCTAAATGTGGCAGTAAAAGATACACAGAGTTGACTCAAGCTACAAGGAAGCCCAATGAGAATTAATGGGTACTAGGTTTTACATCCAAAGAATGTGCACAAATGTATAGTTTCCCTAGAGTATTTTGTTGACTTTACAACAAAATATTCAACAATGTTTATAAAAGAAGATAAGCATGCAAATTTCCCAAATTGATAATATAAAAAATTATTGGTGCTACTATAGCATGAGGTCTACTGCCATATATTGTCTACTCAGGTGCAGCTTGAAGTCTACTAAAAGTACTAAATTGAAAGTATGCAAATAAATGATAGTCATTAAGGATGGGAAATGTGGCAGTACAATATAGTACTAGCAAGAGGTAGATCTCATGCTATAGTGAGATAGACCTCACACTATAGCAGCACCTAACTTATCAAAATGTTTTTTCTTGTTTCAAGTCAGAGGTTAATATCAGAAAAGTTAAGCAAGAATACTTAACCTAACATGTCACATAAGAAAATTACTTTTTCAACATATACATTGATTTTTAAACTTAATCTCCAAACATGCGCATGCAACATACTTCTAGGCAAATCAAAATACAAGTACAATGTACATCAGAAAATAAAACAAACATTCACAGAATTGTGTCACAACGTCCTGAAACACAGCACCATTGCATTGTGATCAAAAATAATTCCTATACATTAATTCAAAAGCAATGCAATAAAAAAATTAAGCATACAACATATTGAAGTAACAAGTAATTAGTAAGTTTAAATCTTTAAAACTGATTCATTAGCACTAGGGATTTTTATGTACAGCATAAAACAAAATAAACACGCCAAATTCAACCAAAAATACAAGATAATTTTGGAAGTAAACAATACTTCTCTAATCTAAATCCATTAGTTGCAGAAATGCATTAATTTTTATCTAACTAAAATAAGAGTTAAATAACCTATATAATAATTGTCTAATTTTAGTTCTAAACTATTCAAATTAACTTTTAGAATACAGAATCATATTTACAATAAAATTCAGTATGCTGACACATGCTACCTAAACAAAAATTAGTGCCCAAATATTTAATAACTAATTATTCTTTGGGAACTTACCAAAGCAGAGGCCCGAGCCATGCCGTAGTCCAGGTAATACTTGGTGCGTTTGAAGAAACACCCTGTGAGCTCTGCAAGCAGCCTGATGATAAGAAACAAGAATTATTTTATAAGCACAAAATAAGGCTACTGATACAAAATACAGGGTATTTGTTTAGAACAACACACTTATTGATTTTCCAATTTTTGTTGCATTGCTTGTATAATGGTAAGCACATCAAAATGAACAATTTTTCTTATATGTACTTTCCCTCACAAATGAGTACCTACCAAGTTATTGTGGTAGATTAATTATTGTTTTCTATAGCATATCTGTTCAGACAAATCTAATGTGCTCAAATGGACGTTAGGTTATGCTACGTCAGGTCAGGTTAAGTTAACTAGACATGACCATAGCTGTGATGTAACTGGTGCCATTTGAGTTGTTATCAGTCTTTCCAACCATTACAAGTAGTAGAAAAACCACTATAACTTGTTAAATACTCCTTTGCAACAGAAAAAGTGTAGGAGAAAAGTTGTTTATTTTGATATCATTACCATTATACAAGCAACAAAAATTGGAAAATCAATTAGTGTGCTGTTCTAAACATTTACCAAATACGAATCTAACAAGTGTAGAATATAAAACATTAGGTAGGCCTACACTAAATATTCCAAATGCATAGGTTTCTAAGTATCAAATTTAAATGAGCTCCATTATCAAAAACTGGAAACATTTCATCAAAAACCATATTTCTCATTAATCATTTAGTTGCGCACATGCAATATCTATGGTAAATGTGTAGCGTTGGTCAGTAATCGATTTTCCACTTTTCGGTGCCTGAACCTAATTAATTGAATCAAAATAAGCAAGTTTTCTTCTATGCACTTTCCATCTCAAATGAGTATTTTACGATTTATAGCGGTAAGTTTAGTTTCGTCTTTGATTACGAATGCGCTCGAATAAACAGCTACTTATCGATTTTCGAATTTTTGTTGCGTGAATCATGGTAATAACATCGAAATAAACAACTTTTCTTTTATACACTTTTTTCGTCAAATGAGTATTTACCAAGGTATAGCGGTTGGTTTGGTTTCGTCTTTGATGACGATCGCGCTGGAAGCAAGTGCGCATTGCAGTGTTGCTGTCCGACGTGCTCCTTGAATTACTTGCCGCTTCAAACACTGGAGTTGCGGTCAGTCACTTACCGCTATAACTAATGAAATACTCATTTGAGACGGAAAGTGCATAGAAGAAAACTTGTTTATTTTGATCTAAATAACTATGATTAGACACCGAAAATTGGAAAATCGATTACTGATCAACGCTACACATTTACCAGTATCTATTTGTGTGGATAATATTTTAAACAATGCTTACCCTTGATATAGCCATAATTTCAAAAGAATACAATAATATTTCTGAAACCAAACATAAGTGAAAAAAGTTATTTAATCAAATTTATCTGGTTAATCTACAACTCATGAATATTGATGTTATTACAGTGACCATATATTTCTACTTTATATAACACTGTAACCCATACAAGCAAGTAGCTCTAAACTATAATTAGGCATACACTAATCAAAGACAAATTCTGAAAGAACTCTATCATATTCTTGCACTGCTTGATACATCAGTAATCTGATAAATGAATCAGGCATTTACAATAAAAATTTGAGCTTGGGCAGTTCAATATTTATTTTGTTATCAGAACTAGTAGATCAAATGGTTTGAGAACCTAATTGATTAGGTAGCATGTCCTTAATCAAACTGAACAGAAGATTTAGGCAATGAAACCTACTAAGTTATGTTTTGAGAGGTGGAGCATAAATTGCATATACAAAATTTAGCCGCAAGCAAAAATATTCCAACCAATAGCCTTTTATGTTGCAAAGTCAAATTTTCTGTAATAAAAGTATTATTCCCTAAAAATATTATTATTCAGCACCACTACTAGGGTTGAAACCATACAGGGCTAGCACTTGCTGTTGTAACTCGGTGACCTGTGCTCTTCATTAGATTTCACAATTAAAATTAATCTCTAAAAATACGCTAAGCCGTTATGCAGAGGCCAAGAATTTTGATGGGGGCCTGGGATATCACCGTCAAATAGTTTCAAAGGGGCCGGACATTATTTACCAAGACGTTTTTTATCTTTTACTTAAAACGGCAACTAAACCTGGCCCCTGCTCAATATCTCAATATTTCAGGGGGGCCATGGCCTCCGTGCCCCCTAGGTGCGCCAATGCAGTTCAAAAAATAAATTAATGAGCTCAAGATTTCAGTTATTAGGCTTCAATATTAATTAAAAACGATTCAAGATTTGCCCTGCCTCTTCACTGTCGTCTCAAATTCAATAGCACTAGTTATTGACAGCAATGAGAGTGCCTGCCAGTACCACGATATACAGTACTCAGTGCCTTGAAAACTGCCTTCCTTCTTCTTCTTCTTGGTCGGGGTGAGGCCTTGTTAAGGCCTCTTAAAGTCTCAGATCTTCACTGCTGGAAGACCGTTGGACCTGAGAACCTTTGGATGAAGCTAGTCCAATGGCGGTGACAGTCTTGCACAGTTGAGAATTGACACTGGCAGAGGGCAGCAGCAAGTTTCTGACATACACATACACATTTTGGTACATTGGAAGGAAAACATTTCAGATTCAATAGTGAAGATTCACAGACTTCATTGCTCATCAGAGTCTCATCTTTAGACAGAAGCTATACTTATAATGTTATCACATTGAATCTAGTCACTCAGATTAAATTGTTTTATAATATTCTATGTTCTATAGGGTTTGCACTCGACCAGTTGAACATAAAAAGCGTGCTAATGCGTACATGACTCTCCTTTCAATATAAACAGGATTTTCTCCACATCCCAAAACATTTCCTATGTCAAATGCAACATTCAGGCCATTACACAGGTCCTTAAACTTTTTACGAGGAACTATATATTTCTGGCACTCGAACAAGAAATGAAAGACTGACTCGGGGCAGTTGCAAGTTGTGCACAATGGGGTAGGACTCATCTTAAATCTATGCAGATGTGCCAGGACTCCAACGTGCCCCATTCTTAGTCGACTAACGACACATTCAAGCCGGCGAGAAGGGAGCATGAACCAAGGTCTGCTAATAGGTTTATTCAGCATATCTGACAAAAATTTCCCTTTGCCAGTTCTCTGCACATTAGACTTCCATTGAATTGTCCAGCATTCCAGAAATTTCCTCTTCAGAACAGATAGTGCCTCTTCATAATGGATGGAAGTCCAGACTGATTTTTCATTATTGTGGCCCATTTTTGCCGTTTGATCTGCGACCTCATTACCATGAATTCCACAATGTGCTGGGATCCACTGTAATCTGACCTGGCCTTGAAGGTCATTTATTAACTTTTGTATTTCATGGCAAAATTTCCTATAAGACGGCATTAACACATTACTTATTATACTCAACGCTGAAAGAGAGTCACTTAGAATAACAGTTTTCCCCAACCATTGTCTATTCAGCCAAACATAATGCAAAGCTTGTAGTATAGCAAATAGCTCTGCTCCAACTACAGAGTGATTAGGATTCATTAGCCAAGCAGTTGCCTTGTTCTGAACAGGTAGGTACATAGCTGCTGCAACAGAACCATCTGTTTTGGACCCATCTGTATATATGACATTGAAATCAGGATATTTACAACCAAGAAAATCGGTAAACAGATCATTAACAGTTACAACAGAAGGGTACTTAAAACTAGGACAGCACAATGATATCAAATGAGATATGTCAACATTTGGACACACTAAAGGGATATATGGACTCCATGACAAATGCAAATGTTGGAGATTTAAGGCTCGCCATAGGTTTGAATATCTGTATGAATAAGTTTCAGATGGCCTGTTACTTGTGAGTGCCAAGGTTGAATTTAACTCTTTTGCATCTACAGGACCTCCAACAACACGCAAGCACCATTTCATATATAAGAACTGAAGATACAGCCTTAATGGCATCATAAATGCTTCCACCTCCATAGAACTGACAGGAGTTGTCCTGCGTGCTCCTAGCATATACCTCAGAGCCGCGTTTTGTATAACATTAAGTGATTTCATATGAGACTCTGGAAATTCAGGAAACACCACATGGCCATATACCAACTTGCTACGAATAAATGACACATATAAATTTCGCAAAACTTTACGAGATGATCCCCAAGAAACACCTGCCAGAGCTTTCATAATTTGTACTCTACGCATACATTCTGCTTTAGTGTGCTTTATATGTGGTTGCAGTGTTAATTTGGGTGCATCAAAGATCACTCCTAATACTCTTTGTTGGTTAGTACTCTTCAGCTGGTGGTTCAGCAATTTTAGACTAACATGTGGTATAAGTCTCTTTGAAGTAAAGACTTGGTATGAACATTTACAAGGGTTAATTGACAGTTTCCACTTTTGGAGCCACAAAGATAACACATTTAGATATTTTTGGAGTTTTCCCTGTACTTGAGCAAGTGATGATCCATAAGACAATAATGTTATATCATCTGCATATGAAATAACTCTCACTCCACTAGATTGGGGGATGTCACACAGCATCACGTTAAACAGGGTAGGGCTCAATACTGCTCCCTGCGGCAAGCCACACTCCAAACTTTTATCCAATGAATATTCATTGTTAACACGAACCCTCACGCTACGTCCTGTCAAATATGCCCTTAGCCATCTCACAGTGCGTACATCACATCCCAAATGTAACAATTTAAACAGCAATCCTGCATGCCAAACACAATCATAGGCACTTTCTATATCAAGATACACAGATACACAATACATCCTATTATATAGAGAATGAGATATAGATTGGTACATAAGAGCAAGAGCATCATTGGTTGATCTCCCCTTCCGAAATCCTGTTTGAAAACAGTTAAACACATGTCCGGACTCCAAGAAATGTTCCAGTCGGTTCTTGATGAGTCTTTCCATTAATTTACCAACACAGGGTAACAATGTGATTGGTCGGTAACCTTCAACAGTGGAATGATCCTTGTTTGGCTTCTTAATTGGGCAAATGATCCCAACTTTCCACTCATACGGGACAGATGCAGAGAAGAAACTTGTGTTGTACAGGTCAAGTAGCTCCTCCACATAATCTTCAGGGAGATGTTGCAAGAAGATATTTGGGATTTTATCATGTCCAGGACTGGTTTGCCTGAGGCTTCTAATTGCTTGAGCTATTTCTCCTTTTGTGAATGGTGAATTATATTTGGTTTCAATGATCTGATCTGTCAACATACTGGAAACATTCTTCATTGTGAGTTGTGAGTTACTATCAGCTGTATCAATTTTATGTCTTGTAAAGTGCTCAAGCAGTTTTTCAGCCTTACTTGTAGCAGAATCGCTGATTTCTCCAACCGGTACTGAGGAGATTGTGCTATGACTTCCCTTCATAGAACGGATGGTCTGCCACACTCTTCCAACTGGGATGTTGGCATCTAGAGAGTTGGTAAATTTTTGCCAACTTTCTACTTTCTTCTTCTTTATTACATTTTTTGCTATTGCTGTAGTACGACGATAGTTTATAAGATTTTCCAATGTTGGTGATTTTGCAAGGATATTTTGAGACTTTCGTCTCTTTGCTACTGCTTTTGAGCATTCGCCATCCCACCATGGAGTGCTCCTATGACACCTGATGGTGCCTGTGGTCTGCGGGATATGTTGACCTGATACAGCTAGTATTCTTGAGGCAAGTGAATCATACAATGATTCAGCAGAAGTAGGCTTGGTTCCATCATATTTAGATTTTTGTAGTGAGGTTTTCCACTCCAGCCAATTTGCTTCCTTGAGCTTCCAGCACTGTTGACCTCTTACATCACATTTACAAATGGAAACACTAAAACAACATTCAATAGGAAAATGGTCACTACCCAAGTCCGGACCTCTAGTCAACTGGCCACAATTTAACAGATTCATTGAAACAAGGCACAAATCTAGAGTGGAAGTAGTCCCAACTCGTTTGTCAATATAGGTAGGCAAATCAGGGGGGTTTAAAACCCCAACTGGGCACTGATCCAATAAACCTAACAAACTCTGACCAGTTTGATTTAGTCTCATCCTATGATCCCACATAGGAGAGTGGGCATTGTAATCACCAATCATTATAAATTTACTATTCAATTGTGAAAAATAATGCAGAAATTCTGAGACCAATACATTACAGTTAGGATTATACAAATTAATCACATCAATACTACCTAATCTTGTACACACTTCTATTGCTAGCAGCTCAAGTTTACCCTGTTGACATGGATTCAAAGGTTTTACCCTAAAAGGTATATCGCCTCGTACCAAGATGCCAAGACCCCCTCTGTTCCCATTTTGTCGATGATGCCAAATGCATTGATATCCCACAAATTTAGGCTCATGAGAATAAATCCAAGTTTCGCATAGGCATACAACATCTGGTTTTTTGGTATATAAATATAACTTAAGCTCTGACAATTTATCACGTATTCCATTACAGTTGAATTGATATAATAGGAACTTTTTTTCTGATACAGTGTTTCTTTTCAATTTCTGATCCACAATTTTAAAAGGCCTATTTGCCATTTTTCTTCTTTGTTCTGCTAAATTGCTGCCTGTTTGAGAATACACTCTTGGATCCTGGACACTTGATTTTGGGATCTTGGTTCTTCATTGATGCTTCAAGGGGAGGATTAGTTTCCTTTGATTTTACGCCTTGTTTGCAGGTTTCAGGAGGATCACTTCTTTCCTTTGATGTTAGTGTTGGGTTTTCTTCCAAAGTTGACTCAGCAGCAATTGTTTCTCTTGAATGATATTCATTTAAGATTGTTTCTCCAGTTTTGAGGCCAAAGTGGTTTCTGATCATACCCAGAATTAGTAGATCTTTTTCTCTTTTATTTTCTAGAGACAAGTTCACTGAAAAAATTTCCAAGAGAAATTTTCCTAATTTAAAGAGGATTTTTTCTAGCACATTATCAACATGCTTCTCACACTTTTCCATGATCTCTGCTTCCCGGAGAACTGGGTCTTGATTTTCAGAGTATCCCACAGCTACAGCCTGAGTGGCCTGATTGGCTGCAACACCAAGTGCTGAGGCATAAGTCCTAGGTTTATTTGGGACTCTTCTGGGTAAGTAATATGATCCTTGAGTTTGGTGAACTTCTGCTTCAACATCAAAGGTATTTGGTCTTGATTTGTCTGCAACTGATGTCTCCATTTCTGTTAGCTGATGCTGTGTTTGAGACTGCTTTGTGCTCTGCTGTGATATTTCGATGTTTCCCCGCCCGGTCTTCTGCAGTAATGCACTTCTTGCTTCATTGAAAGAGAAACCTTCTCTCATAAGTTGCTGTAGCCTTGAAGCATCTTGTACATATTTGCATTCACGTGAGCTAGCCACATGTGGGCCCAGGCAGTTTGCACACCTTGGGGACCCAGCATCACATTCCTCTTTTTGATGATTGCCACCACAGACCAGACATCTCTGAGTCGCTGCGCATCCACTTGCAAGATGGCCTAGCCTCTGGCAACGGTAGCACCGTAGTGGAGGTGGCACAAAAGGCCTCACCTGAAATGACACAAGGTCAATTTTCAAAGCCCGAGGCAGGTATGGCCCAGCAAAGGCAACTTTGACTGAGAGTGATGGCTCTTTCTTACCACTGCTAAATTTGTTTAACCTATAGAGACGCAGGACAGTGTGGCCCACACATTTCACTGATGGAAGCAGCTCTTCAGGGTCTAACTCTGTATCAATTGGCCCAATGACCCCAAAGCTTACCTCTCCTACATCCATAGAAGGCTGATAGCACAGAACAGCAAACTTTCCAATGTGGTCCACTGATAAAAGGTCTCCAATACCGGCAGCATCCGCACTAAGAAACTCCACTGCAACAATGTTCCTCCGCTTATTCACTCTAACATCCTTAACTGTGGAATAGTCAAGAATGTCCTTCAGCCCTCTTGCTAGGTTCAGAGGATCCAGGGTTATTTTCTTCTCATCTGCTCCAAAATATGTTTCATTTGATGCTTGCGGTTGAGAAATAAGCACAGTTGTGCCAGCTCCCTGAGACACAAGAGTCTTGTTAGTAGGGAATGTTTTCTGCAAGTTTTGCCTCACCTTTTTTGTTACGTCCTCCGCTGTATCACTTACATCTGATTCCACTTTGCCTCTTGGTCTCTTGGAACGCCTGTTAGGCTCAAACCATGAGCCAGCTACGGCCGATTCGTTGGCGTCCATTTGTTCTGTGGAACTATCCTCGCTTGACGGTGGTTCTCGATCATTGATCTCTAGCATTGCAGGCGTTATCACCGGCTCTTCTTCTGCAGTAAATAGATTGCTTCTATTTTTCACAGAAGCCATATTTTTGAATAAGTCTCCTCCTATGGAGGAAACTTACACTTGGATATGTTTTAATATCAGTCGCAGCCTTACGTCCCGACAACTCGAAACAGGTTTTCACACACACTCTGCCTTCCTCGGTGGTGCTTTCTCAGCGGCCAAAATTGCATTTGGCATCAACGAGCGGAGTCGGACCCTATGTTTCGTGTTATGTAATTTTCCAATCTTTAGTGAATTGGCAACTAAATTTATTTCTGACGAACCTACTGAAATTATCATAAAAGAAAAAATTGACCTAATTAACTACATTAAGGTCAAATATTAATCAAGATCACGATAAACCGGGATCAAGATCTTTTTGATTCGAAGAATGGAAAGTTTTCCGTGCAACGCATTTATGGCAACGCTGTTACATTATATCTACCTGTTACCAAGGAGCACGGTTGAGATAAAGCGTTACGTAATCAGTGACGATTGATTCCAAGGGCACTAGTTTGATGTCAATAATATTGATTATATTAAGTTGAATAATTAATTCGTTGGAGAATTATGAATGAAAATATAGGCAATTTACGTATAAAATATGCATATATATAGGTTTAATTTTTTTTCACCTATTTATACAATCATTTTGGTTTCACATAATTTAATATAACGTGTTTTACAACATAATGGAAGAATCATAGGCTTCATGTTCAATTCCGGAACTGTTCAGTGTTAAGGCCATTTTACACTGACGGTGTCTGATGGTGTCTGGAATGAGTCTATGAACTTTGAACTTCTCCCAAATGGGAAAATGATTTAATTTGACTTAAAGGTTGAATATTGAGTCATTTATCAAGTGACAAGGAAGATGTTCTTTAACTACTTTTGGGTCACCAGTGCTCGGGGTAGAGCACACCTAATTGTTAGCGACTTAATCTGACTCAGAAGGGGTTTAGGTGTGGGTAATTCGAGTTGCCTTACTGGCACCTAATTTTCACTTGCCCTATTGACCTCTGCAGGATAATGAAGGAACTGTATACTCTCGCCTTGTATTTATTTTGTTGACTCTGAGTGCCGTGACTACGGCAGCAGCATGGAGATCCACTTCTTGAGGAAGGAGGTCCGGGTCCAGTGAGTAGCTGCACTTCAGCAGGTGCCGCGGCTCGAGGGAATCCGGGGAGGATCCCGGCGAGAGTGGATTTGTTAGTATAATATTCCGCAGGTGCGGTAACCGTTTTGGGTAAATGAGTATCGTGAAGGAGGTAGTTAAACAATTTAAACAATTTAAACAATTTATTTACCACAGGTGATACAGGGATAAAATGTTTCTTAAGTCTAGTACAATGGTCAAATTTGAGTATAGCTACCTGTGGGCCCGAATAAGTTCAGTGACTTCTAGGGCATCCTACCATCAAGGTTAGTCTTAGGAGTACAATAATGTTTAACCTAATTCACTTAAACTAGAGACGTATTAGACTGATCAATGAGATAATTAACTCGAAATTAGATACTTCATTTCACAATATAGTTCATATGGACTTGATTTAATAGTATAGTCGACAAACGATTCAAGAACAGACTGAAGATCGGCGAAATTAACCAAGGCGAATTACATTATTAGGACCAGTTATGTAGGTGACAAGGTTTGACTCTGTGATCTTACACGACTAGTAATCTGATAGGAAGTGAGACTCAAGATTATTTTTGAATACCTTATAAGAATTACTTTCACGGATCTCCGCAGGTATTGAGTTCCAAGTTTTAGTTCCAACGAAGAGGATACTGTGTTGTGACCGAGCCTTTGAGTAATAAGGAAGCATGAATTTACTTCTATTTCGGGTTAAATGGTCGTGATGACCAGTTTGCGCAGTTAATAGTTGTTTTAGGCTATTGTCGCCATCATTTGTTAATGTTTTGTAAATGAAATTGCAAATGGAGATTTTGTAGAGATCCGAGAGCTTAAGTATTCGTAAATTTTTGAATGAGTCATTTGTGTGAGCATTATATTCTAGATTCTTTACCGCTCTTATGGCTCTTTTTTGCAGGGTAAAAATTTTGTTGGTTTTATTTTTATCAGTTCCGTACCATGCTTCTATTCCGTATTGCAAGTATGGTGAAATGAGCGTTCGGTAGAGCATTTGTAAGGCTGTTTCAGGCAGGAAATTTTTAACTTTATTTAGGATTCCGATAGATTTTGATAATTTAGAACTTATATGAGCGATGTGCTCTTTAAAGGTTAGATGTTTGTCTATTATGATGCCCAGGAATTTACTTGAGTTGGTTTCTTCGATTTCACCTTCGCCAATTTGAATGCGTGGGAGAGATATATTTTTCTTGTATGAGAATGTAATATATTTTGTTTTATCGATATTAAGGCTTATTTTATTAGCTTTAAGCCACAATGAAACCTTATGAAGTTCATTATTTATACGCTCCGCCATCCTAGCGGGATTTTGGTCTGGAAGGACCGCAGAAAGGGTACTGTCATCGGCAAAGAGTATGAATTTGAAGAATGATGTAGATTGAATGATATCATTGATAAAGATTAGAAATAGGAGAGGCCCAAGGACAGATCCTTGTGGAACTCCATGGCTAATTGTCTGTGGGTCTGATTTTGCGTCGTCAATGACAACGTATTGTTTCCGATTTGCTAAGTATGATCAGAACCAATCATGGGCAGCCCCTCGAATGCCACAACAATGTAGTTTCGAGAGTAATACGTTATGGTCCACACAATCGAATGCTTTTCGAAAGTCAAGAAATACGGAGAAAACAAGCTTTCCTTCATCTATATTAGAATAAAGGTATTGCAAATGATTTAATACCGCTTGTGTCGTAGATTTCTTAGAACGAAAACCGTATTGTTTGTCGTAGAGGAAAAATTTTTGTTCAAAATACGAATACACTTTTTTATACACAATTTTCTCGAATATTTTGCTAATAATTGGTAGTACAGAGATAGGTCTATAATTGTTAATGCAGTTTTTATCACCATTTTTAAAAATAGGGGTGACTCTCGCAACTTTGAAAGAGTTGGGGAAGATACCTTGAGAAAGGGATTGGTTGATAATATAAGATATGCACGGTGCTATTATATCAGCTATAGCCTTAAGAACTTTAGCCGAAAAATTTTTCAATCCACTTGATTTATTTTTCAAGTTGTTTATGCACGTAATTACATCGGAGGGATTAGTTGGCGTGAAAAAGAAAGAGTTAGGTTCACGGACATGGTCCATGTATTGCAAGTGGTCTCTGGGTTCACTGAAGACACTATCGGCTATATTTTTTCCTATGTTTACAAAAAAGTTGTTAAACACAGTTGCAATATCTTTTTTCTCGTGGTATTACATTTTCGTGAACGACGGACTCAATTGTTTTCGTAGTATTATTATTCGGTTTATTGCATGAATTAAGCAGGCGCCAAGTTTTTTTAATATCAGTTTTGTATTCAGTAAATTTGCGCGTGAAGTAGTCTCGTTTTGAGGTTCGTATTTGATTTGTCACATGATTCCTGAATCGGTTATACGTTACTTTAGATATTCGCCCTTCGTATAGTAAGGCTAGGTACGCTTGACGTTTCTTTATATTGATCACGATATCTTCAGTAATCCAGGGCTTTTGTCTATTTTTCGGCGTAATTGTGCGGGTGATTATTGGGCAACACTGGTTGTATGCGGTCGTTATAATTTCAGTTAAATTTAGTATTGCTTCATCAATGTTTATCGCATTATTGTCCCGTTCATAGATGTCTAATGATGGCATTAATTCTTCTAGAACAGTTCGCATTGTTCCCAAGTTGTATTCGTTTACACAACGAAATGAATAAGTATCAGCCTGTGGGCTGGGACAAGGATTATAGACATTTTTCTTGATGAGAAACACCGGGAAATGGTCAGATAAGTCAGAAGTTATTATTCCGGTAAGAAAATCAGTCGGATCTAACATAAAAATATTATCGAGTAACGTAGCCGATTCAGAAGCAACACGCGTAGGTTTCGTGATGATTGGAAGGAAGGAGCTAGACTGAAAAACATTTATGAAGTTTGAGGTTTGCTCACAGCTATCATATTGTAGAAGATCGTAGTTGAAATCCCCGCAGATTATTATGTCATTATATAGAGACTTGTTGAACTGAGATATTATGCTTTGAAGCTCGTTCAGGAAAGAGACGTTACAAGCTGTTGGGGGCCTATATACTGTCCCAAGCACAATCCGCTTATCATTTTTCGTTAGTTCTATAAATAAAGTCTCAATATGTTCACGATTCATAGTTGCACTTAAAATGACTTTCGAAGATATATGTTTTGATATGTACGTACTGATGCCACCACCACGTTTGTTACTACGGAGTGAATGATGGCTATAATAGTTTTGAATTTGAATCAGGTCTTTAGATGAGTCGTCTAGCCAACTTTCGGTGAAACTGAGAACATCAAAATTGCTGTTCAGCTCAGTGATAGTACAAGATATTTCATCTATTTTCGGATAAATGGATCTACAGTTCCAACATAATAGAGAAAAATCGTTACAGGTCTTCCTCATCGATTCATTGAATTTTTTAATATTTAGGTATTTACAGTTTCCAGTTTCATTTAGGTTTGGGTGCAGTCTATTCAAATGATTGAGATCTGGATCAATATTGTCGAATACGTCAACATGGTCAGTCATTAGAATTAAGAGACAGTAAGTAAAATGTGACGTAAAAATAAAAATGATAAAAACTACAGGATCAAGGTAAAAATAAGGACATTCCTACTTATAATTAAATTAAAAAAAGAGAAACTAAAAACACACAGAGATTATTAGTCTAAATTGTCTAAAACCTAGTATGATTTCATAAGGAGAGCGCAAATTCAGTCCATGAGCAGGAACATTAGGGATCACAAATGGCAAATAATGTAGTTACAAGGCTGTCGTACCAGTGGTTTCCGCATATAACACTTATAAGATGTATCAAGGACGAAATGGATTTAAAAACGATGTGACAGTGAAGTTATTTATGGAATTTAAAAATCTTGACTATCTAAATTGTTTCCAGATTTAGAAACATATACACGAGTTAAGTCTGAGCAGCAAGTTCGGTATGAGCATTCGATAAAAAGGAGAAAAGAAAGAAATTGAAAAACAATTTAGTAAGCAGCAAAACAAGGCTGCAAGGTCGACGTGGATGTCTTGAAGAGGTAAACGTAATTCAATCAAAAATCAAGAAGAAAA
Source organism: Morinoia aosen (assembly GCA_030386875.1). Classification (NCBI taxonomy): domain Eukaryota; kingdom Metazoa; phylum Arthropoda; class Malacostraca; order Amphipoda; family Talitridae; genus Morinoia; species Morinoia aosen. Next base: position 14,967,359 of record CM059568.1, read on the forward strand.
CATGTGGACAGATATCAAAATAATATTAAACTCAATATGTCAGTCTAAAAAAAATACTAATCACGAATAATTTCCTCTGAGGACTTGCCGACATGTTGCAACAAGTACTTGTCTAGTTCTTCAGGTGTATTGATGGTTAGAGGTTTCTGAGTTACTTTTCCAGGTATCTTTGGAGAGAAGACGTTGATATTGCCATCCAAACTTCTTGCGGGTCCTATTTGTTCCGGAAATTTTCGTTTGGCCAATCTCAGAGTGTACATTATACTTGCTCGCGAAGGTACTAAGTATTCATTCACGCTAGTGCTAGTGTTATTTCTGCTAGTGCCTTGTGGCTTGAGTGGTTGATTGATAGCCGTGTGGCTTGAGTGGTTGATTGATAGCCGTGTGGCTTGAGTGGTTGATTGATAGCCGTGTGGCTTGAGTGGTTGATTGATAGCCGTGTGGCTTGAGTGGTTGATTGATAGCCGTGTGGCTTGAGTGGTTGATTGATAGCCGTGTGGCTTGAGTGGTTGATAGCCGTGTGGCTAATAGAGTATGGGAATTGTTAATTGAATTTTGGTGGTGATTGTCTGTGTGTCGGCTTCGGAGGTTCTTCTGTACGGGGAGAGAGCTTGGATTACTTGTTCAAGCATGATAACACACGGAGAGACAGTCGCTACGCAAGCCAGGCTGCGAGCTTTACTGCTGAATTACAGGATTGCCTCAAATGGAGGATTATATGCGGGTGCCTCGGCCCAATTCTGGCGCCTGAACAAGGGCGAGGCAGTCGCAACAATAAGTACTCGTATGGACAATCATGAATCTCCCTACATGCCCTTACTTCCCCAAACTAGTATTCTCCGGGTACTATTAATCGTGACGCGTCGTGTACGACCATCTCCGAATTGGAGTGCAAGATTAATACATGAGATAAGAATATTACTGGGTAGGCAATGTAAGTTGGTTTGTCTTCATTAATATTAAAGGCTTTTGCCGCCCAATAATCTACGCTTTGACTGCTATTTAGAATGAGTATCTTAAAAATTGGCAGTGTTTAATTCGAACGTTTACGCTAAGCCGCAGTCGAGGGCTGATTGTACTGATCCTAACTAAGGCTAGAATTGTCATAAGGATTACTTGACTTACGCTAGGAATTGTGCCAGAGAGGGCACGTACAGTCTAAATATTGTTATTATTTATTATTATATGAGAAATCCCTGGTCTCCCTGGCTTGAACGTGAAAGGGTGTCCTACGAGAGGAGAGAGGAAGATACCATTTGGAAAAGGGTAGAGGGAACGCGGAATCTATGCACAAAGTGCACAGAATTGGTAGTTGAGGAGGAGGTTCAGAGCACAAGAAGGATTTAGAAAACATTGATCATGAGGATACCCATATTAGAATAGTATTAGGCATCCTATGAGTTATAATGACAACAACCACTGGAGGTAGCCGGCATTGCCAAGAGGTCAAAGGAACAGGTAGCTACAGTTGAGGGCGACCAATCACTGGTTAAACTAAATTTAACCCCCAAGTCAGATAATTGGATGATTTCTGGATTAGAATTTCCAGGAGTTGGGAATTTAGAATATTCGGAGACTTCCAGAGGTAAGCATAATCACCCTAATTTAGCTAAAATCAGGTAAAAACTAATTATTAACATTTTTATACACAAATTAACCTAACCAAAAATCAATAGTAAGAGTTGTCACTAAAAAGATTATGATAGGAACTCCTGCTACAGTTAATGATCAGGAAAGAATGATTATTTATGTGACTCGACTTGAGGTAAGTAACTACCGAGGATACAATCTCTATTGTGTAAATAACCTATCATAGCTTCATTTCCCAAGATATGAAATTTAAACATTGACTAACAATTCAAGGGAATACCAACAATTATTTGAATCTGACTTAGATAAGAATACAAAAATTGAGAACACACTTAATTAAAAACTGGAACACACAAAAGCTGGCGAGACACTAATGAGACCATGGCGATCAATAGATCATTCCACTTCAATTGATTAGAGGCTTGAACACATCAGCAACTTTGCCTGGACAAGCTAAGGTGGCATAAGCAGTGATCACTGGCCTAAGGTCTTACTTAATTAATCAATTATGGTAAAAAAATCTACAGCATCTGCTAAATGCAGATGAACTTGAAAACAAATGTTTCCAGTTTTTCCTAACTGAAATAATCAATGTACAATGACTATTTAATTAAATTTACTAACTATCTATTCTTCAGAACTAAGAATTATTTGTGTTTTTCTAATTGATTATCTACCTAATTTAATTTAGAAATACAGTTGAGGCAATACTTGGTAATTGATGCAGGACTAGATGCATTCAGAAGGATACATCTGTGACTACAGTGATAATTGGTGCTAGCCTAACTTGATAAAAAATAAACACATATTGAAATATTGGTCTAAAAATATTTTAGACAAAAGGGGAAATTCTAATCTTGAGAGAAATAACATCACATTGAAATGTTGACATAAAATTATTTTTAGAAAAGGAGAAATTTTAGCCTGAATAAAATAACATCATATTGAAATGTTGAAATAAAAATTATTTTAAGAAAAAGGGGAATTTTAGCTTGAATAAAATAACATCATATTGAAATGTTGAATAAAATTAATTTAAAACAAAAGTGGAAATTTTGGCTTGGATAAAAATAACATCATGTTGAAATGTTGACATAAAAAATTATTTTAAAAAACCAAAAAGGGGAAAACTCCCTAAAAATGGCTTTACATTAAATAGCGAATTGGCAATTTCATCATCTGAAAATACTGACAGCCACTAGTTAGCCACTACTCATGCTGAAGAGAATAATTCTCCTGGTTAGTCCAACCAGTTGCTTCTAGTTAAATTCTGCGGATACTTCCAAGAATTGCTTCTTGGAAGAACTAGGTTAAGAATCTCTGTAAGCCAAGCGATAACTGTTTGCTAAAAAACTTTCTAAATGGGCATACAACAATGCACAAGGGAAATTGTCCAGTGGTGAAACACAAGTTCTTGGCAATAACTCCTGAACATTTAGCACACTGGAAAATTTAGTCAATTCTACTCTATACATACACGATAATATTATTTACAATTTTACATATAATGCCCAAATATAGTTACCCGTAGATCAACACACACAAGACTTTAATTCTCACCAGAGACAAAAACCGAGCTCTATGCACTGAGAGTGATTCGAGACAAGTAACGCTTGTGCAGGTTGCGATGTTGCCGACACGGCGTCGTGGAAGGTTTCGTTACGATTGAAAAGTGATTTCTTAGAGACTGAATTTTTGATACACATTTGTTACTAAAAATGATAGAAGTTAGTGAATTACGTGACGAATTTTTATGCTAATGGTTGAATTTATTTTACTGAATTTTTAGATGCTCATGCTGAGAATTTATGAAATATCGACTGAGTTGCGGGATGAGGTTACACTACAAGTCAGTCAGGTAGAATGGTCAGTAATGACCCAATATACCTGGGGATGGTGTTTTGACACACTGGCTATCGCAGTGATGCCATCCAATGGCAGCTTGTGACAAGGATTGGTAGATCCTGAGTAGTTTAGTGGACAAGTCTGGTACCAGGCGCTGAACTCTTTGTGTGAAAATTGTGGAGGGAATTGTAGGCCATTACAAAGGCCCCGACGCTGTCGGCCCTCAATTTCAAGTTCAAGTTCAAGTCTTTGCGCTCCATCCATGTTCTGCAAATTATTCTAACATTATTGCAAGAGCAATACTGACGATTACTGTCTCGGGGGAAGGAGCGTCGAATTGAACGGCAATGTAGAAGCAAGCCGGTGTGCTCTGACGCTCAATCTTCTCGTGGGAGGATCTGTAGAAAGTTCACCGTCGCTCCACACCGCTAGTGTAAAATGAGCTTTAGCCGGCGTAAGCGGATTCTCAGGTAACGTAGAAAACGAAGCTAATGAAATATGTTACTTTCAATGTGCTTGCATTTCACTCACTGTTCTTCAAATTGAGAGTTTCATTATGTCGACAGTCAGAAGTTCATTTTTCGATAATTTTTCTGCATTTTTAAAGTCTTTCCTTATGGTCGAAAAATACGGTGTTCTGGAAATGAGAAGCTAAACTAAAAGGCTACAGAACTATAGAGTGAAAGGTTTGAAAAACGACCTAGCAAGTCCAGTAAATTTTCCGTTGGAAAATAATGAAAGCTAGCTACAATTTTCTCCAAACTCAAGTTATTGAAATGAAAACCGGCTCGACTGGAGGTAACCGTCATTGCAGGCTGGCGTTACGTTAGCTATCCAATGTATGAAAAAATGCATAAAGTGATAAACATCTACTGGAATATATTATGAAAATAAAAATACTTTTGATAATTTTACCGTACATCGATAAGTATGACACACCCATCGTTAATTAAATGGAGTCGCTTATCTTCAGAAATCCTCTGTTAATTAAAATTGTACTTGCGTTCATTTAGATAGGAGTAGGTATGAGTTTTCTTCGTTTCGTCGCAGTGCAGAATCAAGGAGGCAGAAATTAATTTTGGAAGAGTAGAAGCAGGCAACAGAAACTCCACTTATAGTCAGCCCTCATGTTAATTGTGATATGATGTAGCAAAGATGCATGCAGTCGTATCATCAATACATTCGCATATCATTGTCAACACATTCGCATATCATTTTCAATATATTCGCATATCATTGTCAACACATTCGCATATCATTTTCAATATATTCGCATATCATTGTCAACACATTCGTATATCATTGCCAACACATTCGCATATCATTGTCAACACATTCGCATATCATTATCAACACACTCGCATATCATTGTCAACACATTCGCATATCATTGCCAACACATTCGCATATCATTGTCAACACATTCGCATATCATTGTCAACACATTCGCATATCATTGTCAACACATTCGCATATCATTGTCAACACATTCGCATATCATTGTCAACACACTCGCATATCATTGTCAACACACTCGCATATCATTGTCAACACACTCGCATATCATTGTCAACACACTCGCATTTCATTTTTAATACATTCACACGTATTTAAAATGCTGTAAACACCCGTTAAAATTAAAGAAAAATAAAACTTACAAAAAAACATATGGAAATTTCCGTATCAAATAAGTTTACTCTTACATAACTACAGGTTTAATCATACGCTACATGCTATGTCAGAATTCTGTAAATTTAATTACGTAGAGTATTTACATCGGCGAGAAATAAATTGCTTGCAGTTCCAAATCACTCCCAAATTTGATGATATTCATGCTTTGTGAATAGACATGTACAGCATACATGAGTATATACAAATATTCACACAAACACCGTTTTGCTGTCTATTAATACAATATATCATACGTATAGGTAATTTTCCGTGACAACCCCGCACCAATCGGGGGATGGTAATTTCAATGATCGTGAACGATCGAATTAATAAGTGCAAGGAACTTCCTAATTACTCCCTTAAAAAATTTTAATACCTACAGACCGCAAGGAATAAAACAAAAAACCCTAATTACTCCCGTGAAAGTTTTCTTTTCCAAAAAGGGATAAATCTAAACAAAGAAACCCCTAATTACTCCCCTAGAGCAATATTTTTTAATAACTGAGGATCGCGTCGTAAGTAACGGCAAAGAACACTAATTACTCCCATAAAGCAATATTTTTCAACAACCGAGCTTAACGTAACAAATAACAACAAAAATGCCCTAATCACTCCCGTAAAGCAATATTTCTCAACAGCCGAGCTGAGCGTAATAAATATCAGCAAAAACATCCTAATTACCCTAATTACACCCGTAAAACAATATTTTTCTATAACAGAAGGTATCATATCCTCAGTGCAAGAGTCTTTCAGAGGAAAGAATGCAAGTCAAAACTCCGTTCGTTTCTTCTGGTTTTTGCCTCACAAGATCTGAGCATTTTACCGATTACAGCCTGTTGCCTAATTTTAGCAATACTGCTTTAGTAATGCTAACACGAATTTCTCAGGTTGAATACCTTCCCTAATACTTGAATGTTTTTTCTTTTTCATTCATTTTTCTTTCTTGCTTGTGATATTGCTCTCAGGTCTAGAGCAGCAACAGCCGATTTAATGAATTGGTTTAAGCCTCAAAAACGAGGACAAATGGTGTTCCGAAAAGAAGAAGGAGGCAAGCACCATCTAGTATGAAGTTAAAAGAATGAAAAATTGATGTGTGTGGAATTTAGGGAACGCTAAGCCTATGTACAAGATGTGTTCACACACGATGTCCAGTAGGCATAGAAATTGTAAGTTAGGAAGGAAGTTACTGAAACCGAGTAAAAGTTGAAAAAGCAAGTAGTAGGTGCAGGGCATAGCAGGACAACAGTGAACCGAGAAACGATGATTAGTAACAAAGCGAGGAACTCATTCAGGTATATTTCATCTAGTATTTTATTTAGTTTAAGCCTCTCTATCCCAAAGGCAATCCAAAGAGAGAAAGGAGGAAGGCGCCATTTAGTGTGGAATTAAGAAAACGCGGAATAGGTGCAGAAAGGGCACAGAAACAGTAAGTTGAGAAAGAAGATTATGAAACAAGATCAAAGTCAAAGAAGAAAGTAGCAGGTTCTGAAAAACAGGACAGCAGTGAACCGAAAAAGGTGATCCTTAACATAACAAAAATATTTTCTTCAACTACAAGAAGGCCTACCTAACTCTCAGCTCGGGCCCTTGCATTTTCCTCCTGGGAGTGCCAATTCCTATAAATACAATGGTTATCTCCCCCTGAGGGAACTTATTCTAGTTCAACAAAAAGAAGGCTCACATAACTTTTAGCTCGATACCTCACATTTTCGTTGCAACAGTTGCAACATAGTCGGCTAATGGTGTATAAAAAACACGTTTTATCTCGGCAATCTCTCATCCAGCGTTATAATATCATCATTCGTTCAGGGTTTTAAAAAGTTATGCGAAATATTAAGAAGAAAAGTTCCATTAACAATCGTGGATGAATACAACGTCCAACATAATCTTAAACAACTAATTTGCCGCTAAAGATGCCAGACAAACAAGCGACTTCTTGATATTTCTTCGCTAGGTTCTCCGAAACTTAATCCTACCAGACTTGAGGCTCAGAACCTATTTGTTAAACGTTAAACCACACAAAGTCAATACAGACACAAGAGGACAAACACTTGAAATGACTAACCACGATGTTTGACCACGATTGGTTGGAGATTTATAGTTTCTGACGCATTTTTTAGGCAAAGGCAAAGTACCGACATTACATTTACACAGTACATTTTTAGGCAAAGTACCGACAGTAAGGTACAGCGGAAGATTTAGAAATTACTGAAAAATCGGCCCAGCGGTCAAGTATAGTTAAAATTACATCATATAAAATAACCATTTAAGTTAAAATCCCTTATCTAATGCGTTAGATTATCGCGGAGAACTTTGATAAATCTTCTCATTAAATTTGACTACAGCTAAACTGGAGCGAAAAATTGGAAGGATGGGGAGAGAGACATCGGCAGGAGGGTTTTGGCACTCACTTGTGTGTAGTACATACATATATGCGCATTGTACATCACCATAGAAATAAGAAATTCACATTGGAAACTGTTAGTAACGTTTGTGAAGGTGGATCAACATAAAAAACTAAAGTGAAAACAGAGCATGGCAGGTAAGAGATGCAGTCACTCCCCTCATTTTAACAGTTAAACTAACTTCGCCGGGGCATCTTTGATTTTGGCCGCCGAGTACTTAGGCTGTACTTGGGCGGCTAAAATAGTAGATACTCCGGCGAAAATGCTGGGCTGGGTTGTTGCCTGCGCTTTGATACAACTGCCTTGCTTGAATTAGACGGCCATACATGAATTAAACTGCCACACTCGAATTGAAATGCCCCGCTTGAATTAAAATGCCTTGTTTAAATCAAGAAGTTTCATTCAAATTAATTAACGAGCAACAAGGGTGAAATAAACATGGCTTCAAGACTCAAAGAAGAAGAAACGATCATTAAGTTTGATACAAAGTAAGAGAACGTAGGCCTCCTTAACTCGATAGTAGGCTAAGACTTGAGCTGAGCTCAATTTTACCACTAATATTTTTCTATTATTGCAAGTACAAGTTTTGAATTATTATTTTATACTTATTTCCCTACGAGACGGAAAACTCGCTTTGGAGGAATGGTAGAGAGACGATGTAGGATTATGCACGCAAGTGGACGTAGTGGACAGATGATTTCCATGGACGCCAACGGCAGAAAAGAAGAACGCAACACCAGCCGTATATATTAGGAAATTATTTTCGCTACATCCATGGACGCCAACGGCAGAAGAGAAAGAAGAACGCAACACCAGCCGTATTAGGAAGTTGTTTTCACTTCAAGCTCAAGAAGCTAACACTGCTGACCACATGGGGATCGCAAGCCCAAGCAGCTAACATTGCTGACCACGTGGTGGGTCGCTAGTGCTTTGTCAAACTAGCGCACTGACAAGAACAGACACTATAAGCGTAGAGTTTTGAGAGGATCGCCTTCGCCAAAATGAAAAAAATGAACGCAACACCAGCTGTGTTGCAAAAATTTTCCTCCATCAAACTCGCCCAGCAAGCATTGCTGACCAACGCTAGTGATGAGAAGCCCACTGACGAGGGCAGAAACTATCAAGAGAAGGTTTCGAGAGGAGCTCAGGAACCCTACACGTCCCAGGTTAGCGGTAAGTCCCTAAATGTGCTGATATCTCAGCACTCATCCCTCTGAGTTACTGTCAGAGAACATGTCCTGTGTGAGGACTATGACTGCTGTATTTCTCTGCATCCTATTATAATTAATAACATCTTCCCAAATCCGTTTATGTAATAAAATAAAAGGTATTCTGCGTGGTGCGAGGGTAAAGCATCACACTTTGGACAAGTTAGACCCTTGTTCGATCCCACTCCCAGATCCACGATACTTTCACAGGAGTGATGGCAGCTCCTCTGATGATCATAGAAAACGGAAATAACGCATAAAATAGGTTCCAGAGGGAACACCTTAACCCTCTGAGCTTACACTTCCCTTACTCTTTCCTCTTTGGTTAAAAAGCAAAAAAAAAAATATCGTACAACGTTATTCAAACAAAGGAAACATCAATAAAGACGTTTGCTATTTGCAAAATAAACATGAGAGAGTCCATCGAGGGATGAATGCAAGAGAGGACCGTCTCGAGGGCTAAAATATAGTACAACAAACAGGACGGAGTGGTACACTACGTAGAGTGAAATTGAAAGGAACATTATAATCATAATATTAAAATAAGCGTTATAATCATGAAATTGAAATGATAGTTACAATCGTGAAATTAGAACGATAGTTACAATCATTAAATTGAAATGAGCGTTACAGTCATTGTATAAAACGAGCGTTACAATCATTAAAAATGAGCGTTACAGTCATTATATAAATGAGCGTTACAATCATTAAATTGAAATGAGCGTTGCAATCATGTAAAATGAGCGTTATAATGATTAAATAAAATGAGCGTTACAATCATTAAAAAAACGAGCGTTAAAACCACCGTTTTCAAGTTTTTATTTTGATAGCCTATAGAATGAATGCAAAGTACGAGCTCCAGCTTTGGAAACATTTTAGTGTCTTTTGTCTTGAGGCATCGGCTATAGGGTGTCTCATCTAGCGTGCTCAGTTCTGGGCAACATTACTACGCTATTGAAACTAGTCAATTCCAATGAAAGTCACTGAAACTTCTTACGGTAAGCTGGGTAGTCCATGTAATTAATTCTCTACTTACTGCTGTGACTATTGGCAAGCGTTGATATAGTTCAGGAGGCTGGGGAACAAGGTGTAGAATGAAGAGGAGCAATGGAAGAATAGAGTACATGTGAATAGAAAAATGGATTTTTCTTCAGAGGATGACTTTAACCCTGCGATGGGTTAAACTAAAGTTCAATATTCAACTCAAATTAGAATCAATTTTGAAAATGAATTTTGAAAATAATTAACTTTAAATGTAGATCGTGCCATCGTTTAATTTTCATTGAGTATTTATGAAAATTGAGTTGGTGACTGCTGATTTATCAATAGCATTATGAAAAACCCCTCAGTGACCACCGGTGGGTCCCTTCCTTGAAAACGTGTTAAGGAAAAGTACATACATCAAAAGACACTCGGTGACTAATCATACTATCAGCACCTTATATGGGCAGCCTATCTTTTCAACATTTCATAAAAGCTCAGAAAGGAACCGAGTAAAGAGCGCAACCCTCAGAATAGACTTCTATTTCCCTGAGAGAAAAGCTAATAAAAATCTATGAGATAGTGTTCCATTTTAATTGATATTGGTTCAACACTAGGTTGCCAGTGTGATGAGAATATGTTTCATTGATGATTTAAAAGCAAGAAGCAAGGAATATTCGGGCTCACAAGTAGCTATACTCAAAATTATCTAATGTACTAGCCTTAAGAAACCATTTACTGCAGTATCGATTGTGGTAAATAAATTGTTTAAAATTGTTTAGATATCTTGACCGAAAATTACGGGACGTCATTCACAATGTTGGCTAAAAATTAATTTGTGCTTCTGACGTGAGAATATCAGTTGCTTCTTAATTGGTTGCCACAATCTCAAACGGCTCAAACTTCAAGATTTCGCCAACGGGACTCAGTAGGACCGGCAGAAAACCCATTTGGCTCGAAAGCTTCGGATACAAAAGACAAGGACAATTTAAATAAATTAAAAGCTGCCAACATCCTATTATTTACCTGGACTTTCCTCGCATCACCTGGATTAAAAATGCCAACATATAGCCAATATCCTATAATTTACCTGGATTTTCCTCGCATCACCTGGAATAAAAATGCCAACATATGGCAAATATCCTATTATTTAACTGGAATTTTCTTGTACCACCTGGAATAAAAATGGTAACATATAGCCAGATACCTATTTTAAGTATTTAGCTGGACTTTTCTCGCCCCCATGGAATATCATCTAGCGCCCCCAGTGGGTACGAGCGCCCCAGGTTGGGAACCCCTGTGCTAGAACGTATACACCCGTATACGTCCGTGAATTTGAGAACAATGGACGGCAAAAAAAAGAGTGACAGTTAGTTAGACCGCCAAATTAAGCAGGTGAGACATCGAAGAGAAGCTCAAGAGAATTTGAAGCTCCCAGTGAGTTTCTTGTGCAGGGTTGGTTTGAATCTTGGATCCTTCAAAGTCTTTTCAAACACCTGATCTTCCAAAAATGTATACCTCCTGAACCTTACAGAAAATGCTTAGGATAACACCAAGTATTAAACAAACACGTATTTTGTACGGCCCACGTCGTGTTTCATTTGACCTGCATCGAATAAGGGCGGGCGTTTCAAAACGCTGGATTATTGTAACCTCTCAAAGCTTTCGAAAATTGCGAGTTTGTCAACAAAGCCCCAGGACACCTGGTGCTGCTCAATCATAACTGCTTTTATATGTGGTATGACTACACGGATTCATTACCATTATCAAACTTTGAGTAACCTTATCTTGGGAGCACACATAAATGTTTCCGTATACGCTCACCAACCAAAAGACATGCATGCTAAGAAATTGTCGAAATCGATAATGGTTTGTGCGCCAACTTTATGGGACACAAACTGTTTTTCACTTTTATTTCTACACAGAAAAATGTTTTTTCTACACAGGACGCCTTCCCCCTACGGCAACACACACACCACGTGAAGAAAAGTGAGAAAAAGAGCAACAGCTTTTTCCAATAAAGGTCACGAATAACGTAGAGCAATACAAATATTGTGGACAATTTTAACAACTGTAAACACAACTGAAATATTGCGGACAACTAAAAATATTGAAAGACAAGTGAAAATATTGAAAGACAAGCGAAAATTTTGTTGGCAGCTGAAAATTTTGTGGACAATTGAAAATATTGCATACAATTGAAAATATTGCAGAAAATTTAGGATGTAACACGACATGCAAGAAAATGAGATTATTGGACTGAAACATGCTCTATCTTTCCTTTTCCTATTTGTATCTTTCTGCATCTTTCAACCGTACAAACAAAGAACTAGATCTATTCTTACTCTAATAACTTTGCGCAACGTTCCTGGGCACAGCCGTGGAAACTTGGAAAAAATTCTTATCGTAAGAGAACGCATTTCAGGCCGGATTTTCGAACAGCTTACGCAGTGAGAGCAGCAAGATATACGACGTCGTACCAGTACTGATTTAGGTCATCATAGCAGTGCAAATTTACGCTATTGTAACTGTAGATTTGAGTCATCGCAGCAGTACAGGTTCATGCCATCGAGGCAGTACAGGTTCATGCCATCGAGGCAGCACAAATTAATGCATCCTTACAGCACCAGCTGGCAGCGTAAGTCTATCGTCACCAACTTACGCTACGAGCTGCATCGCTACGTCAATTGCGTCAGAGTGAGTCCCCGTGACATTCCTCTGGCAGGCAATCTAATCTAATGTGATCATTGCGATCATTATTACTACTGCAGTAATACTTCATTTGAATTATTTTAATTATAAATGTAATACTTAGTAAGGGGCATGGGAGCACAGCGTGCGCTCGCGTACATGTAGCGTAAGTATCTATGCTAAATGATGAAATTCATTTACAAAAAGTCCTATTTTTACACCTAAGAAATAGAGAGCGACAGACGTCTACCGGTGACAACAACTCCTCTGACTAGTGACAACACCCCTGACTGGTGACAACAACACCCCTGACTGGTGACAACAACACCCCTGACTGGTGACAGCAACACCCCTGACTGGTGACAACAACACCCCTGACTGGTGACAACAACACCCCTGACTGGTGACAACAACACCTCTGACTGGTGACAACAACACCCCTGACTGGTGACAACAACACCTCTGACTGGTGACAACAACACCCCTGACTGGTGACAACACCCCTGACTGGTGACAACAACACCCCTGACTGGTGACAACGACACCCCTGACTGGTAACAACAACACCCCTGACTGGTGACAACAACACCCATGACTGGTAACAACAACACCCCTGACAGGTGACAACAACACCCCTGACTGGTGACGACAACACCTCTGACTGGTGACAACAACACCCCTGACTGGTGACAACAACACCTATGACTGATGACGACACCCCTGACTGGTGACAACAACACCTCTGACTGGTGACAACAACACCTCTGACTGGTGACAACACCCCTGACGAGTGACAACAACAACGCCCCTGACTAGTGACAACAACAACACCCCTCACTGGTGACAACACCCCTGACAAGTGACAACAACACCCCTGACTAGTGACAACAACAACACCCCTGACTGGTGACAACAACACCCCTGACTAGTGACAACAACAACACCCCTGACTAGTGACAACGACAACACCCCTCACTGGTGACAACACTCCTGACAAGTGACAACAACAACACCCCTGACTAGTGAAAACAACAACACCCCTGACTGGTGACAACAACACCCCTGACTAGTGACAACAACAACACCCCTGAATAGTGACAACAACAACACCCCTGACTAGTGACAACAACAACACCCCTGAATAGCGACAACAACAACACCCCTGAATAGTGACAACAACAACACCCCTGACTAGTGACAACAACAACACCCCTGACTAGTGACAACAACAACACCCCTGACTGGTGACAACAACACCCCTGACTAGTGACAACAACAACACCCCTGAATAGTGACAACAACAACACCCCTGACTAGTGACAACAACAACACCCCTGACTAGTGACAACAACAACACCCCTGAATAGTGACAACAACAACACCCCTGACTAGTGACAACAACAACACCCCTGACTGGTGACAACAACACCCCTGACTAGTGACAACAACAACACCCCTGAATAGTGACAACAACAACACCCCTGACTAGTGACAACAACAACACCCCTCACTGGTGACAACAATAACAACTAAGAACTAGCGTACAAAATATCAGGCTGTGCCAAGAGATCACCCCCAGCTCAAAACACAAAAAAGCAACAAAACAAACCAAACGGTCCGTATAAAACGTTAGCGATAAGAGCCGTGCAGTCAAGCGCTGGTGGTGACCAGAGGCTTCTGGGCGGCGCGTGCAATGGGTCATGGCGGGGCGTTGACGCCCCTCCGGCCCAGCGACGCCCGCCTGAAGGAGGAGAAGGTCTTGCAGAAGAGGGTCTTCATGGACCTGAGGTCGGCGTGGGAGGTGGTGCGGTGGTGGGGGGGCGGGGGGTGGAGGGAGGCGGGGGGCTCGCTCACCACGCTGGGGGAGGGGGAGGGGGCCGTCAGGGAGTTGTTGCTCGCGCTCAGGGAGGCGCACGGGGGGTAGTCCGCTCGGCCCCCCGCCTCACCGTCCATCAGCGCCGTCAGCTCGCACGACTGCAAATGAGGTAATGAGTTAAAATCTCCGTGACAGAGGTGTTCTAGCGAGAGGAAGGATGAAGGTACCATCAGCGCCGTCAGCTCGCATGACTAGAAACTAGGCATTGAGTTTAAATCTCCACGACAGAGGTGTTCCAGCTTGAGGAAGGATGATGGTACCATCAGCGCCGTCAGCTAGCACGACTGAAAATTAGATAAGTGATTTGGAGCTTCCATAATTACATTAAAGGTAGTCCAGAGAGAGGAAGAGTGATGGCATCATTAGGTATGGAATTTAGTAAACGGGGAAAATTAAATAATTGCCTCCCTAACTATGACAGACGTGTTCCAGAGAGAGGAAGGATGAAAGCACCTAAGTTCAGGAAACGGGGAAAATTATATAATGAGTTTGTTGTTGCCTCCCTAAATATGACTGAAGTGTTCCAGAGAGAGGAATGATGAAAGCACCATCAGGTATGGAGATTAGGAAACGGGCAAAATAAGATGAGTTAGTTAAAGCCTTCATAACCCCAAAAAAGGCGTTTCGCAGGTGGGACAGACGAAGGCACCATAAACGCTTTGACCAGACCACGACATGAGCCACCAGGGGCCACGTAGAGGATTTTCATAACGCCATGATCCCCTAGTTGTTACAAGCTCAATTTTCATAAACACTAAATTGAAGAAACAAAGAAAAAAGAAAAGTTTATGTCCAAAAACGTTCTTACAAGAAATGTATTACTACACATTGTATGTACTTAAAAAAATTCTCTACATAATTGATAAATCTCACGAGGTGTACAATAGCCATGTTAGGGGTTCATTATGTCATTGAGAGAGACTAGACTTGAGAAACAATCTACTTCTGTATTCGCAGGTGCTAAATATATTGTTTTGTTTAAATTATTGTTATTATCGTTTAAATTATTGTCATTATTGTTTATATTATTGTTCTTGTTGTCAAAATTATCGTAATTATTGTTAAAATTGTTGTTCAAATTATTTGGGATTATAGGTAACATTATTGTTAAAATCATTGTTACTTTTGTTTATATTATTACTGCATGTTATTTTTAAAATTATTGTTATTATAGGTAACATTAGTGTTAAAATCATTGTTACTATTGTTTTATTTATCATTAAAATCATTGGTATAATTGTCAAAATTGCTGTTTAATATGGATTAAACTATTTATATAGTTTAACAATCAGAAGCCCCACCTGGAAGTTGGAGGCGCGCTGTGGCGGGGGGCTGGCCTCGACGATGGTCTCCAGGGAGCCAGGCTGCGAGGACCCCCTGCTGAGGGTGCCGGTGGGGGTGCCCCGGGGGGAGAGAGGGGAGCGCTTGGGGGAGGGCGGGGGCTGTTGGAGGAGCCTGGCAGCGTTGAGGTGGCCGGCCCTGAGGGCGATGTGGGCTGCGGTCAGCCCCTGGTCGTTTTGAAGGCTGGGGTCCGCGCCAGCCCGCAGCAGCAGCCGCGCCACCTCGATGTGCCCGTACAGGGCCGCTGCGTGCAGCGCTGACTCTCCGTTCTGGCGGGGGTGTTATTTTTAGTGTCGTTATTTTGGGGGTTGTTATCGTTATTGTGGGGGGTTGTTGTTGTTATTATTATTGTGTGTGTGTGTGGGGGGGGGGGTTATTTTGGGTGTCGTTATTGTGGTGGTTGTTGTCGTTATTGTGGGGGGGGGGTGTTATTGTTAGTGTCGTTATTGTGGGGGAATGTTGTTATCGCGACGAGGGATATATATTGGTTGCTACAATTGTTCAGTTGGTTATTGTAGTGATTGTTGTTGTAATTATTGGGGGCGGAGGTGGCTGATGTGATTATTGTTGTGATGGTTATTGTAGTGATTGTTGTAGTTATTGGGGAGGTGGTTGATGTATTTATTGTTGTGAAGGTTATAGTAGATACAGGTTATATAGTTCTGAGAATCCACAAAGAGTAGATTCCCAAAAGAGATCTGGTCAAAATTTCACAGCTTTCTGTTTTGTTATTGTTATTTTTATAATTATTAGAATTGTTATTGATAATATTACTGTAAATATTGCTAATATGTTTGTTTCAATACTATGCTCATCACAAGCAACAAACACCGATAGCAACAAACGTAGACGAAGTTTATACATTACTCCTGAGTAATAAGCGTAGACTAAATATTTATATTGATTCTAAAAAATAAACGTAGACCAAATTAATATACTACTCATAAGTAACAAACGCAATCTAATTTACATCCTGGGTAACAAACGTAGACCAAATTAAGATGCTACTCATAAGTAACAAATGCAATCAAATTTTATCCTGAGTAACAAACGCAATCAAATGTACAATTTTACAACGCAATCAAATGTACAATTTATACAAGCGCAATCAAATGTACAATTTACACAAACGCAATCAAATGTACAATTTATACAAACGCAATCAAATGTACAATTTACACAAACGCAATCAAATTGACATCCCGGGTAACAAACGTAGGCCAAATATACACTATGCTCGTGACAGGCTGTCCTGCGCCAGCGCCCCACCTTGAGGAGGCCGAGCTTGGGCCGGTGCAGGAGGAGCGCCTTGACCACATCCACGTGCCCCTTGTGTGCTGCCTTGAACAGCGCCGTCGCTCCGTCCTGCAGAACGTGGCAACACCTCACTACCGCTGCGGGTCTTACATGTTTAAACCATCCATGCAACTAATGAAATATGAATGCTTCAAGCTATTTAAATATCTAAAATTATTCGAGGAATTTAAATAGTTTGAAAGATTTTGAATTTTCAAATAATTCATGGGATTTAAACATTGTGAATAGTTTAAGCAATCTATAGAGCTTGAAAAATTCATACAATTTAAACAATTTGGTCATGTGAGTCAAACAATTGAAGTTATTCAAATAGTTTGAACAGTGTGCGCAATTTAAGTATTTTATTCTATTTAATAAGCAATTCAAACAAATTAAAAAATTTAGCCATTCCATTCACAGCAAGTGATAGAGACAGAAGATTGTGTCTTAAGTCTAGTACAATGGACACATTGGAGTACAGCTACTTGTGAGTCCAAATAAGTTCAATGACTTCTAGGGCATCCTATCATCAATGCTGTTATAAGGTGTGACCTAATGTTTAACTTAGAATACTTAACCTAGTCGCCACACACTAGACTGATCAATGAATGGGTTCGCAAAGAATTCTATGCTCAATTTAACATCCGTATTTATAAAAAAATCTATAGATTATAAAAAATTTAGAGTGTCGTAAAAAATGCACTCACTCGTGGACTGCCCAGTCCGCATTTTTTTCATTTTGACGTAGGTGTTTAATCACACATTTACAAGTCTAGCGAGTTAAATCAAAGAACAGAACATTAAATTTAAGAAAAACTAATTATCGGAGGAGAAAACGAGTTGAACAGGAAACAAAACCAAAAATACATAAGTAATCTTCAGTCATATTCTATTTACATGTTATTTTATTACATTTTATTTACACTTTATTTTATCTACATAATTTAGTCATAGGGCGAGTATATTTTTTGTGACACACCTTGTGTGCGTAAGGGAATGACTGACCACAAAACCCTAGCCCCAATATCGAAATTCAATAGTTCAGTGATCAGATACCTTATAATCACCTCCGTGATAATATACATCTGCTCGACAAATAGTTTGTATTTAATTTGTAATTATTCTATCAAAGGATGTCAAAGGGCAAAATAAATGGTAATTATATCATAGCAAGAGCCACATTTTACGGAAATATAGGCAAAGATTTCGAAAAATTTTGACTGAAATGTGAACTGGCACCGAGATTTTTATAGAAGCTTGAGTTAGATACTACAGCGGAAATCATTTATTCCTAACCTTCATTTCTGATCACAACTACATATCCCAACAACCCCCACCTCCTCCCCCCACAACCCCCATCATCAAATCAATCCCCCCTCCCACCCACCTTTCTGGGCGTGTCAGGCTGGGCACCGTGCCCCAGGAGCTCCCTGACGACGGCAGCGTGCCCCATCTGGGCGGCGATCCAAAGGGCGCTGGCCCCGTCTGCCCGCCGCGCGTCTATGCGGGCGCCTCCGCGCAGCAGCGATCTGGTGGGGTAGGTTGTGTAGCTTGGTGTGGTGTGGTTGTGTCCTGGTGTGGTTTTGATTGTGTCGTGTTGTGGTTTTGCTAGTGTTGTGTTGAGGTTTTGATTGCGTCGTGGTGTGGCTTTGATTGCGTCTTGGTGTGGCTTTGATTGCATCGTGGTGTGGCTTTGATTGTGTCGTGCTGTGATTTTGATTGCGTCGTGGTGTGGTTTTGATTGTGTCGTGGCGTGGCTTTGATTGAGTCGCGGTGTGGCTTTGATTGCGTCGTGGTATGGCTTTGATTGCGTCGTGCTGTGGTTTTGATTGTGTCGTGGCGTGGCTTTGATTGCGTCGCGGTGTGGGTTTGAATGTGTCGTGGCGTGGCTTTGATTGCGTTGCGGTGCGGTTTTGCTTGCATCATGGTGCATGGTTTTGCTTGCGTCATGGTGTGGTTTTGCTTGCGTCATGGTGTGGTTATGATTGCATCATGGTGTAGTTTTAACGTCATATGATGTAGTATTTAAACAGCGAGAACCGTGACCCCGCGTGGCATGACTACACCACCACACTAGAGCTCACTGCAGAACTCACTATGCACCAAATACCTCGCACGGTATACCTAGACTCTTAAAAAAGCCGTTCATTAATTTCCCACAGAAGGCATAATCAAATTTAAAGGAGTTGGCATACAGATCGACTACTCTCGACTTATGTGAATTTAAATTAGTTTAAATTCTGTAAAAATATTACGGGTATGATAACACTAGCTTCACGGCATACTCCACCACCCACCAACACCCACCCCACAACCACATCTATAACGCAACAAAACCTACCCCACATCAACGCTCCACCACACTACAACACCTACCCCTACACCAACACCCATCACACAACCAACACCATCCACCACACTCCTCACTCCTCATAACAACCATACCTATCACAGAACAACACAATATCAACGCCCACCGCACAACAATACCCTCCCCCTTAATCACCACTCCACCACACACCAGAACTCCCCCACCACTAACACCTAACGCACAACAACACCTTCTCGAATCAACACGCCACCACACACCAGCACCCCTCCCTCATCCCTACCACCAACACCCACCACACATCACAGCACACCCCTTACGCCGTCAACACCCACCACACATCAAAACACCCCCCACACCAAAACTTACAACAACACCTACTCGTCACACAGCAACACCCACCTAACGACGGCGGTGTGGCCGTTCTGCGCTGCGACAAAGAGGGCGGTGGCGCGGTCGCGCATGGCACTGCCGGGGTCGGCGCCGCGGCGCAGCAGCAGCTCCACCACGTCCGTGTGCCCGCACTGCGCCGACACGATCAGCGCCGTGCCGCCGTCCTGGGGGGGTGTGTCGTGGCTTGTTTAGCTCGCTGGCTGGGGTGGTCTGTAGTGGTTGGTCTGTTTATATCTGTTTATTTGTCTGTTTACGAATGTCTGTTGCTTTATTTGAATTGAAATTTGAAGTCGAATTTAAAAACCAATGCGTCAACATTTCATGTTTGTACTCTATTGGAAATGAACTGTTTTTCTTTCTTATCTGTTGGTTCATCTATTTACGTCTGTTGGTTTATCTGTTTACATCTTTTGCTTTACCTGTTTATGGCTGCTGGTTCATCTGCGTATGTCTGTTAGTTTATCTGTTTTTGTTCGTTGGTTTGACGTTTCATTCTACCTGTTTTTGCGTGCGACGGTGCCGTGTATTGTGTATCTGACTGGCTGCTGTTTACTGTTGTGGCCTTGACTTCTGTCAGGTGTTCTGTCTTCTGATTATGTCTGCTGGTTTAGTGTTCCATTCCATCTGTTGCTGTTCTGTCGTTGGCTTCTTCCTGTTGTTCTGTCCCTACTGGATGTCTTTTGTACGTTCATGGCGTCTGTCTGTTTCTTGTTCGGCCATGGGGTTGATTCGCGTGTTCAGTACTTCGCTTACGTTCCGAGTTTTGCATCTATCAATAATTGCTTGTCAGTCGTTTCTTGTTCTGTCTTTTAGTCCTTGGTGTCTGTCAGTTGCTACCCTATCCTTTGCATCAGTCTTTTGTCCTGTCTTTGGCTTTTGTCTTTCGTGACAGCCACCGTCTTTTGTGGCTTCTGTCTTTTTTGGCTTCTCTCTTTTGTCCTGTCCTTGGCATCTGTCTTTCGTGGCTTCTGTCTTTTGTCCTGTCCTCGACTTCTGTCTTTTGTTCTGTCTTGTCCTCGGCTTCTGTCCGGTGTTATATTCTCTGCATTAGTCTGTTGTTATGCCGATGGCTTCTATCTCTTGTCCTGTGCTTGGCTTCTGTCGTTGTTGTTCCATTCTTTGCATCAGTCTGTTATGTCGTTAACGTCAGTTTTTTGTCCGACATTGGCTTCTGTCTTCTGCTGTCCTGTCACAGCACTCTGTCCGTGACGCTGAAGCTGCTTTCCCACGGGTGCAAATTCTGCCACTCCGCCTCATGCTTTGAGAGTCACACACACGTGTCGTATTCAGCCGCTACACATCTCGTAGTACTGTTATCGTATGCTCTTGTTTCATGCCAAAATACTCATATACGTACACAAAATTGACATTATGTCGCGCTTTCTTATACTTACTTGAAAACTAATATTTTATAAATACAAAAACAAAGCTCACATAATACCATACCCTGTTATACAGTACCTAAAAACTTTTATTTTACAAATACAAGTAGAAAACTTATAACATATTTTTATACATCATACCTAAAAACGTGTAATTTATATATGCAAACACAAAACTTATAGTATACCAAACGCTTTTATACCATACCTAAAAACTTTTATTTTATACTTATATGAGCAAAAATTATATCATACCTTATTATTTCATACCTAAAACGCATGACGCGTTGTATCGCCCTGCATTTCTGCTTGCATTAATGCGAAAAGCACGATACAGTATACTTATGCTCCTATTTAAAATCATCCAACGGATGAAATCAACTTTAGGACTAGAAACCGGTCGAGGCTGGAGTAAATTCATTATGGTTTCCCCATACATTTTGTGGGAATTATCTACTGAAGTGGTCTACGAGATATGAAAATTGTGGATGAAGTTAAAAAAAATCAGAATTTAAAGAAAATAAATTATGTTTTGCGAGGTAATGTTACCGAGAATCATAAATTTTTCTATCCAAAACGAGCGCTACGCAGATGTTAGCAGACACATTAAGAATAAAAAGATTAACAAGAATCGCAAGTTAATTTTTTACTAGCTAAAAAATCTAAGTATAGGTTATTTTTAACTAATATGTGTACTGAGTAAAAATTATCTAGTACCCGGTAACTCTACAGAATTCCCAGGTGAGCGTTTTCTAGGTAAAGCTTCCAAGTTTGGCCATTTTACTCCAAAATTTGGTCTGCAATACTGACTGCGGCAGGTATTTTATATTCAATTCAAATTTAAAGTCAATTGTCATAGGCAGAGTTGGAAATACCAAACATTAACTGAATCGTGTTTTTATTTAATTTTGTTTTGAATAAGTATTTTTTAAAACTTAGTTTGTGACTACTGGTTGGTTAGCATAATGGAAACTCTCTCAGTGACCAAATATGGCTCACGTGGAAGTCAAAGAGTTAAGACCATGGACTCAACATAGAGCAACTTTACCGAGTTTCCATGCAGGTAAGCTATATCCCGCCAAAGATTTCAAGGCACTTTCGCTCAAAATTTCACCGTGAAGACTACCCAGCGACTGGCGATTCTGCTGAATTCCCAGATGGCAAAACATGGCAAAACAAAGTCATGTGGCGACACTGCAGAGTTGCCGTGTGGCAAAACGTGCCCAAACAAAGTAATCGCCGCATGGGAACACAGGAAAGCTCACTCCTCTGTAACTGTCTCTCAAGAGCGAGAAAACAAAGATCCCTTGATGTCAGTGAAATGCTGATGTCAGTAAAAGAAACCCTTGAAGACAATATGTCGGTGAAATATTGGCTGCGCTACATGGGTAGCAGACCATTAGCAAGAACCGGTACTCGCCAATAATCAAGTTTAACTTTTTCGTTGGGGCATCTATGATTTTAGGTAAACTATGATTTTAGCTCTTGCAGGAAAAAAGACCGAGAAGAGCCCTTTCTTAGTAGGAGACTACCTGCACGAGCTCTTACTTAGGAGAAAAGAATGAGAAGACTCCTTACTTTGCCCGAAAACAGACAGCGAAGACTTCAACTTTGAGACTTCATGAAAAAGATCTCAGAAAAAAACTGATCGATCCCTCACTTTGGACAAAACAGACATGGAAGAGACTTTGAGACTTCTTCACGAAGACTTTGGAGGAAACAAACGAGAAGAGCCTTACCTTGGAGGCGAGGTCTATGGGCACGCCAGCATCGAGCATGAGGATCAGAATGTCTGTGTAGCCGCCCTGCGCCGCGAAGAACAGCGCTCCGGTCCCTGTCTGCGAGCAAAGTTTGGGTCACGGCCTCTGCATCGAGCGGCAGTTCCGTCAAATGCTGTGTCATCCTTCCATAGCACGCGCTCTCTATTATGCAAGTGCCTCGTGTGTTATGTTCACTGAATCTTTTGATTTTTATGCGTCTACTTCACAATTTTATCTTTTTTTCCCTATCCATGTATATCCTTTAAATAGCGGGTCATCCTCCGATAGTACGCGACTTCTATTATACGATTGCTCAATGTGTTATATTCACTTCATTTCCTGATTTTTACGAGTTTACTTCACGCGTATTTATCGCGAGCATCTTTTTTTTACGTATCCATCACGTGTTTCTATCTCATGTGTCCGTCTCGTGTACCTACGTCACGCAAATTTATCAGAAGTACTCATGTTATGTCCATTCAGTGTATCCATCTGATGTATCTGACTCTTGTTTCCATTCTATGCGTTGGTTTACACTGTTTATGACATGTATTTACCTCACGTATCTTTTTAACATGTGTACTCCATTGGACGAGTGCCCCACTACAGACACACACGTACTTAACCACACACACGTGCCCCACCACACACACACAGACACACACACACACACACACACACACACACACACACACACACACACGCCCCACTCACGTATCTCCGCGCGGTGGGGTCAGCGCCCTGCTCCAGCAGCTCCACCACACACTCCACGTGGCCGTTGGCGGCCGCCAGCACCAACGGCGTCGTGCCGTCCTGGGGACATAGGGGGCTTTGTTAACACGCCCATGTGTACTGCCTGTGTTGAGTGACACGTCTTTGTTAACACATCCGTTTGTACCGCCTATCATAAGTAACATCTATATTTAAGATTCTACAATAACTATAAATTCAAAACTAAATCAGTTCTATAAAACGTTTCGGAGACCAGCTCCATCTTCAGTTAACAGTCTGCAAGAAAAAAGTAAAGAAAATCAGTCTTCTATACAAAATAAATGTGTACAATAAAATCTACAAGTGAATTTGCAATGGGTATGAACTATTGGCGCTATTAAGATTCGGTTTTTCTTTTGAAATAAAAAGAGATTCTAAAATTCGTAGATCTAAGTCATTGGATGCTGTGCGTAAGATTGAAAAATTTTCCTCTGGTATTCGGTCACAACACTGCTCGCTGTGAAGGCGCATAGATGAATGAGGCGGTTGGGTCAGAGGTCTTCCGCTACTGTAGCTGACTCCACGGTGTTGGGCAATCCTAATATAGAATGGCAAAGTCGTCATGCCGACATAGCCAGATGTACACTGTACACAACTAAACTTGTACACAATGGATGCCCGTATTCGTTTAAGAATCACGTCCTTGTAGCGAAAGAACGACCCAACTATAAGTGAATTAACAGACACAATGCACAGTTTTACAGCAGGAAAATGACGTTTAAAAAGAATTTCCAAATCTCGTGACATTTTATCAGTATAGTCTCCAAAATACGGGAAAATGCAATAAAGACGTTGCAATGGCATTTTTTTTTTTTTATCACGGCATTTGCATGTGACGGAGTATTTTTCAGCCAAAAATTGTTTAAAATGAACATTGACAATAAACGTAGGGTACCCATTTTTTCGTAAAAATTTTTGTAAAAAAGAATACTCCGTATGAAGATCAATGTAATTAGAACAAATATTGAATGCACGATTTAACAAGGTTTTTATAGTATGAATTTTAAATCTATAGTTACAGAAACTAAAAAAGCTTAAGCCCAAACCAGTGAATGTAGGTTTGTGATAGACAGATGAACTGAACGTATGGCCGCTTCTAGTAATTTTAGAATTCAAAAAAGATAAACAATTATTTGACTCAATTTCAATTGTGAATTTTATGGACGGGTGTTTAGAGCTTGAGTAATCTCTGAATAAAGGTGCATGGCTTGGATCTCTAAACAATAAAAACGTATCGTCAATATATCTGCGGTAGAATTCAGGCTTAAACTCTGTGGGACAATTTGCCAACCATTTTTCTTCCCAATGGCACATGAAAATATTAGCCAACGTAGGCCCCAGAGGAAGACCCATACCGAGACCCTCAACTTGCTTATACATATTTCCTGCAAAAATAAACACAGAATTTAACACGGAGAGTTCAAGGAGGGTTTTAAAATGAGTTTTTCCTAGACCTAAAACCGTGTTTGTTGATGTAACGAAAAAGGGCATTTATAATTATTTTTATAGTTTCTGCTAATGGAATATTAGTAAACAGGAAAGATGTATAAGCAAGTTGAGGGTCTCGGTATGGGTCTTCCGCTGGGGCCTACGTTTGCTAATATTTTCATGTGCCATTGGGAAGAAAAATGGTTGGCAAATTGTCCCACAGAGTTTAAGCCTGAATTCTACCGCAGATATATTGACGATACATTTTTATTGTTTAGAGATCCTAGTCATGCACCTTTGTTCAGGGATTACTTAAACTCTAAACACCCGTCGATAAAATTCACAATTATTGAAATTGAGTCAAATAATTGTTTATTTTTTTTTATTCTAAAATTACTAGAAGCGGCCATACGTTCAGTTCATCTGTCTATCGCAAACCTACATTCACTGGTTTGGGCTTAGGCTTTTTTAGTTTCTGTTACTGTAGATTTAACATTAATACTATTAAAACCTTGTTAAATCTTGCATTCAATATTTGTTCTAATTACGTCGATCGTCATATGGAGTTTTCTTTTTTACAAAAATTTTTACGAAAAAATGGGTACCCTACGTCTATTGTCAATGTTCATATTAAACAATTTTTGGCTAAAAAGTACTTCGTCACAAATGCCGTGATAGAACCATTGCAACGTCTTTATTGCGTTTTTCCGTATTTTGGAGACTATACTGATAAAATGTCACGAGATTTGGAAATTCTTTTTAAACGTAATATTCCTGCTGTAAAACTGTGTATTGATTGTGTCTGTTAATTTACTTAAAGTTGGCTCGTTCTTTCGCTACAAGGACGTGATTCCTAAACGGATGCGGGCATCCTTTGTATATAAGTTTAGTTGTGTACAGTGTACATCTGGCTATGTCGGCATGACGACATTGCCATTCTATATTATGATTGCCCAACACAGTGGAGTCAGCTACAGTAGCGGAAGACCTCTGACCCAACCGCCTCATCCATCTATCCGCCTTCACAGCGAGCAGTGTTGTGACCGAATAGCAGAGGAAAATTTTTCAATCTTACGCACAGCATCCAATGACTTAGATCTACGTATTTTAGAATCTCTTTTTATTTCATAAGAAAAACCGGATCTTAATAGCACCAATAGTTCATACCCATTGCAAATTCACTTGTAGATTTTACTGTACCCTTGTATTTTGTATAGAAGGCTGATTTTCTTTACTTTTTACTTGCAGACTGTTAACTGAAGATGGAGCTGGTCTCCGAAGCGTTTTATAGAATTGACTTAGTTTTGAATATATAGTTAGTGTAGAATCTTAATTAAATATAAATATTAATTCAATATGTGGTACATTCTTCGTTTTTAAGTAACATCTTTGTTAACACGCAAGTGAATACCGTCTTTTGAGAGCAGCCAAAATCTTCCCAGTCATCGAATCTAAAAAATTCATTGGTGATTGTTAAACGAAAAATTGCACGTAAATTATAAAATTGATGGTTAGTTTGCTGATCAGAAAAAAACACAAACTTTCAAATCAGATTACAAAAATTTATTCCTATTCTGTTCCGCAGCAAAAGTTATTCCGTAGTTTTGAGGTATTCAATTTGATGGGTCGACTTAGATACGAACAGGCCAACCAAACTGCACACCATTGCAACAAACTGCACACCATTGCCACAAACTGCACACCATTGCCACAAACTGCACACCATTGCCACAAACTGCACACCATTGCAACAAACTGCACACCATTGCCACAAACTGCACACCATTGCAACAAACTGCACACCATTGCCACAAACTGCACACCATTGCCACAAACTGCACACCATTGCAACAAACTGCACACCATTGCAACAAACTGCACACCATTGCAACAAACTGCACACCATTGCCACAAACTGCACACCATTGCAACAAACTGCACACCATTGCAACAAACTGCACACCATTGCAACAAACTGCACACCATTGCCACAAACTGCACACCATTGCAACAAACTGCACACCATTGCCACAAACTGCACACCATTGCAACAAACAACACACCATTGCCACAAACTGCACACCATTGCCACAAACTGCACACCATTGCAACAAACTGCACACCATTGCCACAAACTGCACACCATTGCCACAAACTGCACACCATTGCAACAAACTGCACACAATTGCAACAAACTGCACACCATTGCAACAAACTGCACACCATTGCAACAAACTGCACACCATTGCAACAAACTGCACACCATTGCAACAAACTGCACACCATTGCAACAAACTGCACACCATTGCAACGAACTGCACACCATTGCAACAAACTGCACACCATTGCAACAAACTGCACACAATTGCAACAAACTGCACACCATTGCAACAAACTGCACACCATTGCAACAAACTGCACACCATTGCAACAAACTGCACACCATTGCAACAAACTGCACACCATTGCAACAAACTGCACACCATTGCAACAAACTGCACACCATTGCAGCAAACTGCACACCATTGCCACAAACTGCACACCATTGCAGCAAACTGCACACCATTGCAACAAACTGCACACCATTGCAACAAACTGCACACCATTGCAACAAACTGCACACCATTGCAACAAACTGCACACAATTGCAATAAACTGCACACCATTGCAACAAACTGCACACCATTGCAACAAACTGCACACCATTGCAACAAACTGCACACCATTGCAACAAACTGCACACAATTGCAACAAACTGCACACCATTGCAACAAACTGCACACCATTGCAACAAACTGCACACCATTGCAACAGACTGCACACCATTGCAACAAACTGCACACCATTGCAGCAAACTGCACACCATTGCCACAAACTGCACACCATTGCAGCAAACTGCACACCATTGCAACAAACTGCACACCATTGCAACAAACTGCACACCATTGCAACAAACTGCACACCATTGCCACAAATTGCACACCATTGCAACAAACTGCACACCATTGCCACAAACTGCACACCATTGCAACAAACTGCACACCATTGCCACAAACTGCACACCATTGCAACAAACTGCACACCATTGCCACAAACTGCACACCATTGCAACAAACTGCAAACCATTGCCACAAACTGCACACCATTGCAACAAACTGCAAACCATTACAACAAACTGCACACCATTGCAACAAACTGCTTACCATTGCAACAAACTGCACACCATTGCCACAAACTGCACACCATTGCCACAAACTGCACACCATTGCAACAAACTGCACACCATTGCAACAAACTGCACACCATTGCAACAAACTGCACACCATTGCCACAAACTGCACACCATTGCAACAAACTGCACACCATTGCCACAAACTGCACACCATTGCAACAAACTGCACACCATTGCCACAAACTGCACACCATTGCAACAAACTGCACACCATTGCCACAAACTGCACACCATTGCAACAAACTACACACCATTACAACAAACTGCACACCATTGCAACAAACTGCTTACCATTGCAACAAACTGCACACCGTTGCCACAAACTGCACACCATTGCCACAAACTGCACACCATTGCAACAAACTGCACACCATTGCAACAAACTGCACACCATTGCCACAAACTGCACACCATTGCAAAAAACTGCACACCATTGCAACAAACTGCACACCATTGCCACAAACTGCACACCATTGCAACAAACTGCACACCATTGCACCAAACTGCACACCGTTGCAACAAACTGCACACCATTGCCACAAACTGCACACCATTGCCACAAACTGCACACCATTGCCACAAACTGCACACCATTGCCACAAACTGCACACCATTGCCACAAACTGCACACCATTGCCACAAACTGCACACCATTGCAACAAACTGCACACCATTGCCACAAGCTGCACACCATTGCAACAAACTGCACACCATTGCAACAAACTGCACACTATTGCAACAAACTGCACACCATTGCCACAAACTGCACACCATTGCCACAAACTGCACACCATTGCAACAAACTGCACACCATTGCCACAAACTGCACACCGTTGCCACAAACTGCACACCATTGCAACAAACTGCACACCATTGCCACAAACTGCACACCATTGCCAAAAACTGCACACCATTGCAAAAAACTGCACACCATTGCCACAAACTGCACACCATTGCCACAAACTGCACACCATTGCCACAAACTGCACACCATTGCAAAAAACTGCACACCATTGCCACAAACTGCACACCATTGCAACAAACTGCACACAATTGCAACAAACTGCACACCATTGCAACAAACTGCACACCATTGCAACAAACTGCACACCATTGCCACAAACTGCACACCATTGCCACAAACTGCACACCATTGCAACAAACTGCACACCATTGCAACAAACTGCACACCATTGCAACAAACTGCACACCATTGCAACAAACTGCACACCATTGCAACAAACTGCACACCATTGCAACAAACTGCACACCATTGCCACAAACTGCACACCATTGCCACAAACTGCACACCATTGCAACAAACTGCACACCATTGCAACAAACTGCACACCATTGCAACAAACCGCACACCATTGCAATAAACTGCACACCAATGCAACAAACTGCACACCATTGCAACAAACTGCACACCATTGCAACAAACTGCACACCATTGCAACAAACTGCACACCATTGCAACAAACTGCACACCATTGCAACAAACTGCACACCATTGCCACAAACTGCACACCATTGCCACAAACTGCACACCATTGCAACAAACTGCACACCGTTGCAACAAACTGCACACCATTGCAACAAACTGCACACCATTGCAACAAACTGCACACCATTGCAACAAACTGCACACCATTGCCACAAACTGCACACCATTGCAACAAACTGCACACCATTGCAAGAAACTGCACACCATTGCCACAAACTGCACACCATTGCAACAAACTGCACACCATTGCAACAAACTGCACACCATTGCCACAAACTGCACACCATTGCAACAAACTGCACACAATTACAACAAACTGCACACCATTGCAACAAACTGCATACCATTGCAACAAACTGCACACCATTGCCACAAACTGCACACCATTGCCACAAACTGCACACCATTGCCACAAACTGCACACAATTGCAACAAACTGCACACAATTGCAACAAACTGCACACCATTGCAACAAACTGCACACCATTGCCACAAACTGCACACCATTGCCACAAACTGCACACCATTGCCACAAACTGCACACCATTGCCACAAACTGCACACAATTGCAACAAACTGCACACCATTGCAACAAACTGCACACTATTGCCATAAACTGCACACAATTGCAACAAACTGCACACAATTGCAACAAACTGCACACCATTGCCACAAACTGCACACCATTGCCACAAACTGCACACCATTGCCACAAACTGTACACCATGGCAACAAACTACACATCATGGCAACAAACTATACACCATGGCAACAAACTACACAACATGGCAACAAACTACACACCATGGCAACAAAATACACACCATAGCAACCAACTACACACTATGGCAACAAACTACACACCATGGCAACAAACTACACACCATGGTAACAAACTACACACCATAGTAACAAACTACACACCATGACAACAAACTACAAACCATGGCAACAAACTACACACCATAGAAACAAACTACACACTATGACAAAAAAATACACACCAAGGCAACAAACTACACACCATGGCAACAAACTACACACCATGGCAACAAACTACACACCATGGCAACAAACTACACACCATGGCAACAAACTACACACCATGGCAACAAACTACACACCATGGCAACAAACTATACACCATGGCAACAAACTACCCACCATGACAACAAACTATACACCATGGCAACAAACTACACACCATGGCAACAAACTATACACCATTGCAACAAACTATACACCATTGCAACAAACTATACACCATGGCAACAAACTACCCACCATGACAACAAACTATACACCATAGCAACAAACTACACACCATGACAACAAACTATACACCATGGCAACAAACTCCACACCGTGGCAACAAACTATACACCATGGCAACAATTTACCCACCATGACAACAAACTATACACCATGGCAACAAATTCCACACCGTGGCAACAAACTATACACCATTGCAACAAACTATACACCATGACAACAAACTATACACCATGGCAACAAATTCTACACCGTGGCAACAAACTATACACCATTGCAACAAACTATACACCATTGCAACAAACTATACACCATTGCAACAAACTATACACCATGGCAACAAATTCCACACCGTGGCAACAAACTATACACCATTGCAACAAACTATACACCATGACAACAAACTATACACCATGGCAACAAATTCTACACCGTGGCAACAAACTATACACCATTGCAACAAACTATACACCATTGCAACAAACTATACACCATTGCAACAAACTATACACCATTGCAACAAACTATACACCATGACAACAAACTATCCACCATGGCAACAAATTCTACACCGTGGCAACAAACTATACACCATTGCAACAAACTATACACCATTGCAACAAACTATACACCATTGCAACAAACTATACACCATTGCAACGAACTATACACCATTGCAACAAACTATACACCATGGCAACAAATTCCACACCGTGGCAACAAACTATACACCATTGCAACAAACTATACACCATGACAACAAACTATACACCATGGCAACAAATTCTACACCGTGGCAACAAACTATACACCATTGCAACAAACTATACACCATTGCAACAAACTATACACCATTGCAACAAACTATACACCATTGCAACAAACTATACACCATGACAACAAACTATCCACCATGGCAACAAATTCTACACCGTGGCAACAAACTACACACCATGGCAACAAACTGCACAGCATTGCAACAAACTGCACAGCATTGCAACAAACTATACACCATTGCAACAAACTGCACACCATTGCAACAAACTGCACAGCATTGCAACAAACTGCACACCATGGCAACAAACTGCACAGCATTGCAACAAACTATACACCATTGCAACAAACTGCACAGCATTGCAACAAACTGCACACCATGGCAACAAACTGCACAGCATTGCAACAAACTATACACCATTGCAACAAACTGCACAGTATTGCAACAAACTATACACCATTGCAACAAACTGCACAGCATTGCAACAAACTATACACCATTGCAACAAACTGCACACCATTGCAACAAACTGCACACCATGGCAACAAACTGCACAGCATTGCAACAAACTATACACCATTGCAACAAACTGCACAGCATTGCAACAAACTATACACCATCGCAACAAACTGCACACCATGGCAACAAACTGCACACCATGGCAACAAACTGCACAGCATTGCAACAAACTATACACCATTGCAACAAACTGCACACCATTGCAACAAACTATACACCATTGCAACAAACTGCACAGCATTGCAACAAACTGCACACCATTGCAACAAACTATACACCATTGCAACAAACTGCACACCATGGCAACAAACTGCACAGCATTGCAACAAACTGCACACCATGGCAACAAACTATACACCATTGCAACAAACTGCACACCATTGCAACAAACTGCACAGCATTGCAACAAACTGCACACCATTGCAACAAACTATTTACCATTGCAACAAACTACACACCATTGCAACAAACTATACACCATTGCAACAAACTGCACAGCATTGCAACAAACTGCACACCATTGCAACAAACTATACACCATTGCAACAAACTGCACACCATGGCAACAAACTATACACCATTGCAACAAACTGCACAGCATTGCAACAAACTGCACACCATTGCAACAAACTATACACTATTGCAACAAACTGCACACCATGGCAACAAACTGCACAGCATTGCAACAAACTATACACCATTGCAACAAACTGCACACCATTGCAACAAACTATACACCATTGCAACAAACTGCACAGCATTGCAACAAACTGCACACCATTGCAACAAACTGCACACCATTGCAACAAACTGCACACCATTGCCACAAACTGCACACCATTGCAACAAACTATACACCATTGCAACAAACTGCACACCATTGCAACAAACTATACACCATTGCAACAAACTGCACACCATTGCAACAAACTGCACACCATTGCAACAAACTATACACCATTGCCACAAACTGCACACCATTGCAACAAACTATACACCATTGCAACAAACTGCACACCATTGCAACAAACTATACACCATTGCAACAAACTATACACCATTGCAACAAACTGCACACCATTGCAACAAACTGCACACCATTGCAACAAACTGCACACCATTGCAACAAACTGCACACCATTGCAACAAACTATACACCATTGCAACAAACTGCACAGCATTGCAACAAACTATACACCATTGCAACAAACTACACACCATGGCAACAAACTGCACAGCATTGCAACAAACTGCACAGCATTGCAACAAACTATACACCATGGCAACACACTACATACCATCGCAACAAACTACACACCATGGCAACAAACTGCACAGCATTGCAACAAACTATACACCATGACAACACACTACATACCATCGCAACAAACTACACACCATGGCAACA
The DNA here is from genome assembly GCA_030386875.1 of Morinoia aosen. Lineage (NCBI taxonomy): Eukaryota > Metazoa > Arthropoda > Malacostraca > Amphipoda > Talitridae > Morinoia > Morinoia aosen. The sequence continues at coordinate 15,001,039 of CM059568.1, forward strand.
AACTGCACACCATTGCAACAAACTATACACCATTGCAACAAACTATACACCATTGCAACAAACTACACACCATTGCAACAAACTATACACCATTGCAACAAACTGCACAGCATTGCAACAAACTATACACCATTGCAACAAACTATACACCATGGCAACAAACTGCACAGCATTGCAACAAACTATACACCATTGCAACAAACTGCACACCATTGCAACAAACTGCACAGCATTGCAACAAACTGCACACCATGACAACAAACTGCACAGCATTGCAACAAACTATACAACATTGCAACAAACTGCACAGCATTGCAACAAACTATACACCATTGCCACAAACTGCACAGCATTGCAACAAACTGCACACCATGGCAACAAACTGCACAGCATTGCAACAAACTATACACCATTGCAACAAACTGCACACCATGGCAACAAACTGCACAGCATTGCAACAAACTATACACCATTGCAACAAACTGCACACCATGGCAACAAACTATACACCATTGCAACAAACTGCACACCATTGCAACAAACTGCACAGCATTGCAACAAACTATACACCATTGCCACAAACTGCACAGCATTGCAACAAACTGCACACCATGGCAACAAACTGCACAGCATTGCAACAAACTATACACCATTGCAACAAACTGCACACCATGGCAACAAACTGCACAGCATTGCAACAAACTATACACCATTGCAACAAACTGCACACCATTGCAACAAACTGCACACCATTGCAACAAACTATACACCATTGCAACAAACTGCACAGCATTGCAACAAACTATACACCATTGCAACAAACTGCACACCATGGCAACAAACTGCACAGCATTGCAACAAACTATACACCATTGCAACAAACTGCACACCATGGCAACAAACTGCACAGCATTGCAACAAACTATACACCATTGCAACAAACTGCACACCATGGCAACAAACTGCACAGCATTGCAACAAACTATACACCATTGCAACAAACTGCACAGCATTGCAACAAACTATACACCATTGCAACAAACTGCACAGCATTGCAACAAACTATACACCATTGCAACAAACTATACACCATTGCAACAAACTGCACACCATTGCAACAAACTGCACACCATGGCAACAAACTGCACAGCATTGCAACAAACTATACACCATTGCAACAAACTGCACAGCATTGCAACAAACTATACACCATCGCAACAAACTGCACACCATGGCAACAAACTGCACACCATGGCAACAAACTGCACACCATGGCAACAAACTGCACACCATGGCAACAAACTGCACAGCATTGCAACAAACTATACACCATTGCAACAAACTGCACACCATTGCAACAAACTATACACCATTGCAACAAACTGCACAGCATTGCAACAAACTGCACACCATTGCAACAAACTATACACCATTGCAACAAACTGCACACCATGGCAACAAACTGCACAGCATTGCAACAAACTGCACACCATGGCAACAAACTATACACCATTGCCACAAACTGCACAGCATTGCAACAAACTGCACACCATGGCAACAAACTATACACCATTGCAACAAACTGCACACCATTGCAACAAACTGCACAGCATTGCAACAAACTGCACACCATTGCAACAAACTATACACCATTGCAACAAACTGCACACCATTGCAACAAACTATACACCATTGCAACAAACTGCACAGCATTGCAACAAACTGCACACCATTGCAACAAACTATACACCATTGCAACAAACTGCACACCATGGCAACAAACTATGCACCATTGCAACAAACTGCACAGCATTGCAACAAACTGCACACAATTGCAACAAACTATACACCATTGCAACAAACTGCACACCATGGCAACAAACTGCACAGCATTGCAACAAACTATACACCATTGCAACAAACTGCACACCATTGCAACAAACTATACACCATTGCAACAAACTGCACACCATTGCAACAAACTGCACACCATTGCAACAAACTATACACCATTGCAACAAACTGCACAGCATTGCAACAAACTATACACCATTGCAACAAACTACACAGCATTGCAACAAACTGCACACCATTGCAACAAACTATACACCATGGCAACAAACTGCACAGCATTGCAACAAACTGCACAGCATTGCAACAAACTATACACCATGGCAACACACTACATACCATCGCAACAAACTACACACCATGGCAACAAACTGCACAGCATTGCAACAAACTATACACCATGGCAACACACTACATACCATCGCAACAAACTACACACCATGGCAACAAACTGCACACCATTGCAACAAACTATACACCATTGCAACAAACTGCACAGCATTGCAACAAACTGCACACCATTGCAACAAACTGCACAGCATTGCAACAAACTGCACACCATTGCAACAAACTATACACCATTGCAACAAACTGCACAGCATTGCAACAAACTGCACACCATTGCAACAAACTATACACCATTGCAACAAACTGCACACCATTGCAACAAACTATACACCATTGCAACAAACTGCACAGCATTGCAACAAACTGCACACCATTGCAACAAACTATACACCATTGCAACAAACTGCACACCATTGCAACAAACTATACACCATTGCAACAAACTGCACAGCATTGCAACAAACTGCACACCATTGCAACAAACTATACACCATTGCAACAAACTGCACACCATTGCAACAAACTATACACCATTGCAACAAACTGCACAGCATTGCAACAAACTGCACAGCATTGCAACAAACTATACACCATGGCAACACACTACATACCATCGCAACAAACTACACACCATGGCAACAAACTGCACACCATTGCAACAAACTATACACCATTGCAACAAACTGCACAGCATTGCAACAAACTGCACACCATTGCAACAAACTGCACAGCATTGCAACAAACTGCACACCATTGCAACAAACTATACACCATTGCAACAAACTGCACAGCATTGCAACAAACTGCACACCATTGCAACAAACTATACACCATTGCAACAAACTGCACACCATTGCAACAAACTATACACCATTGCAACAAACTGCACAGCATTGCAACAAACTGCACACCATTGCAACAAACTATACACCATTGCAACAAACTGCACACCATTGCAACAAACTATACACCATTGCAACAAACTGCACAGCATTGCAACAAACTATACACCATTGCAACAAACTATACACCATTGCAACAAAATATACACCATTGCAACAAACTATACACCATTGCAACAAACTATACACCATTGCAACAAACTATACACCATTGCAACAAACTATACACCATTGCAACAAACTATACACCATTGCAACAAACTATACACCATTGCAACAAACTATACACCATTGCAACAAACTATACACCATTGCAACAAACTATACACCATTGCAACAAACTACACAGCATTGCAACAAACTGCACACCATTGCAACAAACTATACACCATGGCAACAAACTGCACAGCATTGCAACAAACTGCACAGCATTGCAACAAACTATACACCATGGTAACACACTACATACCATCGCAACAAACTACACACCATGGCAACAAACTGCACAGCATTGCAACAAACTATACACCATGGCAACACACTACATACCATCGCAACAAACTACACACCATGGCAACAAACTACACACCATGGCAACAAACTACACACCATGGCAACAAACTACACACCATGGCAACAAACTACACACCATGGCAACAAACTACACACCATGGCAACAAACTATACACCATGGCAACAAACTACCCACCATGACAACAAACTATACACCATGGCAACAAACTACACACCATGGCAACAAACTATACACCATTGCAACAAACTATACACCATTGCAACAAACTATACACCATGGCAACAAACTACCCACCATGACAACAAACTATACACCATAGCAACAAACTACACACCATGACAACAAACTATACACCATGGCAACAAACTCCACACCGTTGCAACAAACTATACACCATGGCAACAATTTACCCACCATGACAACAAACTATACACCATGGCAACAAATTCCACACCGTGGCAACAAACTATACACCATTGCAACAAACTATACACCATGACAACAAACTATACACCATGGCAACAAATTCTACACCGTGGCAACAAACTATACACCATTGCAACAAACTATACACCATTGCAACAAACTATACACCATTGCAACAAACTATACACCATTGCAACAAACTATACACCATGGCAACAAATTCCACACCGTGGCAACAAACTATACATCATTGCAACAAACTATACACCATGACAACAAACTATACACCATGGCAACAAATTCTACACCGTGGCAACAAACTATACACCATTGCAACAAACTATACACCATTGCAACAAACTATACACCATTGCAACAAACTATACACCATTGCAACAAACTATACACCATTGCAACAAACTATACACCATTGCAACAAACTATACACCATGGCAACAAATTCCACACCGTGGCAACAAACTATACACCATTGCAACAAACTATACACCATGACAACAAACTATACACCATGGCAACAAATTCTACACCGTGGCAACAAACTATACACCATTGCAACAAACTATACACCATTGCAACAAACTATACACCATTGCAACAAACTATACACCATTGCAACAAACTATACACCATGACAACAAACTATCCACCATGGCAACAAATTCTACACCGTGGCAACAAACTACACACCATGGCAACAAACTGCACAGCATTGCAACAAACTGCACAGCATTGCAACAAACTATACACCATTGCAACAAACTGCACACCATTGCAACAAACTGCACAGCATTGCAACAAACTGCACACCATGGCAACAAACTGCACAGCATTGCAACAAACTATACACCATTGCAACAAACTGCACAGCATTGCAACAAACTGCACACCATGGCAACAAACTGCACAGCATTGCAACAAACTATACACCATTGCAACAAACTGCACAGCATTGCAACAAACTATACACCATTGCAACAAACTGCACAGCATTGCAACAAACTATACACCATTGCAACAAACTATACACCATTGCAACAAACTGCACACCATTGCAACAAACTGCACACCATGGCAACAAACTGCACAGCATTGCAACAAACTATACACCATTGCAACAAACTGCACAGCATTGCAACAAACTATACACCATCGCAACAAACTGCACACCATGGCAACAAACTGCACACCATGGCAACAAACTGCACAGCATTGCAACAAACTATACACCATTGCAACAAACTGCACACCATTGCAACAAACTATACACCATTGCAACAAACTGCACAGCATTGCAACAAACTGCACACCATTGCAACAAACTATACACCATTGCAACAAACTGCACACCATGGCAACAAACTGCACAGCATTGCAACAAACTGCACACCATGGCAACAAACTATACACCATTGCAACAAACTGCACACCATTGCAACAAACTGCACAGCATTGCAACAAACTGCACACCATTGCAACAAACTATTTACCATTGCAACAAACTACACACCATTGCAACAAACTATACACCATTGCAACAAACTGCACAGCATTGCAACAAACTGCACACCATTGCAACAAACTATACACCATTGCAACAAACTGCACACCATGGCAACAAACTATACACCATTGCAACAAACTGCACAGCATTGCAACAAACTGCACACCATTGCAACAAACTATACACTATTGCAACAAACTGCACACCATGGCAACAAACTGCACAGCATTGCAACAAACTATACACCATTGCAACAAACTGCACACCATTGCAACAAACTATACACCATTGCAACAAACTGCACACCATTGCAACAAACTGCACACCATTGCAACAAACTATACACCATTGCAACAAACTGCACAGCATTGCAACAAACTATACACCATTGCAACAAACTACACACCATGGCAACAAACTGCACAGCATTGCAACAAACTGCACAGCATTGCAACAAACTATACACCATGGCAACACACTACATACCATCGCAACAAACTACACACCATGGCAACAAACTGCACAGCATTGCAACAAACTATACACCATGACAACACACTACATACCATCGCAACAAACTACACACCATGGCAACAAACTGCACACCATTGCAACAAACTATACACCATTGCAACAAACTATACACCATTGCAACAAACTACACACCATTGCAACAAACTATACACCATTGCAACAAACTGCACAGCATTGCAACAAACTATACACCATTGCAACAAACTATACACCATGGCAACAAACTGCACAGCATTGCAACAAACTATACACCATTGCAACAAACTGCACACCATTGCAACAAACTGCACAGCATTGCAACAAACTGCACACCATGACAACAAACTGCACAGCATTGCAACAAACTATACAACATTGCAACAAACTGCACAGCATTGCAACAAACTATACACCATTGCCACAAACTGCACAGCATTGCAACAAACTGCACACCATGGCAACAAACTGCACAGCATTGCAACAAACTATACACCATTGCAACAAACTGCACACCATGGCAACAAACTGCACAGCATTGCAACAAACTATACACCATTGCAACAAACTGCACACCATGGCAACAAACTATACACCATTGCAACAAACTGCACACCATTGCAACAAACTGCACAGCATTGCAACAAACTATACACCATTGCCACAAACTGCACAGCATTGCAACAAACTGCACACCATGGCAACAAACTGCACAGCATTGCAACAAACTATACACCATTGCAACAAACTGCACACCATGGCAACAAACTGCACAGCATTGCAACAAACTATACACCATTGCAACAAACTGCACACCATTGCAACAAACTGCACACCATTGCAACAAACTATACACCATTGCAACAAACTGCACAGCATTGCAACAAACTATACACCATTGCAACAAACTGCACACCATGGCAACAAACTGCACAGCATTGCAACAAACTATACACCATTGCAACAAACTGCACACCATGGCAACAAACTGCACAGCATTGCAACAAACTATACACCATTGCAACAAACTGCACACCATGGCAACAAACTGCACAGCATTGCAACAAACTATACACCATTGCAACAAACTGCACAGCATTACAACAAACTATACACCATTGCAACAAACTGCACAGCATTGCAACAAACTATACACCATTGCAACAAACTATACACCATTGCAACAAACTGCACACCATTGCAACAAACTGCACACCATGGCAACAAACTGCACAGCATTGCAACAAACTATACACCATTGCAACAAACTGCACAGCATTGCAACAAACTATACACCATCGCAACAAACTGCACACCATGGCAACAAACTGCACACCATGGCAACAAACTGCACACCATGGCAACAAACTGCACACCATGGCAACAAACTGCACAGCATTGCAACAAACTATACACCATTGCAACAAACTGCACACCATTGCAACAAACTATACACCATTGCAACAAACTGCACAGCATTGCAACAAACTGCACACCATTGCAACAAACTATACACCATGGCAACAAATTCCACACCGTGGCAACAAACTATACACCATTGCAACAAACTATACACCACGACAACAAACTATACACCATGGCAACAAATTCTACACCGTGGCAACAAACTATACACCATTGCAACAAACTATACACCATTGCAACAAACTATACACCATTGCAACAAACTATACACCATTGCAACAAACTATACACCATGACAACAAACTATCCACCATGGCAACAAATTCTACACCGTGGCAACAAACTACACACCATGGCAACAAACTGCACAGCATTGCAACAAACTGCACAGCATTGCAACAAACTATACACCATTGCAACAAACTGCACACCATTGCAACAAACTGCACAGCATTGCAACAAACTGCACACCATGGCAACAAACTGCACAGCATTGCAACAAACTATACACCATTGCAACAAACTGCACAGCATTGCAACAAACTGCACACCATGGCAACAAACTGCACAGCATTGCAACAAACTATACACCATTGCAACAAACTGCACAGCATTGCAACAAACTATACACCATTGCAACAAACTGCACAGCATTGCAACAAACTATACACCATTGCAACAAACTATACACCATTGCAACAAACTGCACACCATTGCAACAAACTGCACACCATGGCAACAAACTGCACAGCATTGCAACAAACTATACACCATTGCAACAAACTGCACAGCATTGCAACAAACTATACACCATCGCAACAAACTGCACACCATGGCAACAAACTGCACACCATGGCAACAAACTGCACAGCATTGCAACAAACTATACACCATTGCAACAAACTGCACACCATTGCAACAAACTATACACCATTGCAACAAACTGCACAGCATTGCAACAAACTGCACACCATTGCAACAAACTATACACCATTGCAACAAACTGCACACCATGGCAACAAACTGCACAGCATTGCAACAAACTGCACACCATGGCAACAAACTATACACCATTGCAACAAACTGCACACCATTGCAACAAACTGCACAGCATTGCAACAAACTGCACACCATTGCAACAAACTATTTACCATTGCAACAAACTACACACCATTGCAACAAACTATACACCATTGCAACAAACTGCACAGCATTGCAACAAACTGCACACCATTGCAACAAACTATACACCATTGCAACAAACTGCACACCATGGCAACAAACTATACACCATTGCAACAAACTGCACAGCATTGCAACAAACTATACACCATTGCAACAAACTATACACCATTGCAACAAACTGCACACCATTGCAACAAACTGCACACCATGGCAACAAACTGCACAGCATTGCAACAAACTATACACCATTGCAACAAACCGCACAGCATTGCAACAAACTATACACCATCGCAACAAACTGCACACCATGGCAACAAACTGCACACCATGGCAACAAACTGCACAGCATTGCAACAAACTATACACCATTGCAACAAACTGCACACCATGGCAACAAACTGCACAGCATTGCAACAAACTATACACCATTGCAACAAACTGCACACCATTGCAACAAACTGCACACCATTGCAACAAACTATACACCATTGCAACAAACTGCACAGCATTGCAACAAACTATACACCATTGCAACAAACTGCACACCATGGCAACAAACTGCACAGCATTGCAACAAACTATACACCATTGCAACAAACTGCACACCATGGCAACAAACTGCACAGCATTGCAACAAACTATACACCATTGCAACAAACTGCACACTATGGCAACAAACTGCACAGCATTGCAACAAACTATACACCATTGCAACAAACTGCACAGCATTGCAACAAACTATACACCATTGCAACAAACTGCACAGCATTGCAACAAACTATACACCATTGCAACAAACTATACACCATTGCAACAAACTGCACACCATTGCAACAAACTGCACACCATGGCAACAAACTGCACAGCATTGCAACAAACTATACACCATTGCAACAAACTGCACAGCATTGCAACAAACTATACACCATCGCAACAAACTGCACACCATGGCAACAAACTGCACACCATGGCAACAAACTGCACACCATGGCAACAAACTGCACACCATGGCAACAAACTGCACAGCATTGCAACAAACTATACACCATTGCAACAAACTGCACACCATTGCAACAAACTATACACCATTGCAACAAACTGCACAGCATTGCAACAAACTGCACACCATTGCAACAAACTATACACCATGGCAACAAATTCCACACCGTGGCAACAAACTATACACCATTGCAACAAACTATACACCATGACAACAAACTATACACCATGGCAACAAATTCTACACCGTGGCAACAAACTATACACCATTGCAACAAACTATACACCATTGCAACAAACTATACACCATTGCAACAAACTATACACCATTGCAACAAACTATACACCATGACAACAAACTATCCACCATGGCAACAAATTCTACACCGTGGCAACAAACTACACACCATGGCAACAAACTGCACAGCATTGCAACAAACTGCACAGCATTGCAACAAACTATACACCATTGCAACAAACTGCACACCATTGCAACAAACTGCACAGCATTGCAACAAACTGCACACCATGGCAACAAACTGCACAGCATTGCAACAAACTATACACCATTGCAACAAACTGCACAGCATTGCAACAAACTGCACACCATGGCAACAAACTGCACAGCATTGCAACAAACTATACACCGTTGCAACAAACTGCACAGCATTGCAACAAACTATACACCATTGCAACAAACTGCACAGCATTGCAACAAACTATACACCATTGCAACAAACTATACACCATTGCAACAAACTGCACACCATTGCAACAAACTGCACACCATGGCAACAAACTGCACAGCATTGCAACAAACTATACACCATTGCAACAAACTGCACAGCATTGCAACAAACTATACACCATCGCAACAAACTGCACACCATGGCAACAAACTGCACACCATGGCAACAAACTGCACAGCATTGCAACAAACTATACACCATTGCAACAAACTGCACACCATTGCAACAAACTATACACCATTGCAACAAACTGCACAGCATTGCAACAAACTGCACACCATTGCAACAAACTATACACCATTGCAACAAACTGCACACCATGGCAACAAACTGCACAGCATTGCAACAAACTGCACACCATGGCAACAAACTATACACCATTGCAACAAACTGCACACCATTGCAACAAACTGCACAGCATTGCAACAAACTGCACACCATTGCAACAAACTATTTACCATTGCAACAAACTACACACCATTGCAACAAACTATACACCATTGCAACAAACTGCACAGCATTGCAACAAACTGCACACCATTGCAACAAACTATACACCATTGCAACAAACTGCACACCATGGCAACAAACTATACACCATTGCAACAAACTGCACAGCATTGCAACAAACTGCACACCATTGCAACAAACTATACACTATTGCAACAAACTGCACACCATGGCAACAAACTGCACAGCATTGCAACAAACTATACACCATTGCAACAAACTGCACACCATTGCAACAAACTATACACCATTGCAACAAACTGCACACCATTGCAACAAACTGCACACCATTGCAACAAACTATACACCATTGCAACAAACTGCACAGCATTGCAACAAACTATACACCATTGCAACAAACTACACACCATGGCAACAAACTGCACAGCATTGCAACAAACTGCACAGCATTGCAACAAACTATACACCATGGCAACACACTACATACCATCGCAACAAACTACACACCATGGCAACAAACTGCACAGCATTGCAACAAACTATACACCATTGCAACAAACTGCACACCATGGCAACAAACTATACACCATTGCAACAAACTGCACACCATTGCAACAAACTGCACAGCATTGCAACAAACTATACACCATTGCCACAAACTGCACAGCATTGCAACAAACTGCACACCATGGCAACAAACTGCACAGCATTGCAACAAACTATACACCATTGCAACAAACTGCACACCATGGCAACAAACTGCACAGCATTGCAACAAACTATACACCATTGCAACAAACTGCACACCATTGCAACAAACTGCACACCATTGCAACAAACTATACACCATTGCAACAAACTGCACAGCATTGCAACAAACTATATACCATTGCAACAAACTGCACACCATGGCAACAAACTGCACAGCATTGCAACAAACTATACACCATTGCAACAAACTGCACACCATGGCAACAAACTGCACAGCATTGCAACAAACTATACACCATTGCAACAAACTGCACACCATGGCAACAAACTGCACAGCATTGCAACAAACTATACACCATTGCAACAAACTGCACAGCATTGCAACAAACTATACACCATTGCAACAAACTGCACAGCATTGCAACAAACTATACACCATTGCAACAAACTATACACCATTGCAACAAACTGCACACCATTGCAACAAACTGCACACCATGGCAACAAACTGCACAGCATTGCAACAAACTATACACCATTGCAACAAACTGCACATCATTGCAACAAACTATACACCATCGCAACAAACTGCACACCATGGCAACAAACTGCACACCATGGCAACAAACTGCACACCATGGCAACAAACTGCACACCATGGCAACAAACTGCACAGCATTGCAACAAACTATACACCATTGCAACAAACTGCACACCATTGCAACAAACTATACACCATTGCAACAAACTGCACAGCATTGCAACAAACTGCACACCATTGCAACAAACTATACACCATTGCAACAAACTGCACACCATGGCAACAAACTGCACAGCATTGCAACAAACTGCACACCATGGCAACAAACTATACACCATTGCCACAAACTGCACAGCATTGCAACAAACTGCACACCATGGCAACAAACTATACACCATTGCAACAAACTGCACACCATTGCAACAAACTGCACAGCATTGCAACAAACTGCACACCATTGCAACAAACTATACACCATTGCAACAAACTGCACACCATTGCAACAAACTATACACCATTGCAACAAACTGCACAGCATTGCAACAAACTGCACACCATTGCAACAAACTATACACCATTGCAACAAACTGCACACCATGGCAACAAACTATGCACCATTGCAACAAACTGCACAGCATTGCAACAAACTGCACACCATTGCAACAAACTATACACCATTGCAACAAACTGCACACCATGGCAACAAACTGCACAGCATTGCAACAAACTATACACCATTGCAACAAACTGCACACCATTGCAACAAACTATACACCATTGCAACAAACTGCACACCATTGCAACAAACTGCACACCATTGCAACAAACTATACACCATTGCAACAAACTGCACAGCATTGCAACAAACTATACACCATTGCAACAAACTACACAGCATTGCAACAAACTGCACACCATTGCAACAAACTATACACCATGGCAACAAACTGCACAGCATTGCAACAAACTGCACAGCATTGCAACAAACTATACACCATGGCAACACACTACATACCATCGCAACAAACTACACACCATGGCAACAAACTGCACAGCATTGCAACAAACTATACACCATGGCAACACACTACATACCATCGCAACAAACTACACACCATGGCAACAAACTGCACACCATTGCAACAAACTATACACCATTGCAACAAACTGCACAGCATTGCAACAAACTGCACACCATTGCAACAAACTGCACAGCATTGCAACAAACTGCACACCATTGCAACAAACTATACACCATTGCAACAAACTGCACAGCATTGCAACAAACTGCACACCATTGCAACAAACTATACACCATTGCAACAAACTGCACACCATTGCAACAAACTATACACCATTGCAACAAACTGCACAGCATTGCAACAAACTGCACACCATTGCAACAAACTATACACCATTGCAACAAACTGCACACCATTGCAACAAACTATACACCATTGCAACAAACTGCACAGCATTGCAACAAACTGCACACCATTGCAACAAACTATACACCATTGCAACAAACTGCACACCATTGCAACAAACTATACACCATTGCAACAAACTGCACAGCATTGCAACAAACTGCACAGCATTGCAACAAACTAGACACCATGGCAACACACTACATACCATCGCAACAAACTACACACCATGGCAACAAACTGCACACCATTGCAACAAACTATACACCATTGCAACAAACTGCACAGCATTGCAACAAACTGCACACCATTGCAACAAACTGCACAGCATTGCAACAAACTGCACACCATTGCAACAAACTATACACCATTGCAACAAACTGCACAGCATTGCAACAAACTGCACACCATTGCAACAAACTATACACCATTGCAACAAACTGCACACCATTGCAACAAACTATACACAATTGCAACAAACTGCACAGCATTGCAACAAACTGCACACCATTGCAACAAACTGCACACCATTGCAACAAACTATACACCATTGCAACAAACTGCACACCATTGCAACAAACTATACACCATTGCAACAAACTGCACAGCATTGCAACAAACTGCACACCATTGCAACAAACTATACACCATTGCAACAAACTGCACACCATGGCAACAAACTATGCACCATTGCAACAAACTGCACAGCATTGCAACAAACTGCACACCATTGCAACAAACTATACACCATTGCAACAAACTGCACACCATGGCAACAAACTGCACAGCATTGCAACAAACTATACACCATTGCAACAAACTGCACACCATTGCAACAAACTATACACCATTGCAACAAACTGCACACCATTGCAACAAACTGCACACCATTGCAACAAACTATACACCATTGCAACAAACTGCACAGCATTGCAACAAACTATACACCATTGCAACAAACTACACAGCATTGCAACAAACTGCACACCATTGCAACAAACTATACACCATGGCAACAAACTGCACAGCATTGCAACAAACTGCACAGCATTGCAACAAACTATACACCATGGCAACACACTACATACCATCGCAACAAACTACACACCATGGCAACAAACTGCACAGCATTGCAACAAACTATACACCATGGCAACACACTACATACCATCGCAACAAACTACACACCATGGCAACAAACTGCACACCATTGCAACAAACTATACACCATTGCAACAAACTGCACAGCATTGCAACAAACTGCACACCATTGCAACAAACTGCACAGCATTGCAACAAACTGCACACCATTGCAACAAACTATACACCATTGCAACAAACTGCACAGCATTGCAACAAACTGCACACCATTGCAACAAACTATACACCATTGCAACAAACTGCACACCATTGCAACAAACTATACACCATTGCAACAAACTGCACAGCATTGCAACAAACTGCACACCATTGCAACAAACTATACACCATTGCAACAAACTGCACACCATTGCAACAAACTATACACCATTGCAACAAACTGCACAGCATTGCAACAAACTGCACACCATTGCAACAAACTATACACCATTGCAACAAACTGCACACCATTGCAACAAACTATACACCATTGCAACAAACTGCACAGCATTGCAACAAACTGCACAGCATTGCAACAAACTATACACCATGGCAACACACTACATACCATCGCAACAAACTACACACCATGGCAACAAACTGCACACCATTGCAACAAACTATACACCATTGCAACAAACTGCACAGCATTGCAACAAACTGCACACCATTGCAACAAACTGCACAGCATTGCAACAAACTGCACACCATTGCAACAAACTATACACCATTGCAACAAACTGCACAGCATTGCAACAAACTGCACACCATTGCAACAAACTATACACCATTGCAACAAACTGCACACCATTGCAACAAACTATACACAATTGCAACAAACTGCACAGCATTGCAACAAACTGCACACCATTGCAACAAACTATACACCATTGCAACAAACTGCACACCATTGCAACAAACTATACACCATTGCAACAAACTGCACAGCATTGCAACAAACTATACACCATTGCAACAAACTATACACCATTGCAACAAAATATACACCATTGCAACAAACTATACACCATTGCAACAAACTATACACCATTGCAACAAACTATACACCATTGCAACAAACTATACACCATTGCAACAAACTATACACCATTGCAACAAACTATACACCATTGCAACAAACTATACACCATTGCAACAAACTATACACCATTGCAACAAACTATACACCATTGCAACAAACTATACACCATTGCAACAAACTATACACCATTGCAACAAACTATACACCATTGCAACAAACTATACACCATTGCAACAAACTGCACACCATTGCAACAGACTATATACCATTGCCGCAAACCGCACCATTCCACAGAGCGATACACAGACTACACAATTCAGAGCCGCAGTCTGCCCGCTTCAGATGCCAACAATTAACTTGCAAACGAACACAAGAACAATGCATCAAACGGTCCCGTGCGTAGACAGCGTCTGAATATAGTGCGCTGGAAACGGACAGCTGATAGGACACTGCACGAACAACATTGTCCTAATGACGGTAATGCGTGAAACTAAAGCCCAACATCGTCCCAGAAGCTGTAAAATTGCTTTAATTTCAAATCAGGTACACAAACAAAAGCGAATGTAGAGATGCTTAAAATATCGTCAGGTGATCACGCAATGAAAGCGGCATTGGTGCCAGTCCCATAGTGTAGGATACACAGCACACACCGCACCCCTCAGGATGCACAACAGACACCACACCACCACCTCATCAGGTGAAACACACACACCTCGCCACAACAACTGGAACACACACACACCACACAACTAGGACACACGCACCACAACAACTAGAACACACACACACCATACAACTGGGACACACACACACACCACAACAACTGGAACACACACACACCTCACCACACAACTGGAACACACACACACCTCAACAACTGGAACACACACACACACACCACAACAACTGGAACACACACACACACCTCATCACACAACTGGGACACACACACACCTCGCCACAACAACTGGAACACACACACACACCACAACAACTGGAACACACACACACCACAACAACTGGAACACACACACACCACACAACTAGGACACCCGCACCACAACAACTAGAACACACACACACCATACAACTGGGACACACACACACACCACAACAACTGGAACACACACACACCTCACCACACAACTGGAACACACACACACCTCAACAACTGGAACACACACACACACACCACAACAACTGGAACACACACACACACCTCATCACACAACTGGGACACACACACACCTCGCCACAACAACTGGAACACACACACACACCACAACAACTGGAACACACACACACCACAACAACTGGAACACCCACACACACCTCACCACACAACTGGGACACACACACACCTCGCCACAACAACTGGGACACACACACACACCGCAACAACTGGAACACACACACACCACAACAACTGGAACACACACACACCTCGCCACAACAACTGGGACACACACACACCTCACCACACAACTGGGACACACAACACACACCTCACCAGTCACCACACAACTGGGACATACACACACCTCGCCACACAACTGAGACACACACACCACAACAACTGGAACACACACACACCTCGCCACAACAACTGGAACACACACACACCACAACAACTGGAACACACACACAACACACACACTTCCCTGCCAGACAGCGACCAAGAGCCGGGCAAAATTTGGTTACCAGACGCAGCCCCGGGCGCTGCAGTGCCGGTGTTGCCATGGAGGCGAAGGGAAGCACGAATTTCAACACAAAAAGCGAATGAGACAATTTCTCCGCATCTTACAGCGAAGCTAAAAGGAAAACCAACGGTATCCCTTCTCTGTTTGTCGAGTGAGGGAAAATGACAGAGAGTCGAACACTTTCCGTTCGCGTCTCGTAAAGAAAGAAACTGGGAAATGAAGTTTACTAGAAACTTGCGCGAAATTTTTGAAGAAAGTTGTACTATTTTAAATCAGATTTAAAAAAATATAGAAGTAAAAATTTTTTAGTTCAATGAAGCCCAGAGGTAGTTTTTGTGTGGAATGCCGAGACTTTGTATCCACATGAGTCACTGTGTTTCTTCCTTTGGGAAAACAAAGTTAACCACAGCTCCGCGCTCAACACCGGCTCGCATTGGTGCAGGAGGTTTACTTGGAAATGCGATTAGCTTCATTTTTCGAAAAGAAAGAACACAGTGACTTAGCTGGGTACTCTAGGACTTAGCCGGTACCAATTTATACTTTCGAGTTAGGAGGATAAAAGTGGATAACCTCATTTTCCCAAAGGAAGAAACACAGTGATTTAACTAGGTACTCTAGTCTCGTATCCATTCATACATTTAGGTTAGCTGGGGAAATGTAGATAACTTCTTTTTCCCAAAGAAAGAAACACTCCGACTGGATAGTACATAGACCAGTAAGTGGAGTGAATCAAAGAACACAATAGACGTTTGTCTTCCCACCCCATAACGTCGCAGAGACAGACCTTAACGATTTTCTTGAAACAATCAGACACCAATTGGTTAAACTGAAGTTCGATATTCACTCAAATTTTAAGTTTATAGTAGAAAGCAATTTTGAAAATAGTAGACATGAACTAGATCGTGCCTTCATTTGGCTTTGATTGAGTACTTATGAAAATTGAGTTAGTGACTACTGGTCGGTCAGCAGCATTATGAAAATCCCCTCCGTGTACTCAGGCGGCTCACGTTGCGATCAAAGTGTTAGGCCATCATTTCTTCCTAACCTTTATCTTTATGGTCATGCTGTTCCTCTCAATGCCGTATTTTTATGCTAAAAAAATACACCCCATGCTACACTACCCCACGCATAACCGAATGCCGCAGACATGTACCGAGCGTAACTTTTTCACCGAAGCATGTATGATTTCAGTGGCCCAAGCGTAGCGTCTGCATAGAGCTGCTAAAATTATTATTGACGCCACGGAGAAAAAGTAAGAATGGGTTCCATTGGACGAGGTGCGGGCGCCGGAAGGCTAAAAGCAAACAAACATTCACGGCGTGCTTGGGTTCGGAGGCGAGGAACGTGTTCATTGCAGCCTTTGCATCGCAGAGTTATGCTCGTTGTTATTATGTTCCCTTAGTCAAAAATACGTGTCGTAACTCTGAGGAATTCTACAGCATTCATTCACTATGTGATTATTATGGTTATGTGACTCTGGAATTCAACGGAACTCATTCACTAGGTAATTATTATGGTTGTGTAAGGAGTTATAAAGATGCTACACTGTCGTTTCATCTGTCCAGATTCGATTATAAGTTAGTTCATGTTAACCACAACTAGAGGTTGTGTAGAATGAAAGGATGAAGGCATCATTTGGTATGGAGTTAAGGGAAGGCAAAATCTATGCACAAGGTGTGTTCTCACACAAGATTCCCTGCGCATAGAAACAGTCCGTTGTGAAAGAAGTTTATGAAAGAAGATAATCATTGAACAAGGAAGTAATAATTACTGAAAAACAAGACAAAAATGAACCGAAAAAGATGGTCCTTAACATAGCAATAAACCTATTCTGCTTCCATAAAAAGAAGGGTTAACCTATCCTTCGGCTCAGGACCTCACATTTTCCGCCTGGAAGCTCCAGTTCCCATAAATACATTTATATACTCCCGAGTGGTTTCATCAGTGCATGTAGAATTCATAGACAAATATTTTTTTACACTAGTTCGCCACCTTAGCGCAACATTTCAGTCACTTGAGCACAGCCCACCACGCTGGCCAGAAAGCGTAAACCTCGATGAGCCAAAAAAGTCATATGAAAAGAAAGAATTAAAGACAAATACACTTTTGCCGGAGGTCGGTTGCGCAGTACGCCGGCTATCCTCACTAAAGAAGTAAAAAGATTAAAAGAGAAAACCTTCCTCTTTACAAATCTGAACCCCCGACAGACTCCTGCAACAAGTGTTGGGATTCTGTGGAAGGTAGCTTGGGTTGCCACTAAGGAGCGTTAGTTCCCAAAGGAACACTGACGAACACAGACATTACATGTCTCCGGATAGCACCAAATGCCCTGCAGGACAACCCTCGAGTGACGTTCTATTCGTGTGCAACAGCCTGCAAATACACCCTGCCCTACTGTAAAGCATCCGTCAAGTAGGTCTAACGATGAAAAAAAAATAATGTCCATAGTAAAGAATGGATCACATTGTTTGTTCGATCGTTTTTACCATAGTTAAAAAATGCATCACATTGTTTTTTCTTAATAAAAGCAAACGTACAGTCTCCAACATTCACTCGCATTACATTTTTTTAGTTTTCAGCACTGCCCAAGATTCCGTGCCAGTTCTCAGGAAGGAGAGGCGCACCACTGCCCACAAAGCCCCACATCAGCACAGACAGCAGCAGCCACCATTTCCAGTCCTCAGTTAAGAGGCAACAAGAAGAGACGACTCAACAAGACGAGACGGTGCTCCACGTTTTGTCTGGGCCAGGATTATGCGGGGCCGAATTTTGGAGCAGCGCACCGCGGTTACCAGCGGCGTAAATCCAGCCGTCGCTGATAGGCTACACGGGCAACCAGAGGCCAATTTCAAACCAATTTTTGGACAACCTAAGGCCAATTTTAAAGCTACTATTGACCGTTTTTCGAGCAGCCATTGGCCAATTTTCAGACGATCATTTGGAAATTCTGGCAATTTCAGACGTCGGAGTTTTTCCGCTCACCCTGTAGAAATAGTAACCGAGGTAATCGAAAACGCAGTAATAGCAGTTGAGGTAGCAGCAAAATAAGGCAACGTAAAGGTCCCTAACATATTTTAAGGACTGCGTAGCATCGCAGAGCCACATTTTAGACACTGAAGATCCTTGTTCGATCCCAGCGCTACTCCCATGAAATTTTCACAAGAGTCAGTGCAGCTCCTCACGTGAAAGTCGCAAACAGATAAGACGAATAGGAGACACTAAAGGAGGACTTTTTCTACTCATGCATTGCCACTCCTTGAGTTAATGAGCTCGCAAAGCATTTGTGCAACTCAACTGGAATTACAAAGCAATCAATGAAGATGTTTCCTTATTTAAAGATGCTCCAAGAGCATGTCTCTACAGCAAATAAAGATTCTGACTCTCTTATAGGTCAATAAATTGTCACTATTATTATTATTATTATTATTTTCATTATTTCAAGACTTTCACAGCATTGTTCTTCTATAGGAGCACATCTTATTCTTCACGACATTGTTTTTATTTTCATATCTTACTATCATCATTGTCATCATTATAAATACGATTATAACGACAGAAGTTCATACAGAAGGTCATGGACTAATAAAACGACATCTGAGCGGAGGGCTAAGTCCCCAGGGCTCCACATCAGCACACGCTCTGCTCGACAGAACTCTATCCTTCCCAAACATCCCTAGGGAAACCCCCCCCCCCCCCCCAGAGGTAAGGGAGGCAGTTGAGCAGAAGGGGACGTGTGTCTCCCCCACAAGTTTTCTGCATCTCGTGCTCGCGCTATAAAAATAGCAGCCATAAAATGACGTGGGGAATTACTGCAGTAATATTTGGTGGTAACCAGGATATCTCTTCTAGGAGTATATTTTTTTAAGACTACAGTGCAGGAGCATATGCTTCTAAGGAGTATGGGAGTAAGTCTTTTTGAGAAATATAGGAGTGTATCTTGTTGAGGAGTATAGGAGTGCATCTTTTTGAAGAGTATAGGAGTGTATCTTTTTGCGGAGTATAGGAGTGCATTTCTCGTTGTGTCAAATATTTGCAGTTACATTCGTCACTCCGTCAAATTGCGGTCATTTACTGCTAAAGTAAATATATAGTCGTATTTGTGATACAATTGGTACAGTCAGAGTGTAGATGTTACTGTGAAATTGTCATATTGTATGTACAAGTGTGGCTAATGATTTTGAGGAAAAAACTTTTTATTTCAGGGCTTTATTTCAAAATATACGTATGCCTGATCGTTAATAGTCCTATATTGTAGCAAAAATACTCAGAAGCGAGGTTTAAAAAAAATTATGTGGATTTTCTTGAAAATTGACCAATTTTGTTTATCCAAAAATTCGGAAAACCTATTTGTGCTAATTTAAAACTGATACGGGCATTGGAATTGCTGAAAATATCGTTTGCAAGGTGAGTGGCATGTTTGTTTTCACATATTTTGTTG
Source organism: Morinoia aosen (assembly GCA_030386875.1). Taxonomy (NCBI): domain Eukaryota; kingdom Metazoa; phylum Arthropoda; class Malacostraca; order Amphipoda; family Talitridae; genus Morinoia; species Morinoia aosen. Next base: position 15,022,961 of record CM059568.1, read on the forward strand.
AATTATCTGACTGTTACTTATATGAGCTAAGTAAATATATCTCTCCACAAGCGTGATGGACATACAGGGCAACTTCAAAATATGGGTCCTAATAGAAACTCTGATGATTTCCAAACCAACAAATGGATTTCAAAAAACAAAGCAGTTATAAAATTCTGAGAAATACTAGTTTAATTTTGATAACTTTTCGGTACAGTATTCTTCATGTGCCGTACCCTAGAGCGCAGACAAGGAAAGGGGTAATAACGCAAGCGGTTCATTACGGCGATGGCGAGATCTGCTCCAATTCGCTGGATTTCTGCCTTGATGGATGCCTTGAGGTGGAGTAGATTTGTAGGATTTACGGCAAACTTTTCATTTTAGGCACAACCAAAGGAAACAATCTATATTATAAAAGGAGCCGCGTCCGTCCGTCTGTGTGTCACACCCACCAGCCTAGTGTGAGATGAGCGTATCTGTGATACAAGCTTCATCAACTCCACAATTTTCGGTGCCTTAACCCAGCAGATTGGGAGTCGGAATGAATATCACGTGTATTGGTAGGTTAGATTAGGTTGAATTGAATATCAGCGGTTGAGACTTGGGAAAGTATTGGAAACCATGGAATAGCATGGGAAATCATGGGAAAGCCATGTTGAAGCTCAGTTCGTCCTTTATCTAATCCTGTCATTTTTTTGACGAGCCGTGTGCACTCGTCAATTCATGGTATCCATTGCGGTTTAAATGCAGGAAACTGGACTAGCTCTCACCAGCGCTGCAATGAACAGCCTGCGTAATAATGATTCTTGTCTGGCTCAGGGGAGTAGCGCATGGATAATATTGTGTTCAAACGTAATAAAAATAAAATAAGTACTTATCAGGATTTTATGGGTGCTATATTTAAAAAAATTCCATCCGATATGGTGCACTGATTTGCAACACTGAGTACTTGACCCAGCACTCTTCGCAATGTATATCTTGACATGATTCTTGTATGACCTATATTTCAAAATTACCAAGGGGAAAAAATTGTTCACTTAAAATAATGTCGAAGCATCAAGTGCGTTTCAAGCAACTAGGCTTTAAAAATTTCTGAGATTGAAAATCAGAAATTGACCACAAACATAAAAAGAACACAAATGGCTTGTCAGGTTTTAAATACACGGTGGGCCAGAAGTAACTGACCCTTTCATTTTGCAAATAAAAGGAAAACTATGAACGCTAGGAAGTTGAAACTTTTTTTTTAAAGAATGAGGTTTTATGGTTTATCAACACATTGTTTTGAATATAATGTTGTTTAAATAACTGCCACGGCTGTTTTGACAAATTAGGGCTCTTTTCTTTGTCGTTTCCATAACGCTCCTTACTGTATGAGGCGAGAGTTGAGCTATTTCACAATAAATATTCTTTTTAAGTTCTTGTAAATTTGTTGGATCTGTTACATAAACTCTTGATTTAAAATACGAGTAGCCCCGCGAGAAAAAGTCGCATGGGAACAAATCTGGAGAACGAGGAGGCCAAGGGAAGCTCCCAAATCGTGAAATCAAATGATTTCGAAAGCACTCTCCCAAAAATGTCATCGTTTCCCTTGCTGTTGGTAAATCATAACAATGTTACTCTTTCAAATAAAACAAATTTCAGCTTTCCAGCGTTCATAGTTTTCCTTTTATTAGCAAATTAAGAGGGTCAGTTACTTCTGGCCCGCCCTGCATGAGAAGTAGGAGTGGAAAACTAAAAATCTATTTTCTAGGATATTATATATATATACTCTAGGCACGCGATTGAAAGTTTATAAATCTGTACTATAAACAACACTGAAAGATACTGTTAACATACAAACATTTGTTAGCAACGCGTTCACTAAGCGTGAACGTGAAATTTTAACGTCAGTAATTTTCAGGTGATGAAGAGGGCTAGAAAATGTTGATGTAATGCATACTCAATTTCTGATGTTATGTGACAAGAGCCTCCCACACAGCACATCCACACAGCACACCACACAACACACACACAACACACACACACCAACACCACACAACATACACACACACAGCACACCACACAACACAGCACACACACACACCAACACCACACAACACACAGCGCCAGTGCGGCATATCGCCGCTCACCAGAGGGTATGGACGGACACGTTTATCGAAATTTCTCCGCATGAATAATTCAGGGGAGATGGGGAAGGGAGGGAGAGGGACTGAGGGGTGGGGAAGGGAGGGAGAGGGAGGTGGGGGAGGGAGGGGGAGGTAGGGGAGCGAATGGGAGGTGGGGGAGGGAGGGAGAGGGAGGGAGAGGGATGGAGAGGTGGGGAAGGGAAGGAGGGGGAGGTGGGGAAGGGAGGGAGAGGGAGGAAGAGCAACGGAGAGGTGGGGAATGGAGGGAGGGGGAGGTGGGGGAGGGAGGGGGAGGTGGGGAAGGGAGGGAGAGGGAGGGAGAGGGAGGGAGAGGTGGGGAAGGGAGGGAGGGGGAGGTGGGGGAGGGAGGGGGAGGTGGGGGAAGGAGGGGCAGGTGGGGGAGGGAGGGGCAGGTGGGGGAGGGAGGGAGAGGGAGGGAGAGGGACGGAGAGGTGGGGAAGGGAGGGAGGGGGAGGTGGGGGAGGCAGGGAGAGGGAGGGAGAGTGATGGTGAGGTGGGGAAGGGAGGGAGGGGGAGGTGGGGGAGGGAGGGAGAGGGACGGTGAGGTGGGGAAGGGAGGGAGAGGGAGGTATGGGAGGGAGGGAGAGAGAGGTGGGGAAGGGAGGGAGAGGGAGGGAGGGCTTGGATCTGGTCAGGTGACGTGACAAAGTTGTCCCTGTACGCGGATTTTTTATTTATTCCTGTTCCCAGAGAGAATCTTTTCTACAAAAAAATTAACGGCTAATTTTTGTGATGCATTTGTGTACGTTTTCAGGTGGTAAATGTAGCCCGAAAGAGTTAAGTACTTGAAAGACGTGCACTTCTACGCACGGAGTGTAAATCTTCAAATATCGTCACAGAGTGCAAACTTGTTTTTGCAAGTAAAATTATTCAATATTTCAGGAACAACGAATCTCGAAAACTAATATATAATTTCATCACATTTATATATTAAATCATGCCACTCCACTTAAAGCACAATCTCACCACACGACAATCATACCACATCACAATCACACTTCCCCACAACCACACCACACCACAATCACACCACACCACAATCACACCACACCACAATCACACCACACCACAATAACACCACACCACAATCACACCACATCACAATCACACTTCACCACAACCACACCACACCACAATCACACCACACCACAATCACACCACACCACAATCACACCACACCACAATAACACCACACCACAATCACACCACACCACAATCACACCACACCACAATCACACTTCACCACAATCACACTTCACCACAATCATGACACCACACCACAATCACACCACACCACAATCACACTTCACCACAATAACACCACACCACAATCACACTTCACCACAATCACACCACACCACAATCACACCACACTACAATCACACTTCACCACAATCACACTTCACCACAATCACACCACACCACAATCACACCACACCACAATCACACCACACCACAATCACACCACACCACAATCACACTTCACCACAATCACACCACACCACAATCACACAACACCAAAATCACACCACACCACAATCACACTTCATCACAATCACACCACACCACACCACAATCACACCACATCTCAATCACACTTCACCACAATTACACTTCACCACAATCACACTTCACGACAATCACACCACACCACAATCACACTTCACTAAAATCACACCACACCACAATCACACCACACCACAATCACAATTCACCACAATCACACCACACCAAAATCACACCACATCACAATCACACTTCACCACAATCCCACCACATCACAATAACACTTCACCACATTCACACTTCCCCACAATCACACCACACCACAATCACACTTCACCACAATCACACTTCACCACAATCACACCACAATCACACTTCACCACAATCACATTTCACAACAATCACACCACACCACAATCACACTTCACCGCAATCACACTTCACCACAGTCACACTTCACCACAATCACACCACACCACAACCACACCAAACCACAATCACACTTCCCCACAATTACACCACACCAAAATCACACCACATCACAATCACACTTCACCAAAATCACACCACATCACAATCACACTTCACCACAATCACACCACATCAAAATCACACTTCACCAAAATCACACATCACAATCACACTTCACCACAATCACACCACATCAAAATCACACTTCACCAAAATAACACCACATCACAATCACACTTCACCACAATCGCACTTCCCCACAATCACACCACACCACAATCACACTTCACCACAATCGCACTTCCCCACAATCACACCACACCACAATCACACTTCACCACAATCACACTTCCCCACAATCACACCACACCACAATCACACTTCACCGCAATCACACTTCACCACAGTCACACTTCACCACAATCACACCACACCACAACCACACCAAACCACAATCACACTTCCCCACAATTACACCACACCAAAATCACACCACATCACAATCACACTTCACCAAAATCACACCACATCACAATCACACTTCACCACAATCACACCACATCAAAATCACACTTCACCAAAATCACACATCACAATCACACTTCACCACAATCACACCACATCAAAATCACACTTCACCAAAATCACACCACATCACAATCACACTTCACCACAATCGCACTTCCCCACAATCACACCACACCACAATCACACTTCACCACAATCGCACTTCCCCACAATCACACCACACCACAATCACACTTCACCACAATCACACTTCCCCACAATCACACCACACCACAATCACACTTCACCGCAATCACACTTCACCACAGTCACACTTCACCACAATCACACCACACCACAACCACACCAAACCACAATCACACTTCCCCACAATTACACCACACCAAAATCACACCACATCACAATCACACTTCACCAAAATCACACCACATCACAATCACACTTCACCACAATCACACCACATCAAAATCACACTTCACCAAAATCACACATCACAATCACACTTCACCACAATCACACCACATCAAAATCACACTTCACCAAAATCACACCACATCACAATCACACTTCACCACAATCGCACTTCCCCACAATCACACCACACCACAATCACACTTCACCACAATCGCACTTCCCCACAATCACACCACAGCACAATCACACCACACCACAATCACACTTCACCACAATCACACCACACCACAATCACACTTCACCACAATCGCACTTCCCCACAATCACACCACACCACAATCACACCACACCACAATCACACCACACCACAATCACACCACACCACAATCACACTTCACCACAATCGCACTTCCCCACAATCACACCACACCACAATCACACCTCACCACAATCACACTTCCCCACAATCACACCACACCACAATCACACTTCACCACAATCTGTTACGATTGTCGTTTCCTTTTTTGATAGGATAAATTATTTTTCTTATTTTCTGGACAATTTTCAAGATCGTGATTCAATACATCGTTCATCTATAGCAGGTTTTAAAACATTCGTTATGCATGGCCATTCATTTACTGTTTTACGATTTGATATCACCACATACGACAAGAGATGGATTGAAACCAGCAAATAAGATGAGAATATGATGGTAAATAAGTAGCAATCTCACTCAACTTGAAGAAAGTAGCGGTTATAATGTCGATTTATACGAAGAGGTCTCGTTTACGTTATGTTTAATTCGTCGTTCTGAAGTATGGAGTCACAAAATTAAGTTACACAATGACAAAATCTCAGTGTGCCTGGCTGAGTTCTAATTCAGAGTTACAAGCAAAGGCGGCACAGACGAGACCCTTCTCAGATGACTACGCGTACAGGCAAAGGCGGCACAGACGAGACCTTTCTCAGATGACTACGCGTACAGGCAAAGGCGGCACAGACGAGACCCTTCTCAGATGACTACGCGTACAGGCAAAGGCGGCACAGACGAGACCTTTCTCAGATGACTACGCGTACAGGCAAAGGCGGCACAGACGAGACCTTTCTCAGATGACTACGCGTACAGGCAAAGGCGGCACAGACGAGACCTTTCTCAGATGACTACGCGTACAGGCAAAGGCGGCACAGACGAGACCCTTCTCAGATGACTACGCGTACAGGCAAAGGCGGCACAGATGAGACCCTTCTCAGATGACTACGTGTACAGGAATGAATAATCCTAATTCTCAGTACAATCTTATATCGAGGCAGTTGCCCCGGCTACCTTCAATATTCGTTGGTAGCTTTCAACCGTCACAAGGCTTTTTTATGCTTCTATTTCTGATGCCGCTGCTGAGCAGGCGTCGTCCGCTCTCTGCTGATATGGCTTTATGCTGAGGTTCTGCTGAATTTGCAACGGTCGTTTCTCGGAGGTCGTGCGAGTCAGGGCATGTGGTACGTGCTCAACTGCTAGTCGTTGTAACCGCCATCGTAGGTCCTTTCATGGTGCACAGTATGTAGCAAAGTACATAACAATCACACCACACCACAATCACACTTCGCCACAATCACACCACACCAAAATTATACTTCACCTCAATCACACCACACCACAATCACACTTCACCACAATCACACTTCACCACAATCACACCAAACCACAATCACACTTCCCCACAATCACACCACACCACAATCACACTTCCCCACAATCACAGTTCCCCACAATCACACCACATCACAATCACACTTTACCACAATCACATTACACCACAATCACACCACACCACAATCACACTTCACTACAATCACACCACACCACAATCACACTTCACCACAATCACACCACACCACAATCACATTTCACCACAATCACACCACAATCACACCACAACACAATCACACCACATCACAATCACACTTCACCACAATCACATTTCACCGCAATCACACCACACCACAATCACACCACACCACAATCACACCACATCACAATCACACCACACCACAATCACACTTCACTACAATCACACCACACCACAATCACACTTCACCACAATCATACTTCACCACAATCACACCACATCAAAATCACACTTCACCACAATCACACTTCACCACAATCACACTTCACCACAATCACACCACACCACAATCACACTTCACCACAATCACACCGAACCACAATCACACTTCCCCACAATCACACCACACCACAATCACACTTCCCCACAATCACACTTCCCCACAATCACACCACATCACAATCACACTTTACCACAATCACATTTCACCACAATCACACCACACCACAATCACACTTCACTACAATCACACTACACCACAATCACACTTCACCACAATCACACCACACCACAATCACACTTCACCACAATCACACCACATCACAATCACACCACACCACAATCACACTTCACCACAATCACACCACACCACAATCACAATTCACCACAATCCCTCCACACCAAAATCACACGTCACCACAATCACACCACACCTCAATCACACTTCACCACAATCACACCACACCACAATCACACTTCACCACAATCACACTTCACCACAATCACACTTCACCACAATCACACTTCACCACAATCACACCACACCACAATCACACCACATCACAATCACACCACACCACAATCACACTTCACAACAATCACACCACACCACAATCACACTTCACCACAATCACACCACACCACAATCACAATTCACCACAATCACTCCACACCAAAATCACACTTTACCACAATCACACCACACCACAATCACAATTCACCACAATCACTCCACACCACAATCACACTTCACCACAATCACACCAAACCACAATCACACTTCCCCACAATCACACCACATCACAATCACACTTCACCACAATCGCACTTCCCCACAATCACACCACACCACAATCACACTTCACCACAATCACACTTCCCCACAATCACACCACACCACAATCACACCTCACCACAATCACACTTCCCCACAATCACACCACACCACAATCACACTTCACCACAATCTGTTACGATTGTCGTTTCCTTTTTTGATAGGATAAATTATTTTTCTTATTTTCTGGACAATTTTCAAGATCGTGATTCAATACATCGTTCATCTATAGCAGGTTTTAAAACACTCGTTATGCATGGCCATTCATTTACTGTTTTACGATTTGATATCACCACATACGACAAGAGATGGATTGAAACCAGCAAATAAGATGAGAATATGATGGTAAATAAGTAGCAATCTCACTCAACTTGAAGAAAGTAGCGGTTATAATGTCGATTTATACGAAGAGGTCTCGTTTACGTTATGTTTAATTCGTCGTTCTGAAGTATGGAGTCACAAAATTAAGTTACACAATGACAAAATCTCAGTGTGCCTGGCTGAGTTCTAATTCAGAGTTACAAGCAAAGGCGGCACAGACGAGACCTTTCTCAGATGACTACGCGTACAGGCAAAGGCGGCACAGACGAGACCCTTCTCAGATGAATACGCGTACAGGCAAAGGCGGCACAGACGAGACCTTTCTCAGATGACTACGCGTACAGGCAAAGGCGGCACAGACGAGACCCTTCTCAGATGACTACGCGTACAGGCAAAGGCGGCACAGATGAGACCCTTCTCAGATGACTACGTGTACAGGAATGAATAATCCTAATTCTCAGTACAATCTTATATTGAGGCAGTTGCCCCGGCTACCTTCAATATTCGTTGGTAGCTTTCAACCGTCACAAGGCTTTTTTATGCTTCTATTTCTGATGCCGCTGCTGAGCAGGCGTCGTCCGCTCTCTGCTGATATGGCTTTATGCTGAGGTTCTGCTGAATTTGCAACGGTCGTTTCTCGGAGGTCGTGCGAGTCAGGGCATGTGGTACGTGCTCAACTGCTAGTCGTTGTAACCGCCATCGTAGGTCCTTTCATGGTGCACAGTATGTAGCAAAGTACATAACAATCACACCACACCACAATCACACTTCGCCACAATCACACCACACCAAAATTATACTTCACCTCAATCACACCACACCACAATCACACTTCACCACAATCACACTTCACCACAATCACACCAAACCACAATCACACTTCCCCACAATCACACCACACCACAATCACACTTCCCCACAATCACAGTTCCCCACAATCACACCACATCACAATCACACTTTACCACAATCACATTACACCACAATCACACCACACCACAATCACACTTCACTACAATCACACCACACCACAATCACACTTCACCACAATCACACCACACCACAATCACATTTCACCACAATCACACCACAACACAATCACACCACATCACAATCACACTTCACCACAATCACATTTCACCGCAATCACACCACACCACAATCACACCACACCACAATCACACCACATCACAATCACACCACACCACAATCACACTTCACTACAATCACACCACACCACAATCACACTTCACCACAATCATACTTCACCACAATCACACCACATCAAAATCACACTTCACCACAATCACACTTCACCACAATCACACTTCACCACAATCACACCACACACCACAATCACACTTCACCACAATCACACCGAACCACAATCACACTTCCCCACAATCACACCACACCACAATCACACTTCCCCACAATCACACTTCCCCACAATCACACCACATCACAATCACACTTTACCACAATCACATTTCACCACAATCACACCACACCACAATCACACTTCACTACAATCACACTACACCACAATCACACTTCACCACAATCACACCACACCACAATCACATTTCACCACAATCACACCACACCACAATCACACCACATCACAATCACACTTCATCACAATCACACTTCACCACAATCACACCACACCACAATCACACCACACCACAATCACACCACATCACAATCACACCACACCACAATCGCACTTCACTACAATCACACCACACCACAATCACACTTCACCACAATCACACCACACCACAATCACAATTCACCACAATCACTCCACACCAAAATCACACTTCACCACAATCACACCACACCTCAATCACACTTCACCACAATCACACCACACCACAATCACACCACACCACAATCACACTTCACCACAATCACACTTCACCTCAATCACACTTCACCACAATCACACCACACCACAATCACACCACATCACAATCACACCACACCACAATCACACTTCACTACAATCACACCACACCACAATCACACTTCACCACAATCACACCACACCACAATCACAATTCACCACAATCACTCCACACCAAAATCACACTTCACCACAATCACACCACACCACAATCACACTTCACCACAATCACACCACACCACAATCACACTTCACCACAATCACACTTCACCACAATCACACTTCACCACAATCACACTTCACCACAATCACACTCCACCACAATCACACTTCACCACAATCACACCACGCCACAATCACACTTCACCACAATCACACCACACCACAATCACACCACACCACAATCACACTTCACCACAAACACATTTCACCACAATCACACTTCACCACAATCACACCACACCACAATCACACCACACCACAATCACACCACACCACAATCACACTTCCCCGCAATCACACCACACCACAATCACACTTCACTACAATTACACCACACCACAATCACACCACTCCACAATCACACCACACCACAATCACACCACACCACAATCACTCCATCAAATCACGCCTCATCACAATCGCACTTCACCACAATCACTCATTATCACAATTACACCTCACCACAACCTCTCTTCATCGCAATCACTCCTCACCACAATCACTCTTCATCACAATTATTCTTCATCTCAATCATTCTTCATCACAACAGGCTTCACGACCCACTTGTCTCTAAAATAAATAATTACACTGTTATACTTAACACAATTAATCATGTCATACAAACACACATTTTACACTCATACGCCCGTTAAGTACATCGCACCCAATTATCACAAGAGCTCATAAAGATGCTAACTAATTACACTCAACACTAATTGGGAATTAAGGGCAGTTTATTCCCGCACTAATTACTCTCGCATTATCATTAATCACTAATTGCCATCGTATCGCTTTCTATCGCACACTCCACAGCACCTCGACAACGATATCATTAGATTAATTAGTAATAAACGGTTTTCTTTCTTCTTCCTTTCTTGAGTTTTCCTCAATACAAAAAAAGTTTTCCAAAAAGATGGAGCAATTCACAGTCTAAAATGGATTTCAGGGAATGGGGAAACTATGCACAAAGTTCCCACACCAAATTAGATTAGATTAGATATTAGTTTGAGCCTGCCTAACTGCAACAAAAGGGTTCCTAAGAGAGGAAGGAGGAAAGCGCCATTTAGTGTGGTTTTAAGGGAACGCAGAATTTATGCACAAGGTACAGAGAAACAGTAAGCTGAGAAAGACGTTTATGAAAGAAGATAGAAGTTACGAAGAAAGTAGTAGGTGCTGGAAAACAGGACAGCAATCAACCGAAAAAAATGGTCCTTCACCATATGCATAGAAATTATCGGATTTCAACAAAAAGAAAACCAACTGAACCTTCAGCTCGGAAAATCACATTTTCCCCTTCGGAGCGCTAATTCCCTCAGACAGAAGTTATATCCCATGAGAAAAAAACTTGCAAAACTGAATACATGATCCGAGCTCTCTTCGCAATATATTATAACTGACATGAGTATAGTACTCTTCGCAAAGGTGAGAGCAAAATTTTAATGAAATTAAAGGTTAACAAATTTGAGTTTGACCCAAAGGAAATAACGAAAACTATCATATTAAATAAGTGGCTATCAGCTCAGCAGCTGTACAATCATGCCTGCTGTCACACACACACACACACACACGTCCACCACCATCAGTTTCACAGCCACGGAAGCGTGGCGGTCTAATCCACCCGAACATCCTATCACAGTTCATAATCCAGAGCGGCGGGCCGGCGCCCATTCATTCTTGTTCGTGGGACAGGTGGAGCCGCTTTCACAGCCCGAATAAAAGTTTTACCTGCAAAACAGACCCGTGAGATCGCTAATGAAATGGGCCGCTGCACGCGCACATCGACACCTGATGCGAGCTGATGTGGGGGAATTTTGGCCTCGTGAGATGTCGCCTTCGGGGAGATTAGTGAAGGGCCCAAGATGTTTTCATCTTTTGCTATTTGATACACGTTATCGTGCACATTTTTTCATCAAATACTGCTTTATAACTAACCTTATTCAAACATTTGAAACAATTTATTTACAAGTGATGCAGCAGTAGATTGTTTCTCAAGTCTAGTACAATTATTGACACATTTAAGTATAGCTACTTGTGGCCCGAGTAAGTTGTAATTAACGCTACAGGCTTTAATTAATTTTAATGCGTTATAATGATTGCTAATGCTTTGTAATCAATGCTAGGATACCATAGCGGTTACCCTTCGTCGAACCGGTATCCACTTCAAGCATCAGGGTCGCGTAACTCTAAGGTCTCTATTTCGTAACGGGAAGAAACACCGGATGACTACACTTCTGATCATTAGGTCACCGTGACCATAATAAATGGTCGGAGAATGCTACAAAAATTATGCAATAAAATAAAAGAATAAATGCATAAATTTCGTCTTACATGAAAACGCAGGTCAACCTCTAAAATTTTTGCTTGAACGTGAAACAGCGTCGTGATTTTTTCGCACACCAACAAATAAGACACATTGAACCACAAGATATATGGAAATCGATCTATACTATAATATGAGCCGCGTCCGTCCTTCTGTCCGTCTGGTCATCCGTCCGTCCGTCTGTCCGTCTGGTCATCCGTCCGTCCATCTGTCCGTCTGGTCATCCGTCCGTCCGTCTGTCTGTCCGTCCTTCCGTCTGTCAGTCTGTCCGTCCGTCTGTCCGTCCGTCCGTCTGTCTTTCTGTCCGTCTGTCCGTCCGTCCGTCTGTTCGTCTGTCCGTTCGTCCGTCTGTCCGTCCGTCTGTCCGTCTGTTCGTCTGGCTGTCCGTCTGTACGTCAGACCGTAAGTACGTCTGTCCGTCTGGTCGTCCGTCTGTCCGTCCGTCCGTTCGTCTGTCCGTCCGTTCGTCTGTCCGTCCGTCCGTCTGTCTGTCCGTCCGTCTGTCCGTCCGTCTATCTGTCCGTCCGTCTGTCCGTCTGTTCGTCTGGCTGTCCGTCTGTACGTCAGACCGTAAGTACGTCTGTCCGTCTGGTCGTCCGTCTGTCCGTCCGTCCGTTCGTCTGTCCGTCCGTCTGTCCATCTGTCCGTCTGGTCGTCCGTCTAACCGTCTGTCTGTCCGACCGTCCGTCCGTCCGTCTGTCCGTCCGTCTGTCAGTCCGTCTGTCTGACTGTCCGTCTGGCCGTCCATCCTTCCGTCTGTCTGGCCGTCACACCCACCAGAAGAGAGTGTGCAATGAGCGTATCAGTGATACAAGCTTTATTAACCCCCCCCCTTTCGATGTATTAATCTATCATATTCGGAGTTGGAATGAATATCACGTGTATTGTTAGGAAATAGGACCGTGTCATGTGATTTGTCGAACATAAACACACATTTATAGCGGGCCGTGTGCACTCGGCCTCATTAACTCTAGAGAAGTTGAGTTTTTTCATTTCTTTCGGCCTCTATTTCGCCTTCTTTGGTATTCCAAATAAAGGGAGTGGACAATAACAACAATCCAGAAGAGATCGAGCGACGTGCGGGTCAGCACACTGAGCAGAACAAGCAGTGCAGAGTGGCGTGGGCTCTCCCGGAAAATGGACTTCAGAGACAAGAAATACGCTCGTAACTCGGCGCTCGCACTCATTTCCTCGTGATACATCGGCCTGACAGCGTTTAGGATATGTTAGGGCACGGAAATACGGATTAATATCCCGTTTTGCATTGCCTAGAGTTCGCTTATATCCATTGTAAGGACAGAGAAATGCGAATTAATATCCTGTTTGGTATGGCCTAGAGTTCGCTTAAATATGTTGTTAGGACAGAGATATACGGATTAATATCCCGTTTGGCATTACCTACAGTTCATGTATATGTATTGTACGGACAGTGAAACACGAATTAATATCCTGTTTGGTATGGCCTAGAGTTCGCTTATATATGTTGTTTGGACAGAGATATACGGATTAATATCCCGTTTGGCATTACCTACAGTTCATATATATGTATTGTAAGGACAGTGAAACACGAATTAATATCCTGTTTTGTATGGCCTAGAATTCGCTTATATGTAAATAACAGGTAAACACGAATTAATCTCGTGTTTGGCATTGCCTACAGTTCATGTATATGTCTTGAAAGGACAATGAAACACGAATTAATATCCTGCTTACATTGCCTAAAGTTCCCACGTACGACAGGGTTAATTCAACCCACGTTTACAAATTCAGCACGCAGGTTTTCACGCCCGTCTCAGTAGATTCGTGGGTCACGAGTGACAGACTCACACTCTCATGCTCTCACGCTTTGCATCAATACCATCACTGAGGCTGCCAATCACTGAGGCTGCCATCACTGAGGCTGCCATCACTGAGGCTGCCATCACTGAGGTTGCCATCACTGATGCTGCCATCACTGAGGCTGCCATCACTGAGGTTGCTATCAGTGCGATAGCAGTCACCAACAACAAATAACTGCCACAAGGTCACCGCATTCATAGTTTATTGCACGGAAATCTACGCAACACATTTAAATACGCTGTGTAAATGTTTCGAAATACCCAAACATTGAATTTAAATGATAATAAACTTAGCACATAACATGTGAGCTCAAAGACTAAGTGTAGTGTAGGATACCCGGAGACTCTCCACCCACGGCAACACATTTAAATGTGTAAATGTTTCTGAATACTTAAACGTTGAATTTAAATGATAATAAACTTAGCATGTATCCTAAGAGCTTGATGACTAAGTTTAGTGCAGGACACAGGCACGATGCTGTGTGTGTGCGTTGGTTGCTTTGCATGGAGGCGCAGCTGTGAGGTGCAACGCGCACGTCTCTAGAGACGAGGCTTTTGTGTCTCGTGCGGGCCCTAAAGCGCTCCGAGACAGGGGTCGAGACTGGAGAGTCTAAATACTATAGGGTCTCGAGAGCGCAGGGTTTCGAAACTGGTATTGAAACTAAAGCGTCTCGAAAGCAAGGGATCTCGACACTAAAGAGTTTCGAGACTGCTGGGTTTCGAGCTGCCTTGAAACTGAAGGGTCTCGAGAGTGATATCGCAGTATCGATACGAGACCGGAATGTATGGCGGACACTTGGCGTTGGAACACAAAATAAAACACGAAATATAAGCACGAAGAGTTCAACATTTAAATAACGAAATTAACTCACAGCCTTTCACGCTGCGATCGCTCAGCCTTTAAGCCTTTAGCAACAAGAGGAAATACCTGGAACTAATTAGTAGATTTTTTATTTAATTTCGTACACAAGATGGAGAGGATAATGAAGGCCAACGCCCAATTGTTATAGGTCCAGCCACCGAGCTTAGTTAACACTAATGATACTCGGTGGAAATTAGGAAGAGGCGATAGGGTGCAGGCTTTATTGGTTGAAGTTAATAGAATTGAAAAAACTAAGTAAACAAAGTAAAAAAAAGTAAACAAAACCAAGTCCGATAATTGAGCCTGAAAAACCAATCAAATAAAAAGTTACACACTATCAATATTTAGTTTCAGAAATTATACAGAGGAATTAAATATATTTACACACAGAAACTCGGGTTACGGAAAATAGAAGTGTATGGAGTTACTCTTGGGTAACACTGCTCTGTAGCATCGGTAGCTCAAAAATAGGAGCTAGGCAGAGAGAAAACATCTAACTGTCACCAAACCTAACGTGAAGCCATAGGGCTCTACAGATATTTATTCTTGAAACAATACTGCAATTTAGAAAACAAAAATTATACGTTGGATAATCAGAAATCTTAAAGTATTCGGATGAGCTAACTAACACTAAGATTCGATAATATGAAAAATGAATAACAATTACACTAACAACTACACTTTCCTAAACTCCTAGACAAATTATCAAATAGTCACATGTCGGTCCTTAGCGACCGCCCGAGAAGCTCCCGCACACCCGCACACAGCGACAACCCACAACAGATTAATAGGGTGCGGTGGCAGGCCTCCGTACGTAACCGCAGAGGCGGCTTCTCCGTTCGCATAAACACACTCATGAGGAACAACTATAATATTTCGTAGAAATATGACAACCAATAATACATATGATAAATAGAAACAGTTCGAAATAAAATGAATGATAAATTTAAAAGGAACAAAAGCATAATTAAAGTTCTTAACCCTATGTACCTCGCAGGCATCTACAAGAGGCAGGCTGGATAAACAGCTCTATAACACAATCTTGAGCACATATATTTTTGGTGGCATCTGTAATCTGAACTAACTACGACCAACTGACATATTTATGTTATGGAGCCTTCTCGATGTCATTCTTTCTTTTTATTCATCTTTTTTTTAGCTCTCTTTTGACGGGCGTGATTGAGGATCACTTTCTTATATTTTTGTTAGCCAGAGATGAGCTGGGACTTTTCAACGTCCACGAATTTAATTAATGAATGAGCGGCAAATTAAATGAACGGCAAATTAAATGAACGGCAAATTGGTAGCGTGGAATTAGTATAAATTGGTAGCATGGAATATTCCTCTCCACAGATAATGATAACTCATCTTCCTAACTAGCAGGAAATTATACACAAAGGCACATCGACATTTATTCCCTAATCTCGTCACGAAAGGTTATCGTTCTAAAGTAAAGAAGGTCTAACGCACTAAATTACACTTCGATTGATATTGAAGACAAAACATAAGATATGCTGAAGGCATGACGATATAAATGAATGCTTAAGGCATAATACCGATAATCCTACGCCCAGAAGGGAGGCAATGAGGATGTTTCCTAAGGGACATATGACATGGTGGACTTATCTTTGTTTCGAAATCCGGAAGATGGCTATATCGTGTGTACGCCGAGACATTTATCAATTACTTTAATTTAACAGGTATGAGGAATCACTAGTAGTACACATTTCAAAGGAGAAACAGTGCCTAGCCCGAAGGCAGGCGTTCAAGATGTGTTAAGGCGTTCTTTCTCTGAGGGAGGCCTCGGACGTACTGACTCTTGCGCTTGGAGCTTACCCTCTCGGTCGTTCGGCGTCACGCCCTTCTCAAAGCGGTAGCTTACATTGTAATCTCAATACAGATTATTCCTCAATCAAGCGATTATGCACGACTTTAGCGTATCGAATTATATAAGCAAAGGGAAACATTAATTCTCGCTAACCGCACAAATGATCTAATTAACATGGGCTATTGAATAATGACAGAAATAACAGTGAAGAATCTCTCTTGTGTCGGTATTCGGCAGCTCCTTCAGTCCGTTGATGTCTTTGCTTCTTCCGCGATCTCGGAGTCGACGTAGAGGAGATATAAAGGGGAAGAAGAATAACTACTTAGAACGATTCGCGAAGTCTGATAACCGTTTCTGCGGCATACGACGTCCCCCTCTCTAACTGCTTTTGGATCATTCGAATAGTGGAGCGTCCTCCTTCGAAAGATCCCTACGTTGTGATAAGATCACAACAAAATCCCCCTTTGTTGGCGATGAAGACGATCTCCTGATCGTTGACTTTCTCTACAGCTTTTGCGTGCCGTGGTAGAGGAAAACGTTGATAAGTCGGATCCTTTATTTTTTCAATATCCACGCAATCCAGCTGTGATGATTTTAACGGCAGCGATTACTGAATTTGCTCTTCTGATGAGCTCTGAAGCGAAGTCCCCAAACAAGACCAAATCCCCCACGTACGTTTTTGGCAAACGATATCTCCGCAGTAGTTGGCGAAGACTTCTTCAGTTCGCAGAATATTTCTAGAAAATATTCAATGAAATAAAAATTTCATTAAAGGACACGGGACAATTAAAGTCTCGGTCGCCGTGATCATACTTCAGCAGCATCCCTAAGGAAAGATTTTTTTTATTCGTCTTCGCAATCCCTGTTTTTGAGAATGTCATTTTAACCGCGCCTTATCATACACGATTTTTTCTTCGCGATGGGGTTCGATTTTTGAGTCCTGAAGACTTCTATTAAACAGCCACGAAGACACGCCGATGTCGCAAGAAGATCATCAAAATCTTTGTAGTTGTAGTTCATTTCGTTGTTCATGATGCGCTGGTATATCCCGGAGCTTCGTCGTAGTCGAGTTTCCCTCTTCTTCTTGCCGATGTTATCTCCACTCAGGTTCCGTGATTCGAAATATCCTCCCAGAAAATTTTAAAGTAGTTGACCCAGTCAACTGGCGGACGGTTTTCTTTCGTCGTTTTCCTCGAGGTCGTGCGTTGAGCTTAGACTGTTCTTGTCGCTGAAGTATTGCCGAGCAGCGTCTGAGCGGACCATTTTCTACGACGTTTTCTCCGCGCTCGTGCGTTGAGCTCGTCGGAGTGTTGTTGTTGTTGTTGCCGCCAATGCCCCGTTGTTGCGTCGCCGCTGCCACGTCCACGTCCGAGCCATGTCGACCCGTAGCGGGACCACGTGAACGCGACACCTGTCGCGAGTGTGGCGGCTCAGGCATCGAGGTAGAGAGTGGGGGCTGGTATTGAAGACGCACCAGTCCACCCCGTCCGCTCGCAGAGCCCACGGCATCAGCTGAAATTACCGTTATTGTTATTTATCGTTCTTGTGAATTTTATTCATTCCCAGACAAGCCACCATCACCTGCAGACATATGCCCAAACATCTCGTCTCATACCACCCTTCTGTGCTTACAAACAGGACATACATTGAGCTTAAACCTATTTCGCTACTTCCACTGTTTGCTTATGACGTTAAACTCTAAAACATTTCGTAGAGAGGAAAAACAGAATTTCCCTAGTATTACATTCACGTTGAGTATGTCTAATGACAAAGCACTCCTGCGATCAGATTAATATCAAGGGTGTTTTCACCATGATCGAATTTTAAATTCGTTACAAACTCCATTTTCCAGATGACGAGATATTTCATCACTTAAATCACATGACGCTGATATTTACGCTATCACCCGATTTCGGAGAAGTATTTTATGCGCATAAAGCGTTATTCATTTATCTTTAAGTCGTGATCTGTTAACAAAATTCTTCATATGACAAGTAAATTCAAATTTTTAAATGAATGAAATTATTACACACTCACGCTATTATTTATCACATGTTCACAATATTACATCAAACTTAAATCATTAAGTAATTTATCCTAGGTTCAAAATTATTGAATCTTTCAGCGTAAAAAAAATTGTTGCGTAAAGAAGTGATCAAAAGACGGCGAGTATCCAAGTCTGGTATCGAACTCGCGAGGTAAAGTATGCTCGTGCGATAGTTAGGCCTTTTCTTTGAACGAGAGCGAAGCGGGGAACTATCCGAGGTTTAGAGGATTGGAGAGAGAAGGGGGAGGGGGTGAAGTTGGGTGATTTGAAACAACGCGAGAGTAGAGTTGGCTCTAGCTTGTGCTCACCCCACCTTACAGCGACTTCCTTCACACAGCCTTGCCTCAACAAGCATTCCATCACTCCAAAACATCCAGGCAAACGTTCATCACAATTACATGGTTAAAACAATACCTAGGAATCAAATTTGGACACGAATATCCTAATAAAATGAAATAAATCGTTCTCTGCATGATCACTTCTTCCATGTGCAAGGTATACGAGAGTGTGAAGTTGCACGTCGGAGCAAGATGTTAGTAACGCGGAAACGTTACTCTAATTGAATGAAATTCACTTCTCGATGAATTTCCTTTAAAGTAGAATATGATTGAATTTCAAAAGATAATCTGAT
This sequence comes from Morinoia aosen, assembly GCA_030386875.1. Lineage (NCBI taxonomy): Eukaryota > Metazoa > Arthropoda > Malacostraca > Amphipoda > Talitridae > Morinoia > Morinoia aosen. The sequence continues at coordinate 15,042,945 of CM059568.1, forward strand.
GAATATAATTTAAATCACTCATGAGGTCAGACTAAAGGGAAATTTTTTTTTAATTCACCTTCCATGTCTCACTAGAGTTGGTTACGTGGCATATTGGTAAATACTACATCATTACACCTACAACATTAACGAAACATTAAACATTCCATCAACACTTAGTTCAAAGTCCATCCTTTGAGTTTCTCAATGCGACGGCCTGGCTAACCGTTTCTCGAAGTAGAATTCGTGAAGCGAACGTTACAATTGGAACAAAGAAGAGAGAGATGGAGATGGAGAGAGAAGCAGGAGAGGGCTAGCATGCACTGGCTGCCGGATAGGGGGCGGCGTAGAGGTTTGTTTACGAAACAAAATGAGTCCGGGCACTCGAGAACTACCCTCTACCACACAACTAGCTGGTCTTAGAATTTTCTCATCTCAACACGTATACATTCAAACAACATTCATGATGATTACATGGCAAATTTACATGATCAAGATTATACGTTGAAGTTGCAATTTCCACACGGACATCTGAATGAAAAGGTTGCCATAGATTTAGCATCATAATATCTACGATATATATGAATTTGAATTTTTAATCATGTAAATAATTCCTGACTAAAATAAGTTTACTTCTAAAATGAATTTTCTTTTCGTGTAAATATGATTGAATTTCAAGGAGATGATTTACTGAAGGTCATTTATAAGCCGAATTAGAAGAAAATTTCAATTTATGGTTTATTTTATATATGTAAATTTTTGTGATACGGAGATTCAGAGTTTAAAATGAATAGCACGTTAACTCGTTCAGCACAAATCAAAACAAATGGCAAAATGACGTCCGTCTAGAGTCATGAAAGAGAGTTACATGGTAAATTGGGGAAATTTATACGGTAAATCATAACTTTCACATAAATCATTGGGGGTGCAGTTATCCCGCATCGTAAATAATTGAATGATTCACGTTGTCAAATTGGCCTTTAGTAATTGAATGCTCTTGGATCAGAAGGTAAATTCATATTATCATATTCCTCACAATCAAACGATTTGACAAATTAAAAGAATTGATACGTAACAATCAATGCACACCTACTAATGGTTGTTACATGACGTAAATTTTAATTAGTTATTAAAATAAAGTTCACACGTAAATGGTAGATTGTAAATGCATGATAAATTGTCTCACAGAAATGAAATAGAAAGTAAAATATAAATTGTCTCACAGAAATGAAATAGAAAGTAAAATTAATGTCTAGCAAATTAATGGGTTCACAGAAATGAATTAGAATTTTACCCTACATACACATTAAATATTAGATAGATTACATAAACATCCTAACGTAGAGATGAAATTATCAAGATCTGCTGGAGGTTTATTCAATATATTTTATGTAGGCACGAGCTTTTATTTTTATTTCGGAGGGAGTGAGCAAGGGAAATTTTAACTCTTATTAAGAAAATAGGAATCAAATATCCCCCTCCGCTGCTCACCAAATGTTATGGAGCCTTCTCGATGTCATTCTTTCTTTTTATTCATCTTTTTTTCTAGCTCTCTTTTGACGGGCGTGATTGAGGATCACTTTCTTATATTTTTGTTAGCCAGAGATGAGCTGGGACTTTTCAACGTCCACGAATTTAATTAATGAATGAGCGGCAAATTAAATGAACGGCAAATTAAATGAACGGCAAATTGGTAGCGTGGAATTAGTATAAATTGGTAGCATGGAATATTCCTCTCCACAGATAATGATAACTCATCTTCCTAACTAGCAGGAAATTATACACAAAGGCACATCGACATTTATTCCCTAATCTCGTCACGAAAGGTTATCGTTCTAAAGTAAAGAAGGTCTAACGCACTAAATTACACTTCGATTGATATTGAAGACAAAACATAAGATATGCTGAAGGCATGACGATATAAATGAATGCTTAAGGCATAATACCGATAATCCTACGCCCAGAAGGGAGGCAATGAGGATGTTTCCTAAGGGACATATGACATGGTGGACTTATCTTTGTTTCGAAATCCGGAAGATGGCTATATCGTGTGTACGCCGAGACATTTATCAATTACTTTAATTTAACAGGTATGAGGAATCACTAGTAGTACACATTTCAAAGGAGAAACAGTGCCTAGCCCGAAGGCAGGCGTTCAAGATGTGTTAAGGCGTTCTTTCTCTGAGGGAGGCCTCGGACGTACTGACTCTTGCGCTGGGAGCTTACCCTCTCGGTCGTTCGGCGTCACGCCCTTCTCAAAGCGGTAGCTTACATTGTAATCTCAATACAGATTATTCCTCAATCAAGCGATTATGCACGACTTTAGCGTATCGAATTATATAAGCAAAGGGAAACATTAATTCTCGCTAACCGCACAAATGATCTAATTAACATGGGCTATTGAATAATGACAGAAATAACAGTGAAGAATCTCTCTTGTGTCGGTATTCGGCAGCTCCTTCAGTCCGTTGATGTCTTTGCTTCTTCCGCGATCTCGGAGTCGACGTAGAGGAGATATAAAGGGGAAGAAGAATAACTACCTAGAACGATTCGCGAAGTCTGATAACCGTTTCTGCGGCATACGACGTCCCCCTCTCTAACTGCTTTTGGATCATTCGAATAGTGGAGCGTCCTCCTTCGAAAGATCCCTACGTTGTGATAAGATCACAACATTTATTCTACGTAAATTGCTTTGGAATAATTGAAGATTTCCATTGTGAGAATGCCCTTTTTTGTCACCACTCTCCAACTTGAGCAAATTTTGAAAAAAAAAGTCAAACTATAAAATATTGGCTAAACGGAACATTTTGGAGCAGCTTTAGCGTCCTTGCAAGGCAAAGTTCCCTGGAATTTTGAGGGATTATTTTCATTAGTAAAATTGAATCGCCCGAGAATCCATCGTATTTGTCTGCCATGTATGCTGCATCATCACTTACAGATGCTGTTAGATTATTCTTATACGAACCTCATTTACAAGTATTGAGCCCATTAGATTGTTAGATGAGTTAGTTTGAGACTCCCTAACCACAAAGAAAGGTGTTCGAAAGAGAGTAAAGAGAAAGACACCATTTTCTATGGAGTTTGAGGAATGGGAAATCTATGCAGAAAATTTGTTCCCACACAGGATCCCCTGCTCAGAGAAACAAGTTGAAACGAAAAAAGGAGAAAAAACAAAGAAGAGATAGTAAAGAAGGCATGAAAACTGAAAGAATCAAAGTTAGTTCGAAAGAAAGATATTTCGAAGGCGTGTCTGCAGCTGAGGTAACCTAGCAGTATTCCCTAGGGCAGAGGTTCTCAACCAGGGGTAAATTTACCCCTCTGGTGTACAAAATTATATAGTCAAGGGTAAATAATTGATGTAACTGATATTTCAAAAACTACTTCAATTAAATCTATTGTGAGGAAATACTACTCTCATAAGATGTTTTTGGGAATTTTTGAGAAATACTCTCGTAAAATATTTTTTGGGGAATTTTTGAGAAATACTCTCGTAAAATATTTTTTTGGGGAAACAGGCTTGTAAAATGTTCTTTGGGAAAATACTTCACTTTATGGTTCAAAGATGCTGTGCTTTATTTTGTGAGAGATGTTACAGCAAGGATTGGAATTTGACGGTTAGGCCGCCAAGCGGGGCTGCGTCGAGGGGGAAAAAGCAGATACGTTAGCAGAGAACCTATTGTGCTACACCAATGAACGCTTGCCTAGCGATCACGCGAGAAGGTGTGTCTGAGCACACACCAATGGGAGTCCCAGACGTCAGAACAAACAAGGATCTCGCCAATCAGGATGCAGATACGGCCTCTGTAGAATAGAATGTTCGAGATCAATCTCGAAGGAAGAAAGGGAAATACTTATAAGGAGTTGGGATGAAGCCTCGAGAGGGATTTTCCGCTCGGTGACGCTACGAGAGAGACGCATAATCAAGGAGGGGTGTTATATACTTCTTTTCTTTAGAATCCAAGTTTTAATGGTTTTCAAATTGCTGTCTTTTCAAGTCTAATCTTCAAATCAAAGGAGTTATTTTCCGAAAGAAAACACGATTCTTTCAACGTGGTCACATCGTTTTACTTGTTATAATGAAAGATGTACACAAAATATGACAATGGGGTAGATGAGACTAGCAAATTTAGGAACAATTGCTACAAAAGTCTTACGCATCTTTTGGGTACGCAGCGATATCGGAGTACGATAACAAGGTCTCGAATTGTACGTTAAAGTCCTTTTACGTTAAGGTTAACACAATGTTGGGATTTAATACGGAGTGCCCGCCGTATGCAAACAAAATAAATGAAGTGGCACGAAGAGACCTTCTAGTGACGGAGTTTCGCTCTATAATGATCCTCCCCTAGCCCTCGTCGTACCCTTTAAAACTCTCGCGCTGTGACCGTTACTTCTGGAGCGTGCAGCAAGTGCCGCAGCTGAACGCCGTTGTCGTCGCTTAGGCCCTGCTGCTCGCGCAGTAGAGGCTGGTCCCTGCCGCTAGCTTGCTGAAACCGCGCTGCCATTGCCATCTGCGTTGCCACACTGCCACGCTGGTACCACGCTGGTGCCACGTCGTTGCCACGCTGCCGCTGGGAGCGTAGGTGTGGCCTCTTTTTTGTAACTGTCGAGCCGCTGCTGTGTAAGCATCGACATCTGGCGCGTTGTATGATGCTGAGCTTTGAGATCTCCTGATAGCAGAGTCCGGTGTAAGCTCTCACGTCCAACCGCCTTTTACTCTTTTTTGTGGTGAAAACTTAACGGTTCGTACTCGGGACACAACAGAATCCCCCCAACCTATATTAATCAGCATCCTCCTGGATGTAAAATGGAAGTTTCCGTCTACTGAAGTCACGTATCTGAGATTCGTACTTCATTGCAGGGGCGAAATTAGACAAGCCTTGAGATTTGTGCTTCTGACGCACTTCTGAATCGAAGATCCTGAACAAGCGATAGCTTACTGTAGTCGTCGGGACGTCCTATTCCAGTTCACTATCGAAGACCTTCTCTCTTGGCTAATGACGTTCTATCAGAGGCCTTCTGAAGACGTTCAAAGGGGTAAAAACCATCCTAATAAAATATCGAATATTCATTCGATTAGTTCATATTCAACCTCCTGCGTGTAGTTACTACGGACATATTGCTGTCCAACGGTATCTTCTTTATTTTTTTCTTCGCCGTTGTTGAATCCGTGTCTGGCGAAAATATAGATGTTCAGGGGAAAGTCCAGTCCTTTGTACGAGTGAGTGTACTGTTGCTGCAGATGGGAAGCTGGGTCCGCCTATTGCGCCACGTCCAGCTGTGGTCGAGACGTGCCAGGACAGCTGTAGCGGGCTCTTTAATCGCAAGGTCGTTGTAGACCGCGCGTAGCTGAAGTATGTTGTGACGGCCGGCCAGACAGCGGTGTTGCCATAACGTTGGTGGTGTACTGTGCGCCTGCACACTGCCTCTGGGTCGCTGCACTGCTGCGCTGGCGAGCGGTGCGTGAGTGCTGTGCGCCTGTACACGGCTTCCCAGCCGCGGCGCAGCTGCGGTGGAGAGAGGAGGGTGTGTGCTGCCGCTGCTCAGGCCCCAGTCGGCACAGCCTCGCTGCAATCAATCGTTCCACGTTAATCTCAGGCTTTGACAAAATTTTTTCTCTCGGATTTCTTTGACTTATCGTAATCAATTGTGTCCATCTACTCATCCCATCTTACCCTTTGTCATTTACAGCCCGGTGTATCATCCTTCAACAGTAGACAACTAGATCAAAGTAATCTAATGCGCAATAAGCTCAAAGAAATCCTTTAGAGAACATTATAACTAACACAAAATGAAATAAATGCACGGTAAATGAAATTGATGAGAAATACACAACCTGACATTCAATATCTCGGATAGTTAGTGAGCTGAAAGGAGAAATCATTTAATCCTAAGTCGAATTACTCATCCTAAATTTGTAATATAAAAGAAATGTTAAACACAAGGGAAATGATTAGAAAACATTCTTAACAACATAATACATCTTTTAGAAAGAAATGAGGCAATCATTATCGAAGTTTTGGGACATTCTTGCAAGACACAAGCAATTACACATAGTTCGGGCGCCTATTTCTATTTCTGAGGGGATATCTAGGAATCGTCCCCTCTTCTCGTCGATTTGCGCTCGGCATCGTTGGTCGTGGGTTCGCGTTCGGTGTTGCTGGAATGTCGTTCGTCTCTGCCCCTTGAAGTTCGTCTTTTTCTTCGTCGTTGTTGAAAGGGAAGGCCATGGCGTCGTCAAGATAAGCTCTTTTGACTCGGTTGAGGTGAACCTTCTGTTCTTTTCTGTCTGAGTAGAGGCCTTTGATAGTGATGTTATTTCCATGTCTAGAAGTAACTCTGTACGGGCCTCTGAATCGCGAAGGGAAGGCTCTATCCTCAGCGTGTCCAGACTCGTTCCTCAACATGATAAGGTCTCCTGCTTGAATGTCACACTCCTTGGCCGTTCGATTGTAAATGTTTGCGGCAGCTTGCCTCGCAGCTTCCGAATTTTTCCGAACTGCAGCAAATGCTTTAGACAGCCGGAGTGAAACCTCAATTGAATAATCTTGGTGACACGCATAGTTGATGGACTGCTCCTTGAAAATGTCGTGGTAAGGAAGGTTAGCATCTCTGCCGTAGAACAAAAAGAACGGCGTGTCTTTAATCGCAGTCTGGTAGGAAGTATTTACCGCGAGAGTCGCAAAGGCCACGCTCTCGTCCCAGCTAAATTTATCTTCCGCGGCCAGGTGAGAAATTGCAGTTTTTAAGATGCCATTGAGTCTCTCACAGCATCCATTTGCCATCGGGTGGTAAGCAGTAGTCGTTTGTGATCTCGCTTTAAGATTCTTGCAGACGTCCTGGAATAACCTATTGGTAAATTCGCTGCCTCTGTCACTGACGATCGTATTTGGGGCAGAGAATTTTCCGACGTATTGGACGAAAGCTCTGGTGACAGTATCAGCAGATTTATCTGTAAGGGGGTAAGCATCAACATATCTAGTAAAATGATCAACTATTGTTAGAAGGTATTTGTTGCCTGCGTAACTAACAGGAAGTTCAACAAGGTCAACTGCAACTCTTTCAAGGGGATATGAAATTTCAGGGAATTTTCCCAAGGGAACTTTGAATTGACCTTGCCATCTAGTTCGTTGGCAAGCTAGACATTTCTTTACATAGTCTTTGACGTCACGAATCTGATTAATCCAGAAGAATTTATCTCTGGCACGTTCAAGAGTTCTCAGGAAACCCATATGAGCGGACAAATCGTTGTCATGGCTCAGCTTTAAAGCTACCTTAACTAAAGACTTAGGAATGACTATTTGTACATTACTTCTACCGTTTCTGCGTTTCTTTCTCGACAATCTACACAGGACATTATTCTCATCAATAAAATATTCGTCAATGTTTGAATTCTTAGTATCACCCAAGTCATTTCCAGTTAACAAGTTTCTTACACCAGACCAAAGTGAGTCCTTTTCTTGCTCTGAAACAACATCATCCAAGCTCAATTGTTTTGCCTCGACGGCAACACCCTTATCACGTTCACTGTACACGGGTGGAGGGCACACGTCGTCGACGGGAACATCTGTCGCATTATTATTAGAACAAGGCTTAATTCTAGAAGGAACATCAGCATTAATTTTAGGATCATTCTTATTACTACAGTTGGACTCAGCAGCGTCAACGACAGCATTGACGATTCTTTCGGATCTAGACAAATAGTCGGGCAAGTGATGTTGTGCTCCCGGCTTGTACCGAACAGAGAAATTATACTCCTGAAGAAGCAAAGCCCTCCTTGAAATGCGGTGATTACCTGTTTTATTTGCAAAGATAAACGTCAAGGGGCGATGATCTGTCACCACGACGAACTCATTTAAGTACAGGTACGCATCATAATGTTTGATTGAATCATGGATAGCAAGAGCTTCGAGTTCTGTTGCAGAATATTTAAGTTCGTTTCCCTTTAATTTCCGGCTATAGTATGCCACAGGTAACTCAATGCCGTCGTGCATCTGAAGTAATGCTCCACCTATTGCAATGCCCGAGGCATCTGTGTGCAACACAAACTCTCTCTGAAAGTCAGGAAATTTAAGTATAGGCGCAGACACAAGTTTATCTTTCAAATCATCGAAAGCTCGCTGATGAACGTCCGTCCATTTAAATGAGTTCGTCTTTTTTGTTAGCTCAGTAAGAGGTGCCGCGATGTGTGCGTAATTTTGAATGAATTTTCTAAAGAATCCGGTTGAACCAAGGAACCTCTTTACCTCTTTAATATTCCTAGGTCTCAAAGCATCTGCCAAGGCCTGGACTTTCGCAGGTCGGGGGGTGAGTCCCTCCGAACTGACTTTGATTCCAAGAAAAGTCACACTACTCGCAGCGAATTGGCATTTCTTGAGACTTAGTTTGAAGCCTGAAGCAGCTGTTTGAAGCAACGCCTTATGCAAATGTTCGACATGAGTCTCGAAATTTTTTGAATAGATGATGATGTCGTCAACATAACAGAACAGAAATTTTGAAATGAATGGAGAAAAAGCCATATTAACTGCTCTTTGAAGTGCAGCCGCAGATGTGATAAGACCTTGGGGTGAACGGCAATATCTGTAACTACCTGTCGGCGTTCTGAAAGCGGTAATATCACGGCTCTCTGGGGCCAATTCGATCTGATGATAGGAACTTCGCATGTCTAGAGTTGTGAACAAGTTTGAGCCCTTAAGACTTTCTAAGGTGTCAGTCATATTCGGGATTGGAAAAGAGTCCTTCCTACAAATCTTATTGATAAGTCGGAAGTCAACTACGATTCGATGTGAACCATCACTTTTACGTACAGCTAAGATTGGGGAAGACCAAGGCGAAAAACTTGGTTCAATAACTTTTTGCCTGAGCATCTCCTGGACATGCTCTTCAACCAATTGCTTTGTAGCGTGGGGGACTCGATACTGCGGGGTATTTATGGGGGAGTGTCCCTGAACGTCTAATCTATGCACAGCATTTCGCGCATGACCAATCTCGTCTCCAACCGCGAACGCATTCCTGTGTTTGTTAATCAAATTTACAAGGGTCGTTCTCTGATCTAAGTTCAAATGAGACAAGTCAACGTCGTCTATCATTTCATTGAATTCAGGTTCATTGCGTTTCTCTGCGACGCGTATGAGTCTGTTGTTCCCAGCCTCTGCCTGCTGGTCAGAGCGGCACCGAGCTGACTCGCTAGCTTGCCTACATCCATGGTCACTGTGCACTACTGCTATCGCCTCATAGGCCTTGCGCAGCGTCTGCGCTTGAGCATCACTCTCACTTTTGTCTGAGCCAGGCTCCGGCTCCTCGACAGCAACATCTAAGCTAACACAAATTTTATTTCTAGGTACAAGAACATTCTTATCATTATAATTTACAAAGACTATTGGTACGGTTCCATCACGGACTGTGGCTAAAGTACGAGGCACTGCTATTCCTTTGCACGTAACGCTCTGTTTTAGAACGACTGTTTTTCCATTCATGTGCTTGGGAACTCTCAAATAGGAGTGACATAACGTGCCTCCTTCAACAGTCAGATCATGTGACATTCTCGCGACACTGAATGATGCATCCTCAGATTGTTTCACAAAATTTACTGAATTAGAAGCAGCAACTGATTTAAATGGGTAAATTTTATCATTAATTCTCACATGACCTTTCTCGTGCTGACTGTACTTTATTTCAACACCGAATCTCTTAAGGAAATTTCGGCCTATCAAGACAGCTCCAGGGAAGTAAGAATCTTCCACAATAATAGCGGAATGGCAATACTCAACATCACCTAGTTTAAATTTCAAGTCAATCGTACCTCGAGTGTGGAGATTATCTCCATTAACAGAACAAAGAACTTTAGTGCATCGTTTAATTCGGGGTGGAGTTTGGAATAATTTGCTAATTACACAAGATTTCACAAGAGTCACGGAAGAGCCTGAATCAACGAAAGTGGAGCATTTTTTCTGTTCAACATTTAATAAAATCACGGGGGAAAAGCTTTTCGGTCGCTGTGAAAGTTTTTTGACTTTACTGCGGCGATGTCACCATTCTGATTCGGACGGCCATTGAATTTGCGTTGATAATTATTAAATGGACGAGCATTTTTGTGTGAAGCACTTTGCCATTTGAATGGATTTTTAGGCTGGTACGCTCGCTTTTGTGGTGAATTGTATTGATACTTCTCAACTACTGCATCACTCTCGTGAATTCGTCTTTTGCGGCTCAACAAAGATCTCTCTTCGATCAGAGATTCCTCAATTGATCTCGCTTTATCTAAGAGTTTGGTCACACTCTCAGGGTCAAAATCATGAGGTAACTTTTCACTGATCTTGGGATTCATATTTTTAACAATGGTAGGAATGAGGATTTTTTGTGCTTTGCTATCCTCGTAGTGCCATTCTGGACCGAATACGTCCTTCCAGCTAGCAAGAACGCGAGTTGCAAAGGCATTTACAGTCTCATCATTTTCTTGATGCAAATTAAGTAGAATTTTGTGGACTGTCTTTCGGTAATTCATGGCTCCCTTGTAAACAGAAACAAGCCAAGTCTTGACATCTTCCAGTGTGATCAATTGGTCGGACTTGAGAACATAAGAATCCCAAGCCTTCCCAGTAAGAGCATTTTTCAAATAACGACATTGCAAGTCTTTATCATTAGTGTAAATGTCAACTCTGGTCTGGAAGTGTTTTAAAAATGAAGTTACACAGCCTTCACCACTAAATTTAGGCAGTTCAATTGCATGATTTAAAGTCACAAAGTTATTTTGACTATTCTCACCATTGTTACTTTGATTACTTTCATTATCGTCCCCAGCCATGGTTTCAACTGTTAATTAGGGCAAAATTGGCGAAGCAAATAGATTCACAATGAACACTGATAGCAATTTTAGAGTTTCAAATTAGGAGTTTAAATGCAATATTTCGTACAATATGTTTCCAAATACACAGACATAATTGAGTTTTCGCACAATAAGTTTCCAAATGCACAGAAATAAATGAGTCGTCAATAACATCAACAACAGTAATGAAAAATAGGGTCACAATAGGGATAAAATGGGGTTTGAAATAGCCATAATAATCATATATGAAAGGTAAATGGGTTAAATTACGCAATGGAATTGAGAAAATAAATGGGTAAAGCATCAAAATAGTAAATATGGTACAAATTCACACGAAATTTTTTTAGAAATAAATCGATACACTGACACAAAGTGCAAATAATGACAATAAATCACATGGGAAATACACAAGTAAATTAATACAATGACATAAATTATGTGAATAGAATGGGTACAATGATGAATAAACTTCCTAATGAACAATTATTTGGCCAGTTACGTTAAACATCTATTTTTTTTTGAATAGGTAGCGTGGCAACAGCGGTCTCTTGCGGAGACGTTAAGTTTTAATGGGTTATGATCCCACCGCTGCCACCATTTGTTATATACTTCTTTTCTTTAGAATCCAAGTTTTAAGGGTTTTCAAATTGCTGTCTTTTCAAGTCTAATCTTCAAATCAAAGGAGTTATTTTCCGAAAGAAAACACGATTCTTTCAACGTGGTCACATCGTTTTACTTGTTATAATGAAAGATGTACACAAAATATGACAATGGGGTAGATGAGACTAGCAAATTTAGGAACAATTGCTACAAAAGTCTTACGCATCTTTTGGGTACGCAGCGATGTCGGAGTACGATAACAAGGTCTCGAATTGTACGTTAAAGTCCTTTTACGTTAAGGTTAACACAATGTTGGGATTTAATACGGAGTGCCCGCCGTATGCAAACAAAATAAATGAAGTGGCACGAAGAGACCTTCTAGTGACGGAGTTTCGCTCTATAATGATCCTCCCCTAGCCCTCGTCGTACCCTTTAAATACTCTCGCGCTGTGACCGTTACTTCTGGAGCGTGCAGCAAGTGCCGCAGCTGAACGCCGTTGTCGTCGCTTAGGCCCTGCTGCTCGCGCAGTAGAGGCTGGTCCCTGCCGCTAGCTTGCTGAAACCGCGCTGCCATTGCCATCTGCGTTGCCACACTGCCACGCTGGTGCCACGCTGGTGCCACGTCGTTGCCACGCTGCCGCTGGGAGCGTAGGTGTGGCCTCTTTTTTGTAACTGTCGAGCCGCTGCTGTGTAAGCATCGACATCTGGCGCGTTGTATAATGCTGAGCTTTGAGATCTCCTGATAGCAGAGTCAGGTGTAAGCTCTCACGTCCAACCGCCTTTTACTCTTTTTTGTGGTGAAAACTTAACGGTTCGTACTCGGGACACAACAGGGGTTTTGCAGCCGGAATACCGGCAGACGCCGGTATTACCCGGCATTATACCAAGTCCGGTGTTGACTGCAAGTGAAGAGCGCCGCCGGCACACTTTCGACATGAGCAGCCAAAATCCAACACCTAAAGCGAAAGTTAATCATCGAAGTTTCGAGAGGAGGCGTCCAGTGTATCAACAAACTTCAAAGTACTGACGTGCGTCAGGAGTCATTCGTAGCACAGCAGCGAGGCAGCGGTAATCGGCAAGCGTAAATGTCGTCAGCGACGGAGCATTCAGACATCTCTGCATCGGGACCGCTCTCACGGGCAACTTTAGCGTCAAGATTTGGAGCCATGCAATTACTAACGAACACGAGTTGTGAAGCCGGCAGCATGAAGCTGGAGCGGGGAAAGCACCGCGGCAGCGCGTCAGCGAGAGATCAGTCCAGAACAGCAGATATTCTCAGCAATGACGAAGAAAATCAGCAGTGAGCGACAGCACATCGGCAGTGAATGTCTATCAGTGAACCACTTATTATCAAAGGGGCGAGTGTTTTATGGTGTGAGAGCTCTGTTAGGTGGTGATAAAAGTTCAATTTCAGATGTAGAACAGCACCCAGAAAAGTGCTTTTCAAAGTGTTGCGCAAAATCATATAAATTATAGGCAATCGGTTTCCTGTGTTTATTTAGTCGAGGATCGAATTCACGTTGTGAATGGTGCGACGCTTCATATGATTCGACACCTTGTCACAATTACAGGTTAAATCGTGATGTGTCATTCTCGTAAATATTATGCTTGTGTTGCTGTGGAGCCCACGATTTTGTGGATGCGTAATTTGTTGTCAACGAAGGAGTATTGGTAACTTGAATTATCGGTAAGCATCACATTTATACCATGTCGTGTTTAAAGTTTTATGGCGGTATAAATGTGCATACTTTCATTAACGCAGTTGTGCCCTTTCAAATCATTTCGTTCCAATGCCTTGTGTATTTAGCCACGTGTCTCCAAATAAATTCATGTAAATCTGGCTAATTCTTTTATTCTCCATGTCTGGTATGCCGGTGTACGCAAGCATGAAGGATAATACTATAAAATGTGTACGGGGGTTGAGAGTCCCTCAGCGTATGGGAAGGGGGTCCTAAACCCACCCTCTTCTCTGTATCGCAACAAATTGCTTTGGAATAATTGAAGATTTCCATTGTCAGAATGCCCTTTTTTGTCACCACTCTTCAACTTGAGCAAATTTTGAAAACAAAAGTCAAACTATAAAATATTGGCTAAACGGAACATTTTGGAGCAGCTTTAGCGTCCTTGCAAGGCAAAGTTCCCTGGAATTTTGAGGGATTATTTTCATTAGTAAAATTGAATCACCCGAGAATCCATCGTATTTGTCTGCCATGTATGCTGCATCATCACTTACAGATGCTGTTAGATTATTCTTATACGAACCTCATTTACAAGTATTGAGCCCATTAGATTGTTAGATGAGTTAGTTTGAGACTCCCTAACCACAAAGAAAGGTGTTCGAAAGAGAGTAAAGAGAAAGACACCATTTTCTATGGAGTTTGAGGAATGGGAAATCTTTGCAGAAAATTTGTTCCCACACAGGATCCCCTGCTCAGAGAAACAAGTTGAAACGGAAAAAGGAGAAAAAACAAAGAAGAGATAGTAAAGATGGCACGAAAACTGAAAGAATCAAAGTTAGTTCGAAAAAAAGATATTCCGAAGGCGTGTCTGCAGCTGAGGTAACCTAGCAGTATTCCCTAGGGCAGAGGTTCTCAACCAGGGGTAAATTTACCCCTCTGGTGTAAAAAATTTTATAGTCAAGGGTAAATAATTGATGTAACTGATATTTCAAAAACTACTTCAATTAAATCTAATTTTGTAGAATGAGAGAGAATGCAAAGAAAGTGTTTGTATTTTATATGGCAGAAGAAGGTATACGAAGAAATACATGAAGCCGAGGGAGTCAGTGATGGAGGAAACGCTGAGAATGGCTACCCTATGGGGCGCCAGTGTGCATAGCGTAGGCCTCACTGCCAATCAAAACTTGAATCGAACGTCATATTCGTTGAATAACTCATACAAATTTTAGTCCTCATGGAATGAATTTCTCTCAGGATGTAATATGGCTCGAGGATCGACACTATCTTCTGATTCTGTGTCATTTAATAAAATTTCTAGACGCGCCATCTAACGTTAGCAACTCAAGCAGCCAAGCAGCTCCAGCGGCAAGAAACGTCTCAGCAAAAAAAGCGGCTTCAGCTCGGGAAACTCCAATATTTGCTCTCTTCCAACTCGAATTTGCGGTGTTAGTTTAGACTTTTTTGTACTGCCGATGACTTTACACCAGCCGGTACAATGAGCTCTGGCTGATATCTTTTTTACATTAATATATTGGATGCAAATGATCTTCTCACTTTCTACCGTACCAATTTCACACATTCCCATTAACATTAACATCAACCCTTTCGAAAGGTGGATGGTTGCGGAAGTGATTACATTTGAAACCCTTAAAACATGTGAACTGAAATACATACTACACTATATCATTAAAATGTGTATCGGCTGCGGGAGAATACTCGTATTTTCGTTCACTCTCGGCAGTGGCGAAGTGACAGCTTTCTGTCACAACACTATCGATGTCTTACATAACTATGGAAAATATCATAGATAACTTCTCCGTAATAGGCCTGATTCGAACACAAATTTACGACGTCGTAGCGGAATAACAGGCAACGTAAGTTCGCTTGCGAGAACTTAAGGTGCAAGTCGCACCGCTACGACGACGTAAACTGTCCGAAAATCCGACACCAGAACCGGCCCAAACAATTTCAAACTGGAAATTTTTTGACCTGAAACGTGCAGGCAGGAAAGTTCGAAATGGTAGCCAAGGAGAGCTATTAAAAAGAGAGACAAGCTAGCTAACGCTTGAGGCGTTTACTGCCGACGTAGATGGCTTTCTCAACACACGAATGTTCAGTGCAGAGCAAGAGGGACAAAAACTGAAGGCATTACATCTCGAGTCATATAGTGACACTGTTTGCGAGTATTGTTGCTTGCTTGCTTCATTGCTTGTTTTCTCGCTTGCGTGCTTTCTTCTTTTCTTGCTTGCTTGCTTGCTTACTTGCTCGATTGTTTCAGTGTTTGATTGCTGACTTGTTTGCTCTCTTGCTTGCTTGCTTTTTTGCATGTTTGCTCGTTAGTTTGCTTACGTTTCTGCTTGCTTACTTGGCGTGTCCGTCATTATGCCTTCACACCATACCCTGGATATCTGAACACTACTTTAATAACAGGAATTTTTAAATTGTAATTCATTTCTACAGATTGAAGCTCCTTCCGATATAATCTTAACATGTAAAAGGAGGAATCGCCATAAAAATAGAGTGCGCATATTTGACCTCCTCATCCTACAATGCACACTAAACTTCCTTTAAAACAGCTAACGCGGCGCAATCAATTTCTCGGGCGCAGTTCCACAACCGAGCGAATTGAACATTCCCCAAACAGCAACACTCAAACATTACCCTCAGGCTGGGCTGCATCCCTGCGTACTTCACACTCAGTTTCTACAGAACAAATACACAGCTCAGCCTTACGTACGTACTGACGCTAAATGTACCCAGTCTAACTTTTCCACCGCCTGCATGCATGTCTTTTCGCCGCCTTAGAGATTTAAGCGATTAAATCGCTTAGGCGACGAAAACATGCATGCAGGCGGCGAAAAAGTTTGCCTGGGTCTTGAGAGTGCCTGCCTGCCTGTCCGGAACCAAATCCTGGAAGAGAAAAGCCTGAGTGGTTCAATTAGAGCTGCGTTTATTATGCCCAACCAGAAATTACGGTCGGCAACGATTGTGAGCGATAAAATTCGCCAGTTACGGGGGCCGAAGTTTAGTTGAGGTGCCGTGCATGGTCCGGCAGTTTTCGCTGCTGAAGTACTGCGTGTGGTCGACGATAATTTCATATTTGTGGCATCTCCAATTGCTCGCAGAGCTAATCTAACGTTTCTCCTATGCGAATTTAATTTAATCACCCTCATCATGAAATTAGATTTTCTCGAATAAGTTCTTAAAACTAATTCTTCACCTACGTTGTTGAGAAGACACGAACCGTACAACGACAAAAGGCAATGCGCCGGTAGCGTTTGCTGGATTTCCTCAAGAGGTTTCAAGGGCCCTTTCTATTTCATTTTGAGCAACATGAATGCCAATTCTGGAGGGGACATGCGATCCAAAAAACGGAGCCAACTCACGATGCTAGAACGAGTTTCATACATAGACCAAAAACCCAACATTTCTCCGTCTGGCAAATTATGAACCACTCACCTATTTTATTTCGTCCATTTACCATGAAATTGGAGTGCTTCGTTTTTATATTACGGTGCCAACCACATTCTAATGCGACGCATTGAATGCGTGTTCCGCACACACGTCAAAATGAATTTTCTATGAAATAGTAGATGAATGCTTTATAAAAATAGCACGTAGGAGCACGAAATAAATGTTCAATGAAATAACAGGCGAGTAAATAGCACGTGGCACTACGAAATGAATGATCAATTAAATAGCAATAATGATCCATAAATGTATCTCGTGGGAGCACGAAATAAATGTTCAATGGATTAGCAGGCGAATGCTTCATAAAAACATCCCATGGGAGCACGAAATAAACGTTCAACAAAACAGCAACAGTGAGCGCCACAAAACATGAGATGTGTGCCCACTTACCCTGTCGGTGCAGTCGACGTGCACGCGGCCGGAGTCGAGCACGCGTCTGATCTCCTGCACGTCACCACGTGAAGCTGCCGCGTGTAGCCGTTGGTCCCACCGCGTGCTGATCTGCGCACGTCGACACGCGGGACTTAGCCATGTGAAAAAGTGCTCTCAAAATAATCTTAAAATTGGAGGGAAATAAATTCTAAAATTCTACGCTTGCCTCCGGTACATAAAATTCTAAAATAATTGGCATATAAAGGACAAATAATAAATTATTATTACTACTATTATCATTATTATCATTATTATTACAATTTATAATATCATTACTACCATTATTATTATTATTCATATTATTTGTATGATTATTGTAATAGTTTAAAACTCCCTAGTTAGAGCAAAGGTGATGGCAAAAGAGCAATGAAAAGGGACCGTTAATTGCGGGCTGTAGAAAACAGGGCAGCTACGCACAAAATAAAAGTGTGTCCACGCACGGGATACCCTACACATAGAAAGAGCGAAATAGGAAGGAAGAGAAAGAAAAAAATAAGAGATAACGAAGAAGCCATGAAAACTTAAAGAAGCAATGTGGGCATTTGAGAAGAGGGAGTCAGATGCAGCAACATTGAAATTTACACACAATTAACAGCAAAATACTACCTTCAGTATGGTCTCTGATGTGAGCGAGAGGGAGGGATGCAAGTGGTGTGATGTTATGAGCTCTTTTTCTTGTTAAAGAATAGCATTTCAAGTTTTGTGATGTCAGTCTATAACATGGAAGAATTATTTTTCATGCCACAGAATGATGATATTCTATTTATTCAACGGAATGATATTCCGCACCTCGGAATGATATTCCAGACCACGAAATAATATTCTATGTTACGGAATATTTCCCGCCCCGGAATGATATTCCACACCCTGCAATGATACTCCCAACATCGGAATCACATTCGAAAACCTCGGAATGATATTCCTTATTCTGAATGGTAACCCAGTTAAGCTTCGGAGATATTATTACACGTTATCAGATAATTTAGTATAAGCCTCCCAAGCTTTAACAAAGGTATTCCAAAGAGAGGAAGACACCATTTAGCATATAATTAAAGGAACTGGGAATCTATACACGAGGTGTATTTCCACACAAGATCCCCTGCGCAAATTAACAGCAAGCTAGGAATTATATTTATGAAAAAAGATCGAAGATGAAGAAGAAAGTCAGAGGTGCTAAAAAACTGGACAGCAGCGAACCGAAAAATCATGGTCCGTAGCAAAACAAAAAACCTATTCTAGTCCAATAAAAGGAAAGCCCATCTAACTTTCAGCTAGGGACTCCACATATTCCTTTTAGTAGCACACATTCCTATGAATACCAAAGTTGCATCCCCTTTAAGGGTCAATTCCCCGGAATGCTATTCCATGCTCCTGAGTGATATTTCCCTTTTCGGAATGATATTCTGTACATCAATTAACACTTTGACCACACCGTGCGCCACTGGTGTGCACGGAAGGAATTTTCATATAATGCTGCTGACCGACTACTAGTCAAAAACTCTATTTTCATGAATACTCAATTAAAGCTAAGCAGAAGCACAATCTGCTCAATGGTTGTTATTTTCAAAATTGGTTACTACAATTGACTTTAAATATGAGTTAAATATTGGACTTCAGTTTAGCCAATTGTGGTCAAAGTGTTAATAAATTCAACGCCTGAAGACGTCAGTCAGGCCTCAGAATATCAATTTACCTCGAGAGCCTAATTTTCCGGCAGAAAAATGCTCAAAACAAATTCCCTACTTCCTCCTGAAGCTTCCAAATCGCGTAACCGCCTATAAAGGATTCTCTGTTTCAAGCTCATTCTCCACGTGAACGCTTCCCTTAGCATTTAACTTGCCTCAAACATCGCTAGCGGCGCCTTCAATTTACACATTTTTCCGCACCCCGAGCGCAATCAAAACCGCTTCTAAATCAAGCACCAGCGGCCGTTGCAGCGAGCGTGTCTTAATTCTTTAGCGCCGAAAATAGCCTTAAATTACTGTATGTATTTCTCGTTGAATTGGATCCCTAATGAGTTCAACGAAGTTCACTGCCGAGTGGCAGTTCCTTCCTCAGTGTGATGTCGGTGACAACTTGATGCCAGCGCCAGTCTAATGATGGAGGGTTTGATGACGGTAATGTGAGTACTTTCACGTTGAAATGTTCAACTAGCGTAATAACAAGTTACATTCGTTTTAGCTGTTTTGTTTCATAAGCGAGCAAATTCATTTTTAGTACATCTCAGCTTCATTTGACGTTAAAGTTCACATCATTTTCACGACCCCCCCTCTCAACTGACTGACTTAGCCCCTCTTGTAAACTTCGTGAGGGTTAAATGAAAAGGAGTTCTTTATACTAAAACAACCTCATGACGGCCAGGATGCATTGTACGAGATCACAACGTTGCAAACAACATCTTGTTACTTGTATGGTGTCATTAGTGCGCCTTTTTGATGAAAGGAACGCAAGTGTACTCGCTAAAAAAATATTGAAGCGCAATCCCCCCGGAGACGATCAAGCGTCGTACAAATGGAGCCTCTTGAAATTAACGCAATTAATGTCGATGCTTCTGCCTCTCCTTCTAAAGAGGCGTGTGTGTCATCAAAGAAAGAAAGACAGAAAGAAAGAAAGAAAAACTGTTTACTTCCAAAAAAATTGACACTTGAGATACATGACAACATATTGGTTTTTAAAAAATTTCTTAATAATAAGCGTTATAGCAGTTATGATGGCGGGCTACTCTCATTCAGATGACAGCCACACTACTACCACCGTTTCATATTGCAATTCTTAATGTTGTAGCCCCAGCAATACGAGAATTTAATTGAAAAGATCCCTTTGTTTGAAATGAGAGCTGCATGTCTAATATCCTGGCTGAGATATTCCTCCAGGGAGAATAGGTTTCAAGGAAAGTTGACGGATAATTCGAAACCACTATCTCCTTGTTCTTTATCAGATACAAACGTGATCGATCGTCAGTCGCGGTCAACTAGTCCTCGCAATACGTGGCTGTATCACTGCTACCGGCGTCTGATATAACATTATTGGCAAGTGAGCTGCAGATACGAATTTGGCACTCGATGATCTCGATTAAACCGTATAACTCTTTTCAATAACAAAATAACAACAACGGGGTGTAAAATGCTGCATCCTAAATGTATTCCAAAGATATTTACTAATGTATCTCAAAAATGGTTCATCGTTCACAGTTCAAGTTATGGTTCTGCAGCACTAGCAAAGTTAGATACACGTTATACTCTAGCAACACACACGTTATAAATGTGCATGTTGCCACCTCAATCACACCAGAGCACAAGCAAAGGCCGTTGACTGTTCAATGTCAAATTCAGCCATTCCACCAATCTCCGACCTCGAAACATTCATCTCACTCTGAAATGCACCGATAAGAGCTAGACATGCAGAGTGTTGGCCGCTATCTCTCACTCCCACCAATCACTGGCCTCGTACCATTCATTTGGCTTCGAAATCAGCCTATAGCAGCCCGCCATGTTAACTACCTGCCACTAGCTCACCCATCCCCACCAATCACAGCCCTCGTAACGTTAGTTTCCCCGATCGAGCCTAATGTCTTCGGTGGCTCACCGCACTTAGCGCAACACGAAGATTTTTGAATGAATTTCAGAGTATTATAAGGAATCACGTATAATTAATTGCAATCATTTCCCTTTTCGGGAAGGTGTCGGCAGTTCGCATCCCGGCAGTGCCGTCCGGTGCTCCCCCCCGTTGGGTTAAGGGAGAACTCAGCCACAATTCCCCACGACCTCACAACTCGCACACGAACAGCAGGCACGAGCGGAGTATGAGGGCGATATTAAGTGTCTAAGTCCAAAGTTTGGGAGCATCGTTGGGGGCAGCGTGGAGGCAGCGCTTGCGCAAATGGGCGGCGGGAGAGGCCTCCGCAACGGCCTAAACTTGGCAATTGTTTTTCTTCACAAAACTTGACCACGAGCGAGCGTCGTTACGTTGAGCATCACCTGGATTCGCCAAAAATAACATTACTGATCTAACGAAGCTGTACTTTAACCCGGTAACGTATTTTTAAGTACTGGTAGAGCACGGGTGAGAACAGCAGTGCATCTGCATATTTTGTTCAGAAGATAGTTCCAAACTGTCACACTGGACCAACATTTTTTCCCACGCGCACCCGAAGATGGAAACTTCCAGAGACTCAACTTGGCTCAGAAGTTGCGCGCCGCAGTTGCATATTCTCCAGGCGACGTCGTATTTTTGCTGAAGAGACACGAAATCTCGTTATGAAAGTGTCAAGGCGAATGAAATAGTATGAATATGAGCAAATGGGTGAAAGAAAATAGTCCAGGAGATGCAAATAGAACAGAGCTATTGTATCCTGCACACGAAGCAGCTGCAGTATCCTGCATATCAGCTGCAGTGACCTGCATATCAGCTGCAGTATCCTGCATATCAGCTGCAGTAACCTGCATATCAGCTGCAGTATCCTGTATATCAGCTGCAATATCCTGCACATCAGCTGCAGTATCCTGCACATCAGCTGCATTATCCCGCATATCAGCTGCAGTATCCTGCACATCAGCTGCAGTATCCTGCATATCAGCTGCAGTATCCTGCACATCAGCTGCAGTATCCTGCACATCAGCTGCAGTATCCCGCATATCAGCTGCAGTATCCTACATATCAGCTGCAGTAACCTGCATATCAGCTGCAGTAACCTGCACATCAGCTGCAGTATCCTACATATCAGCTGCAATATCCTGCTCACCTAAACAGGAGTCGCTCAGCATCTCGCATAAAACACTTTGTTTTTGGCACTACACAGTTTCTACGGCCGCCTTTGGCCTGCCTAAAAATTCAGTGCGGTAGAAAGAAGCGATAACTTCACCTGAGTTGAACGTGTTTCTTGAAACTCCAGATGTTCATTCGACAACGAACTACCAAAAACCAAAACCTGGAAAACTTTTGCCTGATTTTTTAAAACTTACACGCCCCATCCCGTGCCTTACATAACAGGTTGACAGACCATGTGGGCGCGTGTTGTTAGCAGTTTTTATACTTTTCACATAATGGTTCTCATGATCACGATAATCTCTCACAGTTTCAAAACCGTAGAAAATAGCAAGCCTCTTACTCTTTGGACATCGAAGCCTTCGCAGATCTCACGAGACGACGCTGCCACAAATAAACAGGCTTTGAAAAGCTTTTCCAATAGCGTAAAAGCTGTCCAACCCGTCACTGAAGGCAGGTATGTATGATACGGCCTGCAAGATTGGAATCAGAGCGCGGCGTGACCAGCATCATTATTGAGCCATCCTCTGCTTCGTGGGGGAGTGGGACATGCCTATATAATCTGAGAGTTATCTTCTACTTAAAATACTGCAAAATTCAAAATATTGGAGTAATCTTCTACTTAAAATGCTGCAAAATTTATAATCTGGGATTTATATAATGCTGAACAATTCATAATCTAGGAGTAATCTTTTACTCAAAATTCTGCACAATTCATAATTTGGAAGTAATCTTCCACTCAAAATTCTGCACAATTCATAATCTGGAAGTAATCTTCCACTCAAAATTCTGCACAATTCATAATCTGGAAGTAATCTTCTACTTAAAATACTACGTAGAAGCACAATTCAAAATGTGGGAGAAATCTTCTACTTAATTAAAACACTGCGTAGAACTAAAATTGGATTAGTGAACTATGTAGACATCGCGATCCGTCCCGTGACTCGCGTCAACAATTTCGAAGAAATATAGTTTGTGCGACGGATATTTGTGTCAAATCGTATCCACACTACAGTGAGTGGAAATTTTAGATTGGTCCTGTATTATTCCTAAAAACATGGGGCTTGAATTTTGTTTTTGTTTATACTGAATACTGAACGTGGATATTGACAACCAACTAACCAACCATGTAAGAAAACAAGAACACGATCATAAAAGTTGCATAAGAACGATAGCATACACGAGCTTTCAAAAATGACGGGATTCGATGTTTTCTTCAGACGAATCCTCCAGATGTGAATGACAAACAAATATACCCATCCTAATAGTACTCGCGATTAAAATATTCTTGTGCTTGTGCACTGGTGAAATTCGTCAGTCATTAAGCATCTTTTAAGAGCGTGAAAGATAGACGAACCGACCAACCCAGACAAACCAACCAATTTAATGTGATCAATGAGATTCCCATTGTAATAACATAAGAGAAATTACGCACGAAAAATATTTAAATTCATTTACTTATAAATTTAAGGAGATACGTAGCGTTCTATTTTATAGTATATTGACTAGCGTACACGGTCCGTTAAAATTAAAGGAGTTCGACAGAACACAAATCTCACTTAATTAGATTAATGATAGTATAGATGCTATGGATGATCATTACAATCTGATTACAGGAATAACTGAAAATATACGATGAGCGTCTTTGTAATGCAGGCGTCAATGTTGAAAACAAATAAGAGTATATGTATCTTCTCTCTTAGTAAAAGTCCTGCTTTTGATATTTTTCTACTCCAGCGGTGATAAAATCCGTATCATAGATACGCTCATCACGCACGTTCAACTGGTCCAGAAAAAATATTCAAGACATAAAAAAAAATACATACACGTATATTCCAAGAAATGTGAATGTATATAAGAAAAAGAAGAAATATGTTAATTTAGTAATGTTTATATAACCTATGGAGAACGGATTGTCAACCATGGTTTGTCTATCGTATGCTATATTTTTAGGTTACGTCAGCCATAGATAGGCCTTCGCGACTTCTATGTTTAGTGTCCACTTTGTTTCTTTCCGTCTTCATCCTCTTTTTCTTTCTTTTCTTCGTTTTTTTTCTCGCTGTTTCTATGCGCACGAGATTCTGTGTGGAAATACATCTTGCGCATTGATTCCCTCTAGTTTTTATGTTTAACTTGAAATTTAACTCTAGTTTTTAAGTTCAATTTCAAATTTAGCTCTGATTTACAACTTTTATGTAAAATTCCACCCTGGTTTATACGTTTATCTATTTTTTTAATTCAAGTGTTCATTTTGCAATATCGAACTTTGAAACGTGCTGTGAATTACTTTTTTAAGAGATTGGGTTTTCTTCCGTGTTTTTACAACCGTAGGAACGACTCGTGTGGAGACACCAACCTGCGTGAGGGCGTGGTGCCGTCTGACGTACGATGCATGAATTCCATTCTTCTTTCTAATATTATTCTCATAATCATAGCTGCCCGTTGGTTCATGAGTTGAGCACTGGGAATTAGCGCTACCAGGGGGAAAATGTGAGTCCCTGAGCTGAGACTTAGGTAGGCCTTCTTTTTTTGAAATAAAATGATTTCTGCTTTGCTAAAGACCATCTTTTTTCGGTTCACTGGTGTCCTGTTTTTCACCACCTCTGACTTTCTTTTTCAACTTTTTACTCGTTTCATAACCTTCCTTTACTTACTGTTTCTATGCGAACGGGATCTTGTTGTACCCAGGTGTCTGAAATGGGTACCGGTCTTGACCGGGGGAAAGCGTCATGGCGTCCTGGCGTTAGTTATAAGGCATTTGAAGATCCAATGTACAAGGTGATATGTATCAGGCTTGATTGGAAATAAAGCATCCGTAGATTCCTTCATTATTATTATTATTATTATTATTATTGTGGGGAACACACCTTGCGCATGCATAGATTGCGCGTTCCCTTAACTCCATACTAAATGGTGCCTTCATCCTTTCTCTCATTGAACATTTACGTCGCGGTAAGGGAGGCTAAAACTGATTTATAATCAATCAATCGATCGATCTATGTGTTGAGCATTATTGCCGCGAATGAAATTATCCACCATTTAGTATACCGAAAATGAAAGTCTTCATTAATACTGTCCATTCTTCACTACGTTGAACATCATTTAAAGTTATCCATTGTTTAACATGTTGAGTAACATTGCCATGTGTAAAGCTATAAGTAATTTAAGATGCTGAGCATTATCCCCATACTTTAAACTGCATATTATAAAATGTAGTTTTAACAGCGATTTAAATTATGTATCAGATGTGGAAAATCAATTCTTCTAAAGTTGGCATCGGTAACTCATTCAAAATCTTTGCATGGTAAAATTTTCTTATGACAAGATCATAACGAAATATTATTGGGATTGCGTAAGAAAAGTTTCAGGATGAGATTCAAGTAACAATCTATTTATTAAATTACAAATATATTTGCTTTAGAAAGAATACATAATATATAACCAAATCATGGAAGCTCACAAAACAAAATTTACAATTGTATAAACTTCGATGATGCACATAGTATGCGATGGGAAGGTTCTAACGAGGAAAAGTAAGTTCAAAAGCATAAAAAATCGTCCCCTCCACACAACCATTGAGTGCCGGCCGCCACCACAAAACCTAGTTTGACGGCCTTGATCAACGCGGTAATTTCATGCGTTCTCCGATTGTGAGAAAGGAAGAAAAACAGTTTATTTCCAATAAAAATCACCCAAGTACTATAAATAAATGTTTACAGTGTCTTAACACAAAGATCCTTAATTGATATACACACATGAGTATCGTGACACCCGTGTCAGTAGTCGAAACAAACGATGAAGAGAAAAGCATGGAAAAATGCATTCCCTTTGTCACGTAATCTAGGTTTGATAATGCATGTAGATATAAGTTAAAAAAACGTACTCCAAAACTATTGACGATGCATTGTTGAAAACACTCTTATTAGTGCGCACTTGCAATGAAAGGTGCGTACTACTTATGTCAGTGGAAAGTTTATGCATTTTTCTTGATATCACTTGATCACAACTGACTTATGTATTGATTTTTTAGCTACTAAACGTAGGGGAAAGGAGGCAGTTAGCGGAATTAACGCTGAGAGTAAAATTTTATCCATGTGGCCGTTCAATTCGTGTTCTTCTTTAATAACCACCGCTTTCAAAGTGGTAAACCGAAGAAGTGAGAGGGAAGTACAAATTCAATAAGTAAAAATATATAAATATTTTAAATATCTTTAAAAATTTTTCTTCTATTTCACTGAACACTAGAAGAGCTGCGTTTGCTTAGGTAAAACAACCGGTAGCGGAACTGGAGTCGAAGCAGCACGTTTTTTTTTCCTAAATTTGAGTCCTAACTTCGGCGTCACAGTGAAGACAGGCCTCAAAGCTCAGCACCTGTTGCCATGAGAGGTATTAAGAAAACTTTACGTCATTGAGCTCAAGTCGACTTGGAGGAACTTACGCTAATGGGTATACCGGGATGACATCAATTGTTTTGAAATTTGGCAACAGGAAGAGGGGAACAAAAAAAGAGGTAGGGTAAGGAATGAAAGAACCTAGTATTGTGCTCCATATTTGTTGAGCTATTATCGCGCTCCATTTAACTCGTCACCATAATGAAATTACAACGGGAGTGTCACATTGCGACGGGAGGCGTACGACAACTTGGGCAGCCTAACTCTAGACGTCTCCTCGCCGTGGGGGAGAATAGCATTCAGTGGAATTCACATCTCACGGAGAATAGCGCAAGCCTGAAGTTTGGTGACAAAGATGTTAATTTTATTTACAAATAATGTCAATATAAAGGCAAAACTGCTACTGAATAAAGTTTTGTCCATTTATATAATGGACACAGAAAATACGCTATTATTTTTCAAGTGTCCAATATTCAACGGAAATTTTATGTTTATTGCAAATTACAATTTTGCTGAATTTGAAGGCACATTTTATCTGTTTTGAATAAAAACATCAAAGAATTTCAGAACTACACCCTGTAGCCTCAAAGCTACACACCTGCTGAAACCACAATTTTATCGAAAGCAACAAATTGTAAGCGAAACTTACTCGACTAGTCATGACCAAGTAGAGCCCCACGCTAATTTTTGCAGATGGGAAAGGTTTTTGTATCACATTAGGGCACCCATGTGGCGATAAGAGCCTCCACACTGCACCGCACTTCCACCATCACTCACTTCTTGTATACAACTGGAAAGCACCGAGTCAGACTACACTTCTACACAGGGCGTAGCAGACGACTACGGATCCCCTCCCTGCCTGTTATATCTTAATTGTTGGTTAAGCGTTCTTTCGTTTATGGTAACAACGTGTTAAGTAAAATATGGTTTGAACAGGCAAAAATAATATCTTCAGATTGATGCAAGTTTTTCAGTGAAAGTCTACGGTTTTTGAACAGCATTTTTAACACCAATGAAGGCTAATTTAATGTTTGCATGCACCGATAAACGACATTTCGAGAACGCGGAGTCGAAGTTATTTTCCCACAAGTATCCTGTTAATCATTGCATAAAATTGTACAAAACCGTGAATTTGAAAATTCTAACTAACACATATTAAATAGGAAAATTCGGAACATGCTAGCAGTCTCTGATTATATTTCAATTCAAGTAAAACTACAATAAATTAATTTTATTAGGATCACAAAAATAGGAACAATTAATTCGGACAATTTTATATGCTCTATTCTTGCCCTCTAAGGATTTCACTAGCATTTTTACAAAGTGTTCCGTTAGTTATTAATAATTCGTTCGAATGTTATTAAGGGAACCGTCCCGAGCCAAATTGGGCCCCGGTGGGTCCCCCCCCTGAAAATTTTGTTTATGTTGAAAAAGTATCCTTAGGGGATGAGTTATTGTGCCATGAAATTTTATGGCCCTACGGAGACTAGAACCCCCCCCCCCAGGGGGTTAAAAGGGGACCGAAAAGGATGAATTTTAGGCCCAATTTTTTTTTGATTGAAAAAGGATCCTTAGGGGATGGGTTATTGTGCCAAGAAATTTTTTGGCCCTACGGACACTAGAACCCCCCCCAAGGGGGGTGAAAAGGGGACCGAAAATGATGAATTTGGGAAAAAATCGACAAAATTTTGTAACTTTTCAAATCGGAAAAAAAACGCAATTTGAGTTTGTTAGAAATGTTCCAAGGGTTCTAAAACTGTCTTTGTTTTTGTTCTAGCATCAAAACTGAAGGAGGAGTTCCAATCTGAAATATCAATAAAAATATACCAAAAACACATTTTTCGTAAAAAAAAAAACTAAGGCCTAAATCGAAAAAAATGACAGGAGTAAAAAAGGTTTACTTTCACAAAAGACATATACTGGCCAACTTTCAAACGAATCGGGCGAAAAAAGGTCTCAAACCGGGACGGTTCCCTTAACAGAGAAATATTACTACTTGCAATTCCATAAACTGTTTTCTTAGACATATCTCATACTAAAATAGCTCAAGGAAAAGAAGATCGACTTGAGTGATCTAAAAAACTTGGCTCATTAAACGCTAAAGACTCTAAGTGCCCCCAGTTAAGAGTCAGGTAGAGATTACCTATTAAGCACAAAATTCAGGTTTTCATTGAGAGAATTAAAGGTAGACTGTTTAATCTGCTTTTAATGTTTCGTTTTTACTTCTTGAACCAGAGAAGAACATAATTGGTACAAACATAACAATTTGAAGGGATCCAAACTGATTTTCATTCATTACATTGTAAGCTTAAAAATAATTTTTTTCTTACTTTCAGTAAAACACTGACTATTGAATAGTGTTAGCCATTAAATTTTCAGTTTCTAAATTAATGAAATTAATACCGAAGCAAATTTCAAATAGGTAAATGAAGTCATGAATACATAATTATTTGATTGTCATAAAAATGAGTAGGAAATTACAACTATACTTATATAATTATACAACTATACTTATATGATATCATGTTACACTTTTAATTCACGTCAATTGGCGCGTTATATTAATGATGCAACAACAACTTTCTTAGAATAGATGTATAACATAACAAACTAGAATGATAAGATGCGAATAATAAACACTAATTTTAGTCTTCATCACTAATTTAGTTTAACTTGAGTTAATTGAACGAATTCATGATGCCACTCAGATTATGGGAAGAATTGGAAATATTGCACTCGGGATGGTATATATAAACATAAATATAGATACACACTCAAGCAAATTATTGTAGTCAGGATTTTATGCTTTCCTCGTTTCATTAACAATGATCCAGCTAAAATGAAATATTTAAATGCTACTGCCTTTTCTTTTTTATTTATTATTGGAACGGGAGTGTTAAACGTTCTGTAAAATGAGTGTAGGTCTTATCATGCTTAATAAATTTCTGAGTTTTAAGGTTGCCCATTTCCTCATGAATACACGTTACTATATGAATATACTCTGAGGTATTTATGTATTCAAATTAGTTCAGATCTCGGTTGAGTTTACCGGCTGCGCAAATACACAGAAAACTGAACTTTAGAACTTTCTTCTTTTTGTTGTGCTGTTAAACGCAAGCGTCGAGCACTTTTGAATAACTTTGCGTCAGAAAATAGACATTATCTGCCTGTCCTTACAGAAAATACCTTGTAAACAGTGTACTAGAGCAGAGTATTTAAGGACCAGCTGCTCATGGTGATACGGTCTGTATTCAGTAGTTCATTTTTTATCAGTGTAGAAAGCATTGCTGGTAAATAGGTTGCATTTTGGTCATCTACTTTCCTGTATTCCACTCCAAATAATTTTGAAAACGCGCCTCGCTCACGTTATCACACATTTGCTTCAAACCACTGGCACTGAGTTCTTGCGCAATCTCGAGAGAGAGAATTCTAGGGCATCCTATTTGTTTAACATGCATTTTTCATCGGCAAATCACACCGGAAGGCTATCTGAAACTCTCTCTTCATTGACATACAACAATTTTTCCCCATACTTCAATTACGCATTCTTCCAACATCAACTAATAGGCCTATATGTATTCCATCTTCTGGTGGATGACTAAGATACCATTTTGTGGGGGTTTATAGTCCTTACACTGTTTCTCAGTGCTCTTGAACATAATTATTACTGCAGTATGGTCTTAAGTACTGTACTCTTGTGAGCTATCTGCATAGTTGGCTTCCTATTAAAAGTAGTAGATTTTTTCTGAAAGTTTTCATATCTACTCAGCTGAAGGATTTATTCCATTAAACACTATAATACTGTTTTTAATTATCAGCACTTCTATTCATCGGTTGAATAATGTATGTCAACATCAGTATCATGTATTTTTTCGTCTAGAATTTCTTTCCAATTTTTTTTTGAAAGGAAATATTTTAAAAACATTCACGTTTTACCTACGTCAGCCTTCGCAGTGGCTTGCAGTTTTCGTCGCGGATTTGCTGATTGTAAGTAGCAGAATAATTAACGATTGTTGCGCTTGTGTTTGCTTACCGTGTCATTTTTCACGGATAAACTGAACTGATTAGGATGATCGAAGTGTGACTCTGCTCACACCGATGACAAGTTTTACTGTCCTTCTAAGCCCATTTGCTAAATTCCCTTGGTTGATAGAAAATCATCGTTTGGTGTTGCTTTCCATAAGCTTTTCATAATTTTTCCCATAAGCGGATTTTGCAAAAATTATCAATACGATAACGTAGACACAATATATCGGATAGGTTTATAACGTACTTCACTTGCGTAGAGTTTGTGAAATAATATGTAATGTATTCAATTTTTTATATTATAGAACTAATATTTTACATCAAGAGAACATAAAAGATAAAAAGCATGAAATATTCATTAAAGTCATTCAGTGTGAATAAGTGTAATGTTACATGTACTTGTGCTGCCCAAAATAATTTTTTTTTTCAAGCCAATTCCACAATAAAACAGTAATTTTTGTCTTATTTTGTAATTTTTTACCTCAAATCTGCTTAGATATGTGAAAGGCATTTAATTGATTACCATTAGGTTAACGTCTCTCAGCTTCCGCACTTAGTTGTTTGTCTTCTAATTTCCTGAGTTGGTGATTTGTTAAAGACCTTCGACATAATTTTACACTAATTTATCTGATACCGTTTCCCTCGCCTCCATTGATCTTCAGAGTTCAATTTGTGCATGTAAGAAAGAGGAAAACGAATTATATAACGATGAGCTGATCATCTTACCTTCCTAGTCCATTTGTAAAAAATGGTGCAACTAAGTATTGCAAATTTTTTACACACTATGGTACTGATTTTTTTTTTGCACACGATGCACCTCAAACAATGTTCTTCAGAAGGAAGTGAGCAAAGAAAAGTTTGAGTCTAATTAAAATAATAAGGTGAAACATTTTCAGTTGTCCTGTTTCTCAATATTTATGCATGTGTGTTTCAAAAAGTTTTATACGTATGCCAGACACGGAAAATTAACACCAAAACATTATAAAGCCAGGGCTATCACTGATGGGGAATTCCCCCAGACCTAGGGGAATTGCTTGTAGTCTTAGGGTTTGGGGGAAACGCTCGTAAGAACGACTAAATGTGTTGGTTGCTATTTCTGGGTGGCTACAGTACTCAGTAGTGCTGTCCCTGAGGTCCTAGCTTGTGTCTCACAGACAGCTAGGTTCGGTTCTACGGAGATCGTATATGACTTTCTTGTGAGAAGGGGGGGAAGGTTTGAGTGACAGTCAGCATGCGACTCCGTTTTTTGGTGATGTGCCGAGATATACAATGGCCGGTACACGGGCAAGCAGCGCCCAGCACCGATGTGCGACAGGCACACGCCGCAGCTCGGCGGTGTCGGAATACCTTCTATCTCTGAATGCCTGACTACAGCGCGTTATATAGGCAGCCGTATCACAGGTGGGCTTTCCCGTAGTGATAACAACACAAGGATAACAACACGAGATATTCTGACCTCAAAAAATCTGGGGGATTTTGGCTAGGAATTATTTTTCACGCAAAAATTGTGACACTTGAATAATTTTGAATTATACGCAGACGAATCTTTATTCGAATGCAGATGTTATGATACAGAACAGGAAAGCCCTCTTTAACGAAGAATAAGAGGCGATTTAACGAAGTTTAAACGAGGATTGGGCTCGTTCAAACGAGACTCGCGAAGGCCAACCAGGGAGCAGCCCAAGCTCACAGTCAGTCACAGCTCTGACTCGAAGTCGAAGAGTACCCTTAGTAAAAGGCGGTGGTGAGTGTTCGAGTACTATCGATCTTTCGGGCACATCATTTTTGCGGCAGTCTGCGAACACGAACACAGATGGAAAACTGTCAGATTTTAGTGTGTTCATGTTTTCTAAACTGTTGGAAAACTCCGAACACAAACTTTCGAAGAAACTGCGAACACTCGCTTGTTTATGTACTGTAGATAGTGTTTTTGCTCATAAATTGCATGGCTTCTACGTTTTTTTCCTACTTTATCAACTTAATTGTGTTTTTCTCGTAAATACAGTAAATTATAGGACTACATGGTTATTGTATTTACCGAAAGTAACTCCGTAACGTGCTCAATAACTATTCAATAAAAATATTTCAATAAGTTTAGATTTAATTTATGTTAATTTAATTAAAACTGAATTACATATTGCTCGCAGACAAATTCACGCTCCTGAAAACGTAGTCTCGACACGATTCAGAAAAGTTTGTGTTTTTGCTCGCCGTGGCACAGTGGTTAAGGCATCGCCCTTCTATGAAAGTGTCGAGGGTTTAAATCCTGGCGCTGCACGGTGATTTCCCCGTTGGGTATAAGGGAAAACTCAAGCACAAAACCCCACTCAACTCAGGTGTCGGAAATGGGTATCGGCTTTACGGGGGAAACTGTCATGGTGTCCTCTATATAGTGTTAGTCATAAGGCACTTGAGAAACCAATACACAAGATGATATCTATCAGGCTTGATTGGAAATAAAGCATCCTTAGATGCCAATGTTTTTTTTTGTTCACGTTTTGGTTTGTTTGTGATTGACAAAAAGTTAGATAGCGTAGACGCTTGCTCTCACTGAGCGAATACTTTGCAATTAACATTTCCTTCATTAACTTTAATTACGCGGTAAAAGTGTAGTAATTATTATTATATATTAATTCGTGAATTATTCAGATTTTTTTGCGCGTTGTCTTAAGGCAGAAGAGGCAGAACGCAGCAATTCTTAAAAGTTGATTACTTGTGTGCTTTAAAATTAACAGATGTTAAAAATATGTGGCAGTTCTGGTCTTTATTTCCTTATAGATTGCTGACTTGCAAACCAGTGTTTTTATACCTTTCAGAGTTGCATATGCAAATTTGGAGCGTTACGGTTGAGACATTCATGAGATTTACAATTTCTTTCTTGTCTTGGAATTGATCTGCTATCGTTTACGCGTCTATTGATAGCTTTATTCCAAAGTAACCATTATTTATTATTTGCCTACATTGTCATAACTTATCAGCGCTACAGAGGCTAACTCTGTAACACGCTGTTAAGCAATAAATATTCTTTTAATTTGAATATTTATCTTTCGTTTTATAAACAAAGCTTCATTAGGATGACAACTGAGTTTATTTTTTTATTATTTCTATTTATGTAAAGATACAATTATTTTACGATTAGTATTTTTGCTTCAAAATGCTGATCATTTTCCCATAATGAGTGACCAAACCGAATCGTCTTCCGAGGAAAACTTGTCTGAAACGGAATAGCAATGATCCCTACTGCGGTTATTGTGTTATATTATAAAATATATAATACATAAACATAAACAGCACTTCTATAATATAAGTGCTGTATTATTTTTTTTTGAAAAGTTATGACAAATTTATGCTTATCAAGCACGGCAATTTTGTTAAACATCAGAGATATATAAATGTTGCAAGTATAAGCGCTGATTTCGTACACTTTATGGTTAGAGAGCCGTTCAAGGAATCTGAAGAATTTGCGAAAAGTGAATTTATTCTTGCAGCTTACTTGCCCAACACAACCTTCCATTGTCAAAATGTTGATCATTTCTTAGTGGGTAAAAAAATCATCGTGATACCAAAATAGCTCACCAGCTGTTAGTGAAAAGGACGAAATTACATGTGGGCTAAATAAACAGTCACTAAATTAGGTTTTTAGTTTAAATATACCACATTATGTTTTTTTAAATATTAGAGGATTTTTGCTAAATATGGGATAATTTTTAGTGCAAATCTGGAGAAAAAGAAAAACCTCCGTGGTAACCCCGTAGAAAACTATAGTCGAACGTAATCTCGCGGGCTTACTTTGAAAGATGTCGCGTATTGTCGCGTTCATTCACTGACTCATTGCCGAAGGAACAGGTGGATACTTGATAATCGTGTTTCTGTGTTGTGGGTGTTCGCTTGGGGAGGTTTCACGGGAAAGCACGTGGTATCAGTTGACTTATCTATTTGATCTTTGTGATAGTGTTGATCTTTTTTTTTGTTTCCTCGACTCGAGCTTGTTATGCATGTTACTATACTAGTTGAGTAGTTGTCAGAGTTTTAATTTTTTACTCAGTAATTTTTTTTCTGGTACTTGTTTCACAGACTTCCAAAGTATCCCTTTATAATAGATAGGGAAACCCTTGAAGTTTATAATCGCAATTTAAATGTCCTGTAAGGCTTATTGACAAGGTTGATTTTGGCTGTGTTTTTTGTTGTTTTGCCTATTGATGCATTTATGTTGTACAATGCTAAATAGTTTAACCTGTTTTGCTTATTGTGAAATTTTGCTGTAGAACCATCTTCCATGTGCAGAGATGCAAATTATTCAATAGTGCAAAATTATTATTGCTTTGTATTGAATTTTTATTTGTCAGTTATATAGTTGGTTGGCCAAAGGGTAACTTCAAAATGGTTGTTCCTTCCCTTGAGTGTAAAAGTAGCACAGAAGAGGGTCAATGTGAAGTTTAATGCAATCACAGAAAATAATAATTGCGATCCCAGGAATCACTAAAGGAACCCATTTAAGAATGTTTTACAAGAATGACATTCTGCTCGCTGATGCATTATTTTTGAATAATTGAACTTTGAAGTTGGCCTTCCCGTGCCAATGGAAGCAAGCGTAATTTAATTAAAAACAGAAGCTAACCCCCTATTACTAACGTAAAGAGGTTGGGTCGTGAGGGGGAGGCACAGTTCTTCTTGTGAAAATTATAAATAAAGCTTCTAACCCACCCATTAGATTGACGACCGTAATCTTGTTGACATCGGCTCTAAGATGGCGGTGCCCATGGTGGTCGCCATCTTAGAGCTGATGTAAACAAGATTGTGGTTGTCATGTTAATAGGTGGGTTAGAAGCTTTATTTATAATTTTCGCTAGAAGAACTGTGCCTACCCTTCACGACCCAACCTCTTTACGTTTGTAATAAAAGTTAGCTTCTCTTTTAAATTGAATTATGCTCGCTTCCTTTGGCGCGGGAAGGCCAACTTCAAAGTTCAATAATGCGAAAATAAAGCATCAGCGAGCAGAATGTCGTTCATGTAAAACATTCTTAAATGGGTTCCTCTAGTGATTGTTTGGAATATAAATATTAATTTCTGTGATTGCATTAAACTTCACATTGACCCAGAAGAGGATTGTTCCTCAATGTAGCTAAAGGGCATAGTATCCTTTGGGATATGTAGTGTTTCTAGCTACACCCAATGACTGCTGTGAATTCTTGTCAATATACTTCAGGGATCATGAACCACCCAATTGTAATGCTGGATTATCAGCTGCGGAATCTGAAGTTGTAGGCTTGACATTTTTTTCATATTTTTCGTTTTCCTTCATTCATTTTTGTATTTTTAAACAAATTTTTCTGAGGTTATATCCATTTATATATATATATTGTCATTGATAGTCTTTTTCCTACTTCATTAATCATTTTAGATAGTGCTTCTGGAAATGGTCACTATCTTTCAAGTAGATATGTTTCAATTTTAACGGTATTTGCAAAGGAGAGGACAATAATGGAATTCCCAATTTTTGCTGCCTAAGCATAGTTGATTAGATCATAATGATAATTTTTCTTCTATGCTTTTTCCATTGCAAATGCGTATTTAAAAAGGTGATCAATATTGAGTTTAGGTGATGTGGGGAAACTAAGCATTCCGTTTCTAACAATCACTTAAGAAGCCCATTTAAAAACATTTTACATGAATGACATTTTTCCGCTGATGCTTAGTTTTTGAGTTAGAGCGGTAAATTAGCGCGCCAAAAGAAGCAGGCGCAGCAAGCAGAATTTAATTAATAACAGAAGCTAACCCCCTATTACAAGCGTAAAGAGGTTGGGTCGTGAGGTGGAGGCACAGTTCTTTTAGTGAAAATTATAAATAAAGCTTCTAACCGACCCATTAGGGTGACGACCGCAATCTTGTTTACATCGGCCGGCTCCAAGATTGCGGTCGTCACCCTAATGGGTCGGTTAGAAGCTCTATTTATAATTTTCACTGAAAAAACTGTGCCTCCCCCTCATGACCCAACCTCTTTACGTTTGTAATAGGGGGTTAGCTTCCGTTATTAATTGAATTCCGCATGGCACGCTCGCTTCCTTGTCGCCCAAAAGCCAACTTCAAAGTTTAATAATTTGAAAATAACGTATCAGCGGAAAAAATGTCATTCCTGTAAAACGTTATTAAATGGGCTTCTTAAGTGATTACGTGAAACTGAATGCTTAATTTCCCCACATCACCTAACCTCAATGTTGACCAAAAAGGTATAGCGGTATGTTAATTTGAGTCTTTGATGACAAGAATGCGCTCAAAGAAACGGCTACTAATCGATTTTCAAATTTTTTTTACTTGAATCATGGCAATAACATCAAAATAAACTACTTTCTCTTCAATGCACTTTTTGGGGAAAATGAATGTTTGAAGAGTTAAAGCGTTATGTTAATTTATGTCTTTGATGGCTGGATTGCACTTGATCATTTGAGAGGGTTGGAAGGGAGAGTCCATTATAGTCTTTCCTTCAGAACAATTTCTTTTTGCTTTTAACACTAAAGTTGCGGTAAGTAATTTACCGCTCTTACTCGTTGTATACTCATTTACGCAGGAAAGTGCATAGAAGGAAAAATTGTTTATTTAGATCTAATTAACTATGTTTAGATACCAAAAAGTGAAAAACCAATAATTATCCTCTCCTTCACATTTACCATTTTAACTATTGAATTTGTATATAACTAACCAGAAAATGAGATACGAGGGGGGCTTCAAAAAGTTTGTGGACAAAGGACAGTTTGAAAAAAACGGTCAAAGTCATAATGTTTATTTTTCAGCAAATGCTTCCTCTACGTTAATACGTTTCTGCAAATGCTGAAATGTATTTTCAAATTTTTGATGATTGTATTATGGTAATGAGATAGAAATAAACAACTTTTCTTCCATGCACTTTCCGTCACAAATGAGTATTTAACGATTTATAGCAATGACGTTACTTAACCTAAGTATAGTATAATATATAACTTGAATAACTTAAATCAACGATTATTTGCGCACAATAGAACCGGCAGAACAGAGGTTCTATCGGAGTGCTACACCCTGCTCCAATTTTTCTTGCTTAAAATACCAGAATTGTGGTAATTAACCTACTGCTATTACTCGTTGAATACTAATTTGCAGCGGAAAGTGCGTACAAGAAGAGTATTTTGATGTAATTACCGTTATACATGCAACAAAAATTTGAAAATCAATTAGTGTGTTGTCCTTGACAAAAACCTCTGCTAGAGATGAAATGCCTTAATTCCATTTGTTTCTATGGTTAGTTCAAGTTTTCTTCCACTGCTACAGTGCAAATCAAATGAACTTGAACTTGAATGGGGAGGCTGACAGTGTTGGATCTTTGTAACAGCCTACAATTCCGCCGGCAATACTCACAATATTCACGCAAGAATTCAGTGTCTATTTACCAGACTTGTCCAATAAACTACACAGGATTTAGCTATCCTAGTCACGTAATACTATTGGATGGCTTCACTGGGATAACCAGTAGGTCAAAGAACATCCTCAGGCAAGGTGGATCACTACAGCTCATTCTACATGACTACCTCATTCCAGTCACTGTCTCTTACTCCAGGCATGTATAAGAAAAATTTTCATAGCATCAATAATGTTCAAATTACACTCCTTATCCAATCAAGCAAAACAGCTCATACCACAAACATCTTCAGCACATCTGATATACCACTCATTCTCCCATACTGCTCAAGTAGCACATTCATTAAAATTTCTCTTGAGCTCACATATACTACATTGTAGCACAAAATGTTCAATTGTTTCTTCCACTCCTCTATCACACTGCCAACCAAACTATAATTATTGTCATTCTGGCTTCACGTGTCTATTCACACTCAATGCCTTACACCTCACAGCAAGCAAGAGTTGGCTTCCAAAACTACCATCAGATAGCATCTCACACCTAAGCACATTTTTTTTGCATATACCAGATTAGTGTAGGTTTTCCCATCATGCTATGCATTCACTTGCTCAATATAAACTCTTTTGCTTGCCTCTCAATTTTTTTTTTTTACATCTCATGCAGTCCCACTCTGGTTCTTCCCCTCCAACATTCATTAACAGCCAGTCATCCTCGGTTTTGACTTGTCAGTTTTTACTCGTGATGATCGCATTTGAACTTGAAATATCTCCTTATATAAATGAGCAAAAATTTTGAAAATTACAGCCCCTCAGGAGGATATAAATATCATGTCCATGGAAATTAGTGCTCCCAGGGGGACAATGTAAGGGCCCACGCTAAAGGTTAGGTAGGCTTTCTTTTTGTTAAAATAGAAAAGGTTTTTATTTTGTTAGGGACCAGTATTTTTTGGTTCACTGCTATCCTGTTTTTCAGCACCTACTACTATTTGGGTTTCTACTAAACCAATGCAATCCAGTTTCCTATTCTCAAATTCTGCTACAAGGTCATCTACCTTTACTACATTCTATCCATCCACATTTATACATCCAAACCTCAATACTGTTACAATACTCTTCCCTTTTACTCAGAATGATTTTTTTTCACCCTGTTCCACCTTCCATCAGGATATGAGTAGCCCTGATCCAATGAATGAATCTCCTGGAGAGCTTCATCTCACCTTCTTGTGAAAGGTGAAGAAAACACAAGATTAATCAAACTATTCATATGCAGAAGCTTGCACCCAACTCTAGCCTTCTCACAGTCCTTATACTCACAATCTTCTCATACATCTCTCTATTCACCTACTTTTGTACTCGTTCATACTCCTCACCACAAGCAGGCCTCTGCAGGAGACCAGTCACTGCAACTCTTACATTCTTCTGTGCACATTCAACAGCTTTCATAATTGCATTCACTGTACATTCTGTCCCACATTCAAGGTACTGATTTCCACCTCCTTGCAGTACAATCCTACCTTCATCCATGCTGCTTATCATTTTCTCAGCATACACACAAATCTCTTCCACTCCCTTCCCTTTCAAGCTTGTGCATTTGCCAGTTGTTCATCCTCACACAGCTACTTTCATCCTTCATCATACTATCTCCACATATTCTTATCATAGGCCTCACTTTCCTTTCATACTCTTTCTTTCATGTCTTCCACTCACTGGATTCTTTCCATCCCTCTTTCCACCCACTTCCATCATGGGTACATGCATCTCCCCTGGTGTATCAACAGGCCATTCATTAACTCTATTTACATCTGCACTTCTTACACCATCCTTATTCATCTTTCTGTTGTCACATTTACACCATCATATGCCTCATCATTTACTGAACTCACACTCCTTGGCATCATTCTCATTCTTCCCTTTCAGCTTCCTTTCATTTTCTAATTCACTCATCAAAGCAAAAACTAGAAGTTCCAGCCTCTTAACCTCTTACAGCTTCTTTCTCATATCATTCAAGCATCTCCAGCATGCTGAATCTTGTCAAGCATCCCATTTGTGCCTCCCTTCCTAACACCACTACCCATATTACTTGCTATTCTCAAACAGACTTCTATCTCAGCACAAACTTTACAGGCAGATGCCTTTACTCGATAAAAAAAGTGATAATGCATAAAATTCAAAAGGTGGTATAAAAATGGTTGATTTATAAAAAAATAAACCCTTAACATTGAAAAAGACACTCAAGTATTGGATATTGTGGAGTGAGAATCATAAAAGCTATCTACACAGGCAAGTCCAGTACACAGGGAAGAAATTTTTCGGAAACCGTCTAGCTGTGTGTATTGGTGTATGTAAGGCGGAACTGTTGACAATAACACAAACCCCATCACTGATTTTGACAGTCAAGTTTATTAGAGCTTTGGGAATGAGATGAAGAGCTTGAGATGAAAGAGCTCTCCCACGTTCACAGCATCAGAGGAACGTCCTAAGCACTCGTCACATACAGACCTTCAACCTTATGCAGTAACTTGGACCCCGGCACTGATTCCGACGGTCACGTTTATTGGAGCTTCACAGATGAGAAAAGACGTGATAAAGAGCTCGCATGCGTCTACAGTATCGGAGGAACGTCTTGAGCACTCTGAATAAAATATTTACTGGTTTTTCTACCGGCGGTCACACAGTAATAAATGGTAAAGGGAATAGTGAGAGAACACGTAGCCTTGGGCCTACAGTATGAGAAGCAGTTTCAGCTTCATAAAATGGCCAACTGGGCCATCGTTGATGTAACAACTAGGTTCATTATAATTTTTAGAATTTCAACTTCATTCTTCAACTCTTATTTTGTTTCCTAAACTTTCTTCTTAGTTTACTTTTTCTATGCACAGAAGATCCTGTGGGGAACACACCTTGTGCTTAGTTAGATTCCATGTGCCCTTGATTCCATCCTAAAGGGTGCTTCCATCTTTCCTCTCTTTGAATGTTTTTATTTAGATAAGGGAGGCTGTAACAAACATATAATTCATCATTGATCAACTCTTATGGCAACTCTATATTGACAGATTTCAGCTAACTAAGTGAATCCATTTGGTTTCTATATCACTTGGGAGTGCCTTGCAGTCATGCACATTTTTGTGGTGTAGGGTTTGTACAGAGTATGTAGTGGTATAACTTTTTTTGCATTGGTTCATTGTTGTAATATAAGTTACTTTGAGCCTATATGTATGCCTTGTAAATGTTGTAGGTTGCAATGTTGGTTTTGATATGTTTTTCTTCTCTGGCTTTAAGGTTGTCTTTCAGGTTCTGCATTCTTCATATTTTCTTTGCATGAATATTCAACTAATTATTTTTTGTGACCGAGTAGACCATTCTCTTTAATTGGGTGCACCTTTTTTTTGGCAGTTCCACAAACTGAATTATTGTCCAGTTCCTTGTCCCTTTTGCCATACCTGAATCTTCTAATGCAATGGCTAATGCTGATGCCAGAGGACATACTCAGTGGCCTTCAATTTTTGAGTCAAATCGAGGTGAGTTGTTTGTGAGATTCGTGTCAGTCATTTGTTTACATCATTCCAAAGGTAAGCTGTGCTTTGATGTCAAAAAGCATGAGTTACAAGTTGCTATTGTGGGATCATTCTCATAAGTCTTGCCTTTTTTTCAGTGCATTGAAATGGGTAAATAGTTTGAGTAAGTTTCCCTTTGAAACATCCATCACTGTACAATTTAAAAAAAATTTTGACACAAATTTTCATTCATGATAATTTTCATTCATGGAATTTGTCAAACATAATTTCCTTGCATCATTGGTATGAAACAGGTGCATACTATATTTCAGTATTTATTCTTAGTCTAGAAAACACACCTCGTACAATTGAAACTCGTGTGATGATTCTACTTAGGCTATTAGTTTTACAAAGCAAATCTTGGATAATTTTTGTCCAATAAATCTCCACCAAAATATTCCTCACACAAATCTGGCTTGTGCTCACTACAAGAATGAGCATTCTGTCCGGTCAATCGAAGGACAAGAAGAAAAAGAAGAAGAAGAATTGGTTGAATATCTCATTTTCTGTTTCTAAAGAAGAATGAGTTACTGCTGCACAACAGTGGAGAATTTTTTAGATTTTATTTTGTAGTTTATTAGTTTCTATTCCTGGTGTATGTGGGTATAAAATTATTTGTTTTATGGTTGACATCAATCTCATTTTTGTAGAATGCATTTTTATTTTACTTCAGGAGATCTGGGTGGCATGCATTGGAGGTTTATTTGCAGTTTTTTCTTTTGAGTGTTTCCTAATCTTGTGTTTTCTTGAAACCAGTTTGTTTCTTTCTTAAGATAGTCATGCTGCCGTTTTAATATGGGACAATTTCTAATGTTCAAAAGTGCTACGTGAAAGTTTTATTATTATTTTATGTAAGCATGTCTTCAGTGGTCCAAAGAATGCTATAGAAATATGATTTTATATGTACTGAAATCTTTAAACTGACCTATTTTTTGCTGAGGTCGGATCAAGGGAAAAGTGATGCACTATTTATATCCGTGCTACTAAGACGTGTCATACAGAATTAAATTAAAATCTTGCCTGAGTAGGCTAAAATGAAAAAAGTTCTCATTTGTACATATGTTTGCAATTTAAGGTCTCTTCATTTGGTATGAAGTTAAAGAAGTTAATGTGATTTGGTATGTGAAAATATAAATTAACTTCTTTGTTCCTTTAACTCACTGCGTGAATAATTGTATTTCTCAATT
This sequence comes from Morinoia aosen, assembly GCA_030386875.1. Lineage (NCBI taxonomy): Eukaryota > Metazoa > Arthropoda > Malacostraca > Amphipoda > Talitridae > Morinoia > Morinoia aosen. The sequence goes on from CM059568.1 coordinate 15,085,240, forward strand.
TTATATCACTCTCTGAATTTAGCCCAGCATTTTATTTTCACTACTGTATTAGGACGTAGGATCCTATGACCTTCCTTTCCTGTGGACTTCATTGAATAACCTCCTGAAGAATATGTTGACCCTTTCCCCTCTGGGATGATACAACTATTGAATCTATGGGAATTAGTGCTTCCAGGGAGATTATATGAGGTCTCAACCTAAAGGCCTTGTTTTTGTTTGAGTAGAATAGTTTTTTCTTTGTTTTGTTATGGACCATCTTTTTTTTGGTTCACTGCTGTCCCGTTTTTCAGCACCTACTACTTTCTTCAACTTTTATCTTGTTTTATGAACTTCTTTTGTAGCTCACTGTTTTATGAACCTCGTGTGTAGATTCAGGGTTTCCTTAACTCCATACTTAATGATGCCTTCATCCGTACTCTCTTTGAACATCTTTGTTGTGGTAAAGGGAGGTTTAAATTTTTTATAATCAATCATTTTGACCCTTAAACACGTTCCCTGCGTATTGGGCCATATGTGTACCATTCGGTAAATTGCTCAGTCACGTACCGGTATAAATGAATGAGATTTCATCCGTTTTGCAACCGTTTTAAAAAAATAACTGTTATCATACAAGGTTAAATGTTATGTTGCAATTGCATTTTCATATTTTTTAGAAAGGGTAAAAATGTATTCGAGCAGTGAAGATGATTTCCCAATTTTGCTGCTTACAACCTAACCAAACCAACCATTAACAACCCCGGAAATGCAGTGAACGTGTTAAGATCTTGACAGTCAGAACTCTTCACTGACAAAGGATGATGTGCTGGACAAAAATAGTGATCAAAATTCTTCACTTTCTATCTTTTTTAAAAATTAAATTCCCAAGTTTAGAATTGCATGGCAGCTGGCAGTCATGAATGACTTTTCTATTTTATACTGAGAAAACCCCAACATATATAGCTCTGCATAAGCAGTTTAAGAAGTATTGAATTTTTGCTTTCATTATGTTTATTGAAGGAGGCATCCTGCATGACAAAAAAGTGTTGAAAAGTTGGAATATAGTGAAGTAATTTTTTTTATTGCTTTCATGTTGAAGCAGATAACAAGTCTAATCCATTTTTTGTTAGTTTTTATTTGTAATGATTTGAAGCTTGAATTATTCTGCAAGTTGATTTATGAACCAATGAATGCCAGAGTTATAATTACCTTAGATAATTGTAGAACTTCTTCATGCTGCAAAACACAAGTCTGTTGGTTGAGAGACCCGACAAATTATTTTTCAAATTGGTAGTTGAAAACCTAATCTAGAGGAATTCGACAAGTTTTTTTGTTTTTTTTTTCAGGTGTGCCATGCATTTTATCAGTGCGGAGTTTAAATAGCACATGGTGGGAGTGCTTGGCGTGCATTACCAGCCGCATGTCACATGCGCAGTTACTGGTGCACAAACGCAATACCGAACACAAGCTTGCAGTTGTGGTATGTTATTTTGACAGCACCTGTGTGCTTGTGAAACTGATTTAGAATTAATTGTATCAGCTTAGTTGATTAATATTTTTTGTTTGACATATAAAAAGAAAAATTTAATATCAAACCATAATTTTTCTTTCAAGAAAAATGTAATTTCAAACCATAATTTTATTTATAATTTTATTTTCTAGAAAAATGTAATTTCAAACCATAATGATCTTCTTGAAGTAGCCTAGCAATTTACATGTTATTTCACAGAAATGCATGAAGGTTGCTAGAAAATTAAATGGAAATTGCATGAATGAAATTTTTTTATGTACTACTGATAAAATGATGCAACTGAAAAGTTATACATGAAGCTTCTACTTTGTTATGAAAGTATCAAGTTGTCCATAGAACTGATGGGTAACTTGGATTCAACTGTACAATTGCAGTTATTGTTCAGCTGCATTACAGTGAATTAGGCCTGCAGTGGCTAAGTGCACAGAGAGCTTGCATTCTATGCTTCTTGCACTGGGTTCGAGCTCTGTGCTGGCGCCGCAGTTGGCGTGAAAACGCTGACGCGGCAAATTAGGGTCGTGTCTGCAGTGGGGTCACTCACTGTCACTGTCCTCAAGGAATATTACCTGGACACTAAACGATAGGGAAACAAGGCCTTAAAGCTCGGGAGTGACTAGGGGCCTTGGGAACCCCTACCATGTAATCATACCTGTCTATAAGTGTCATGTCAATGATACCCCCCTGTCCTAGGAGGGAAAAATGGCTTGGTAAAATTACTGTGAATTACTTTCTATTTTGCAGAAACTGAACTTGCCAGAGTATGCAATTCTGCATGACTTGACCAACGATTCTTCAATTCTACAAGCAGCAGCAGTAAGTTTTACCTAGAATATTCAATGACCAATTTAAAAGTTTTTGGACTGGGTTTTATTATCCCTAGAAAATAGTCCTCTTCATAGAGTAGTGTTCAACAAAGTGGTCTTTAGCCTCTTGCTTTTGTGACTTTGCTATTTTTTTGCTTGCCACGCAAAAATTAACATTCCTTTCTGCAGTAATATTCTTGCACGTGTGAAGAGTTCAGACTTGCAAAATTTTGTTGTATTCTTCAATTAAAAGGCAGTATCTTGTCAAAAGGATGCTCATATTGAACAGAATTATAATTTTCGTTTTTTATATGATGTAGACATTAAAATTAATACTTCAAATGGGTTCCTTAAATTAATATTAGGAAGTGCACACCTACTGTGCAATTTTTTTCAACTACTGTAATAGAAATACAGTAGATGATGTCTCAATTATTCATTTATTATTTCCAAATATTCGTATCTTGCTCACTACAGAAAGTGCTTACCATTGATGCTTGGCTTTTGTTTAATGGAATAAGATTTGTCTTCAAAAACTGAGGCGAGTGTCGTATTCTCAGGTTGCTGTCAAAGTTTCATGCTGTCAGACAACAAGGCAAAAGCCCCAAAATAGAAAGAGCAGTTGCTCGGCCAAGTGGGGGTGGGTAGCTGGAACCCCCGCATGGGGGCCCCAGCTACCTCTAATAAAACTCAAGTATGCCGGCCCCCCCATCAGTAATTACCCACTTAATCGAAACTATCCAAACTTCAATAGATTATGTACGGAATAAAGTGTGATATTGTGGATGATTTACGAGCCGGCACATTGTTGCAGAGGCGCGCGACACATAACACAAACTGGCAGGTCAGAGATGTAATGGTATCTTCGCTAGCCCGAGCGCATTAAACTACACACTATGCCAACACTAAATAAAACGTTCTCAAAATTGCAATAATGGCGCCACACGGCGATAGCAGAAATGAAATTTGCCCTGTATATAGAAATGATGAACTGGGGAATATCAAATACACCGATGAAACGCCTCTGTAGCTTCTTCGGTGGTGAAACGTCCTATATGATAATAAGAAAAAGAAGAAATAAGTCACCATACGCTTCAATACATTCGTATCAATACTTACGTATCAGCACAATGCTTCAATTCTTGAAAGCTACTTCACAGGTGTGGATCCTCTCATAGTTTGACAGCTTATGCATATGGTCAATAGCATACGAGCTTAACATATACTACACGATGTTTATGTATTAGGAGATGCAGTGATGTAAAGTGATTACTAGCTCTCATAGAAGTATGGGAATTTATTCTTCTAATCCTTGGGAACATCTTCACTTTGACGCTGGTATTTGCCTAGCTTTTTGTGAATCAGGTAATTTTTCCCGTGGGAATCGGTAGTACCTAATTATGTAGGTACCACCACTTTGAATGAAATACTTCTGTCTGTTGAAACTCTTCAACTTCGATCTAGAAGATTGATTGCTACTAGCACGTGCAAGAAAGTTACAAACAAAAATCATCCTCCTATCTCACTGTTAACCATATTTTCATTGTGATTCAAAAATGCGACAAGGCTTTTATGAGTATCGGGAGGGCGATCAATTCTTCTATAAATATTTGATAAACTGGTTTTGACACACTATTATTTTACAGACTGTTGGCACTGCTGAAGGAATTTCATCGTTGAGTGCCTATCATCGCAACCGAACACAGATAGTCCAAAGAATTCAGTCTCAATGCCGTTCAAACAATCATTACAAAGCTCAAATGGAAGAATTGGCCCAGTCAGTTTTGGGGTACTATCGATCATTGTTGTACCCCAGTCTGGCTAGAGCTGAGATGCATTGTCCGAACGCTACTTTTTTAGTGGAGTGTGAGGAACATGAGACGGGTCGAAGAATGGCTGAGGTGAGAAGCCTCCCTGATGAAATCTGGCATAGCATGCCAGTCACAAGGCATGATGCACCCAGAATCTCTTGGTTAGAAAACTTTGAGAGTTCAAGTCATGATCCAGCTTTCTTTCCACCAGAAGGCTATGAAGATGTTGGTCTCTTTAGAGGAGCAGTGCACTCAGAAGAAGCTATTTCAGAATCGAATGCTTTCCAGGAAGATGTAGCAATTTCAAAATATTTTCCCACGTATGACTTGAGGGAACACCTCAGTACTTCATCTCGATCTCTTGGCCGACCGCCGAGGACCGGAACTCATGCCGTGCAACATGTGAGCTCCTATTCAAATTGCAGTGGGACCGAACTTATGGGTGATGCTCCTGAAGATCCTAGTGAGAGATTCGGGGTGCACTACGTGCATGATGAGTCTGACATCGGGTCCGCCTCACATGTGGGGCCTCAAAATTTTTTTCCAGGAAATTCAACTCGAGAAATAGGGTCTAATCAACGACGAGTTTCTCGTAAACGGCTGTCTTTACGTAGGTTACGTAAGGCCCGGGGCTCCACTCGTGTATCTGATAAGAGTGCCTCTTCTTCTTCAAGCAAAAATTTCAATGCTAAAAAAAGCTACTCGCATGGCACAAACTTCAAGGGGAAAATAGGAAGTCAATCAGGATTGAGTGGAAAACGTCTTGTGTTGAGCGGTATGAAAACTGACGGAAAATCCGTTACTAAAACTGCAGTCTCAGGTCATCCCCCTTACGAGAAAGTTCCAAAGTTCTGCTCATCTCCGGCAACAAAATTAGCCAAGGTTGGTATCAAAGCAAGAGGATCTCCATCCTTGTTGAAATTAGCTCAACAGACAACGGAGAAAGAGTCAACTACTGAAGAGTCAACTACTGAAGAGTCAACTAATGATAAAGTGAGTTCGAGTACTCGAAACTTGCAGTCGGAAAATGAAAGCGTTTCTCGATCACCTGAAGAAAAATCTGATGACGTCAATGGTTCTTATGTGGATGAGCAAAGGCGTAGGGCGTCGGATACACAGCGTCATACAGTATCTTTGCGCCAGTCTGTTCCTTCCATTTACAAGCCTAGTTCTCTTGAGCAACCAAAGGCTTCTTCTGAGAGAGCTGGTTCCGGACTTCTTCCGCAAAGTAACACCAAAAAGTTAGTTGAAGAAACACCGTTACTGAAGCCTTCTGATGTTTCTGACTTGAAAAAAAAGATTGCAGCTCCCCAAAACGAGGTGTGCAGTGCTTCTCAAGCAACTCCATCTCCCGAACATGCTTCATCCACAGCAGCTGTTTCCGAGCTTCCTGGTCCCGTGTTATCAACTTCATTCTCCAGGCAAGTCCTATAATGACGCACAGACGAGGTGAGTGTTTTTTAACTTGGTTAGGTTAGCTTGCTTTTCAACGCGTTAACTGCGATGGGTCAAACTGAAGCTCAATATTCGTTTCAAATTGAAGTTAATTTTAAAGATCAATTTTCGGAGTAACGGACATTGAACAAATCGAGCCTTCATTTAGTTTTCAAGTATTTATATGAAAATTGACTACGGGTGAGTTACGCCGTAGTGAAATTGTTTATTACTATTACCTTATGCTCAAAAATACACTCATCCTTTTGTTCTGGTGACTGAAACAGAGCGTCGGTCTGATGGTCGTGAGTCCGTGGGTACCCTCGTTGAGGTTCATTCAAATCGATACCAATGGTCGAAAACTGGGGATCAATGAGCTGATTTGTTACTCTGATGGGAACAAAGCGACTGCGTGCCGACATTAATTTCCACATGAGTGGCTAGCGTCCAGTGTTGAAACTTTATTCTGAATGAACGACACTTTCAAATTGGACATGCCACTTCAGACTGCCTCTGCTGCTTCCTTGATCTGTCACAGCGTGGGTTGTAGTTTATATAATTAAGTTTATTCTAATAAAGTAGTTTATTCTAGCAAGGTAGTTTATTCTTATTAAGAATAAGCTTGCTATTCTTTCAAGGTAATTTTCGTTTAATTATCTATTACTGTTAGAAGGTTTTTTGCTTTACTGAGGTGATGTTAGCTTAATTACCTTTTGCTCGGGTTTGTTCCTCCAGCTCTAAGAAGACGCCCTACCGCCTGGCCGTGTTGTGCTGTAGGGACACCGCTGATGCCCTGTCACCTCTCTTGCAACAGATACCGGTGAGTTGGTCTCTCGCACGTTTAGTTTAACTTCTGATTTATTTTAGGTGTTCAGAGCTGTATTATACGTGCAATTCTACTGTGCATACGAGTATTGTTTCTGTGGTTGTAGAAATGGTTCTTTACTGCAAAAGTATTGTCTTTCTCCTCTGAGATCAATCTAACCTTTGTGGTGAACCCTTTTATTGGTTGATAAGCCAACGCAAATTACTGTACACATATTCAGGCTACTCTTTATTTTAAAGGTTAGCTCCCCTCAAGAAGATACAACTATTGTACCTAAGGGAATTAGCGCCCCCAGAGAAATTGTGCCAGGGCCCAAGGTGAGAGTTAGGTAGGCCTTATTTTTGTTCAGTATGTTTTTTTGGTGTTAAGGACCATCTTTTTTTCGGTTCACTACTGTCCTGTTTTTCAGCACCTACTACTTTCTTCTTCAACTTTTATCTTGTTTCATAAACTTCTTAACTTACTGTTTCTATGCTCCTTTTGCATAGATTCCGCATTCCCTTACCTCCTTTCTAAATGGTGCCTCCCTGATTCTTCTCTTTTGAACACTTTTTTTTAGCAGTTATGGAGGCCTAAACTAACATCTAATCTAATATTTTACCCATCCTGGTACTGTTTTTTTTTGTTGAGTGCTTTCTGTCGTATCATTTGCGTCGTGAATCAACGTATGAAATTTGCTTTCTTCCTCAGACAAAATTCATCTACTCAGATCTCCTGAATGCTGCGAGCCACTCCGAGTTTTTTGTGTTGCTCGAAGCAGAGCTCGAAAAGCTCGATTCAGTGCCTTGCTTGGCGTTGTTGGGGACGGACGTGTTTTGTGACGTCTCCTTGCGCACCTGTTGCTGTTCCAGCATCTGCTCGTTGGAGATCCTGTGCTGTACTCAGCTGCAGCTCTTCGCTTCCAAATTCGAATCGAAGTCCGGCGAACTTCCGACTGACACGGATACCGCCATGAAAGTTTTTATATCCGAACTGAAACGCAAGTTTGACGGTATTTTTGCCAAGACAGACGTGTTTTATTTGTTTGACAGGCCTTTAGTCACTTGCCCTATTGACTGGTCGTGGTCAACAATTCATCGTCTGAGAAAAGAACTACCAAACCTGCGACTTGTGACCCGAGAGACATTTGAGACTCTTGAAGCATATTTTGACCTATTTCTTCGTGTGTATCACACTCTCTTGATATCCACGAATAAATGTTTCGACAGTGACTCGTCTCACACTGTCATGGATTTAGTGAAACTTCGCTCTTGTGTTGACTCCAATGAAAATGTGTCCACATCTGAGAAGATGTGGTTAGAATACGTAAAAAATACCCTTGTGAAGCTTGGCTTGATCGGTGCTTCCGATGGCATCAAACCTGACGTATCTGGAGAAAAATTGTGCAGTATGAAAATAAAATCGGACGTTGCTGCCGATATCTTGCAGATCAAGAAAGAACCTGGAGAATGTTTTTTATCTCCACCTTCTGAGGATAAAAAAAGTATTGGCCTGCTGCGCTCAAACCTAAAAGCAGACCGAAAGTGCTCAAAAACTGACACTGAGTACAATTCAGCCGAAATATCTGTAGTTACGAAGGCCGTCAAGGCACGCCAACATGCTGTTAAATCTCTCGAAGGATCTGACAAAGTTCTTAAATCTCAAGAAGAACCTGGCAAAGTTGTTAAGAATGAGCCTATATCGAGCATATCTGTCAAAAAAGAACCTGTTCTGTTTGAAGAAGATGCTTCTGAGACTCCTCTTAGCGCAGTCAAATTCAGTGCTGTGACAAAATCAGCTGATGTCAATCTAAAAGTTGTGGCTCCAATCAAACCTGAAAACGTTGACGATACCCTTAGTCTTGGCTCGCCGCTTGATGTTTCTACTAGAAAAGTTGACGATACCGTTAGTCTTGGCTCGTCACTTGATATTTCTACTAGAAGTGTGAAAGCAGAGTTAATTGAAGACGAAACTGAAATTGTAGTGGTAAAACAAGAGCTTGAGTTTGATAGAGGGGTTAATGTGACTGCTTCAATAGAGAAGACAAGCCTTGAAGAAAAAATTTGTAAAGCGGAGACTTTATCTTGTGAGGTAAACGCCGTTGCACCACGCGACAATGGTGATGTTCCACTGCCGACAAGCACAAACGACAGCGATCACAGTAGCTCGAAATCGCTTGATGAATCTGACGTGCTCGGAGCACAGCTATCCGAAAACGAGGCGAATGATACTGCTAGTGATGATTCAACTTTTCTGTACGAGTTTTCTGACGATTTAATTGCAGGAAAAAAATCTGTCGAGCCCAAAGCATCAACTTCAGTTTCGCATACGGAGCATTCGAACGGTAGTCAGTCTTTGGACGAGGATGAGGATACAGACTTCTCATATGATCTCGATTTTGCCACAGTTGACGGTAAAGTGAATCACGATAGAAACAGTGAGGATACAGCGGCCCTGCTCAGCTCTAGGTTTGAGCCCATTTCTGACTCGAAGCCGACTGGGATTGAAAAAAGTGTTGCCATTTGTGTTAGTGAACGACTTCGTCAGGTGCTTGACAAACATTTTGGAAAATCGTCAGGTTTGCAATTGAAAAACCACGAAAAAAATCTCCCCAGCGTTTTCGAGCAAAATAGTAACACAAATACATCGCAGGAAGCCTCTGTAATTCAAGGTACCATTTCAACGTTGCAGAAAAACGGTGAAAATGATAAAAGCATAGCTCGTACTGTGCGTGACGAAGAAAGTAAATCTGGAAGCGTTTGTTCTAGTACTGCACGTAAGTTCAGTGAACTCTCTGAGGAGCCTTCCATCCACGCTGCTGGCAATAAAAGTTTGTCAAAAGCGAATGTTTTGTACTTCGTAAGTAATAAATCTATTACGAAGGAGAAGGAATGTACTTGCATCATTGCTAAGGAAACCAAAGCCAACTCACCAGCGCCAGAGAGATCTGAATGTGTGAGTTGCGTAAAAGTTTCCCCCGACGGCCGTTTATTGGTAACCTTTTTACCTGAAAAGTTGCTTTGCGAATTGACTTCTTTCTCAGAAAAGGCTCCGTTCTGTTCATGTAAGAATGAGAGTAGTGCGAGTACCCTTCCATCAATCACGGTTTGGGGATTTCCGCGTAGGTGCCCCGTGCGGATTCGGCAGGCGATATTCTTGGAGTGTGGGGCTTTTCAGTCTCATTTTGCCGAGCACAAAGCAACAAACACTGAGCGCGTAAGAAGCGTGTTTCGGGATTATGGAGAAAGTGAGAGATGTTACAGAATCTTGAATGGCGCGTGTGTCAAGTTCAATGGTCGCGAATGGTTACTTTCTAGAGTTGATCTTCGTCACCCAGATACCGATTTTGTGTCGGTTCTCTCGGCCGAGCTCCATCCAAAACCTTTAGCTGACAGAGTGTTGTTACCCGAAGAAAAATTGGCGGACTCCAAATTATTGAAGAGAATACAAAGTGCCATTGCCACTTTTTTCAGCAACATCTTAGTTTCCCCGACTGAAAGTCAAATGAATTCTGAGAGAGTTTTTGAAACCGGTAAAGATCGTAGCCATAATAGCGATTCAGATCGCCATAGGAATTACAGATCTGCCGCTAAAAATTGTAAATGCGATAGAGATTTTGATTTGAAAAAATTCGAGATATCCAGTGATGCTAGAGCGGTAACGCCTCTCACAGGCGTTCCTTTGGACGATTCTGTTCCCGTTTCGAGTGGCATTTCTATTATGTCTGCTGTTGACGTTCCAATTTCTCCAAGAGAATCAAAAAATACAGTTTCTTTAGTTGAACTAGCTGTCTCTCATTCTGAATTCTCCGCCAGTAAATCAAATGAAACAGGAGTTAGTTCGACAGAGTCAAATGATCACACTTTGGTGACGATTCAGAGCTCTACCCCTGTCAAGTCTACATCCTCAACAAATTGTCGCGAGTTATTTAGTACCACGAGCAATTCTGTGTTCCATGACACAGTAACGACTTCAACTTGGACCGTTGCCCCAGACTCCAGTTTGCCCGTTTCACTCTCATCCACAACTAATGGTAACAAAGAAGAGTTGTTTTCTACCCCTGGGCCGATTTCACCTGTCACAATTGGCTCTAGTCATCCTGAAACATGCTTAACTTCTCGCTCTGTTTCTTCCTCAGTTCTTCGGCCGGATTTTTTAAAATTTTTAGACTGCACACCTTCACCATCTATTACACGTTCATTTCCATCAACCTCGATTGTATCTTCGATTACGTCGTCGGGATTCAACATCACCTCGGCTCTGCTAACCACATCCTGCTCAACTACTAATTCTGCACGCGCATCTAATACCCTAGCCCCACAAATTAAGGGTGTGTGTATGTCTCAAGCTAGCTCGCGTAATCTTCCGCTGTCGGTTCCTGTTGTAACCAAAACGTCCAACAATGGAAGCCATACGCCAGTATCATGTTCTTCCCCTATTTTACTTGTTGATTCTCCTACTACTGATCTAGGCACCTTTCATGCCAAAGAAAGTTTAACTGCTCAAAATAAAGAGTCTGTTTGTCTTTCTAAATGCAGTGATACCCTCTCTTCAGTTGCACCAGTCTCAAACTCTCCCCGTAAATTAGACAGTCTAGGATCAGCAAATCCACTCACTATTCCTCACCCACTTGGTTTTAGAAGTTCCCCAAACGACAATGGATGTCCTAACTCAGCTAGCAAGATGAGTCTTCTTTCAATGAGTTTGGATACGACACGCCTTTCACCTGACTGCTCTGTAATTTACCAAAACGACGGTGCGCAAGAACGATCTGCTACCAGTGTAGGTACATCGAATTCATCTGCAACTTCTTGGATGAGTTCCACTGGCTCAACCAATGTTCGGAACAACAACTCAGTCTCCCAGAGCGCTGTTGCTAACATGACGTACAATTGTTCAACAACGGTGTCATCATCCACGACAAGTACTGTACAGAGTGCTATGAACTTGCTCACAGCTTTAGTGAACCTCAAAAGTGATGGCGCTGAGGTACGAAACAATTCTTGCAGTAAGGTAGCCTGTGATGCATCAACTACGCCTGCGGTGCCCAGCTCTGGAAGTTCAACCACAACTACTTGCAATGTTCCCACAATCCCGCTTGTTTCTATACCACTGCCGCCTCCGAAACTGAGTACCACCTACTTTATTTCCCACACTTCGCCTTTCGTGCCGCGGACGCTCATCAGACGCCTAGTCGAGGCGTGTGGCTGCACCCTGCTGGCTAACTGTGACAGTGAGTACTTCCACATTTTATGTTTAAAGGCTGTCTGAATTTGGCCGGATGTGTGTTTTGTATACAGTAGGTAGGTGTTAGGGGGAAAAGGAAATTTTTTATGCATTCCCTAAATGTATAATTTCTTCACTCAGTGCTCACTGCTTTTCACTCAGCCATTTTCAGTATATAATATATAGCCAGATAGCGTTTGAACCTCACTGTAGATGCATAACAAGGTAGCATATAAACCTTTTGGATGTACAGGGTGGCGCATAAGTCACTTTACCATTTTGAAATAAAATATCTTTTTTTTGTAAATGAGTGATACTTAGTTAAATTATTTTTTATAACATAGGTTAAAGATTGGAATTTTATTACATGGTTAAAGATTGGAATTTTATTACATGGTTAAAGATCTAAATTTTATTGTGATTCAGGTATGAAAAATGTCACGGAAATGGTCTCCGTTTCTAGTTTCGCAAAAATGAGCTCTTTGTTAGGCATTTTTCATAAGTTCTTAGCAAGTGTGGCTGTATGGAATGAATGTGTGGCTGTATGGAATGGATACCCTCCTGTATGTTTGCTTTAAGTTGTTGGATAGTTCGAAATTTATTTACATACTTCTTTTCTCTTACGTATGAACAAAATTTACTTGTATATCTCTACACTGTGTTCCAATAATTGAGTGTCCATTTTCAAAATAAAATTCAATTTTCTTCACTCTCTTTGGTTGAGAATTTATTCATATTCAAATTTCCAACAACGTAACTTTATAATTCTGACAAGAAAAATCAAAATTAATTTATTGAAACAAAGATGTTTCAGTTCAAAGTGGTAAAGTGAAGAAGGTAGGTTTAAGCAACCTTACAATCTAACCTAATCTTCAATAAACTTATTGGAGTGCTAGGTCGACTTGACAATTAAACATTGATTGAAGTAGACGTTTAAGTCTGTCTGGACGGTACAAATTTAACGTACTCGTATGTTGGCAACCATAGGCGGTATGCTGAAAGCGGTTGTTCACTCTGCCACCGGGGAATCTCTGCTGCTGAAGCTGCCATCTCACCTGACCATGTTTGGCCCCGTGATGCAAATCACAAGACAAGATGGACGTGAGTTTTAATTTTACCATTACTTGTTACCATGCTACTCTTTCCAACTTTTTGGTTTCTCAAGACCATGTGAACGAATCAGTAAATTAGAATTCTCTTGTTTGTCGGCGCAGCTTCTCTTATATTTGTTGACCTTTTCGTCACATTTCGACTACATATTTCGAGGGTGTAATCATTAATTTAATTCTTTAAATTTTGTGTTCTTTCAAAATCGGTTACATGGCATTTGTTGAAATATAGGTTACCATAAAGCTGTTGCAAATTTTAGTTTTACTTATCTCAGTTTCTAAAGTAAACTTGTTAGCTACTGTAAAACCACCTGCACAAACATAGACAACATCACTTGACCTAACAGTAAGAGAGACAATTTCAAACTGTTTATCTTTTCGAATTCAATGCTGCAAAAAACCACACGGCAAAGCTTGCTCAAAGAGGTAATTTCAGTTTTCGTTTCTTTGTTTAGTCAATATTTTATTCTCTCTTTAGGGATTGTTGGATCGTGAATATACGTGTGTTCTTATTGAAGAAGTCAGTACCGTTCATAATGCTCAAGTCGGATGAGTGTTGTTGTTTGTTTCTACCACAATTCATTTCAATTTTCTCGTACTTGACCTAAGATAGACAACAATGTCTGGCATTAATATCACTTTACTGATAGCTTGGTTTTGGTATCGGCAGGATCCCTATCAGAGTCGCGCACGAGATGCCCTCTCACGCACGTCGAGAAGACTAAACTGACGAGTGTCTTCTCGGAACGTGCTTTGGAGGTGCAACAGCGGCTCGCTCTCTTCATCGAAAAAGGTTCGGCTTGTAGCGTTGCAATTTTACACGTTGCTTGCGATACCACCCATCGATGGGTCGTGCTCTTAAGTTCTTCCTGCTGTGATACGACCCATCAATGGGTCATGTTTTAAGTTCTTCTTGCTGTGATACGACTCATCGATGGGTCAGGCTTTTAAGTTCTTCCTGCTGTGATAGGACCCATCAATGGGTCATGCTTCAAGTTCTTCTTGCTGCGATACGACCCATCAATGGGTCATGCTTCAAGTTCTTGCTGTGATACGACCCATCGATGGGTCATGCTTTAAGTTCTTCCTGCTGTTATACCTCAGCATCAATGGGTCATGCTTTAAGTTCTTCCTGCTGTTATACCTCAGCATCAATGGGTCATGCTTTAAGTTCTTCCTGCTGTTATACCTCAGCATCAATGGGTCATGCTTTAAGTTCTTCCTGCTGTTATACCTCAGCATCAATGGGTCATGCTCTAAGTTCTTCCTGCTGTGATATGATCCATCGATGGATCGTCTGAAAAATTTTAACAATCTGTTAGAATTAATGGAGTTGAATGGACCCATTTAATGTTTGGTACGTTTAAAATTGCTAATAACTATTAACTTTAAAATTGAGTTAAATATTGAACTTCAGTTTAGCCCATCGCAGTGGACGTGTTAACACGTTAACCGCCATGTGAGCTACCGGTGGTACATATGGGGAATTTTCAAAATGCTGCTGACCGACCAGTAATCACGAACTTCATTTTCATAGATACTTGAAGCTAAATGAAGGCACGAACCAGTTAATGTTTGATATTTTAAAAATTGCTTATTACAATGGCTTTAAATTTAAGTTAAACTTTAACTTTAGCTGAACCAAGTGCGGTCTAAGTATTAAAATATATTGTAGCGAACGAGGTAAAATATTATCGCACAATTATATTTTTCACACATCTAGAAAAAGTATCAATGTATTCGATCAATAAAGTCCATTTTTCAATTCTGCTACTTTCAACCTAACCAACCGTAGCAACCAAGCAAACCTAATTAACGCGTTGAACGTATACTCGAACTACTAGGCGCTTCTCTTAAAAATGGACTCGTTCTTTGGTTGACGATTATTCATGTATTTTTTGTTTTTGTTTCATGTGTAACTAAATTTCATTTTATGACGTTCAATTTTTTTCAATTTAATGGTCTCTTTGACTTAACTCATAAAATTTAAATCTGTTAACGCTCGCATCAAAACGTAGAATAACGACAAGTTACTGTCATCTGTTATAGTACGTCGACGATTTATGTGTTTCCAATTTGCGGAATTACCTAATTTGGTCTTTCTAAGCTCATACATGCGTGCTAGAGGTACCGCATCTTTAATTCAACTATGACCTCAATTAATTGGCATGAACCTAAAGTTGTTAATAGACTCTGGCACATACCTTGTTTTTGCATTACAGAGTACGACCCAATTCTATTCAAAACGCGCAAGTGCAGTACCCCGAAATGCAATAGGGACAACTGCCACAAGTATCACTCACTGAGGGATCGTCGACGCAATATTTTGACCCACCCCCACCAAGCTGAGTTGTGCAACCTTGAAACGCACCCTGTGACGGGCAAATGCCGCTACGGCGATCATTGTCCCAAGTCTCAAAACCGCTTTGAGAGCCTCTACCACCCGTCTTACCTTCAGTCATTCTGCAACCGAAGTTGCTGCTTGGAAAACTTTTGCCCACATCGGCATCTTGGTAAGAATCCTTTTTAATGCTATTGTCAGTTCGAGATATGGATTTTTTTCCCCCAACATCGTGTTTGCTTTTGCATGGTTTTGCATGTTGATCTATTTTTTACACTACTGCATAGCCTCAGCTTTTGCCATTATGCTCCTGCGCATCTGTCTTCACTCGACATGCACCCTAGGTACTTGAAATAAATCAATCTGCTTATTTTAACTCTTCTGATATTCCGCTATTCATTTCTATCTGTATATATGAACATTACCTATATTTCCTCTCCCAAGGGAAAATGTGTGACCCATTTTTTATGTCAAGGACTATTTTTTTTGGTTCACTGCTGTCCTGTTTTTCAGCACCTGCTTTCTTCTTCAACTTTTATCTTGTTTCACGAAGTTCTTTCTCAGCTTTCTGTTTCTATGCTCCTTCTGCATAGATCACGCATTCCCTTATCTCCATACTAAATGGTGCCTTCCTCTCTTCAAAACGTTTTTTTTAGCAGTTGGGGAGGCTTAAACTAACATATAATCTACAATGTATTTTTATTTCCTTTGGATTTTCCATTGAAACCACTACTATATCCATTCACAATCTCAAGCATCCTTTGTAGTTTGTGCCCTGACTTCCCAACCACAACCATGTGATCAGCATACGACAAAAATTTTGGTTTAATCTCGCCAACTCTGTCAAACCACTCTCAAACGGACAGCCAATTCTTTCGTGCATAAACCAAAGAGCAAGGGAGACAAACTGCAACCCTGTTTTATTAACACTTATTGCTAAACCAGTTTCTAAATTATCCAACCTGTGGATTGCCAGAAATTCTCACAAAAATTTCTTAACATTCTCACAATCTCATTTGAACCTTATTTCTGTGAGCTTTATAAAAAAGCCTCACTCAGCAAATTGAATCATAGTAAATTAGCCGATTCAAGATCACAAAAAACACCTTTTCTCTCTCGCCTCGTTCTTTCAATTTAATAAAAAGAAGAACCAGAGTAAAAGCGAACATTACACTTGTTACATACGTTTCGGAATTATTTAAAGTCCATCTGCAGTGTTGAAACAGGAGGGAAAAACGAAATTTTCTCTTAATAAAAAAAAACATAAATATATTCCACAAAATTATCTAAATGTCTAAGAACCCTGATTCGTATACACTCATACAGAAACCGTTGCTTACTCCTAATTTACACCAGCACACATGTGCACATTCACACAAGCACACTTTCAATTGTTTCAGAAAGATTGTCTACAGGTCGTCCGTCTCTCCTACACTCATCACTCCGTTTTTCCACTGCACATTTCATCCATTCCTTCAATATACTCCAAAAAAATATGACGGTGTCAGCTGTAGCAATGGGCCTATAAGTTTCGAATATTTATGCCTAATACTCTAATGGCTACCCATATGCAACAACTCGACATAATATTCGTTCCATTCCCCTGAGATTCTTTCACTCAGTATCGTCAAACAAACCCTTCCACATGTCAACCTTGCGCACATCACCAAACTTATGGAACTCGTATGCAAGTATACTAAGACGAGAAGCTCTCTCGTTTTTCGCGTTTTTCAAAAACTTTCATTCTCATGTAATTTAATCTTCTAATTGACGCTAAAATTCACTAACATGAACATTTTTGAATGCATATCTATCACTTGCTTATTCCACAAATGTCTTCTCACTTATCCTCCATTGCTTGCAGTATTAGTATCCCATCACTTACTTTGCATCCACGAATATCATGACTTCGAATTTATACTACAATATATGTTATTTTCTTGTATGAACATGTACAAATATTTCACTGCATCTGAACCCATTTTTTTTTGTACATCGCTTCTGATTTTTATCATCACATCTACCCTGTTATTCATTATGTAATTCCTGCGTTTCTTACAGTGTTCGCCATTTACGTTGTTTTTTATTCAAGATTTTTATTGGTTTTTCCTTGAAATGTCTCGTAAACCACTTTGTGTTACGTTTACATTTCCCTCTCCCAATCATCTTCGTTACAACATCGTACGAGGTCCTGCTTATTTCACCCAAACCTTGTACATTTCCACTCCTTTTCCACTGAAGACTGTTGTGTTCATTAAAGAATTTTTCCCTGCTGCCTTCGAGCTGCTTTCAATTAGTCAGTTTTCTTGTTCTACCTCCTACTTTATCTCTTCTATTCATGTAGTGCAATGTCAATGCAGAGATAGTTTCCATTTGCAGACTTTGTCAACATTGTTTGTTTTGCAACTTATATAGTCAATGTTTTTAGCGTTTTCTTTGACTGGTGCATTCACCACGCGCACTTATTCTATTCCATGTGCTTCTAATTATGCCAAACATTTTCCAGTGTAACATTTCAGTTCTCAAATCAATTTCCTTGTCATAAATCAACCAATTTCTACCTGTCTGTATTCACATTTTCACCGAGAATATCAACATGGCCGTGGAAGTCACCCATAACAATATCTGGGAACCTATTTTCTTATTCTTTAAGCACCTTAACTTTCCTCACACTCCCTTCAGGCGCCAACTACCCTGCAGTTATCATGTAACTTGCAAATAAGGTAATGCATTCATTTGCGTGTATTTCTCGCACTTCGTTACCTAATTATTTTACGTGTTGGTTCATTTTTAACGCATATTTCTTTCATTTTCCATTTAAAGTAATTCTTCACGATCATTCCAACTCAACTCCTTTAATGTCTTCAAGCTATCATGTGGTACTTATTTTCACTGTACACCAAGCTCACACTATCTTGCAACTTGTTGCTCTACCACACTGATATATCCAGTCCTTCACTTATCCACCTCACTCCTACATGACATTTATTCCACTTTTGTCTTCGACCCAATCTATTACTCATAAAAGTGAAACAAGTACCTGGTAACACAAGCTTAAGAAGACAAAAATCACAGGAGTATACAAGACTATCTACAATGGAAGTAGACAAGTCAGTTAACTATGCTCTTGAAAGCGCTATCGCTAAATCCAACAATAATACCAACCAAAGCATTCAGACATTATACTCACCGCTGTTCTCAAAACAATCTTCAATTAATCAACTTGCACTTTATCACTAACTACGTAGTATTCAGGCGGATAAAAAACCGCCCATACATCACCGATAAACTTCATAAAATCAAGTAATTATTTTTCTACTCTCATTTGCAAATTTTTCTTTTAATGTCCGGTGTAATAATATTCTAGGAATGAAAATACTCGTGTTGAATATTAGTTGACGTCAATGAAAGTAGTATTAAAAATCAAGTGTAAATGATGTTTCATTATTTTTCGAATCGTAAAATTTTTCACTAGTTATCAATGTTACTCTTAACTCTGCCAGACGACTATCATTTTATTCATTCATGTCTGGTGAACCAAAGGTTTCGTTCAAGTAGGGGGAAAAAAGATAATCCATTTATTCTTAAAGTTGTGACGTGTCTGCATTAACTAGCTCCTTCCTATACATGTACTCGTATAGGGAACTTCTGTGAAAACACGTGTAAATTTTCTCTTAATTTATACAGGTATTGTGTTCCTTCTTACAGCTCTTATATTACTGTAATTTTTTTATTTTCAGATAAGTTTTTCAATTTTTCGAGTCCGCATCTTTGTGTGAAAGCTATCCTATTTATGATAGAAATCGCTAGCGATACGGGTGTATCTGAGTAAATTTATTATTTTATGAATGAAGTTTTATACACCTTCGGTCTCTTGGTGTACTAGAGCAGGGATCCCCAACCTTTTTTCGCTCTGCACCCCTAAAGAAATTTCATTCGAAACTCGTACCCCCTGAAATAAAAATGCCAATAAATAGCCAATATCTTATTACTTACCTGGAATTTCCTCGTACCCCCTGGAATATCGCCCCGCACTCCAAGAGGATACGAGCACCCCAGGTTGGGAACCCCTGTACTTGAGACTAGATGTGTCGGCGGAGTGACTAACTTTCGTGAGTGAAGGTTTGATTCTTCTCACCGCTCACCAATTAAGCTATGCGAGCAAATTTCCAGAAGAACACGTGTTTAACGTTTATTGTGTCTATACCTCCTACATGTCTAAACCTCTATTAGAGAACCGGGAAACGCTTTCTGAGAAGTGAGTATCCATTTCTACAATGTTTTTTTCCCTGGAGATGAGAAAACACCAGCCGTGTATAAGTATCTATTTAATCATAAATTTGCAGTGCTTTTAGAAATAAAATATCAGTATTCAGTTGAGAATGATTGGCAGTTCTCTATATATGTATATAGTAGATTCGCATGAGCGGGTGACCGCAAAATTTCATGTCCAACGATGGAAGCAAAGGACAGTGTACTTGTTTATGTAATAGTGATAAGTACACAAATATTTTGACATGTACCTGTTAGCGTGATCCATCTTTATTTTGTGCAACGAAAGGATTACTTCAATTTTAATTTCCTATGGAGGTGTCGTATAAATTTGATTCTGAATGATTTATAATTCCAGATGATGGGCAATGTATTGGTCCGACAGATGGAATAGAAGTTAATTATTTACAGTATCGTAAAGTTTTAAATTTGCAGTATTAAGGAGATAGGCTATAAGGAATATATTTTAAAATTTAGTGCGAAGGTAGAAAGGTTTTAAACAGCATTGTTAAGTATGTTAGTTTATAAATTCATTATTTTACAAGATAAAAGGATTTGAACTAATACCAATATTTGAGTTTGAGGTAAATGAAGTTTTAAACTCATAACTCCGCACAAACTCTCTTAATTTATTAGCTAGTTTTTCTCCATTTCGTTTTTTTGGTTCGGAACATAACTTGCTGAGCCGTGACATTTCGCGTCTGTGAAACGGCACATCATTATGCCTATTTATTCAAACGCGAACATCAGGGACAGCGCTGCACGTGCTCACCTCGCCGAAGCCACTGGTATACTGCTCAGGCCACTCCTACACACTGTTTCTTGCGAGTGCGGTTGTGCGCTTGTGTTCTCCCCGAGCTGCCCCTTGGTTCTCTCCCTGTCACGATGGCCATACCCACGCGTTACCTCGACCCAACCGCTCTGTGCAAGCCGTCATCGTGGTTGATAAAAGCTACGTTCACTCTGCGTTTGCGCGCAGTCTTGGTGACTTAGCCAGGGAATACGGAGTTGGAATTAGCCAACTCATGGAAGTCTCAGTCTGCGGTGTCGGCTCTGTTACACTGCTGCCGATCGCTAAAAGCTCGACTGCACATGGTTAGTCTGAAGTTTTGTTTTCTTCGGTTTGTGTCTTCAGTTTTCTCTCGCCACATTTTTTACTACTGTTTGAACATTGTCGAAAATACTGTTTAATTTTCAGTTAATTCATGCATTCTTTGTTTCGTTTGCCTTCCTTTTCCTCTCTTTGGATCGCCTTTGTGGCAGATACGGAGGCTTAAACTAAGTATTAATCAAATATGTTTCTCTAGCGAAAAATTTTCATGGCTAGAGCATATACGTTTACAATCAACTTTCACATTCAAGTTCTTTTCTTATATGGAATAATTGGAGCAAAGTTATCAAGTTCATTGTTGCTTTAGTGTCTTGTCCAGAATTATTTACCATGTGTAGTAAGTTCTCTGATAAAAACAGTCTTAGGAGTTTAGAGTGTAACTTGCTAGTTCCCGACTTATATTCCAGCATTCACATTCAAGTGAATGCTGCCGAATAAACCTAATCAATCCCATTTAGTTGCGTGTTCCGATCTGACACACACGATGTAATGAAAGAGATTCTTTCCTCTAGCCTGGGATAATGAACACTTTATGTAACTCAACAAAAGTCATTGCTATCGTTATGAGGCTGGTCGCCCGCAGGGATTTCGTCACAGACGTGGCAGTCCGAGCGTCATGTCTTTCGCACTCGATACTGTTGTTGTACTTTTGTTAACTACGACCTAGAGATAACTTTATAGGTAAATTTACTGCCCGATTTCTCTAGGAGCAGACATCGTTGTGGGAACCTCAAGGCAGGTGTCGTGTTGGCTGAACTTTCACTCAGCCCGTGCTCAGTCCCTGCGCTACCTCGTGTTGGAGTACCACGACAACGACATGCTCGTCCGCTCTGTGTTCTCCAAACTCCGACTCGTAAAATGTACGTTTTTTCTTTTTATGCCTTTCAGTTTTACTTCTCTTACGCCCATTTATGGTTTCTGTTAACTTTCGCCCATTTATGGTTTCTGTTCACTTTCGCCCATTTTCGATTTCTGTTTATTTCTACTCATTTTTATTTCTGTTGAGTTGTGTCAATCTTTAGTTGTGTTCTCGTCCGTTTTTTGTGAAGGACATACACCGCGAGCCAATTCATGTGAGTAACGTGCGTTTATTTATTCTGATGTGACTCATCTTTATTGTTTTAGTGAGCGTGGGAATATTAGAGAAACTAAAGCGAATGTGAACTTGATTGGTTTCCTGACCGCTATTTCTCGCATCATCCTTAGACTCTTGGGAGTGAGCAACTTGTCAATGTAGATAAATATTGTAATTATACAGCAAAGCTTTATGCGACACCTTGGATTACCACTTGCATCAGAGGAAGCGACACTGATTAACAATGAATGCCAAGAGTTTTCTCGGAAGGAGAAAGCGAATGAGTGCTGACTTTCTAAATATCTCTGAGTCTTGTGATTTTAAGCATTCATACATTCGTGTTACATGGCTCTTTTATATTGGGTATGCTTCCTCTTAGGATAGGCAATAGGTTTAGGTAGTTAGGTTTGTCTACCATGCGCTATGGAGACTGGCCTCTTCTACAGAGAGACTTAAGTTACCTCAGCTAACAACTAAGCCTTGGGGACTGCTGCCTTTCGCGTCCACTAGGCCTTTTTCCGTTTTCATGCCTTCTTCTCTCTGTCTTTTCATCTTTTTCCGCGATATCTTGCTATTTTTATGGGCAGAGTCCTCTGTGTGAAATCACTCTTAGTTCACGGGTTCCTCTTTGTTTTACAGTTCGTACTAAATGTTTTTTCTGCTTTCTTGAGATAAAATTTGATACAGCTAGGGAGGCTTGCATCATTGACTGCAATGGGTTAACCCTTTCGGTACGACAGTTCAAATGGTTTAGGGAAAAATATCCAGGGGAAAAATTTTCCTTACCCATAATTGTCAGTGAAATTGTCCTAGTGTGGGTGCTTTAGGCTTAAGCAAGTGCCTACTTATTTATTTTAATTTATACATTTTTTTGGGATCTTCAGTGCTCTAGACAGAAATTGGCGATAGAAATTTTCGACGGTGATGATAAAGTTATTGAATTTACAAAGAAATTAGTCTTATGTTTTTGCCCAAATTTATCAAAAATAAACGAAGTTCAGAAAAAAATTGCTCAAGTCAAGCAGAAAGGTTATTGAATATGTTGCATGGACCCTGCTGCGCGAACTTAAAGGTAGCCAATGGTATTGTACGCGTGTAGGCTTCTGGAATGTGTAAAAACTAGTTTCATGAGTGCTTGGAATTTCCCTAATTTTGTTATTTACTCTAAAATATTCCCTCACTAATTAAATTACTTTAAAATTAGGTTAGATGCCCTAAACTGGAAAAACTAGCCATCTTGGCACTGGAGTAGCCGTAGGTACCGAAAGGGTTAAGCGGAAGTTCCATATCGAACTAAATTCAAAGTCAAAAGTTGTTACAATTTTTTTTATAAATAACAGACATTAACTGGGTAAAAATACCATTAATTTGAAAAATTTAAAATGGCCCATCGATGGGGTGTTTTGCAGCTGGAAAAAGTTGAGCATGACCAACCGGTGGGCCATACCGCAGTGAATGTGGTAAACTAGTAAAATAAAAATATTTACGTGCTATAATATAAGGCAAGCATTCGGTCAGATAAGTAACTATTGTACATAAATGTCGCAAACTCGGTGAAATCATTTCAATATTCAACATTTTTCATTCTACAAGTCATTACCATTGATTGTTTTGTATTACCTGTTGCATGTTCTCAAGTTAGTACTGAGCAAACGTGTTCTACCTCAGCACTGACGGACGTGAAGACGGTGGTGGTAGGAGAGCACAACTCGACGCTGTACCGCAGCGACATCAGCATGTTGTTCAGGATGCAGCATCTCGAGTCCGCGCCACTCGACGGTCAGCATAAATTGCTTTGGAGTTGTAGTGTCATGGCTAGGATTTTTCTCATGCGAAACTTGAAGGCTAGAATCATCTCGAGGGTTTCATAGGCGTGCATTTCATGTTGGATTTGTTAGAAAATATTTTGATGCCGCAAAGAGTTTGATGCTTCACTCTTTGTTTTTTAAAATTTTTCACTCTCTTCAGTCCTTGTTAGTAAACTTTGGTAGTAAGTCATACTTTCTTCTTTAAAATTTTACAGTTTTTGTCGTCTGTTTTTTACTTTCTGGCTATTCTTCCTTGCCACTAACTAGTTATATTCTTTAATTGAAAAGCTATATAAGTGTGCATTTTATATCGGATTATCAAGAGAAGTATGACTTACATTTTAATGAAACTTCATGATGTATATCAATATTTATTGAATACTAAAGATGTACCCTCAAATTTCAAAATTCTGAGTTTTAAATTAATCGTGTTCTGCTTTATACGAGTAGATGGCGTGCTAAAGCTGTGCGCGTCAATAGCTCGCCCTCTGGACGAAGATTCATCTGATTTCAAGAAACAGGAACTGCGGATAGAGACTCCATTGGCTGCGGCAACGGCTAAGCGCTCACCGCCAACGGAAATCACATCTCCTTCAGATAGCCATAAAAAGTCTGGTAATCGGTCCATACATTCCGAGAGTTCATCAGCATCAAGAGTGTCGCCGTTCAAAAAGCAAAAAGGTGCTCCTTCGCTATCTCAAACAAAATTGGGTCCCGTTTCCATCGAGAAATCCATAACGAAAGTTGTGTGTGCTGATGCTGTTCAAACATCATCCGCGTTATCAATGTCTTCTGAAAGTAAACCTGCTACTGCTTTGCCAACCACTAACGATCCTATTGAGGTGCAGTCGGAAAAAAAAGCGTCTGCTGGCGTAGACAGCTGTCAATTAAAGCAAAATGAGTCACAGAACTTGTCGAAACTGAAATCTGCGAGGAGGCTTAATCCGGTGAAATCTAGCGTGATCTCAAAATTAGACGTAGGTGACTCGACTGATGTTATTGGGTCAACTTCGAGTTATGAACCTCCTTGCTCGAGTGTAAACGTATGCCCTCTTCAAAAACCAGTGCTTTCTCAGGAGAAGCAAAAAAATTCTAATACCAACGAATCAGAAATAAAAGTCGCACAACTTTCAGTAAAAAGTAAGTCAGGAAGTATTGAAAAGAAGCAAAGTTCTATCGAGAAGAAAAGTTCTTCAGGCCTTAATTGGGATGATACTTCTATACCAAATGTGAAGCAATCTATTGATCTAAAGCCTAAAGCTCTTCACGACCTATCTCCAATCAAAGTTAATGCACTCGAAAAAATTATTCAAGTCGCGTTCCCAAGCTGTGCATCAACTAACTCAAATACTGTACAAAACTCAAAGGTTGAGAGTCTCAAAACCTCAAATGTTTCACCTGAAACAACTGGAAAATTATTACCCTGTAAAGCGTCTTTCTCACGTCATTTCAAAGATGCTCCTGCTCGTGGTGTGGAATGGAACTCTGAAGTGTCGAATCATGTCGACCTTGCATCCACTGTGTCCACACCATTGCATAATGGTAAAGTGCCGTGCAAAAATTCTGAAAAGCAAAATGTTCTTGTTTGCTCAGACTTGAGTGCGCCATCTGTTACAACTGGGACAGATATGCAGCCAAATGCGTCGCATTGTGAAGGAGTTGGATGTGCTAGCTCTCAGCTGCCAATTAAGAACCATGCTTCAGAGAATAAGTCTTCGACTCCAATTGTATGCATAGATTTGACTAATATTACAGATTCTACAGTAGACACTGAAGATAGCCTCTCAGATTGCGAAAAAAGGAATGGAGATTTGCTTAGTCGAACAGAATCATTTCTCACAGAGTGGTGTAATTTACCTGAAGGCTCAATTACATATCCTGATGAAGTTATTATTGAAAATGAAGATATTCTTCTCGATTCTATTAAAGTAAACTCTAGTTATCTTAATGATTCCGACGATTCTGAAGATT
Organism: Morinoia aosen; assembly: GCA_030386875.1. Classification (NCBI taxonomy): domain Eukaryota; kingdom Metazoa; phylum Arthropoda; class Malacostraca; order Amphipoda; family Talitridae; genus Morinoia; species Morinoia aosen. The sequence continues at coordinate 15,110,513 of CM059568.1, forward strand.
GTAATGTAAAGAAGCCTATTCACGAAAAAATTCGACTTGTTCTCAGCAATGAGTCAACATGTCCTAATGGCTGTGCAGGGCAAAAAGAATCGATTCTTCAGTCGAACACTGGCGAAGCAGAGATATTGCCCAATTCTCAATCGGAGCGTTCTGTAGGCAAAGTTTTTTCCGAAACGACGAATTCAGGGCCTGTTGAAATGAAGGAAAACGACGAGCCTCGGAGGGAAAACTACTCGCCTCTGAGTGCGCCTGGCCTCACTAAAACCATTTCACCTTCAGACGCAGCTCTGCCCTCTATTGCAGTCACTTCTGTAGTGACCAGTCTGCCTGCTTCTAGATTGAAAGCAGGCAACTGTTCCAGACCTGCTAAGGCACAAATTCTCCCAAAGGAGACATCAGGTTCTCCTCTGGTTTTGCAGTATTCTAATGTTGCGAGCTGTCATTCACCTTCCAACATGGAGGGAAGGGTATCCGAACACAGAGTATCGCGGGATATGTCGAAGCCCTTCTCTGGCAGATCTGATCGCTTTAACAGAAAGTCCTCTTGGCAAGGGGACGTGAAAGTGTGTAAAGAAACGAAAAAAGCCAGCTGTGTTGAAGTCATGTCAGCTGTTCGTACTGCGTCAGCGCCTTTCAATAATGTGGAATCGCGTCTGACTTGTCAAAGTAGTGGCGTGCTAGAAACCAATTCAAGTGGACAGCTTTTGAAGACTAAGCCAACACGTGAAGCGATACTCGCATCTTTAGTGAGGAAGAAGCTCGATATGGTTTCTTGTCATCAAAGCTTGGATGAAAAAATTTCAGAAGAGCTCAGTTTAAAAGGCTTAGCAAGTGACAGCGACGGTTCGTCCGCTCTCAGAAGCAATGAAAATAATATCACATTGCGAGTTTCTTCATCAGTGAATGTTGAAACACAAACGAATGAGAGTGGTGTTAGCAAGAAGACTGAAACGTGTATCAACATTACATCGACTCCGTTGAACCACATCTCTGAAAACGCCACCAATCAGAAATTCGTTAGAAAATTTGAGTGTGGTAGTAAGTTCAAGGCCTTAGCACAGATATTACTAGACGAGAATGTCGGTGCAAATTTTAAATCTCCGGATTCTACTGTGAATTCTCAGTTGCCAGAAACAGGTGAGCGGTCATGTATAGAAGAACTTTGCAAGTCTCAGCCTAATCAAGACGAATGTTTGCCCATTGACGAGGGAAAATCAGCGGTCAAGGGGATTGAGTCCTCACCAGCTAAGCAGAAAGACTACGTAACACGAGGCACCACTGATGAGTTAGCTACTACAAAGAATTTTTCTAAGGATTCGTTAAAATCGGCCAAAGTGTTATCCGTAAAATTATCCCCTTTAAAATCTTGTAAAGTTTCACCGGAAATGAAACATTCAGTTCGTACATCGAAGAAAACTCCCCCGTCTGAAGCACAAAATACTCACCATTCGTCTCCGTCCTCGAACGAGGGAAAATTTTCGAATGAAGAGTCAATTTCACCGTTGAAAAGTACTTGTGAAACAAAACTCCCGTGTGAAATAATGACAAAATTGAATTCTAAAAGGAAACCCTCAAGTTCATTATTTAGTTCTGGGAATTCAGTGCCCGTCAACCAATCATTAGTTCCTACCTCTCCTTTGAAAGTATCTACCGGAAAACGACCTATAGTTTCAAAACCTTGTTCACCCAAGGAGCGAGCATTCTCTGACGCTAAGCGTGCTTCAAACAAAGTTCCTTCGGTAAAGGCAGCTGGAAGCACAACATCAGATAAAAGATCTATGTCCAAGACAAAATCGTCCATTGAAAACATCCTTGACGCAAAATTTAAAGCGAAAAAAATTTCTACTCGAGAGCTGAGCTCGAATAAAGCTCTCTCTGCTTCAGGTATAGCACCGGAAAAACTAAAGTTTGCTGTGTCCAAGGAAGAACCTGATAGCATTTCAGACGCTTATTCGTCTGAACTACTAATGCCGACTATTAGAAATAGTTCTTCTGAGAACATTTCTGAAAAAGGAAACTCTCGCGCAAAGTCAAGTTCATCCAAAAAGGTTATTTCGGAAAAACGCTTGCGTAGTGAATCTATTTCGTCCAAAAACGATTTACTTAGTGATTCACAGAACACTCATAAAAGTTCTAGTGACAAAAAACTTTCGCTTAAGGATATCAATGTTAGGAATGAAACAAGCTCAATAGAGCCATTAAAACATAACACAACCACATTCGACAAAACACTGGGGTCCGTTGACTTCAAAAATAAAAAATCGAGCAGTCAAAACATAGCAGGAAGGAAGGGACATTCTAATACTAAATCGAGCCACAACAGCAGTTCTCATGCAAAATCTCAGTCAGTGAAAGACGCATCCAAGGACATTGATCATAGCTCCCAGCATGAGCTAAGCACTAGACTAAAAGCAGAGATGTCTCTTTCAGGATCTCCAGGTGAACAAAATTCTTGTACTAAAGTTAGAGAAAAGAATTCTATAGTAGGGAACGCAGACACACAGGTAAGTTTAGGAAAGAATAAGCGTTCGACAAAACAGTCTGGGAAAAAAATTGTCAGAAGTAGTGCTATCGACTCCTCAGCTTCTAAAATACCATCAACCAAAATTTCGAGTAAATTTCAATCTTCGAGCGCGGATAGTGAGAGTACCAAAAAACAGTCACAAGTATCCGAAAGGAAAAAAGCAAAGTCATCAGCATTACCTTCAGTAAACAATGTGTCTGATGCTACTAGTCGTAGAGAAATGCTCGTTGCTTATGAAAGTGAGAGAAAACCCGGAAGCCGTCGTCAATTGATCGGAAATGCTGAAGAGCTTGACCTTAACAAAGTTAGAAAATATGACGGCATCAACAGTTCGGTGAAAAGTGTCTCAACAACTGTAATCGAGAAACCAAAAGTGAATTCCAGTGATCTTAAGATATCTTTTGAAAGTGAGCCAAGTGAATCTGTGATCCAAGAACCTGGTGCTGAAAAAAAGTGTAGTTCTCGTGATGTGATGACGGAAGCTTCTGTGAAATACAGTGATAATTCCAGAAATTTAATTTCTGCGGAGATGTTCAAAGAAATTGAGTGCAAGTTTGCTAAAGTGAAGGACTTGTTAGAGCTGAACTCTATGAATTTATGTGCCAACGAATTGTTTAGAGTTTATGTGAATACCTTGGTGTGCTATAAAGACACTGGTGATCAAGAAACATTGAAGAAAGCGGTTGATCATCTCAGGTGAGTAAACAAAGGTAATAGCCACCTACCTAGCATGTGTATTTGTACTATATAATATGAACTCATTGCCACTAATCAGGTAAGTGGAAACAAATTTCAGAGTACGCTTACCCGAGCCTAGCCCGAAGAAGAAAAGATAGAAGCTTGAAACAGGATGCTCTGTCATTGCTTATCAGCATTTATTTTCACGTATCAGGAGAATACGGTAGCCAGTCAACAAAAAAGTAAGCATTTAATTATATAAGGTAAGGAGAAAAGGAGAAAGTTGGAAGAAATATATTTGAACCAAATCGATGCTACTATCTAGGAGAAATTTGTCTCTGGTGAGAGTTCTTTTACGGTGGAACTCTTAAAAGGAAGATATTTGTTAGGTTAAATGTTGAGACGCGTGGCGTTTAAATTTTTAATATTCATTTGGACTTGTAATTTAATGAATAAGCTAATTATTGTCAATTATTCTAACGTCCACGATTTTTGTTTACACGTACAAAAATTTTATTCGCGTGAGAGTGAATATAGAAAGTAAAAAAGACTTGAAAAATAGTTGTGACATATTTTTAAGTGTTCCTCTTTCTCTTAATATGACTACTCATTTTGGTCTGAAACCATTATTGTGTTGACACTACATTAATATAGCTCAATTTAAATATGGTGAGGTGTGAATCAATTCAAAAATATTGGTCGAAATATTGGTTGTTTGGATTGTTGATTAGTTTTGAATTTTGGAACTTGTGTACTCTATTCCAATCATATCTACCGCACGTTTACAAACTTATTTTCATTGTTTCGAAGCTTAGCCAAATCTGTTTTCTTCTATTTACAGTCCAAATACGAATTGGTAGATTTTTATTTTTACTTTTTGTGAAGGGAAATAGTTCAAAGCGGTAAAAATACGAATTAGCCTTCAGTAATTCGGTTTGTGTCGCACAAAGCGTACCTCATTATCTTCCATCCACCCATGGCTTTTCTTCGTCGTCTGACTGGCGTTGAGTTCCACGCCAGGCCAATGAATGTTTGCTGGAATGGGTCAGACGCCGTGTCGGCTTTGAAAACTGTCTTCCACTCTTATTCGGATATGTGTCTGCGTTCTGCAAATAACCTTGTGAATAAAATAAAAAGCAGATATTTTTACCATTCTAGTTCTATCAATTTGAAATGCGCAAAATGCATTGTCGAAAGTAACAGCGTTGTTTATCATGGAAAATAATGATCCAACATCATCAATATGCCCTTTACTCTCGAAAAATTTTTGAGAACATGTTCCGATTGGCCTACATAATTTGACCGGCAAAAATATTTCTATGGTTGCGACTTTTTTGGGGGAGGGGAGAGCTAAATTAACCATAATTGCACTCGCTTGTTGGGACAAGTTTGTCTTGCCCCTGGCGGTATTTTGTATTGCAACGAACTAGTATATGAGCTCATCTTTGATCTTGGAATGAGAAATATTCAAACTGTCCTTATGATAACGCGGGTAGAATTTATTACGAGAAAGGAGGGATTATTTCTCATAGATATGAATTGCTAGTCATTTGAGTTTTCAAGTTAATGTAATTTTACTTAAGAATTGGCTGGGATTCACCTATAGCGCTGGACAAACAGTTTTTTGATCGCATACGTCAAATTTATGCTACGTTTCATTTGGTCTCAACTTAGAGAACTTTAACGTGTGCCCACAAGAAGTGCCATAATTTTGGATTTTCAAAATATTTCAGCGTTAAGTGAGAGTAGAATAGGTAAATATTTATATCAGGTCATTGGATATTGATTTTAATTGATATTAAAAGGTTTAATTTCAATACATTTCGCTTCACTTAGCTCTAATCGTACGAAGTGACAAATTTCCACCGAAGATTTGTATTCCCAAAAATAACCGGAAATGTATTTCGCTTGCTTCTATCTGGACCAATTCGATAACTTAGTATCAACGTAAACGACTCATGTATTTTTTCATTTATGTATGATTTCTCATTTCAAGTTTTATCGCAACATTTATGACTTACAGCGTCGAAAAAATAGCGGGGGCTTCAAGTGTAACGCTCGGGGATATTTTGTTATGAACTGAAACTTTTATGAAATGTATTGTTGAACTCTTGAGCTTTTTTTAGGCCATGTTTTCAAAAAACGATGTGATTACCGAGCAGTTAATGAATCATTGAACCATTAACTAAGTATTCTGTAAGATACGGCGGCGAGGCTAATCTCGATGCATCTCGAAGGAATAAATACGTTTCTCAGAAGCATTGATAATGATAGCATTAACTTGACAACGTATTTTCTACTAGAATAACATGGTTCAACTATAATAGCTTGCAAAATAATTCGCATGCAATTTCGTATGCCACTTAATGTTGACTGTTGTGACCAATAACCATGCAGCACTGAAACCTAGCAATACAACTAGCTCTATTGGCTGGAAATTAGTTTCGTGAATTGTTTTTGTTAGATGCTCTGGTCGATTTAAGATGGAATCAATTCCTGAATTTACGACGCTAAATGCCTATATTTTGCAATTTTTTCATCAAGTTCTCGAGAACTAAAGTTTGAATTCATTGTATCAAGTACGGCGTTGGTAAGGTTATTATTTAATATGTCCGTACCATCGTGAAGTGAGCGTTTCATCACTGGGTGTATTATCTTACAACCATTTTCTAAACAATTTGTATCTATGTTACACGAGTTAGCGAATTGACTTAGGAGAAACCATATGCATTGATGGATGAAGAGGTGCTATCAATGTTTGTCGAAATTTATTATAACCATGTAATATTTCATTACAAACATCCGTTAATATTCTTTTCCAGCGTTCTTAAATTTTTACAGCGACTTGGTTTAAAGTTGAGCTCGTACTAGAAAATAAATGGTTCGGCTATCGAGATAAGGGAATGCAGAGAAAGTTGAGAAAGAAGTTCATGAAACAATGTAAAAATTGAAGAAGGAACTAGTAGGCGCTTGAAAATAGGCCAGTAGTGAATCGAAAAAGGTGGTCCTTAACATAAAAACATTTTATATCAAGAAAAAGAAGGCCTAACTCTCAGCTTGGGCCCTCACATTTTCCCCCATGGAGTGCTAATTCACATAGAAACAATAGTTGTATCCCCTTGAAGGGCTCTCGAGCGTTGTTTTGTTTTGGAAGAATTTGTTTCTTACGTTATGTAGACTTCTTCCCTTTATTTCTTGCCGGACAAGCCATCTCCTTTCTCTAATGGCATGGCCGTTTTCGAACACTTCTTCCCACCTATGTAGAAAAATAATATTTTTGATGTTCGCGTTGTGCAATGAATACAACTAACTTCCTCTGTATGTTTATTCCAAGTGTTGAAAAACGAAAGGTACTGAATCTGACTTTCGATGGGGGCACGCAAAATGAACTCATTTTTCATGAATACCAAATATTTCTAAACTATATATTTTCAAGAAATTTGGGCCCAAAGTATTAACTGCCGAACCCAATCTGTCGCATTCTTGTGATTTCTAAAATGAAAATTTCAAATGAACTGTCACCTTTAAATATGGCAACATTCGAGTGCTTCGTGTTTCTATCAGTTCGTGCGACGAAATGTTGACACCATAATACGTTTGCCAAATGCCGAAGTGTCAGTCATGCACACGACTACTGTTGCATTGAGAGCATTTTCCAACTGGTATTCACGCAGACATCGCACGTTCACTAAAAATACACATATGAATCCCAACAAATGAAAACGTAGGTAATTCTGACCGCTCTAAAAGTTGGCTACTTAGAAGTGCATCAGCTATGCTTAGTTGTGAAGCCAACAATTAACTAATTCCTTCAAATTTCCTACAGAGTTTATTATGTTTGTTAGCGTTTTGGCGGATTTGGCTAAGATTATAGAGCCACCCACACTTAGTCAAAAAGATATAATTCACAAACCTCGTTTACTAGCCGGCCTGAAAAGAAGCGTCAAGGCCAACTCAACTGTAATCGACATTAGCTGAGAGGCTCGTTAGCATCACAGAAATTCACAGAGCGGGGAAAGACCTTGGTCATGATAGGCTGTATCACTTACGTGAAACAGTCGACGAGTGTTGTCACACTTCGGTGACAGGCCACATGCAAGTACCTGAGCTGCAGCACGTAATTATGAGTACCAAAAAACGTCAACACAGCGCATATTCTCAATGATAATCTACATACTTATCAAGCTCACAATACACTCCCAACCAACTTCATTCTTTGTGTATAGTTTGCACATTGGCGCATGAGGCAAGAACTAAGGATGGAAATTTCTTGACGCATGTATGTTCTCTACAACGACTATGACACTTTTCCATGCAACAGGGGCGTTCAACATGCGGAACTTGCACAACTAGCATGAGGATTCATAAATTGCATTGATTCAACGAGCATAGGTTTAGTGTCAATGTTAGCTGGTATGGGCGGTGGCTATCTAATGTGCCGCATCTTAGACCGTCTCTTGTAAATGTACCAGTTGATGTTGCGTTTTTAATGGACGTGTTGCCTGAACTGCTAGAAGATGTATGTATTTGCTGTCGAATGTTATTCTAGCGCGACAAAGCTTAAACCTATTCCATCAGGAATGTTTGCCAATTTCTGAACGACGTCTTTCTAAATAGGCGGATGGGGCGTTATGGACCTGGCGCGGCCTCAAGAGATATCCAGACAGGAGTCCTTTAGATTTTATTTCTATCATTGAATTGTAAAACCTCATTGGAATTCGACATGGATCTTGTCGCAAAGATAGTGGTCGCAGTTGCGGGTGATGTTGCAGAACCAAGATTTTCGTTTACTGTCCGTCAATCCTTTCGGAAGAGATGAAAGACCTGTGTTGCGCAGGAGGCTGACATTTCGAATACATATTGACAAGTTTGTTTGCAAAATTCCTTTTTCTAATGTATTCCTTCTTCGATTGTGAACTTTACCAGAAACGAATGTTATCAGGTGGACATAAAGAGTAAACTTTAAACCTCTGTTTATCTTTCAAACTGTGGAGTTAGTTTCGAAGTATTTGGTGTTTGTAAAAAAGTATTTATTTTGCATAGCTCTGTTGACAGTGATTTCGTATTGCTCGTTTATGAGGCTTGTAAATCCTAGGGAGTGAACTCATCATTCTCGAGGGTTTCGTGTTAATCTTAAAATACCCCTCAGGCGTCATAGAATAGGCAAAAGGTACAAGGTCGGTTTGTCTAAATTATGATACGGGGACGAGCGCCCTCAATAAGGTAATAGATATCCCTCATGAAAGGGCTTCCGGACTTTAATCTTCCGTCTCCGCTTGGCTTCTTTTAATACTCATTCCTTTGTTGTCTTTACCTCCTTACAAACGAGCTGTTTACGCAGGGTATCCAGTGTGGAAACAGTTTGTGCGTTGATTCTGTTTTCTAAAGTCTATACTAAATACTCCCTTTTCTGTGGGGGGGTCATGAGATCGTTTTTGTTGCAGCTTGGAAGTCTTGAATAAAGTAATATTTTCAAGTGGTAATGTTTTGTGTGTACGGACTATTTGTTATCGAGTCAAGGCTGTCTTTGTCGTCACATTGTTCAACTTATTTTATTTGATGAGCTGATTAGTTTCGTAAATCACGCCGTTTTCTATATCATTAATTTTCTTATGAAAGATTCCCTTTCTCTATTGGGTGCACTAGTTTTTGTGGTTGAATAGGCTTAAAATAACGGTTAATTTATGTAACTAAATAGAGTAATGTTCACCTAGTGTATGTAATAGCAACAGGTGACTGAGCTCAAAGAGAGGGTGGTGTGAGACATGCGTTGCCTTTTTCACCCAACAGTCAAAAATCGACTGTGTGACCTACAATAACTTCCTTGTATAACGTCGCAAAATAGCAAGTACAGAATTGCACACCTTCAAAACCCTTTGCCTAAAGACCAATTTTTTCGCGGATACGACCTCTTCGGATCTATACGACATTCGTAACAAGAGAAGTATTGAGCAATGGGTATTGTATTCCTTCGAGCTCATTGGAACCCATCTGGTTTTCGACTAAGCCGTGAACGTCTTGAATTTGCGATTTGACAGTCACGTACTTTTATGTCAGGAATTTCCAGACCAGTGTGGTTCTGTCATAGTATTTGTTTGGTCTTTGCACAACAAATGTTTATGCTCGTGCATCTGTAGAAAGTTTGAAATTGAATCTCGTGTATTAGTTGAGCAAAGGACTAGTAACGAATACAGAAAATTCATGAAGTAATCATAACCGAGTATGTGCTTAGATAACCATGGCGTGATTAGTATTTATTGGCCGTTCGTCAAATTCAATGCTTTTTACTCAAACATTCTGAAGTGGGATTAAGCGTTTGCAATGTATAGGAAAATCTTGTTTATGTAACACGCGAAGCAATAGATGAATCGAAGGATGCAATATTCCAATCTCATTTTCATTTACATGTCAATAATTTATTATATTTAAATGAACTCGATGAGATAAGTTCTTTCTTTTATAAAAAATTTGCACGTTCATTTTTGGAATGAAAAATGCGCACGAAAATTTGCAAGGAACTTATGTAGAGTACCTGTGTCATCAAAATTCAACTGTGTATTTTAAACCATCTACTGCTATCTGTAATTATGTTGAACACAAATTTTATCTTGAATAAATTCCTAAATCGAGCGCTAAGTTGCTATTTGAACTCTGATATCACGAGATTATGGTACCGAGTTTAAAAATTGACGCGGTAAAAATAGTTTATTTGAAGATTGAATAAATATTCATAGAATGATTTTATAGAATAAGTAAAACAAAATTGTGCATCCGAGCTCAACTAATTTGAATTTAATGCCTAGTAAATAAAATGCAAGTTACATTTGTAATGTAGGAAATAATTATCCTAAATATGAGAGGCAATGATAAAAGAATTGGTAATGCGTTTGGTGGTTGGTGTCAGCAGTTCTTTTTTTCCCAAATGAATATTTTTTCTTTCAGGTCGTTGAGTGGACGTGAAGCATCTCGTATCGCTGAGAGCGAATATGTTGAGTTTCTTAAAGCACCTGATTCATCTCCGAACTACGAGAGCGAGCGACGGAAGTATGCTCTTTTGGAAGACACGTCCGTACCGTGGGAGGCGTTCTGGCGCCGGAAGATGGAGCTCGTACGCGAAGATAAAATTCACAAACTAAAACGCTCATGGCGCAGAGTCTTCCGTAGTTGCCATGAGAAATGTCTCGCAATCATTAGTGAGGAGAAATTTAAAGGTTTGTTGAATGGTTTCCATGCATTAATTGTTTTCTGATACCTATAATAAACCCGTCTAAATTTTGTATTTTTGAATATCGAATACACTTATGAAACTCGAGCGTCTTAGGTGGTGAAATATGAATACAAATAACAATAAAAATTTTCTTATTGACCATGGCTAATTATTTGACAAGTTTCATTTTTTGCAGGTGGAATGAAGGACAAATACGACGCTTCTGGAGACAAAATAAGGTCGGATGAAAAGAAAATGAACTCTTCACCGATCGTTAACGAGGTCGGCAGTGCAAAGCCAGAGAAGGGAAAAAACAGCCCTAAGGAGAAAATTCGGAAAAATTTAGAGGATCAAGTGAAAGTCATTAGTGAAACGCAAAAACATGGTAGCAAATCTAACGAAAGTGAAAGGAAAACTATGAGCAAAACTGAGCTTAAGGTGTATCAAATTAATCCCGAGGAACAGATAAATGCCATCGAGTTGGAAGAGCAAGGTGTTGAACGTGTGAAACAGAATGATCTCTCTACAAAGCTTGCATCTCTCAAATCTAAGAGCAACATTCAAGCCGCTGACGATTCAAATGCACAGAAGCTGAAAATGAAACACTCTCCAGTGTTCGAATCAGAAAATTCGACTAAGCGTGTTCTGACTGAGAAAGCAGGATCATGCAAAAAACGACTGAAAACTGAATTTAATAATTCGACGTTCAAGTCAAACGTTTCTTCGCATGTTGATCAGGACTCGCACAAAAATGAAATTTGCGTTTCTCAAAAAGTTGAAACGCACTCTTACGATGAAAATGCACCTGCAGGTACTTCAAACTTGAATTGTAATTTCAAACAACAGGGCGAAAAACGTGCAAGACGATCATCTAATAAAGAAAACTCTCATAAACGAAGCCGCATAGAATCTAAATCTTTGACTTCCGTGAATGTGGGTGATTTAAATGCTTCTGATCATTTTCAGAATATTGAAAAAGTTAATGGTTCTGAAAAATTACCGCATAGTAGTGTTAATTCGAATACTGGTGTGCCAAGGACTGTGCCTGCAACACAAGAGGTTGCTCTCTGTGAATCAAATACTTCCAGCAAAAATGAAACGTCAAATGCCAAGTTGAATGAAAAAGGGTCACTTGAACACTACCGCACTTTCTCTAGTATAGAAGCTGCTTCCAGCTTTGGAGTTAGGCAAAACAAGGCAGAAATGATAGCTGCTCTTGGAAAAGCCTCTTCTCTCATCGACGAGCTATCAGTGTATTTATTGCAGTTAGCTTCTAGCATGGAAAAAGGGAAAACACTGTCGTTTGATGATGAGCCAGAAACGCGTATGGTACTCGAGTGTGCTCGAGATAGGCTTCAGTTTTTAAGTCTTGAAGAACAGAAACTTGATGAGCGTGAGGAGCTTGCAAATGCAGCACTTGTATTAGGTAATTGCATCGTGGCTTCTACTTCTGGTTTTTACCGTGAAATTACTACGTTCGCTGAAACCGTCAAGCACACGCATGGAAAGGAACTTTTTCTTGGTCGAAGTGGTTTGCGAACGTCCCTTTGCGTCAAACTTGGTGTATCAACCAATGATCCTCACTTCAATGTGGAAGATCTAGCAAAGACCACTGAACACTGCACAGCAGAGGAACTCTGGCGGGCAGTAAAAGCCGCTGTGGATAAGCAAATAACCAATGCTGGTCAAAACAAAGGTTCTGCGGATTATGCCTCTGTGTTCATGGAAGTTTCATCAATCCATGCCCTAAGAGTCTTGCATGGAAAATCTATGTAGCTCATTTTTACTACGTCACTACTAAATCATAATTCTTGCTTAAACTTGTTCCATCTGCGTTACGCTGTTTTACTTCTAGCGTTCGTGATCACTTACGTGAAGAGGTGACTTTCGTTCTTGGATTTGGTTCGTAGTTTGTAAGTTATTTTTGCTACGAAGCATTTTTTTCATAGTTTTTCTAAACGTATGTTTTTGGTAGGGTATTAGTCATAACCCCTAGTCAGTGATTCCTAGTCCAATGTCTCCAGTTTGATTTTCACCGTTTATAGCAAAAAATTGGCTTAATTTGAAAATGCTAAATTGTGTATTGCTATCCGCTGTACGCAGTTAAAAGCACTCTCACGTTTCATAATAGGTAAAATAAACATGGTTTAACATGCGTCAAGGAACATACAATATACAAGTGTATCACACGTATTGTTTGACAGAATCCGACAATAAGGAAACGCAAACGACTCTAGGACTGAGGTATACATTATTAAAAATCGTATACTAGTACTCTTTCCTTGACTTACATTTTTTACGCTTGTACAGTACTGTAAAATGGCAAGAAGCCATTTTGGCGATATTTTTTGTACTTTTCTTGGTTTCTCAGTAGAACCAAACTGGATGTGTTATTTTTTTTCCTCAATTGGTAAGTGCCATGTTGAACTACCAACTATCATAAAACTGTGTGATCTTGTGTAAACTAATATAATTTAAGTTTTGAATGTACGTTTAACGTTGAATTCACAAAGAATCTCAAATTCTCATTTTGTTTCAACATGTTCATTATCATGCTCACGAGATTATTCATCTAATGTAATGTAAGGAATTATTCATGAATATTTTTTTCTATAAGATTTTGCTTTATATTTAACATATCTCTCAACAAGTGGCTTACGAAATTCACATTTTTCGTATTAATTGGTAATTTGTAAGAGCAGTGATTAAATCGAACAAAGAATGACAACATTGATCCGAGAGTTCTGATGAAGAATCGGACAATACGTGATGCTCAATCGCTGCATAAAATCCGGAATAAAATGCCGGTAAGAACTGATCACAGAAAATTTATTGTTCGATTCTTTCGACGTAAATGGATAACCTGTCATTTTACCAGTTACGCGTCTTGCATTATTGTACCTACAGTGCCAATTACATGGTTCTTAACTGCACGTATTGACAATGGAGAATTTTACCCTTTCTCTGCACTGCGTGACAAATATGCCACAAACCAAATTACTGAGAATTAACTAAATACTGAATTGATATCCATGCACGCCGTCATTTTTGTGTATCGCGAACATTTTTTCCTATCGATATATAACTTAGTGGAAGTACTTTATACGTCATGCTTCATATTAGTGCATCTTTGAAAGGAAAAGTTTCATTCCAATTTGTAAATGGTACAGGTGAGGAATTTTGCCTTCATATATTGGAATACATGCTCTCAGAGGACACGTCAGTGCTTAGTCTTCGTCGTTTTATTATACACCGTATCGTAGAAAAGTTCAAAGTTTAATCACACAAAACTGAAATCTTTGATTAGAATATACTGGATTAATCATATTTCACTGTGTACATACGTACCCCTCAGGGGGATACAACTATTGTATCTATGGGAATTAGCGCTCCCAGTGGAAAAATGTGAGGGCCCGAGCTGAGAGTTAGGTAGGCCTTCTTTTTGTTGAAATAAAATGTTTTTCGTTATGTTAAGGACCACCTTTTTTCGGTTCACTACTGTCCTGTTTTCTGACTTTCTTCGTCAACTTTTATCTTATTTCATTAACTTCTTTCTGTTCTTACAGTTTCTGTGCCCCTTCAGCATAGATTCATTTTCTTTCCTCCATACTAAAAGGTGCCTTCAGTTAGTTACATAATTAGTTTTATCATTTCAGACAATTGAAATTTATTACCATTTCCTCATTCATGCAAATTTACTTGGATCACTGTTACAAATGTTTTTATGATAAATTTAATTTATCAAGCATTTCCCTTTATAACTTCAGCTATTTCATTCATTGATACTCTAAAGCTTTCGTCATGATTGTTTTGAACTATCCACTCGGTAAAAAAAATTAGCAACTAAACTAAACGCCATTACATTATACAGAGTATGAAGATTTCAAACACGGTAATTTAAGACAAAAATAACGTAAACACACTAGGTTCAACGATGTGCCGATCTAAACTGTATGAGGAATATAAAAAATAGCTAGCGAAGATAAAACGAAAACCGCCATATACTCGTGCACAAGGGTTTCTCGTATGGTAGTTAAGTAGAACCCTAAATATGTATTTTTGGCGCATAATGCTCAGCACTCCCCGAAAAGACCACTTCTGAGACGGCTTTTAATGCTTCACCGTTCAGTGCTCACCTAGTAGTAGTAACATAGGTTTACTAGCGCTTTAGTAGCTCCGACTATTTCGCGCCGAGAGTCTCATGGTTTCAGAGATACCAAAATTCTACATTACCTCTGAGATAGTATTATAGGAACATTATTGCGATGGTCAACACAATTTCTATTGCCTCGACACACACTATTATTATACTATTATATTTGTTAGCACAAGCACATTATAATTTCTGACTCAATAAGCAGGATCCATTCTACAGGTCACACTTGCAAAACGTATCGGTACACACCGCGAGTTGATACAAACAAAAGAGATTTTTAAATTTGAGCAGAGTAAAGAGTGCGAGAACAGCTGGGACCCCAGAACGGAGGCTCCAGCTACCCGCCCACACTATGGCCGAGCGTCTTACCCATGCTGGAACTTCCTTACAAAGACAAGTGCTCCCTCAGTGCTCACCTAGCAACAAAATGTTTGAAGTACATGCTTGAAACAAGAGAGAAATTCATGCTATGAGAGTCTTCTTCAGAAGTAAATGCTTCCATATACTGAACTGAATTTAAAAAATACTTATTCATACTTCTTGGATAGTTAGGTTGTACACTTTTTGTGTCCTCAAAAAGGCCATACAACGGTTACAAAATTCGTACACTTACACATGTAATTTGATCAGCGTCATGATTCCGAGACAGGGCAAAAAGATAGAGCAAATATACCAACAACTAACTTTAGAGCAGGAAATTTTAGAGAAATACGATTTCGATCACTTTGCATAAGAAGCCTGTTCTATAAATTTACCTCAATATTCAGTATACTCTATTTACATAAGCGTCAAACTTCATCTTCACTTGAATTCAAGAACCGGAAATCTACGACGAGGGTAAGCAAATATATTATTACGCCATGAAACTTAAGCTCAACACAATTCCATCATATTAAAATATATATATTCTTATACGTTAACTCGTACAAAAGCATGACTGAACACACTAAAAACAAAAAAAATTAAGCTCATACACATCCAACTAATACATACTCCTTTTCAACTGGGGACGAAAAAATATTCTTCAAAGAAAATTTATGGATTTTTAAAGATGAAAAACATGAAGTATTTTTACGCACCACTTTACGGACTCATATCGGCAGCTTTTACTTTGAAAACCATGCACCATGCATTTCACTTTAGAATTAAGTACTGTTACGAAGTCAAGATAAATTTTGAAAAACCTGTCAAATTCTGAGCGTAAACTTTCGAATACATGATTGAAAAATAAGTCGAATCAAAATTTTGAGGTGTTCTTACGAAATTCAAATCAAATCCCCCAACTAAACTGGAAAACAAACAGGAAACTTTTGAACATTTATTAAACATTTACTAATGATTACAGAAATTAGTTAATTACTGTGGATATGAATAATGACTATGAAGACATAATTGATTGTATTTTGTACGAATACTTTTATCGTCCTTAATAGGGAGAAAAAGTATTCTGTTAATATTTTTTATTGTATGGTCATTTAATAGCTAAGCATTAGTAATAAGTTTGTTGTTTTGATGACCAGCTTAGTGATAGAACATTAAATAAACAATTTCTAGGAGTACAAATATCGTCCCGTCCCCTACCCCCAGTGTAAAACTAGTCGAATGACACTGGGTAGCAGTCGTGTGAAAAGACCAATGTTGCCCAGAAATGCAGTTATTTGGTTCAGCAAATAAATAATAAAACTTTTACGGGTATCTTACCGACATTCAGCACCCCTCAACAAGTTAGATGACAGCTTTGGGTTATTAATGCCGGTTGGTCTATGACATAATTGCTATCAGCATCCAAAATATTTTCCATAAGACAAGTTCTCATGTCCCTATTCATGGCCTTGTAAACCTCGAAAAAGTTCGCGACTGTGCTGCCGCGCTTACATCTTTTTGCGATGGTCACAAAAGCCGTTACAGAGGTAATAGAATAAGTTTATCCTCTACGTCAAAAAAAAAATTAATATCGTACCTTGCATAAGAAATACATAGTATTTTGCGTGAAAGTTTCACACGGTAGTAAATCAACAACGAAACACTAAAAATTAAAATTGCTTGGCTATTTCAATTGACCCCACAAAGAAACAGGCGTCTACATTTGAGAATGATTCCACAGTATACTCACGGTAGTAGCAGGCTATGAAACATGGTCGAGGAGTTTTTTGAGGGCACTAACGAACATTGTTTCGGTAAGATCAAAATTCGTGAGCTCCTGTAAACCTTCTGCCAAAAGGCGATCCTTGTGTGACAATACGTACGCAGATGGCTTACGAGTGAATATGTCACAGAGACTCGAGTTGAACGTATTTATGGTGAGGTTGGGCCGCATCAGGGCTTGGCGAACTTCGAAGACAAACCAAGTGTCAGTTTGTTCATTTCCTGTAGATGATGGACTAGCAGACCGAATTTTCAAGGCCGAATTCTGAGTGGACCTCAGCGAACGATTAGAAGAATGTGAAAGGGCGAGATTTGAAATAGAATCCGATTCGGCCATCCCTTGAGGTGTCTGAGGAGATGGGGTACGATAGTGCGAACGAGCGCTTCGAAATCGGTGGCTCGGAAACTCAGGCGAAGGAATAACTGATATATTAACTTGTGAGGCCGTTTCAGGTTTATTCCCGTCTCTAATTTCGTTCTCCTTGGTAGAACGGCTCGTACTAAAATTTGAAACTTCTCTTTCTGTGACCTTTGAACCGTTACGACATCTATCAGTTTCCTGTGGAGACTGATCCATCAGATGAAATGGCCCATGATCGTGATGCTTGTTAAAACTTTTTGGTAACTCCTTACATTGACGAGGCTCTTCAGAATACACAGTCCGATTTTGTTCGGGATAGTTAGGAACGTTCTGTTTAGATGAGGAAATGCTGCTCCTGCTACTAGAAGCACGAAGGCTAGGTAACGAGCTAGTTACCTGGTAGGGCGTCCTAGTTGAAGGTGACTTGCTGTGTACGCTCGATGGTGGACTACGAGTTGCTTTTTTTGCGTATGAGCGATACGAAGGCACATTAGCTCTATCTTTCCACTCATGTTCAGATCTTGAACCCTGTAACTCATTTCCCAAAGTTTCTGATAAGCTTCTCAAGAAAGAATGGCTGGTTTCAGCGCTTCTTCCTGAGTTATTTTTTTCAGTAACGTCGTTGAGCTGCAATTCACCTTTCAAGTTACACTTTTCCCCGCGGTTACTATGGGAGCTGGTCGAGTCCGACGAGTAATATTTACGGGTATCTACCGACTTGATATTCAGATTCCTACACCAACTCGTCTGTAGATCAGACCGTGAAACTTTATTTCCCGAGTTTTGGAGGTGGTTATATTTCTGGTCTTTCAAAAAAACACCCGAAGTTTGCGAGGACTGCAGCTCTACCCGGCTACCAGAACTAAGATTTTCAGAAGCAGAACTTACTTTCGGACTTCGGAACAAATTTTCATGAGAATTGGAGTCGATATCAAAAACCGGTACAGGAGAAAATTCATGACCTAACTCAAAATGATTTAGCTCTTCATTATTTTTATAACTACTGTGCGTTGAAGATCGGTCACAGGCTTTTCCGATGCGAAATTTGAGACGGCCCTCCTGGGGTTCTGCCAAAGGAGAAACATTACTTTTGCTTTTGACATACTCTGAAGCATGCTTGATTACCGGTTTAGGTGTTTCAAATTGTTGTTCGCTCCTTTTAAGAAGAGGACCAGAACCAACACGGTGCTCTGCAGTAGAATTTTTACTGGAGCCTATTTCCACTCGTCTACATAGGGACAAGTTGTATAGATCATCATCTTCATCGTTTGCTAATGCCATCTTCAAATGGATGGACGATATGCTCATATATATTTGCTGCAATTCTTCTTTGCTAAGGAAGTCATCGTTTTCACATCCAAGAGTCTTTCGAATAGCTTTCACAATTTCAGCAGGAGTTTGGCCTTCTGTACATTTCGCCAAGCTGTGCACATCAAGATCGATAATGTTCTTCCTGGCGTTCTCGTACTTTTTGTCATACTCTTCGGAATGTAACAGCAATTTTTCGGCCAGCGAGGCAGTTCGAGCGAGCAGTACTTCCTTGCTCTTAGGGGCCAGCACACCCATTTTAGTGAGCTTACCGATACACATCCTGAGAAGCGCGGCGTTGTCGCGACTCGTGAAGAACTGCATGGCTTTGTAGCTAGAGCTTCCAGCGTCTCGAGCGCAGCGAATCAAGCGACGAAGAGGCGGTCCCAGCACTCCGAGCTCATCAGTTACGCTGTCCAAAGCATCAAGAGCATCTCGCACGCAAAACGAAACGGACTCTTCGACTTCTGCTTTTGAATCCTGCAGGTTGTCAGCAACGAACTTGGACTTTTTGCACTGTAAGGATCCAAGCTTATATTTTTCGATGAGATCGTCGCGTCGTTCAAGCCACGTTTGCTCTTGAAGGAAATACATTTTTTCAGCCCAAAATCTAACCCAAACATCATCCTCTTCGCCACCTGGCTGGCGGGAGTGCTTCGATGAGAAGCTCTCGAGGATGTCTTCGTAGTCGGGGTGCATTTCAGGCATGTCAAGGAATACTTTATACTCTTCCTCGACCTCTAACTTCAGTTGACGCTCTTCTACCAGGAATTGCTGAGGTGTTAATCCTATTGCTTCTTTTTCCTCACTGAAATGTCAATAGGAAGTTAAAACACATTGAACAAATCAGTTCCACTCTGAAGTTCCTGTAAGATTAGAACACAAGGGACCTAACATGTAGATCTGTTATGGAAAATGTTCTTAGAGCTATTTTAAGAAACTCATAACAAAACCAATACCGAAAGTTAGCCTCAAATTCAGGTTAATAAATTTACTGCAAGTACGAAAAGAATAAGTTCATAGTAGGACTTCTGCATTCAAGCGTACTAGATTGTATGAATTTTCATGAATGAAAAAGAATGCGATTTGATATGAGAAGTGTTTAACAGGTAACAGTATTTGACAGGTCTTCATGCACGAAGGAGGTTGCATGAACCTGACAGCTCGGAAAGAGAAAGTTCTACAGCACAAATTTGACTTTCCATGGTGGAGAGGCATTGTGTTATTACTCGAGTACAGGCTTTCTAGCTTCCCGCTCCCAATAACAAGCTTGGCTTGCTTCATAAGACAGCCGCTTTATATATTCTGTGATCTAAAGAATTTTGAAATGAAGTTTCGACGCAACAAAGCAGTTTCGGATCATGAATTCGTTGTTTACCAAATTTATTTACATAAGCAGTCACTCGACATATCAGCTTGTATCCCTTAGTGCACAAGAAAATTTAATTAACTGTAACAAAACTTAATAATTCACCGAAAACAATCATTATAAAACATACTTTGAGTTTTAGTAGTGTACAAAAACCTAACTCCTACCAAGTACAATAAACTTGCTCTGCCGAACAAGCAGTAAGCTCATTGTTTGTCTAAGTTCAGACAAATAACTGTTTTCAGAATATTTCGAAACGTGAGTCATTTTCCTTGGAAGTTTTACCTGGAAAGCCCTGATATCCAATATGAGCTTAGAGATATTTCGGGTTAAAAATGATGAAATTCGATGAAATAAAAACCTTTTAAAACACCATCCACAATAAGATATGACCCCACGTGCTACCGAACGAAAAATTCTCCAACGCTATAAAATTCACTAATAGGATGTTGCTGGCAAAACCTTAAGTAATCTTGTAATTATTCAGTAAGCCACAGACTTCATTTGACCCTCCGATGGGTGCAGATTTTGATAACTGAGGCTTGTACATATTTGCACAAACATACATTTAGTGGAGCTATCAACAAGTTACTATTGTTTTTCACTTTAATAAAAGACATCGATGATCACTTTGGACGGAGACATTCACCATTCATATGACTGGTAAAAAAATATCTTCTACCCTTACAGAAATAGGGTACATACTTTCTCTTTAGGAATAACTCAAAGTGGAGTCTAGCCTCAAACAGAAAGCCAATTTTTAAGATCTATCTATGTTTATGTTCAATTTTTACCCCTGCAGGTATAATTTTCTAGGATTTAAAATAATTTTTCAAAGGAGTAAAAAATGACATTTGTGTTGTATTAACTCAATACACAGTTCTGTCAAATAAAACCAGTGAAGAGGAGTTGCTTAATGAAATAAGTTATTACATGAAAAACTCACCCAGGACTAGCAGCTCTTTTTGAAATATCAGTGGTATCTTTCCGTAGTCGTTTTGGTAGGGAAGTGAAGGGCGACTTTTGGTCATTTGTAGAGAGGATTTCTTTTTCTTCGACTTTGCGTTTACAGGGAAAAACAACACGAGTTTTTTGAGTCTCACACAGCTCCAGACTTTCATTGTTAGCGTCAACAAGCACGGCACTCTTGAAGTTCTTCCCTAGAGGCCTTCCTTCCTTTTTCAACTCAGAAGCGCGGGTTTTAGAGACCACAGCGCTCGACTTCAGTATTACTGGCCTGGAAATCTTTCCAGGAGCGACGGTGAGCTGCTCAATTTCTGTAAAATTAAACCGTAAAATCAAACGAATGAAGTCAAAGGAAACAATTCTAATCCTATAACCGTGCGCTCATCTGATACAAACAAGACTGCATGAACTTCAAAGGAAGCAAATTTTTTGTTCCAATTTCTTGAACATATTCACACCTTCTGCCCAGTCGTAGTGTGGTTAAATTAATATTAGAGTCTGGGTATTCTGCGAAGCATGATCTAGTTTGTTTTTTTCCACTTAATTTGCCAGCAAGAAAATATTCAGACAGAAGAGCTTCAAGTTTGCTATCAACTAGTGCCTTGGAGTTAGTAACGTATACATTACGCTACGCAATTCCTAACAGGCAGAAAAGCAGTGAAAAGTAAAATGAAAAATGAACTATTATTAATAAAATCATGGTTTAACCAGTGTTGATACTTTATAGGTGAAATATTCAAGATGTTTTTTAATTTTAGCAACCTAATTTTGAAGCACATGAGAAGCACTCACCAGGGACGTAGTGCAGCACTTTCAGCTCGGCAGATAATAAAGAATTAGCGACGTCCACTTGGTCTTCCACGCACTGATGTGACACCACCACTTTGTTCACTGTAACACAACGATATAGCTGACTACTATTAAGTAAAATATTTATTCACAATGGGATTAGACGAGCTCAGTTAAAGCACAGTCAATCAAACACACATGCGATGGTAAAACGCTGACTGAAAGCTGAGTTATTATAAAGTCACGGTGCCACGTTCAACTTTTCAAGTTCTTTAACAGAAGTTTGTACTCTGCAATACTTTACTCGAGCGTGCAATAGGTTAATGACCCAAGCTACACGGTGAGGGGATAGGTAAGAACAGTGAGATGTCATGTTAAAACAGACGAAAATAGAGAGAGGACGGAATACTTCAAATGTTCATAGTTTTCACACTGCACACACCTTAAAGAAGCTGCTTGAATGATATTTTGATAACAAATACAAAATAAGAAGTGCCTTCGACTAGCATGCTGCACACTAAAAAATAAACGATTCATAGCCCACTCAGTATATAAGGTCAAAATATCATAATTTTAAGCACATAATGTACTGAGAAAATAATATCTTATAAAAAACATCAATTATTGCAGAAAGTATTCATATCTAGCTAATATTATTCAATAAAGAAAACAAATACCATGACATTAAGCGCATAATGAACCCAGAAAAATTGAATTTAGTGAAATACATAAAAAATACATAAATTTCCCAAAAAAAATTTTGCCAAAACTATTCAATAGAGAAAACTAGCACTACAATGAACCGAGAAAAATAGGATCTAGTGAAATACATCAGTTTCTCACAAAGTATTTTCTCAATCCTAGTCAATATTCAATAGAGAAAATTAGCGCTACAATGAACTGATAAAATAAGATCTAACAAAAAATATAAATTTACCACAAAATATTTTGGTAATCCTTTTCAATAGAGACAACTAGAGTTATAATGAACTGAGAAAAATTAAGATCTAATAAAATACATCAAGTTCGCACAAAGTATTTGACGCCGATCAGCTGTCAGGTTAGATGATCACATACCGCCGCGGCAGAGGTTATCGTCTGGCCTGGCCAGGATGGCCACGAGACACGCGAAGCTGTCGAGCAGGTCCGCGTCCTCCTCAATAACAGGGAAGTCGTCCACGATGAGGGCCAGCAAAGATGGCAGCCCGACTTTGTGCCTCTCCAGCACCTTCAGCAGTCCATGTACCGTGCCTGCCACCGCACTGCAGCCGACTGGTTCATGGAATTAAAGCGAAATTCATTTTTACTAACAAAGACTTTACTATATCAAGCGCAGTTTATAAGGTATATAAACTGCTATATTCATGGACATTTCCATTGCATCATTTTTAAAAACCTACCTGTAGATCTATATTTGGGGCCACAACTTTTTAGAAATGAACGGTTTATGCTGTTCGCTTTCTTTTTCTTGCACTGATTACAATTGGTAGATTTTTGCAAGTTGGTAAACTATGTAACATTGAAACACATTCACACACAACAACCTTACTCCTCAGTACAATTAAAAGAGTATAATGAGGAAAAACTATGGGTAAAGAGAAAGAGAGAGTGTGTGGTCTATGCTCCCAAGAGCTGCCACAAAATGGCGCTGCGTAGGCTTGGCGCCGGTTGCTGTCTGGCTTAAAATGCAGTTGGCGAGTGGTGCTCGTGAAAGCTGATTGCATGTGTGCTCCGTGCATTGTCCTCGGTGATTTCTGGACAGTTGTGACTGCGGCAGCATTAGCCTGTGTGACTGTAGATCAGTCGGTGCTTTGTGCTGAAAGTGATCCGTGGGTTGGGCTCAAGGCAAGGCAGCAGTGGGGCTGCGAGTGCACGATGCAGCTAGGCTGCGGGAAGCTTATTCTCATACCAGTAGCTGAACTGCGAGTGTTTTTGAGGTAAGCGAGTGCGCGTGTAGCCGGACGTTTTCGCGTACGGTATTATTTTGTTTTTCGACCCCAGAGCCTAAATAGAAAAAGAGAGTAATAGGAAAAAGTGTAAAATAAAAAAGAATGCAATGTGAAAAGAGAGTAAAAGGAAAATGAGAGAAAACACAGAAAAAGTACAAAAGGAAAGAGAGGGTAGGGTGTAGTAGGAATAAACGTTTGCCTGGCTTGATGGGCAAGTGAAAACTTAGAGCAAAATGAAGTAAAGAAGATTTTGAGCTTTCAATGTGTATGAGGAAGCACTCACTAGACTTGCTAGAATTACCACGCGGTAGCTGTAAGATCTTCACACAATTAGTAGGCATATTTAAATAAATCAGACCATAGAGAGCACTTAACCCCACATGGTTTCAGGTGTTGTGCTCTTAACGCAAAAATTTTCTTAGAATAAAATTCCCTTGATAAAGCCCGTAGCATAGTCAATTCCACTTCAGAATTTTACGCCTGCAGGTTGTACCGCTACGACGATATGAACTGTAAAAAAAATCCGTCCCGCCATGCTACCGGTATAGCATGACAAACGAGATATCGCTCACGAACAAGGGAACAAACCGAGAAAAGGGCTCTGTTATGGAACACAATGAAAATAAGTAAACATGGCGTTCACAGCCGAGATTATTAATGAATGTCCGTGAATATGCTTCGACACGCATTCCCAACAGCTCAGTGCTAGATGTTTGCTTGCTCCTCTGACACACGCATTTCAAGAACTTGTTTGCTACATAAATCACGCTATTGATCATATTCTAAATGTGTCTTTGTTCACATAACACAAGGCTATTACTGTCAAAAGCTTCAGAGCAGTACAAAATCAATAGGCCCAACCTTCCTCCACAGAAAGAATTGTGTTGAAGGTGAATATTGCTTGCAACGACTTACCTTATTCTTACATTCCGAGGTAGAATATGTCTCATATGAATTATGTCTAAGTTGGAGATCAATTTAACGAAGCTACTCTAAGCTAATGATATTGAGCCCTTGTGACTACCCCTTATTTTTTTAATAGAAATTACCTCACAGCTTTTAAACCATTGAGCTGAATTCATGTGAGAGTAGCACAATTAAAATTTGATATTAACAATACAAGCTTGCCCATAAACGTTTGTTTCGGATCATCAAACGTTTAAACGCACCAAGGGAACGAGTCAAAATCAGTCAACGGTTTTCCGCAAACATTTTCAAAAAAGTTTTTAGACATAGAACACACTGAGCCCTGGTCTGACGCAATTCTCTTCAGCACGTTAATCCCAACGGGGTAAAGTAAAGTTCAATTTTCAGCTCAAATTTGAGTTAATTTTAGAGGTCAACTTTGAAAAAAAAAACATTGAATACATTGTGCCTTCATTTAGTTTCTTAGAGTTTTAATGAAAATTGAGTTCGTGACTGCTAGTCGGTCAGCAGCGTTATGAAAATCCCCTCAGTGACCACCGATGGGTCCGTCCGCTGGAAATATAACACTCACCGATGTCTTCGTCGCCTGAACAGACTGCGGCGAGCTGCATCCCGTGCCGCTGAGCCACACCGGCGGCCACGCCCACAGCGGCATCCGCCACGCAGCTGTGTGGCGTCACCAGCAGCACCGACAGCTCTGCAAGAGCATCAAGAAACTCTTTGACTCCTCAGGGGGATAAACTATTTTATACGTAGGAAGTAGCACTTTCAGGGAGGAAATGGGAGGTCACGAGCTGAAGGTCTTCTTTTCCTTGGAATGTTTTTTTTTTCCTTGTTTTGTTACGGGCCTTTTTTTGCACCCCAGTTTTTTAGTACCTACTTTTTTCTTAAATTTTTACACTGTTTCACAAATTTCTTGTCCAACTTACCGTTTCTATGCACAGGAGGTCCTACGGGGGAACCAACCTTGCGTGTAAATTCTCCGTTTCCTCATCTCCACAATAAATTGTGCCTTTCTCCTTATTTTGCAATACCTTTGCTACGATTAGCGAGTCTTAAATTAACTTATCTACGGAAGTTAAATCGATCAAAATCTAGACCACCCTTGCTTACTGGTAACCTTGTTTTTACAAATTATTTTAGTCGTGAAATCGTTGTCAATTATATTTTTTCATCAACTTGAAAATTGATGAATATGAATCAAAACCTTGTCTTGTTTAATTATTTTTTGAGGAAACAATGGGAAAAATTGTTTGTTACCTGCACATTTGTCACAGACTGTACCCACAATACAGCATGCGGGATGAACGCAAGTTAGACCAAGAAGATTGCAAATTTTCCCAGCGTAATAGCTTAGGATTTTAATTATCTGTAACAAAAAGGTAGAATAAATTTTCCATCTTACTTTTTCAAATAAGGAGTTGAATTTTGACCTGTTTTTACTGAAAGAGTATGGACAGTGATAGCCAAATATACAAACAAGATTATCAGAGTACTATTAATACTTAGAAATCGAAACCAAGCTGGATTGCAAACATCAGTAATTTCAATCGCATGTCATTAAAAATAACAAGGTTATTCATTATTCATTAATCTTAAAACGTAAACAAATCAATTAGGAAATGGAGTACTCTGTAGGCTAGCAAAATTAACCTAAAAATGAAAATTGAAGACTTTTAAAATTCAAAGTTTCCAAGGAAAAATTCACCAGTTTTACTGTTTAGAGTATTTTTATTCCAAGTTTTACTGTTTAGATTCACCTGTGGTTCCCCCATGAAACCCATTTCTGCCCCACACTTGCAGGTGTCAGAAAACTTAATTTTTTGCGCTGTGTCCGCCCGAAAATCTTGCACAAGGGCAAGATTCAAGGGCCATGCCATCGAGCAGCTGATCCCAGAACGCATTTGTAAGGAGCTTATCCCAACTATAGCTAAAAATGTCAATATTCTATACACATATGCAACTGCACTGTACATACGAGTATAACATCGCATAGGTAAACGGTATGAGGTGCCGTGCTCGGAGGAAATGCCATGATTAAAAACCAATAACTGTGAATGTCTCAAATCCCAAGCCCTCAATTAGGAGAAAGTACACAAATATGTATGTTCATAAGCTAATTTGCATGCGTTCCTTTAGTTCGCTAACCTCTAGAGGCATGTCGCTTTTTGAAGAGGTTTCGGATCGCCCCTGTGAAGAAGCTGAAGGTGTTCCGCAGCCCTGTCACATAGAGGTCTCGCCAGCTCGAATGGAACAGAACCTCTGCCGTGGCTGTGTAAAAGAGTACAAAACTATTACTACTCAATGGGCAACAAAGATCGCAAATAAAGTTACTGTTTTCAGATCCAATGATCACGCATCAAGATAGATGAAGAGTAATATAATGTTATTTACTATATTAAACCCTTTGTGGTCTAAATTTTTGCACTCCAATTACCGTTATCACAACGAATAATTAAGACAAGCACTGAGATTAGTTACCGATATCAGAATGAAGAAAGCACTCCCACTCGCCACTGAACTTGAGAGAACACATTAGGGAACAAATTCAATCAAAAATGCTATTTACCAATGCTACTCTCAATAGAAAACTGTATAATTCCCTATGGCTTTAAAAGTTGACAGTTCATTTCAATCACAAAGAAAAATTTATTTCAGTCAAAATCTTAACAGGGATCAGTCACGCACATTCATCATTTTTATAACAATTAAAACGGTTGGATTCCAAAAATAATTATAACAGCACCCAATAATAATTAAAACAGCTGCACCAACGCTCAATAACATACAAATTTATAAGCAGAGAAAACATTACTTTCTATTTATCCAACGCTCACACATGCGCAATTTTTCAACGTCAAATAATAACATGCGCTGAGTTCTAACACACATAAAACCCACTCTAGATCCTCGAGTATTTTTCTAGAATCAAACTTCTAGAACATCAAACTAGAGGTCGCCCCCCACTCCCAAAACAAAACCAGCTATAATTTCCCTACATTTTAAAATGTTTTGAATTGACGACTATTAACAAAAGGAAACAATCTATGGAAGACGCCTGACAAGAGTGGGCGAGGCAGCAGACGCTGGTGGAGGCGGCGCAGGCGGCGATGCAGACGGAGGAGCGGAAGACGGACGGGTGCGCCGTCACCTCCTGCCGGGAGTGCGCCAGAGGGCACAGGAAGCCAGCACGGCAGAGGGCCCCGTCTCCGCAGTACTCAGGTCTGAACGTGAGGCAGGGTCGCCATTAAATATCTCACACAAACACAAGGAAATAGTGGGAAAAAAACACATTATGTGTTCTTGTTTTTAGTTTTTGAATTTTTTCATGGTGGGATTTTTAAGCAAACCTTGAAGTCTCAAGATATCTGTGACGCAGGCCTAGCTAAGCATTTATAGCATAAGGCTAAAATGAGTGCATTGGTATGTTTAGGAAATGACATCGTTTGTTTCAGATCTGACATACAGAGGCATGCACACTACATATATCAGTTCATCGTATGTTTTTTAGATAGAGGTATATATCTTGAAACATCATGAATTATTTTGCCACTTAAGAATATTTCCTTCGGTACGGAGGGTTGGCACACAAAACATAAGTAAATCACGCAAGACGGAGTCTCAAATACATTGCTCCACATTGAAAATAGAACTAATATTTTCCCACAAGGACAATTTAATTGTGGCTTAACCCGTGCTTGTCCTCAAGCTACAGTGATTTTACACAAGCATATCATAAATTAAACTCAAGGGCCTAACCAAAAAATCGACCAGAAACAATGAGATAAGCAATGCAAATATCATGAGCAAGCACTAAACCTGAGGCTAAATAAGATAAAAAATAGGAACAAAACAACATGTATGTACTATACTAGAATAGTTTATTTGAAGGGTCAAGGACAATAGTCCTAAACCATAATAAACGCGATGTCCGAGAAAGCAAAGAGAACGGATCGTTTAGTTCAGACTGTTGAACACGGGGACTAAAAAAAAAGACATACCCAAAACAATGCATGAACACATGAGACACACAAAGCCCACCTGTACTTCACATGCCGCGGGTCTCGCCGCCGGTCTGCGTCGGAGTGGTAGTCGTGGCAGTGCGGGCTGTTGCACTGCGTCGTACACCTCTCGAGCTTATACGTGTACACGTCCAGGGCTGTCAGGGTACGTCAGGTTAGATTTTTATATTCTTACGAGAGCACTTCCAGGGTTATCAGGTTAGGCTTTCTTTTATTTTAGGTGTACAGGTCCAAGGCTATCAGGTTAGGTTTTCTTTAATATTTACGTATACACGTCCAGGGCAATCAGGTTAGGCCTTCTTGCATTTTTGCGTGGACGTGTGCACGTCCACGGCTGTTAGGACACACTTTACACAATTTTACCATCAACAATCTTATCAATATTTAATTTCATTTTCATTAGCATAAATAAGGTTGGCACTTCTGCCATTTACGGTATCTCTTTTCAACGGTGAGGCTATTGCCATCTTTATTACTGTCATGATAATTCGTCCTAGAGTTAGATTCAACACTCGGCAATGAGTACAGGATGCTCTCCACAGATTAGATTATTAGTTAGTTTAAGTCTCCCTATCCGCAAAAAATGCAATCCAAAGATAGGAAGAAGGCACCATTTAGTATGGAGTTTGAGGGAACGCAGAATCTATGCAGAAAAGGCATAGAAACAGTAAGATGAGAAAGAAGATGCTCTCCACATGATGAAGAGTACCAAGTTCCTAGTCTAACTTTCCAATGAATTAACTTCAATGCTCTGAAACCCGTAGCATCGAATTGCAGGGTTAAAACTTGTTTATTTATCGAATATTTGATCAGGCCAAAAACATCACTCATGCACGGAACAGCTGCAATCAATAAGCTACAAATCAGTTCAATTGTGTCAGAAGATATGATAGTGACAGGTTGCACATCCTCTAGCACCAGCATGAAAGATAGAAGCAATAATACAACTTTTCTCGAGAAGAGTATATATTGTTCAAGAACAGCACAGCATAAATAAGAACTAGAAACATGAACGCTACAAAGCAGCAGCAAATCAAGGCTACACAGCAGCAGCAAGTCAAGGCTACAAAGCAGCAGCAAGTCAAGGCTACACAGCAGCAGCAAGTCAAGGCTACACAGCAGCAGCAAGTCAAGGCTACACAGCAGCAACAAGTCAAGGCTACATAGCAGCATAAAGCTATTTGAGCATGTCAAGCAGAAATATGTCAACTGAGTTACCGAGGTCAGCCCGCCTGCGCAGTTCCCGCTGCACGTCACAGTTGTGCCTGTCCAGTTCCACGTCCAGCTCCCTCAGCAGGCTGTCCAGTGACGCCCCCCGTAGGTCTGGGTTCTCTGCTCACACACGGCCGCTAGTAAACTTAGCAAATAA
Source organism: Morinoia aosen (assembly GCA_030386875.1). Lineage (NCBI taxonomy): Eukaryota > Metazoa > Arthropoda > Malacostraca > Amphipoda > Talitridae > Morinoia > Morinoia aosen. The sequence goes on from CM059568.1 coordinate 15,140,283, forward strand.
CTTTGCATTTATACAAGGTGTACAGAAACACGCAGGTGTGACAGACTGTCCAGAATATACAGTTAGCCTATGAGTTTTAATTTACTCATACTTGTTTGGTTTTACCGCAGAACTTTTCCTGAAGACGAACTATTGAGTTTGTAACATTCAATTTCATTCATCTAGACTTTATAAATAGAGTCAATAAACGGACTATACGTACAGCGAATTTTGCCTTGCTTTTCATTTTACCCAGTTAAAGTATCAATCGAATAGTGTGTAAGCATTGAGACCTCGTAAGGTACCCCGATGTTAGTACTACTACCAAGGAACAACTCAGCTTTAATAGCTGGACGTCACTCAGTCGGGTGTAGCGATCCGTGCTTGAATGCATACAATTTGTTTGGCAACTGAGTAACTGCTTAACCGCAACTGATAGACTCTGCATTAATTGGACTCATACAAAGAAGTTTAAGCTTGACAAGTTGATATAAAAGCAGTCTGTCTGATCATGTTGTGAGTTGATAAACAAATAAATAGACCAGGGATTCATTGGACTCAGACTAAAAGGTTCAAATTTGACATGTTGATATTAAAACTGCCTCTATTTGATCATGTAGAGAGGCAATGATCATTCTTCAGGCTCCACCATAGGCACACGGTGCCGTAAGCTACGCTCACCACCGAGGTTGCCAGCAAAAGCAGCTTCCAGTTTGGTGTCCAGGATACGACGGCCCTCCAGATGCCGCACCAAGGCACTCGCTACGCGTTGATCGCCCATCACAAGCTCGCAGCCTGACACGGTGAGATTATCATTATTATACACGAAATTTCACCACCGAAGATGCTACAGACGCGTTTCATTGGGGTATTTGATGTACACACGGTGAGAAGTATTCTACGCCTCTTGTTGCAAATTAGATTAAAAAACCGAAATTGTACAATAGATACAGAAATCCACGCTTCTAGTTGAGACCGAAATTCACACTACTAACTGGGGAAAAAAGCCCACACTGCTAATTGGGTACAAAAGTCTACTCTACAAATTGGGTACAAACATTCACACAACTCGGAGCTATGATCAGACTCCTTGGTGTGGCTATGATCAGCCATTTGTAATATTGTTGTCACTTTGCTACGCATTGGAAGGTACGTTATGACCTAACATAGATAAAATTGGACAAAATATACCGATTCAACAAATCTTTAGGCCCAGTGTTCTTATAGTTTAAAAGACCTTAAATATTTTTTTAATAATCCGTTTTGAATTAAACTGCACTCTCCCTCATTTCCCCATTAGAAATAGGCCTACATCTGGAATTTATGAAAGGGTTCCACAGTTTTCATTTTACATCACACCCATCATCAACTTCAACAATTGAATATGGTCAAGCATTTTATCTGAAATTCTCAATTAAAATCTACGATCAGACATTGCAAACTTGCTTTGTTACATGTCACCCACGTTTTCAAATAGCAATAAAGAGTGACCACCAGATATGCACAGCAAGACAGCCCTAAGCTTAAATCAAGTTTGTAGAATACAGCACAAACTACCACACGCCACTCACCGCCTGATCTCTGAACGACGTGGGCCTGAAGAAGCTCGGCAATTTGATCAAATGTCGTCGAGGCCAACTTGCTAGTGCCCCACTTGACGGTGACCACGTATTCTTGCTGGGAAGTGTCAAATTCGTCACCCGAATTCATTTGGGCATTTTCATCAGGCAGGTCTACACTCTTCAGAACGCACTCCAACTCCTGGTTGATCCGTGACTGGCGGTCGTTCATTTGCTTGTTGATGGTTTGGACGGACTTGAGAATGTCTTGATGGCTGGGTCTTTTTTTAGGAGATGATTCAGTCTTGGCTTCGCCGAACAACGTTCTAGTTGTGAAAACTGAGCTTTTTGTGGAGGAGCCTATGATGTTGATAGCATTACGAGGTGCAATCGAGAACCGTATTGAACTTGAAAGTGTAGTATTGGTGGTGGTTGTAGAGGGTTTGCAGGTATTAATTTGGGGCCGGATAGGAGCAACTAGAAAGGTGCGCGTGGACGATGAAGTCGTCACAGCGTCCGCTGAGGACAGTTTTATTTTGATCAAGTTGCCACGAAGTGGAGCAACACCAGTTTCGGTCTGCCATCGAAAATAAGAGAAAATAGTTATTGGGTGTATTTCACGTCTGCACATCCTAAAGACTACCTTTAAGTCACATATTTTAAAGCACATCTGTAATGAAAGTCAATAAGCAGACTAGGAGTAGCAATGAAGTTACAAAGAGGTTATGCAGATTGAAGGTTTTTTTAGATCGATTATGAATTAGTTTAAGCCTCCCTCACTCAAAAAAGGTGCGCTCAAAAGGAGGAAGACCCAAGTAAGCATGAAATTAATAAAAGCAGGAATCTGCGTACAAGGTAAGTCTCTGCACCCTACGCATAGAAACAGCATTATTGAAAAAGTTTACTGAATAAGATGAAAGGACAAGAAGAGTGCCATCAAGGCTAAAAAGAAGCAACGTATCAAAAAACAACGTTCTGCACCAAAACAAAATGAAAGGCCTACCTAAAACGAAAAAGGTCTGCCTAATCTTTAGCTTGTGACCTCACATTTTCCCTCTGAAAGCATAATTCTCATAGATACGATAGTTACTGTTGAGTGCAGTTGAGTAAGGTAAAATTTTAGCCCGATCATAAACACCTAACGAAATTCTTAAAGTGGCTTAATCAACTGAAGATAGAAATAGCTGGTTCAAGGTCACCATAGAAGTGTATGTAAAATAAAAAACTAGAAACATTGAAAAGAATGCATAAAATGATCAAAAGAAATTAGAGTTTACACAAAGACTCGTCAAAACAAAATAGCAATAGAATCAATAACTTTCACTCTATGATATATGACTTCCACTCTACATGGAGCTCAAGCAACAGGGAGAAATCGTTCCTACATTCAACATGAAAGAAAATTGCGAACGGCGTAGATATCTTGTCGAAATTATTTGAGGGGAAATACCTACTCTAAAAGGGCGTTCAAAACTCCCATCTCTAGTAGGGATAATGTATAACTTATAAGTTGTTTTTGTTTGTCGAGATAGTGTTCATTTTCTGCGGCAGTCACAGTTTTTCCTCTTGAAGCAGCCAGGGCTTAGTCAGTAGTTGTTTTTTTCAATTCCAGTTGGAGAAAAGTATCAACATCAGCGCTTATGCCTGAAAAGCTGCTCAAATTCAAAGAATAACCAAGAACATTTTGAGTACCTAGAACACAGGTTCAATAAACGCAAGTACTTAAATTTGCGTTGCTCAAACTACTTTTGACCAACTAAGTTCTTACCAGTCGAAGTGTGAGGAGTCAAAGGTAACTGTTCTTTTTTTCTCCCCTATCAGGCACAGCCAAGTCACTTGTGCACCAACCTTAGCAGGAAGCTTGGCAGCATCATCGGCACTACCGCTCGACTTGCTGGCATCCCCACAGCTGGTGCTAGACTCTAGAAAGTGTATCACCAGTTTTACGTTATTCGTTGTCAACCAAACTTGAGCTCTTGAGATGTAAGTATAAAAGTGCATGTGCAAGTTAGGAGGTATCAATTTTTATTTTTGTGACATGTATACTCCAATCCTAGCTACGAAAGATATTCACGATGTTTTGCAAGATTGACAAGACTATAAAATTATTAAAAAAAACAAGCATAGAGAATAATCAAGGATTAGTGACAGCTCTGCAAAATTCCAAATATCAAAATCAATTATTCAATATTACAAAGTTTGATGATAACATGCTAGCTTGCTATGCTGGTTTCTCAATCCTTTGCACTAGCATAAAACAAAGCATAAAATTAGCAGCACTAAGCACACATCGATAAAAGATATATACCTATGCACTAAAAAGTACTTTGATGGTCTTAATACTCACAACTCGCTAAGTAATACCTGAACACTTAATAACGATTTCAAGTTTCTGCATCCTAACTACAAGATTACAAACTGAATATACTGTAAATGAGGTCCATATCAATTAAAATTGTTAATTCTTCTATTTGCAAACAAATGATCAACAAATCTTCATCTGCAAAGGTTAACATCTTAAAATTAATTCAGCAAACATACGAATAAAAACTTCATCAAAGAAGCTCTTCTAACAAGAAGACTATTTGAGAGGCTGCTAATGAGTGCAACACACATGCTAATTATTTGAACTAGGACAAATGAAATTTAGGATCCTGAAAAACTGTGAAAAATATTAACTATGTTCATAAACTAACAACTGAACATCTTATGGTTTGCAAAGGATGAACAAACAAAAATTTCTCATCATATCTCCATTGAGTTGATAGTGACTAAGGCAGCCCGCCCACTGAAGCGATGCGATTGGTGTGACGCCTTGCGAAATCGCACAGTTCATTTGTTGCACTGTAGGAATAGCATTGTGTTGGCTAGCTCACTGCCGACTGAGGCGAATCGCATCGCATCAGTGGGCGGGCTGCCTTACTACTTTTTAACTATTGTTGCTGGAACTTCAAGTAAATTTTGGAAATTTAAAAATCAGACAATTTGGCCACAAGCAAGCACGAACGTACATTGGAGGCTTACTAACGCTTTCATGGATAATATTTTCAAAGCTGAGAAGAAAATTCTCAGATTTTGATACTCACCCCACTTGAAAATACGGCCGGTGCTCTTCAGGTAGTTACCAATGGTTACCATGCACTCCACATCCACGTTCATGGTAGCACCTGCAAGTACAGACGAATAAAAAACTTTGACATTTCGTTATTATATGTAACAGATCATCAAAAAAATTGAATCCTACACACGCATCACTCCTCATTCTGGATTGCCAATACCACATCATAAAGCAAAAACCCATTTTGGGGGGATGAGAAATACAAAATGACTCTGTACCCAAAACTTCCCAGAAACAAATTAATGTTTAATAGCAAAGGAAACCAAACTAGCAAACTCCGCCAGTAGACTATCCACCCAAAACATTTTTGAAATGATAATAAAATTGGGAGTCTTGCTAACTCTAAAGCTTGGCTCAAAACAGAAAGTGACAGCCAATGCTGGAGAGCAGGCTGTAAATGTCAAGGGAGAATCTTTGAGTAATGCATCCGCTTTATTTGGACTAATTTGTAACAGTTCATTCAAGATTGACAGAAGTTTCGTAATGAGAGTTTGGAGTTTTATGAACCTATGCCACAATTGCCTGGCCTCAAGGAATAAGACAATTAGATTAGATTAGATTAGAATAAGACAATTAGATTAGAGGGGAATTTTCAGTGAGGGAGGCAAGGGTACTAGTTATCTTCCCATAACAGGGTATGAGATATTAAACAACGTAAAAAATGCAACGCGTGAAGCGTTGTTAACCAATACTTAAGGCCTTTAATACGGCCTCAATAAGATTCAATAGTAAGTCAAAACAAACATTAATATATAAAATAAAAGTCAAAAACGGTTAACTTATTTCTCAATGTTTCATTCAAATAATTAGTCTGCCTTGCTGGTAGTGCATTAGCAATTAACTCGACAGCATGGCAGTAATACAGTAGAATGATTAATAAATCCTGAGTGTTGATTGAAATTGCCCACAAATTATTGAAAATTCCTGGCACGCTCACAAAATTTCAACACAAACATATGCATGCATCACATTACTGCAGGTATGACTATGAAAGAAAATACATTAACAACAAAGGAGCAGGACATGTGAGCCCGTAGAGCAACACACGGCTTTGCATTCACCAACATCGGGCACACCTATGAAAGAAGTTCACAACAAAGGAGCAAGGCATGTGAGCCAATGGAGCTACAAATGTAGGCTAGCTCACTCACCAGCATCGGTGTTGGGATGAAGGGAGGCGCCGGCCGTGGCCCGCATCCTCACACCGCCCACTACCAGCAGTGACAAGATGCGGGCAGCTCTCTGCGCCTGGTAGCCGTACTGCATCTGTGCCTCACACGACGCTGCACACCACACTTGCGTCATCACTAGGTCCGCTGTATCATTTTAACTAACTATACCTACTCAGGTCAGAATTTCACATGATGTTATACACCAGGGGGTCTCCAAACTTTCCAGCCTTAGTGCAATACTAATTACTCCAGGAAGTTCCAAGGGCCAAAACCGTTTTAATTTTCCTGTCTTTTTTTGTCCAACTAATCACAGCAACAATAGGCCATTAGCTGTCAAGGGCCTGATGGATTACACTGGCGGGCCAGAATTGGCCCACGAGCCGTAGTTTGGATACCACTGCTATACACCATTCCTCATCTTGCATTGCTAGCTCCATAGAAGCCTTATTGCTTCTTGGCAATATCCCCACAGTGAAGTTGGTCCTCAATTTCTACAAAGTTATCATAAACTTGAATTTCGTAAAATTAACACTTCTTAGTAGGACTATCATTAAGAATTTGAAGACGAAGAATACAGCACGCATAGGTATCATATTTAATAGAATTTAATGAAGCTAAATTTAAAATATCTGAATTGGTCAATTTTAAACGTTTCAAAGACCAGCTCCATCTTCAGTAAGTCTGAAAAAATAAAAACCAAAATTTTGGTTTTTATTTTTTCAGACTTACTGAAGATAAAGCTGGTCTCTGAAACATTTAAAATTGACTAATTCAGATATTTTATAATTAGCTTAGTTAAATTCTATTAAATATGATACCTATCCGTGCTGTATTCTTTGTCTTTAAATTCTTAAACTTGAATTTATACAGGTAAAACATGAATAATATTTTCTTCCTTTCATCATCATTGACTTCAGCCAATTTCAATACTTGAATGCCCTTAACTATTTGAAACTTTCAAGTTCAGTTCTCTTTGATTTTAAAGGAATAAATGGTGATCTTTGGTAACCCCTACACATAGTTTTGTCTTTTCTTTAATTTTTAAATTATTTTTGTTATTACATAAGAAAGTTTTAGCCTCCCTTTACCACAACAAAGATGTTCAAAGAAAGGAAGGATGAAAGCATTTAGTATGGAGTTGAGGGAACACAGAATCTATGCAGGAGGTGCATAGAAACAGTAAGCTAAGATAGAAGTTCATGAAACAAGAATAAGTTGAAGAAGAAAGTAGTAGGTGCTGAAAAACAGGACAGCAGTGAACCAAAAAAAGATGGTCCGTAACAAAACAATAATTTATTCTATTTCAACAAAAAGAGAGCCTACCTAACCTTTAGCTCAGGCTCTCGCATAATCCTATTTGGCCAATTAATTAAGTTTTGATAGTACTGTGCCTATCCAAGGACCAAAATGAAATAACTCATATTAAGCCTTTTCACTATTTATGCACGCACCAAATAAAATTAATTAGGTAACAAAATTCTAATTTCCAGTACAGAAAGATGTTCTGTTGTAACAATTCCTATTCATTCTAGTGCACAACCATCCATCAATTTTCCCTCATATTTATCCTTTTCCACGAGCTCATTTTGATTTAATTAGTGTAGATGATAGACAATTGTGCTTGTAGATTATCTATGACACAGCTTATTGACTAGCGTCATTTACATCATAAGTTCTAGTTTAGGAGTCCTACTTCCATAAAATTTTCAAACTTTAAGAGTCGTTTTGAAAATTCTTCAGTAAGTTACATAGATGAAGCAAGCAAACCAGTATAAATTACAACGTATCATGCGCGTTATAAGCATCCACCAGATGATCACATGGCAGAGTAAATCAGCTTGAAACTAACAATGAACTACTTCTATTGCTCTGGCTTTTGACTTTAGTTTTCCTTAGAAATAGTTTCACGCCTGGCACTTCCTTCCAAATGAATACTAAGATCAAATTATTCTGTTCAATATCAGTTTTCAAGGCAATTATAACAGCAAGATTGGGGGAAAATATTCAAGCTTTTTGTTTATCCCAGATACGACACAGAAAAATGTCACTTTTGGCAAGTACAGCTCTAATAGTTAATGATCATGCTGTCACACCACTTCTAAGCAATCAATGAACAAAAAAGACCTCTGTCATCTCAAAACTAAAAAGTACAAGTTTTGAATGTTAAAAAAGACGTCTACACAATCACACAGAACTAATAAAAATATACCTTATGAGCAACAAAATATTTCTGTGGTCACAGTAAACAAAAAATACTTTTGTTGTCACAGAGAACTACAAAACTCATTCGTTATGAATAAAACAAAAAACACTTCAAACCAATTACAGCAAAATATAAAAACCCTATGTAAGCTGAGTACAACTCATTACACAAGACTCACCATGGGTTGAACTCGTAGAAGGCACAAATTTGAATTGCTTGATATTGCCAAAGACGTTGAGAATTTTTTTGAGCTCTGCAGCCCGCATGTAGCGAAACACGTCCTTTACAGAGACGAGAAACTTTTCTGCCTCAACTGCTCTGGTAGAAGCAGGGCTTGCAACAACAGCTTCTGGCAGCTTGGGAGCACTTTGCGTCTGGACATAACTGTAGCTGGGATATGTGTAAGGCATGCAAGAGGAGACAGAAGCAGGAAGACTAGACGTACTTGGATGGGGAACTGCTGAGTAAGTAGAGTTTGGGGGAACAGTTGGGTAAGGGGCAGAAGGTGATGGATAAACATAATTAGGCACCATATAAGGGGACATTTGAGGCGCCACATAAGAAGGGGAGTAATTAGGGTACACAGGCATACTAGGCAAGTACTGCTGCAGAGCTTCAGGGCTCTGGAAACTTGGCTGCAGAGAGTAGGGCACAGCTGTAGGCGCATAACTTGTGGATGGGTAGTTCTGTCTGATCACATATGGCTGCTGAGGGGCCGAGGCAGGCACAGCTGTCTTCAACGCCCCTAGTTTGTCAACATTTGATGATGGAGTAGAACTCCCAGACTTTCCATTCAAGCGACGCCCTTGAATAACCTCAATTCCTTGGCGAAATTCCACGGCTGTTTCCGATGTTAGAGTTGAGTTTGGTGTTATTGATCTCTTTGGAATGTCTACTTCCTCCCCAGGAGGCATCATTGGAGATTTTGAAGTTATTGAACTCTTTGGAGTGCCTACTTCTTCTCCTGGAGGCATCAATGGATCTTCTCCAGCATTAGAGTTAGCAACTTCAGCATCTTCTGCAGAGTCGGTGGGTAAATCAAAAACAATAGGAACATACTTGGACGTGGTACTTGAATCTTTAGGAGGTTCTGTGCCAGGTGGTATAAGCTCTGATGGGTCCTCGAATTTTGAGCAGTCTTGGAGATCTGTAACAACAGAAATTTCAAGTCAAACAGCATGCAAGAAATCAAAGAATTAAATTCACATCTACTCTTAAAAATTTCATACAACAGGCACTTCTGAATATCAAATCGACACAAGAGATTGACAGTATTCTTCTATTTCTTCCTACTAATCACTATAACAATTAGGATATAGAGTTGAGTAGGGCATCTCTACCAGTTTGCTCATGAATTACCTTGATTAAGAGCTAAAGCTTAAGCATTTGTGACTAAGTAAAACAATGGATTATTAAATTTTGAACAGTATGATTTTTAAGATAAATATGATTGTTCAAAAGAATGGACGACTAAATAATTCTTTCAAGACCCAAACTCAAAGCATTATTTAATAAATAATTAAATCAGTGACCACTGGATGCTATTTGCCCACTTGAAAGTTGGCACCATAAAGATAAAGACTGCAGTATCCTAGTTCAATCAAGTGCCTGCAGCTCTCCTGAAGTGCAGTGGCTTGACACTTTGACTGTGACTTCTAAATATTAAGTTTAATGCCAAACTCAAATTTAATGTCAATTGTAGTAAACTATTTTGAAAATATCAAACATGAACTGGATTGTGCCTTCATTTAGCTTCAATTAAGTTTTTATGAAAATAGAATTTGCAACTACTGGTCGGCATTATGAAAATTACCTCCGTGTACCACCGGTGGTGCACATTGCAGCCAAAGTGTCAAATTGTCAGATTCTTACTGAGGGGCAGGGATACAGGCTTTCTAAGATGCAAGATTGACTTCTAATCAATGAATTTGCATGAAACGGCAACTCTATTTCATACTTTGAGATTTCTTTGCAATAATGTTTAAAAAATTATACCTAATATAAAAAAATATACAGCTATACATTGTATAGCTATTTATATTCATCTAACACAAGTAATTAATACATTGGAATTCAAGGTATAAATATATTAGTATTTTTTACCAGTAATAGCAAATTTTCTATCCAAGGGTTTTTTAAAGTGTGATTGATCCAGTGGTCAAACTCAATTTACTTCAAAATGTCAAGTATTTCCTTAGAAATTTTCTATTTGGAAAATAATATTGATTGCATTTAGTTTAAAACTGAAGTAAATTCACATAAGAAAGGGTTAAACTCAGGAAGTTGATTGGCAATGAAAGGAAAAAGTCCAACAGAAATGCATGTCTAGTTCCAATAAAAATATTTAGACAGTGTTATCAAGGTAGGGATATGGTGATGGTATGAAAATAGCCTCGGGCAGGTCTCATAAAAATATAATGAAGTTGTTATTCTCTTTTTTTTTCAACATGAATGTAACCAAATTTTGCCTTTGTTAGCCCCTGAACAATTTATTTCATTTGGAAAATGAATTGAGGTGACAATTTCTCAGCACACTCACTGTAAACCTCCACCCCAGTCACATTTCTAGGCTAGTGAACTCTAAATAGATTCAAGCAGACTCAAATCACTACCATGCTCCTCATCAACAATCTCAGGTAGATTATATATATAAACAATCATTTATATAAAAACAATCATCAACACAAGGGCATCAATTTATAGTTTGTTACAGCAAGCAATATAAGTGGCAGCCTTTTCAGCTCTTAACTCAGGAAAGACTTATTTTGTGCAAGTGCCAAACACATTTCTTCCTGATAACTGACTTGGAACAGAACAGCTAAGGCTTAGCACTTGCTAACAACAATTCATGCTAAAACAAACCCTATTTGTTTCCAACACCATGTACAAATACTGCTGTGTTGAAATTGAATGGAAATTGCATAATCTTGAATTCCAAAGTTGAACAAGGTTATTTATCAGATACCATACTGGGTCTTTACCTACACTTAGGTTGACATAAGAATGAGCCAATATTAAACAAAGCAAATTATACACATAGTATACAAGCTAAATTACCTTCTGAGTTGGGGATATAAGCTTCACATCTGGGGCGACTTTCTTTTGGCATGCAGTCATCTTCATCACCATCCAAAAGTTCAAGCTCTTCAGGTGCAACAGAGAACTCCAAGTCCGGGGATTCCTTTGAAAGAATCCTCTTTTCAAGAGCATCCCTCTCGGCCATCTTGTCTCACGTCTGAAATAAGTAAAATTATAGTCGTATTCTGCTCCAACAAACCCAAATGAAATTTAAATTAAAAAACTAGCAGCATCAAAACAAGAAACTGCCAAAACAAATACATACGTTAATTTGTAAGCGGTAAAAACTTTGCCAGCACAACAAAATCCTGTTAACACTTACCTATGGAGTAAATAGAATGAAACCTACTTAAATTGAGAAAGTACAAGAACAATTGAGATAAACACTCAACCATGTTGGGAAAATCAGCAATCCAATGTTTTCATACTAAGTATTTCTTACTTCATATTATAGTATTTCAAGATATAGTATTTCAAGTTTTTTTAATTCATTATTTTTAATTAATACTACGCACTTTAAGAACAGCGTCCCCCATAAGAACCCATGTTTTTGAAATTCTTCAGAAACTGGGATTTTTGCTGCTATAATAAGTGCAAGAGGTCAGGTATCTCCTGTGAAAAAATTAGACTCGTACGTTCACTCGTTCGCCCGCTATGGGGGTTGGAAGGATGGAGGGGGAAGAGGGAAGTGGTATTTGATCATGTTACACCTCCCTCATGGCAATTTCTTCACGGCGTGACGTTGCTATGTCATCTCCTATGTCTCTGGATTACTTTATATATAATGACTTCAGGGGTCTAACCTGAACCAAAAATAAAAAAAAAAAATTAGTTACAATTGTTTATGTTTTTTTGTTTTGCTTATAATGTAAACAATGGACTTTTGGTTTCAAAATGCTTCTTCTCCTAAAGGTTTTGAGCTACAGTAATGACTTTGGTATCATTAGATGCGGAAAAGTAAGGGCTTTCCAAAAACTTAAATGGTTTTTCACAATAAATTTATGTTCAAAAGATATGATGTCACAAATCCACATTTTTTTGATGAAAATTTTTTTTTTCAAATTTTTTCCTTTTTTATTTTTTTTTGATAATTGGGAAAAACCATTTCAGTTTTTGGAATGCCCACGTCTTTCCACATCCAATGATATCAAAATCATTACCGTAGCTTAAAAACTGTTGGACAAGAAGCATTTTGAAAACCACCCCCTAAAAGATCGTGTCTTTGATTTCCCATTTTTATTTCAGGAAAATCGCACTTTTTCATAGAAGATAATTAATTCTCATTTGCATTTCCTACCAGCATACCAAATTTCATTGCTCTAGGTTCAATAATAAAGAAAAAGTTTTGTATGGGGGGACGCTGTCCTTAAAAATAACATTTTCTCAGGATACAATTTAATGACTACATATGCATTTGAAGATGTTACATCAAAATTTCTGAATCTTCAATAAAATTCTGGACTATACATAGTATGCAAACATTTCATTCCAATTGAAGATTTGAGAATTATGACTCAATACAGGATCCTTTGAGTATTCGCATATCATCAGCAATGAAATCAAATCTTATGTTCTCCAAAACAAAGAAATGGACTATGCAGAAATAAAATGAAGGGTGAGGATATCAAGACCACAGCTAAAAAAAAAATAAGTAAGAAAAATTGTTAAGTTATCAAATCAAACAGGAATACAACATGGTTTGAATGCTATAATGAAATATAACAATTTTTAAGATGAACTTGAATAATTAACAAGATGCAAAACTTAAAAAAGGATAAATACAGTACTAGACAAATACAAGTAAAATTACCCTATTTAAGTATATCTTTAGAATCATTTACTTGAATTTTTCCAGTATTAAAAATTTCTCGGAAGGACATCAAATGGAGGACAAATATGCAGAGTGTCCTAACCCACAAATCAGAGGTCAAAACTAGAGAGTGGATTAAGTGATAAGTTCACCTTAGTGGTGTAGATGGCTTACAGGCAGAGTGGCCTAGTTCCTAGTTAGTTACTTGGCTAGGAAAAGCCAGTTTGGCAACCCTGAGATGAACACCACATTTATAACTTGAGTGTCCTAAAATTCTGTGTTTTGTGGGTTAGGACACTGCATATTTGCCCTCCAATTTAAAAAATATAAAAAGGGATGTAGGATTGATTGATTATAAATTAGTTTTAGCCTCCCTGTACCACAAACAAAGATGTCTAAGGAGACCAAATGGGTTTTTTTCATGAAACTTCAAAAATTAATAAAAAATAATTCAGGAGCGAAATAAGCTCAGAGGGATTCACTATATGTTTAGAACATTCAAATGAACGTACAGAGTCCTAAAATTTTTTAAATTTGCCCATACCCCCCTCCCCCCCCCTCAAAGGAAAATTTTTAAAAACCTAATTTCTCAGTCAATTTTGTACATAGAGACGATTAATTTTTTGTTTTCGATTGACAATGAACTAACTGGTCTACAAATTTCAGTACCAGTTTTCTGATATTGCAAGAAAAAAAATTTTAAGAGAGGTTTGAATTATTGAAACATAATATGTCAATTCTTTAGTAATTTCTTTGAATGGCAACAAAAAACCTCATAATCAACTTATCAAAAAACTACTTCATAGATTTGTAGTACACACTTTATTCTTTACAATGAGAAATAGATCTCCTCCATATGTAAAAAACTGTTGGAGAAATAATGGAAAAACTGGAACGCTTTCTTCTCATAAAATGTTTTTTTCGGCTTTACGGCTCAATTTCTCTTACAATTCTTTACTTATGAGGGAGATCTTTTCAGCATCGTGAAGATCAAGGTAAGTACTATGAATTTCAGATGTAGTTTTTTGATTAGTTGAATAGAAAATTTTTAATTACAATGTAAAGAAACACATATTGAAAATTTGTTGTGGTTTTAAATTCAAAAATTTTTTGCAATTTTTTTTTATGTGATATCAAAAAACTGGTCCTGAAATTTATAGACCAGTTCATTGTCAATCGAACACAAAAAACTAATCGTCTCTATGTACAAAATTGACTGAGAAATTAAGTTTTTTAGAAATTTCCTTTTGAGTGGGGGGGGGGGGAAGGGGGTATGGGCAAATTTAAAAAATTTTAGGACTCTGTACGTTCATTCGAATGTTCTAAACATGTTGTGAATCCCTCTGAGCTTATTTCGCTCCTGAAGTATTTTTTATTAATTTTTGAAGTTTCATGAAAAAAAACCATTCGGTCTTCTTAAAGAGAGAAAGGATGAAGGTACCTGTACGGAGTTAAATGAATGTGGAATCTATGCACAAGGTGCATAGAAACAGTAAGCTAAGAAAGAAGTTCATGAAATAAGAAAAAGTTTAGGAAAAATGTAATAGGTGCTGAAAAACAGGACAGCAGTAAACCATAAAAGGATCGTCCGTAACAAAACAAAAACCTATTCTATTTTAACAAAAAGAAGGCCTACTTAACCTTTAGCTCAGGTCCTCACATAGTCCTTCTGGGAGTACTAATTCTCATAGATATAATAGTTGTATCCCCCTGAGGGGAAGTATTGTAGGAACACACATGAGTGAGTTTGGTAGAAAGAAATTCAAACCTTCCTATGATGAAGAACTACATGAAGAGGAGGTAAAACTGAATACACAATTAATAAAAGTTTCACAAATAACATAAAACCCAGTACATACTTGAAATCATTTGTAATTAAAGCTAACACTCTTGAACTTACCTTATAACTTCTAGATATCAATCTTGGAAAAGAAAAACGTTTTTCCACAAAGCTATCACGTGTGTTCTTAAATAGGTACACTAATTTACCAAACATAATAAAGACATGACTCTGTGGGGAAAAAGGCATAGAAAAAACTTAGGAACAAGTCTCGCTGCGCGGCGAAGGCGCTCAGCAAGAATGAAAATATCGATTATAAATGGAATTTGATCCTGAGTCCGAATCTGCAATTTGTTTTGACCGCTCTCGATTTTTTTGATTTTTTGTGATTTGTTTGAATTTTTAAATTTTTATATATTTTTAATGTTTTTTTTGGCCTGCACCACCTCATGATCCGAACTCTGCCATTCTCGACCCAACCTGGTCGGACTTGGCATACTTTGGCTTGCACCACCTCATGATCCGAACTCTGTCATTCTTGACCCAACCTGGTTGGACTTGGCATACTTTGGCCTGCACCACCTCATGATCCGAACTCTGCCATTCTCAACCCAACATGGTCAGACCGTGCCTTGAAGACCTGAGTACCAGATAGGGCCAGGTTCCACCTAACCTGTACGGACATGGCATTTTTTGGGCACCACCTCAGTTGTTGCTAGCCACCTTTCCAAAAAAAAATTGAAAAAATGGAGAGCGGTCAAAACAAATTGCATATTCGGAATCAGCATCAAATTCCAGTTATAATCAATATTTTCATTCTCGCTGAGCAACTTTGCCGCTCAGCGAGACTTACGCCAAAACTTACAAAGCATCACAAAATGGAAAAACTTCATACCCAGGAGTTTGAAAAACACAAACAAGAAATTAAGCCTGAAGAAGGATGCTATATATTTTCATTTTACTATCAAGACTACATGGAAAAAGATTCATAGTCAAAGTTCATCCAGCAGCTTCTTTATAAGAGTTACTTCATTCCTTTTTTAACATGAGACTGCAGTCAATTTGGTAAATCTGAAGGATATGACAGTAGGTAATCGATTTTGTAAATTTTGATGCCTAAGCATAGTTAATTAGATCAAAATAAACAAGTTTCCTTCTATGCACTTTCCGTCTGAAATGAATATTTCATTAGTTAGGGCAGTAAATGACTTACCGCAACTCCAGTGTTTGAAGCAGAAAAAAATTCAAGGAGCGCGTTGGACAGCAACACTGCAATGCACTCTCGCTTCCAGAGCGATCGACATCAAAGACGAAACCAAATCTACCGCTATACCTTGTTAAATACTCATTTGACAAAAAAAATGTATGAAAGAAAAGTTGTTTATTTTAATATTACCATGATTCAAGCAACAAAAATTTGAAAATCTACAAGTAGCTGTTTATTCGAGCGCATTTGTCATGAACAACAAAACTAAACCTACCGCTATAACTCGTAATATAATCTTTTTAGATGAAAAGTGCATGGAAGAAAACTTGTTTATTTTGATTTAATTTATTGGGTTTAGGCACCGAAAAGTAGAAAATCAATTACTGACATATCCTTCAGATTTACGGTCAATTTTTTTTCTTTTCCCGCTTATGCCCAATGAATGCCAAAACAAACTTGAAGCTCACTGTGAGTGGATATTTGTAGGCAAGTTTTGCTTGAGTGAGAGCACAGATTGTCATGCCTTTCTGGTTTGCATGCCCAGGTTGGGCTGTCTAGTTAGCTTTGGGAGCTGCAGATGTTAGTTAACTACCTTCACCTTCACTCCAATAGTATCTTGAGCTGTCCAAAATGCTTCAAATTCTTAAATATCAACACAGTACTCTATTTTCAATGTTTATGTACTGTATATCTATTCAAACTTGCATGCAAATTAATCCATTTTCTGCACAAAATTATTTAATCTGTGAAAGTAATTGAGTAAGCATTCCAAATCATATTCATTACATGTCATGAAGGACTAATAAATGTAATCTGCTGCCAAAAGGTATGTGATAATGTGTAATGAATCATCAATTTAAATAACTTTGGGCTTATTTAATCCCACATTTTGATTGTCAGATTACCTTCAATTGGGAAATAGAACCAATTTAATATTTTTTTTACTTATTTCTGTTGAACTAATACAGACCTTTGAGAATACAAGAATTCTTCTCGCCCTCAACCAATATCTCAGTTTTAACCATTATTTTAATTCAAGTAACAGAACTAAAAATTCTTTACTATTACACAATTCATTCAAATTAACATACAATTTACTTGGCACTGTTGGCAGTGCCAGCAAATTCAGCCTATCATTTGTCCCCTTAGAGAAAAACTATGAAGTGAAAGAAAGAAAGAAAAAGTTTATTTCCAATAAAGTTGATACATGAAATGCATTACATTAAGATCTTTAGTTGATATTCACACATGAGTATCGTTATAGCCATGTAAATTGTCGAAATTGAGTATACACCGTTTCAATAAAGAATATTTCTCACAATAAAAAATTTGGAATTTTGGATTAAAGTCCAAATTCTTCTCAGACTTGCATTTTAGAGTCTATTCTATAAATAATCATGGTTTCTACAATGAACTTAAATGCAAAGTCCGGCGGTAATCAAAACTTTTCTTACACGCTCCGATAATATAATCGATGATATACATACAAACAACAAAATCGTTCGATTTCATACTCTGACTGCAATCCATTCCGTCGGAAAGCACTTTTCCTCGCTCACCGCTGCGTTCAGTAGAAACGAGCTGCAAGCTCACACTTTTCTCGCTAAATCTCACTGCGACCATTAAATATACAGGAATGAAAAGGGAAATAAAACAGTTATTTATCATAAAATATTAAAAAGTTAATCCTCAATAGTTACTTACACATGGGCACCGCACTACTCATGTCATGTCGAAAAATACATGATTGAGAGAAAAACAGAAAAAATACGTTCTATTCAGTGCGTTAATCTGATTTTGACAATGTATATAAATACCAAAAACGAAAAATATATAATCCTAGTGACGCAGTGTTGAAAATTCTCTCATTAGTGCGCAGCTGCATTGAAATACCAGAGATTGATATTAGAAGTAAAATGGGCAGATTTAAATTATTCTGTGCCTTAGACAATGAGGTCGACATTCGGGACAATTTTTCATACTTACGTATCAACTAGCATGCCAAAATAATAAGATCGGAGGGAATAAAGTATTTTTCCATAACACAAGGAAAAAATAAAAGAAAGAAAAATCGTTCATTTCCAAAAAAAATGACACATGAGATGCATAAAAACTTGGATTTTAAAAATTTCCTAATTTAACCCTTTAACGTCCGAATTTTTGTACTCATATTACCGTTAACACAACCACCTATGAACTTTGAACTTCTCCCAAATGGGAAACGAATTGAATTTGACTTTTAAAGGTTGAATAGCGAGGAATTTCTTAAGTGCCAAGGTAGATGTTCTTCTTATTTAAAAGGGTCACCAGTGCTCCTTGTAGAGCACACTTAATTGCTAATGACTTAATCTGACTCAGAAGGAGTTATGAGTGGGTAATTCGAGTTGCCTTACTGGCACCTAATTTCACTTGCACTATTGACCTCTGCAGGACAATGAAAAACTGTATACTCTCGCCTCGTCTTTAATTTGTCGACTCTGAGTGCCGTGACTACGGCAGCAGTATGGAGATCCACTTCTTGAGGAAGAAGGTCCGGGTCCAGTGAGTAGCCGCACTTCAGCAGGTGCCGCGGCTCGAGGGAATCCGGGGTGGATCCCGGCGAGAGTGGATTTGTTAGTGTAATATTCCGCAGGTGCGGTAACAGTTTTGATTATATGAGTATCTCGAAGGAGGTAGTTCCCGCAGGGGTTCTACCCGTGCCTTGTGGCTTGGTGTGGTTTGATAGCCGTGTGGCTTGGTTTGGTTGATAGCCGTGTGGCTTGGTTTGGTTGATAGCCGTGTGGCTTGGTTTGGTTGATAGCCGTGTGGCTAATAGAGTATGGGAATTGTTAATTGAATGTTGGTGGTGATTGTCTGTGTGTCGGCTTCGGAGGTTCTTCAGAGACAAAAACCGAGCTCTATGCACTGAGAGTGATTCGAGACAAGTAACGCTTGTGCGGGTTGCAATGTTGCCGACACGGCGTCATGGAATGTTTCGTTACGATTGAAAAGTGATTTCTTAGAGACTGAATTTTTGATACACATTTGTTACTAAAAATGATAGAAGTTAGTGAATTACGTGACGAATTTTTATGCTAATGGTTGAATTTATTCTACTGAATTTTTAGATGCTCATGCTGAGAATTTACGAAATATCGACTGAGTTGCGGGATGAGGTTTCACTACAGCTACCCTCCCCCCAAAGGAGACCGAAAGGTCTGGGAGCGGCGAAGCCGATCCCCGACAATTACGCGGAAAGATAACTGACTGCGAAGGAATTTCCAAAGAGCCGTGACAGCCAAAGAAAATTAGGGGAGAAGGACAGAACAGAGTTAACCACCCTACGACTGCGCGTAACGAGCTGGCGGACGAAGGGGTCTGCCAGACCTGCTACAATGCTCGGGGGCTGTAGGAGGAATAAGCTTGGGGGCTGTGAAAGTTGACGTTCGGATCCCCAACTGGGACAATGACAGAGTATCTGGGGGATTTCCGTGATGGGGGGTTAAAGTAGCAGAAGCACTATCCGAGGTGGGGGCACCCGAATTCCTAGGTTCCAACGGCGTTCTTTGAACGGTATACGGGGGAACTATGAACTCGTTACACTCCATAGTGGGAGGAAGGGTCTTAGCCCAAGCGGACAAGTGCAAACCAGGAGGCTCGACAGGTGTTGACCTGGGGCTGATTTGCAGCC
This sequence comes from Morinoia aosen, assembly GCA_030386875.1. NCBI lineage: Eukaryota > Metazoa > Arthropoda > Malacostraca > Amphipoda > Talitridae > Morinoia > Morinoia aosen. Next base: position 15,159,859 of record CM059568.1, read on the forward strand.
TGGGTTGTTGTGGTTCACGAGAGTGTGTGGGGGTGTCGTCCGGAAGGGACAAAAACGCCGCCTTAAGACGATCTATGCTGACACTGTCGCTCTTGGTACCCCTTTCGATAATGAAATATTTAGGGGACCTCTTGAGGACCCTGAAGGGGCCATCATAGGGGCGTCGCAGAGGGGTCTTTACCCCGTCTACCCGGACGTAAACGTGGGTGCAACTCTGTAAGCAAGGGTCTAAACTTTCAGATGGTGAAGGGAGGCGAGGTGGTTTGTAAACTACTTCGCTCATGACGCGCTTTAGGCGTGCTGCGTAATCGGCGATTTGGCTGGGGGAATCATCGGTTTGGTACGTGGGATCAATAACATCGCCAGGCAATCGTAATGATTGCCCGTAAAGCAGTTCAGAGGACGTGCACTTTTGATCCTGACGAAACAGGTTCCTCAGAGTAAGTAATACTATCGGTAGCCTGTCGACCCAATCGTGGTGACATTTTAAACAGCGTAATGCCGCTTTGAGGTCACGGTGAACTCTCTCGATGAGTCCGTTCGATTGGGGGTGGTACGCCGTTGTCGAGATGTTCGCGCAATCTAAGATTTTGGAGATCTCTAACCACAAGGCGGAAGTGAATTGAACCCCACGATCATGCGTGAGAATTTACGAAATATCGACTGAGTTGCGGGATGAGGTTTCACTACTCACCGTCACTAAACTGGCGCTGGCATCTGGCAGTCACCGATATCAGGATGGGATAAGAACTGCCACTCGGCAGAGAACTTCAAAGAACACATTAGGGAACTAATTGAATAAGAAATAAAATATATTGAAGGGGAATTTTGAAAGAGGACACTGGTGTCCTCTGGGGCGTTAAAGGGATAAAACGTCCTTATAAATGTACTATATGAGAGGTACTAATAGACAAACCATACGAGGCGTACTAATAGATTGACCTTGTCAGGGATTAATTTAATCAAAATGTTATACCAAATTTATGACATATACTACCTACGCTGATAATACTGGTACCTACAATAGAGTTCACCGGAGTCAAAGACATGAGGATTGTCATACAATGCTAACCATAACATTTGTGACATAGTTGGAACAATACGTAGAGTTAACTATCTGAATAGTGTCATTATCTACTCACAAGCGTAAGAAACGACAAATTGCCACCCAAGACTAGCAAGAACATTTCAAGACAGGAATAAAAAAATAAAACACCGATTTTCTATAAAGTTATTACATAAGATGAATTACGTCGCCTTTTAAAATGTTTTAATATGGAACGTCATGAGTGGAAATACATAGATGTGTGCCATGACGGCCCATGTCAAAGCTCGTAAAAAAGCGAAAAAAATAAAAATGTATCCCACAGCTAATTAGTTGATGTTCAATAATGTTCATTCGTGAATGCAATAAAAGAAATGTAAAGATGAAGTCAGTGGGGTGAAAACGATATGATCTTGGTGCCTTCGATCGCGTGCGGCTTTGCACTACCGTTTGAACGCCTACAGCGCAACAGATGGGGGTCATGTAGGACATCTTTTGAAAATTCGTACCATATTTAAAAAATTGATTTCTGGTGCCCTTAATAATTAAGGCTGTTATTCCGTTTCTCGTGTTTGTAATGAAAACGCTTTCGTAACTTCTTTCCTTTGCTCGGGTTTAAAGAATGATTTTTTCCCAAACATTTTTCAAATTTCAAGTTCTTGTAACACTTCATAATTTTTGACAATTTGGTTATTGAGCAAACTATGTTGATTTCCACGGTCCCAACCTCGCTCAAATTTGTTCAACAGAGTGCCAGAGCCTAGCCGTATGTGCACCAACACCAGTAATATTCTACGCTCACTCCAAACGTACACTAAATATAGGCACAACTAAATACTAAACTAACTAAACTAAATTAACTAAATACAGCTTTAAAAAATGGGTACTTGCTGGGATTCAATTCATCTTACGGTTTTTTATCTTCAAGTAAATTTCTGTCGGCTTCTTTATTCTGTAGATCTATGCGTTTGTTTAGACGCTATCTTAATTTAACAACAAACATCAGCATCTAAGGATGCTTTATTTTCAATCAAGTCTGATACATATCATCTTGAATATTGGTTTTTCAAATGCCTTATAACTAACACCAGGACGGTTTCCCCCGTAAAGCCGGTACCCATTTCCGACACGTGGGTTGAGTGGGGTATTGTGCTTGCGATATCCCTTATACCCGTCGGGGGAAATCGACGCGCAGCACCGGGATTCGAACCCTCGACACCTTCACGGAAGGGCGAGGCCTTTACCACTCTGCCACGGCGAGCACTATTTTTCAATTATTTTTGAACTCTCTTAGAGAAGCATTTCTGAAATTTTTATCTGTGGTTGACACACTTTAGTCTCACTCGACCAGTCACAACAAACGAGACGTAAATTGCCAACGGATTTAAGCCTTATGCTCTGTCTAGCTTCTATGTATTAATATTCATCTCTGAAAGAGAGAGAAATATTGATGCTGGTCAAGCAATTTAAAATATACTTAAGAATAACCGAGTAGTAGTAGTAGTAGTGACATGGGTTTGCTAGCGCTTCAGTTACTCAAACTATATCGCACCGAAGGTCACATAATTTAATTCGTATCAGACTCTTCTAAATAATTACACATGATAAACATCAATATTATTAGAAACATCAAAATTATATGAGCATCATGGTCATAATTACAACTCAAAATTACAAGTGTCTCCCCATTAAAATTTGTACACAACACAGTACATTCGAACGCACAGAGCAGCCCAACCCCGTAGGGGGTTTCAGCTGCCCACCCATTTATGGCCGGACGCCATACCCACGCTGAAACCCCCGAGGTATCAACGCAGCGCGCCCGGCCATATTACAGTTTCTTCATCCTCAAAACTTCCAAGACGAAAGTCACGTCTGGCTATAACGCCTTACAGCGTGGCTTCCCGTTAACTCTCTTGAAGTAGTACAACAAGGAGTACATACATTTCCAAGCACGTGAAAGTATGGACAACAAAAACAAAAACGATACGGATGATTAAGTATGATCTTCGATCAGAATTCCGACAGCAATTTGCATCTCTCAAGAAACAACACCAGAGCATCCACATTGAAAGTTACACGTTCGATCTCTGCAAGCATCTTGGTTAACACCTCATCCACGGCAAAAAGACGGAGGTTTGGAAAGCAAACACTTCGGTCAGCTGCATATCTCGGGCACTCCGCAAGTATGTGTTAACCGAGCAGAGGTAAAAGTTAAAAAAAACTTATGTTCCACGAGCAAGCAAAATTGAACTTCTCTGGCACCAACATCGATTGATGACTTGAGGAATATTATGACGAAACAAGGAATATTAAGACGAAAAAAGGAATAGCGACTTGACTTACAAGCAAATATTTCTTGTAGGCTAACATACTACAACGTTCATGTTCTCCATGAAGTGAAAAGCAGTTAGCTGACCTTCTTGCAGCTTGACACGAGCCTGAATAACACGTCATATTAATATCGTACACAATTTTTTCGGTTCAGTTTATACACAATTATTTTCGTTCCAGATTATATGAATACAAGCGCTCAGTGAAAAGCATAAAATAAATAACCAGCCAAAAAGAAAATTAGGATGGGAAAAATTCAGCAATATTTTTCAAAACTTACACGAGCTTCCATTAAGTTCAGAACACACAAGCACCTAACTTTAGGTAACACTAAACCATTTGTTGAAAATAAAACCACCCAGTTGACACGAGTCTGTATTCAACAATCAAGAGAAATACAAGTTAGCTGCGAAAAATAATTCTAACAGGTAACAGAAACGTCCGATCATCCTAACAGTTTCAGAAAGATACCTTATGTTTGAGACACTCGTTCGCTTAAATTTCAACCCATTTCTCATATCCATCAAAGAATAACTTATCGTAAGAATGGCGTACACGCAAACTCAAACTAAGACAAGGAAACTGAAAAACCGTTGAGAACTAGCTGAACGACATTGGCTAGGCGCAGATGACTAAATGAAGGCAAAAATTCAATGGAAAATGAAAAGAGCTAATATGAATAAGAAAAATAAATACTGAAATAAATCTCAATTCCGTAGACGAAGAAAGAAACGCGCACATCATTATACTTACGTATTTTGTCCAGTAACATACAAAGTGGGACACAGCGCTTTTTTCTTCAAGATAAGTAAAAAGGAAAAATTTAAAGTATGAAAGGCTGAGTTTAAGTCGCGCCCTACAACGTCTTAAGTTGCACAATTATGCAACAAAAATTTGAATACATGCCAAAAAAAATCATACATCACGTACACCTCATTATAAAATAAGCTCCTTACACCCTCAGCACTTTGAAAAGTTCCACTTTTTAGAAAGAAAACTACCGAGAAAATTCCCAAACTTGATACGTCAGATTGGGAAATTGACCTTCCAACGAAAGAGCACAAAATTTGCCTGCCGCCATCTTCTACATTATACATAGCAGATCCTGGAAGAACAATCGTAAAACCATTTAGCTGTCAAAACTGAAGTGAAGTAACTTAGCGCAACAGTTTGGAAAAAAAAAAAATTGTTAGGTTAGGCGTGACCTAGAAATTTCGAGCACTGGCTTTCTTAGGACTAGAAAAAAGTAGCTTATTTGAAATACTTCAATGGACTTTTTGAACCTTAAATTTAGATCAAAAAAATAAAATAATCCATCTGTTTGAACTTTAAATAAATGACACGGTGAACTTCGCTCGATTTAACAACACGGAAAATCTTAGTCTTTTTTCTAACGGTTGCTGAAGGAGATTTAGATTTATACTCACGTGTCACTTATTACAATAGTACATACTAAGTCACTACCTCATCAACCATAGACTAAGTGCACAGACAAGTTGCCCGTAGAACGGTGTATAGACTGACAAAAACTTCTTTTTACACATGAAAGCGCTGGGCATCCTATACAACTAAATTATATACGACCAAATTTGACTTTCAAGGTAGATAGAAACAAATTTTCATCAATATCCACAGAACCCAATTCTTGGAGCTCTTTAACAAGCCTCAAATCAGAGCGAGAAAATTTATAGTTAACAGGTTTATCGCAAAGAATATTGGCTAGTCGTGAATTGAAGGTATTCAAAGTCAAGCCAGGAATATTTATGATAGATTTCACTTTCTCAGAAAACCATGTCTTTTGGAATCCTGGAGTCACCAGCTGTATTTCACTTGCAGGAATTGAACTGGACTGATCGTCCGACAAAACATTTCCTTGAAGCTTTGGTTGAGCATAGGAATTTTCAGAAATTGGTTGCAGATGTGACTCGGGGGCTTGACTAATAGAATTTCCGCGACGACAGCTAATGCCCTGAACATAACTGACTCGCGGTGCTGGCCTAGAGTAACTCAAATGAGGCTCAGTGTCATTTGGAAATTGAGCTTTGGTCTGTGAACATCCTGGTGGAGGGAATGCCTGATAATTTGTTTGTCCTTCGCTGTATTCTGTGTAATGGTGAGAATTAGAAGCGACTTGACCAGACCACACACTATCATCATTCCCAATTCCTTTTCTAGAATTTGGATGGTGTAACTGGAAAGAATTATTCACAGGCAGACCTTTATGAATGTTATACTTACCAGAAATTTGATTCTCATGAACGAAGTCTGTAGAAGAGCAAGCTTGTTTACTTACAGTTCCACTTGACGAGCCTAGAGCATTACGTAACAACTGTTTCAGAGAATCAACATCAGAACTCAAAAGACTTTCACTTTTCAGAATAGAATCCTTCGCAGACATTTTGGCCGAATACACAACGGAAGACTTATCGCTATCGTTTTCTCGAAACGAGTAAGCATTTTCAGTGATGTCCGTTCGTTCACATAAGCGCGAATGGTGATCGACAGATGAAATGTAATTTCTGTTCTGAGTTAACTCGGATGAAAGGAACGCAGAACCTCTGTTATCTGGCTCCGCTCTTACCTCCCCAACAGAAAAGTCATCAAAATTAGGTCTTTCATCCCTACTTTGACTACCACCTACACGTTGGCTAGGCTCAAATGTACTCAATGGCTGATTTTTATACAAACCACTTTGTGAAATATGATCGCGATTGGCAGAATCTCTAACATCAGACACCTCAATTGATTTAGGGCCCTTAGGCTCTTGAAGTACGGCATCTCTGCAGTTAGAATCATCAACTAACCTATTAGAGCTACCGGTTGACTTAGATAAGGACATATTGAAATGCAATTCAGAAACTGCAATGAAAATTTTGCTCAACTCTTGCTTGGTGGCGCTTTTCCCTTGAAGATTAAGAGTACACTGTATGAAATCGACGATGAATGAAGAACTCTTCCCTTCAGTCGCTTTAGCAATGGCTTCAACATCTAAACCAAAGTGGTCATGGTCATCTTTTTCAGTAGCTTTCGGGGTTTTTGAAAGCATTTCTAATTGCTTTTCGGCATATTTAGGCAAGGCATCTAAATACAAAATGGCTAACTCGTAGTTCTTGCGAGTCGGAGATTGCAGGCTTGGAAGGTCAGCTTGAAGTTTTTTAGAGCACAATTTGTACAGAGTTATGCTATCTTGATCGAGAAAGAGGTCGTAATGGCCTGGAGGCTCCTTACTTTGGCTCTCTTGAAACAATCTTGCTAGAGCATTACCCAAGAACCCTAGGTACTGTTTAACATTCAAGAAAACTTGAAGGGCTTTCTCCATAGTGAAATTGCTCAATACATCGACGTGAGAAGATGAATTCTTTGATTCAGATGCTCGAGATGGTCCAGGGATATCACTATTGTGTGGGGTCTCTGCTGCACTACGAGAAGTGCCGCTATTTCCTACTATTACGCTGGGTTTGTGCATTCTAGTGCCATTGTCTGACTGCGAAGAATTTTTAACAGAGTGATTACTAGCCTCAGGAGTAATATCTTCCTGGGAATAATTCAGAACTGGGAAAGGAACATTGAACGCTTGACAACCATTTTCATTTTTGAGAGTTTCAAATTTTGGCTTAGACGTAGGTGAAATGAGAGGAGTCTCAGGGGTCATATCTCTCGATTCACGAGCTTGTTCTTCTTTAGCTGCACGTTTGAACTTTTCTACTAACGCTCCTAGTTTCTCCATCCACAAAAAGCGTTTCCTTTCAGCCATTTCAAGGCGCCAAAACTTGTTCCAATCTTCTTCAATGTCACTAAATGAGTTAGTTTTCTCCCGCGCAAGTAGGAACTCTTCATATTTCTCTTCATAATTAGGATGAAGTTCGGGAACTTCGATGAACACGCTGAACTCTTCTTCAAACTGCAAACGGAGAGCATTTTCTTCCTCCAGGAAAGACTTCTGAAAACTTCCGTCTTTCTCTCTGCAAAACATATGAAGAACGAATTAAAATCATGAAAACATAAAAAGCATAAGAAGTATTTTTTCATATATACTGTAGGCACCTTGAAAATACGTACGTCAACGAAGGCAAGTCGTTGATGTCCTGCGTCTTTTCTATGATGGATTCTGCGTTATTTTTGGTGACCGCGTTTCCGGTCTTGAGTTTCTTCGTTGGATTCTGCGACTTTTCATCAAGGGATAGAACAGGAAGCTGGCCACGCTTTGTAGGCTGAGAAGCTGTTTCTTCTTGAACCTTGACTGGTTTTATATCTTCTGATGCAGATAATATGCCCGATGTAGGAAGGTGGTTACCCTCCACGGGTTTAGTTTTGGCCCCAGTCAATGGTGCTTCCACTGATTTCTTGGAATCTGTAACCACGAGAAGCTAATTTGGTATACAAGAGTACAAGAATTCCGTCGAGTTCTTTTGATCAAACCCACTGAACATGAGCCACACAAGATATACGGGCGAAACTGGATTGTTGGTATTTAGCACTTGATACAGATAAAAAGGAGTGAAGATAACGATCCTCTATACTGACGAAATGTTTTCAGTTATTGAGAAAATATTAATTCAATATCGGTAAAGAAAAAAAGAGTTTGGGGAACAAGGCTCGTTCCACAAGGAGCCCAATGCGTTGAAAAAACGGTACGATTGCCTGATGAAAATCCGAATTGCACTCCAGATTCATCATCGCTCATGTTGTGAGTCCTTCAACTCGAGTAGAGACAGAAATGCGTTACGGCGCACAACTTGTACTACATTGATAGCGTGCAATTTTGTACCTCCAGAAAGCCTACCAAATTATCCCTCGCAGACGAAGTGTTAGTATGTCAAGTTGATGCAACGACACTTAGGCAAAATATGAAATGAAGTAGTGCGCGATTTTCAGTGCAAATCCAAAATTTTAAGAGTCCTACGTAACCAAACAGCCAGAGACGTCCAGAAAATCAAAATATCCAAAAGGACATTCCCAGTTGCAATCCTAATGTGCGTCGATGCAGTCAGTTACGCTAGCGAACACTTCAATCGTCTTTCGAAGGCCAAAACAAAGAGTTACTCCTTACCTGTTTCGCGCCTGATGATCTTCAATTGCTTTGAAAAAATTTCTTTTGCCATTAGCACGTCCACATCTTTGACCCTCTCGCACACGCCCACCTTGTTGATGCGTTCTGTAAAATATCAAATCAGAATTTCAATGCGAACCACAGAAATTAGGGTATGGACCTGGAGATCAAGCAACTGCATTTATGGCACATTTAATGGGATGCATAATTTCTGCATCCATTATAATTGTTCAGGGTGACGTGAGGGCAAAATTCGAATCCATTATTGGACAATAACGGCAGTAGATTGTACGTTTATAATTTGGCGAAATCTCAATGAATGGCTGACGATGAAAAGTGAAGTCAAACTTGTTACGGTTCTTTCGCGAGCGTATTTGTTTCGCCGGAGCCTAGCTTTGTGGGTACGTACGTGGATTTTTGTTGCGTAGGGACATTTGTGTGGTTATTACATGATGGCTAACTCAAAATGGCTTCCTTTGCGATGACCCAAAAGCTTTAATAAAACGTTTTTCATTAAAATACCTAAAAACTAAGCTAAACATTACAGAACAAAAAAATTATAAGAAAATCTTGGCTTCAGTACACTGGTGACAAGAAATTTGTTAAAAGTGTCGTTCATATCACTCCAACAACACAGAGTTTCGCGAGATGATGAGCTTGAAGAGGGCTTCGATCACAAAACTGGAATTTTGTTTGTATGATCAAATTAAAGACAAAACATGGGGGTCTTTGTTTCACGCATGCCTTTCAATGACGAGACAGCAGAGATCCAACGCGCATGTATTCTTTGTCCCACGCATCGCTCTAGAAAAATCTTCAAAATAGTCCACAGGTCTGCAACCTGTGATTGTGGGCTATACTTCTACTCCAGACATTTACGACTTCATAAGATATAGTTGCATCCAAAGCGAACTTGAACGCTATGCTCACCTTCAACACCAGTTCAGTTCACACATATCAACATTAGTTCTAGTATCGAAATAGTCTCGTAGCTCACTAATTTTTTTTCATTAAAGCACAGTGGGGTGGACAAGTTTAGTTAGCAAGGGCAAACATTCTATTGGCATGAATAAATGCACAGATTAAAAGCCCGCAGCACAGAAAAAGTTAACGCACCACCGTAGAGCAAGTTACTCAAATCATCAGTACAAATTACCACGACACCACACAAATATGAACAGAAAAGTAAGGCCTCGTCAAAACAAGAGTGTTGATACTAGAAGACAAGAGTAGATGAGCTAATAGAACACTTCCAAGTGATAGTCCACTGGTTGATGGCCGCCCACGTAGAAGTCTGTAACTTTCTGATCTCCACTGAATCAAGCAAGGTTGTAGGTTGTCTCAAAATTAAAGGTCCCATTCTCATTCAAAATTAATCACGCCATCAGTTTTCTTTGACTAACTTCTACGGTCTTCAGCTTAGGTTTAGAAATTTTATTTTCATAAATCTACGTGTTTCATCCCACACTAGATAAGTTTCAAACTACAAATGTACAGAATGAGACATATGAGTATGAGTACAACTGCACATGAACCTGAAAACAGACTAACAGTCCAACAGGAAAATTCGCACTTACACACCAACCCCATTCCACACACGAACACCAAAACGCACCAACACACAACACACGCCAACACATCCACATATATTAGAACAAAGCTATGCGTCTACATAAATGATCACACAAATGTCCTAATACAGCAAAAATTCACGTACGTACCCACAAAGCTAGGCACCGGCAAAACAAGTAAGATAATAAATATTATAAGAGACACAACAAATATCCACAGAAGCACCCACAAACGTGGCCTCAGCCAAAGTTTTTTTCACATGTACACCAACACAAATGAGTCAATAAATTTGATCCAGTCAGGCGGCACTGACCTGGCGCGGCGTGCACGGCCTCCACGAAGCGCTGTAGAGCCCTGAAGGCCTGCGACGTGGCCCTGTGCATGAGAGATTAATGTTAGTTTAGGTCTCTGACGTCCGCATTTTGCACTCATACCATCATTATCACAGCCACCATCAATAAACTGGCACCAGCATCACAACGATGAAGTGACTGCCACTCAATAATGAACTACAAAGAACACATTAACGCACAGATTTCACAAGGAACCAAATATATTAAAGCTGTTTATGAAAGTGGATTTTGAAATCTACTTTGACGGTAAAGAGTTAAGCCTCCCTAACCAAAACAAAGGCATTTCAAAAAAAAGAGTAATGAAAAAATGCAACATTTAGTATGGAGCTGAGGGAACGTGGAATCCATGCAGTGGGTGCATAAAATGCAACAAGTTGAGAAAGAAGTTCAAGAAATAAGATGAAAGTAAGAAACTGGTAGGTCCTGAAAAACAGGACAGCAGTGAACTGAAAAAAAAGCTGTAACTCAACAAAAATTATGTTATACTTGAACCAGAACAACGTGTACGCGAGCGTCAGCTCGGGACCACACACCTGTGCATGAAGAGAGCGGCCATGTCGTCCAGCAGCAGGGCACGCAGCCCCACCAGCGGCGCGGCGCCGCGGGCCTCCAGCAGCGCCAGCACGCCCTGCAGCGTCCCCAGCACCACGTGGCAGCCTCCTGCACACAGTGCTGCTGTCAACTACCCAAAATCCTGGTTGCGTACCCCGTTGGTAGTACACCAATGGCAATTGATAATGCTAACTGCTTAAGCGAGCTATCGTGAGCCGTAGTTCTAAGTGCGCCGCTGCTTCACTCAGAAAAATTTGCTTAACATTTCTTGGATACGATGTGTTATCCACTCTGGATTTTTTTTCCACTTCAAACACATTATTTGCTGTATCTGATGCTTAGTATTTGTTAGATTGGCGGCTTTAATTTTGCGGGTTTTGCAGCAACTCTATACCACCCAATAGTTTGGTAAGCCCGACACTATTGGGTGGTGAAGGTTGCTGTTGCTACGCCTGTTTCACCTCGAACATCACTATAGGGTAGCTGTTTCCCCTCGAACACTATTGGAAGGTATAAGCTATTGCTTCAACTATCTCACATCATAGATGTCAATACTGCCACTATTAGATGGTGTAAGGAGCTACTACGACTTTCACATCATTGATGTCCCTACTGACACTAAAGGGGAGGGGTCTAAGGAGTTATTGCTACAACTGTTTCACATTATACATACCTTTACTGCTACTAGTGAATGATATACGAAGCTACTGCTAAGGCTGTTTCACATCACAGATGTCCTTACTGCCACTATTAGATGGCATAAGTAGCTGCTACTGCTATGTTTGTTGCACATGATAAATGGTAGTATCACTATTGGAAGGTATAAGTAGCTATCGTTCCTACCACGACTACTTCACATTGATGTTTTTACTGCCACTATTTCATTGATTCATCACCTGTAGCTGTTGTTACTCCGACGATGGTTCTACGTCTAAGATTGTCCTTGCCGCTCATATTGTATTGCTGTATTGTACGTAGTTGTAGATAATGATGCAACGGTCGACCTCATAGCAGTTGTCCTTGATCTTATGACCTTAATTCGATACCAAAATAAGAGCCTTGTTGATAATTACCATGCACAACTACTTCAGAAAATGCTTTTCCTATTCATACACCTATGAAAAAGCAACACTCAACAGTAGGAGCATTCAGAGTGAGCAATATGGATGAACGATCGAAGTTCAAGAGCAAAACACAAGTCACTACACCAGTACGAGCGGACTACAAAACACAAGTCACTACACCAGTACGAGCGGACTACAAAACACAAGTCACTACACCAGTACGAGCGGACTACAAAACACAAGTCACTACACCAGTACGAGCGGACTACAAAACACAAGTCACTACACCAGTACGAGCGGACTACAAAACACAAGTCACTACACCAGTACGAGCAGACTACAAAACACAAGTCACTACACCAGTACGAGCAGACTACAAAACAAAAGTCACTACACCAGTACGAGCGGACTACAAAACACAAGTCACTACACCAGTACGAGCGGACTACAAAACACAAGTCCCTACACCAGTACGAGCGGACTACAAAACATAAGTCCCAACACCAGTACGAGCGGACTGCAAAACACAAGTTACTACACCAGTATGAGCGGACTACAAAACACAAGTCACTACACCAGTACGAGCGGACTACAAAGCGCAAGTCACTACACCAGTACGAGCAGACTACAAAACACAAGTTACTTGGATCTTCGGTGCCGGTGATGATGCAGGAAATCTTGACGCCGTGTCTCAGAGCGAGGGGATCCAGCAACGCAGCAGCCTGGCTGCATACACCCGCGTCTGTGAACGCTGCCAGCACCTGTACGCCTGGGGGTTAAAGATTGATATCAACCACTCATTTCCATGGGCGATACTAAAGTAAAATTATTATCTCCACTGACTCATGTGCCTTAGGTATCAGGAGAAACCATCGATATTTTTGCAAATATGATGCGCAGATTAAACGTGTTAGGATGCACAAAAAAATTATAAGGACGACTAATCAGAGGGTTCTTGTGAAATATGAAAACTAGTTTTCCGAGCGCGCATATATCAACAGCTAAGTCATAACTAGCTTAATTAAACAACATACTGCACCACACAATATTATGAAACTTTTCATCGAGATGATGTTAGAACATAACATTTCCGGGAGTCAGAAACGAAACAAAATGGTTTCACAAGGCTAAGAAGTACATTTAGCCACACATAGAACAACCAAATGAGCGTTTATGCTAATGAACCAAAATTTCAGAGTCGTTCACCATACACTGTTTGGAATTCCAATCTCATCTCAATTGTGTTATCAAAATAAAATAGAACTTTAAATTTTGCAATTTTCAATGAAACCCATTTCAGTTTTCTAGCACTAATATTTCACAAACTAGCAAATTTTCAAAACGTTTTTTTTAGCAGACTTCCTATTAACTATATAAGTTCTTCAAATGTGGATGACAAACAAATGTATCCATCCCAATAGTATCCGCGATTAAAATATTCTAGTACAAGTACACTGGTGAAACTCGTGTCACAGATACGGCCATTAGGCATCCGTCAAATCGAAGAAGCTGTTTCTCAAGAAGCAGACAGTAAACAAACATACATAAATAAAATTACGAAAGAAAATTATTAGGCATGAAGATAGGGTGGAAAGAGGATTGCCAACACCTACACACAAGGCAGAACAGATGCGACTTACCCGAAGAAGCATCACCCTCCAGCTTGTGCAGGTTGCGTATGGCCCCTGCAATGAAGGGCACGGTGTTGTGCAGCCCCTCCACGTACAGGTCCTCCCACAGGGCATGGTAGAACATGTCGGGTGTGCCTGCAACACGATAGTATGAGGTCCGCAACACGGATCTTGAAAGGTATTGTGTTCAACTTATTATTCTCTTCCTAGGAACTTGATTTCCCGTGCACTTAGCTTCTAATGCTAATGTTACCTTTTTTTCCAGTACCACTATTCGCAACAAAAGAGATTCAAAAGAGGAAGGAAGGAGGCACCATTTAGTATGGAGATAAGGAAACGCAGAATCAATGCACAAAGCGCACTGAAACAGTAAGTTGAGAAAGAATTTAATGAAATAAGATATAAGTTAAAGAAGAAAGTAGTAAGTCGGGTGCGCCTGTGTTACAATATAAGGAATATAATGCATGCATACATATATATATGCATATATATATATAAAAACCAACGCTACAGAGGCAAGCAACCGGCTACATAGGCAGCCGTGCGCGGACCGTGAGGGTATGAGGGGTGTACCACATCAGCAGAAGGGAGGAGTACGTAGGGGGTAGCGGCTGGATTGGAAAGCTAGTGCGCTAAATTGCATACATAATAAGACAAGGGCAACTTGAATACATAGCACAGAAAATAGTGGGTTGAAAATTTAATTGCCTACGAGTTAGGAAATCATGAGTTTCTGGGTTTATTTTGAGAAATATGCGTAGCAATATTGTGAAGTAAGAAGAGACGCACGAGGTTAGCCAATCGCGAAATGCCACGTCACTTTCAACTTTCCGCGGGTAACGCACTGCCGCACGGGACGCGTCCTTTGTGGGGGTGGGGTATAAAAGCTAGGCTTGAACAAGCAGCCGGTCTATTTTGCGTGATCCTGACTAAGTGAAGATGTAGGGTTCCAAGATCTTCGAGGGGAGGTGAGATGTTGTTCTTTGTTATTTGCTAGAAAAGTGAAGGGAATCATAATATCGAGTAACGTCAGCAGTTTAATGCAACATTAGTTCCTTGGGTTTTCACTTTTAGAATGTTCTCAAACAGGGAGTGTTTAGAGTTTCACTTGATATTTGGGTAGAAGTTCGAGGGTGTGATTATTTCTCATAGGGAAATCAAATATATTCGTATTTTTATTGTTGATGTGCAGGCTTGATGGTTTCCATGTAACTTATTCCGAAACAGAGTGCTTTGTCATTTGCAAAGCGGGGTAAAATATTCATCCAAATTATTTCTCAGAGGGAAAATAAATAAATTTTATGATTGATTTGAGAATTAAAGGGGAGTAAAAATTAGTTCAATCAATTCGATTTGAAGTAGGTGTATTGCAGGGAATAAAGATTCAAATGGAATTAGTTACTTAATATGCTCATTGTTCACAGGCGGGTTAGGTTGTGTTGTAGCACCGCAACCGGGGTGCCCTACACGACCGAGGGACAGTAGCTGCAACCGGGCGGTCTCAATCTTGCAGAGGGCCTCCAGCCTGGTATTCAGCGCTAATATGGGAACCCTGGATGCTGTGCTTCGTGCCTCGACAGGCCGACGACAGTGAATTAGAGTGAATTAACCAGGGAGAGCTCACCAGTAGTGATTGTGGAGAAGGAAAGATGAAAAGGCACGCTGAACAGTGCAAATCCATTTTTGGCGCGCAGTGTGTATTATGAATTAGGCAGCAAGTGCAAATTTTACAAGGGTGTCGTGACCATGTTGGGCACAACAGTGTGAAGGGTATTCCTTATTATGAATACCGTGTTGTAAGCAGAATTTGATGTCACGCAGTGAATTTTTCACCGTTTGTCTATGTAGCCAAGGTGTAGCTATCTCACTGTGCCGGATAAAACTCTCCTGTCGCAGATCATTAGCATCTTGCCTGAGGGCTCTGGTGCAAATATGAGTGTTGCGATAATATAATTCCATGTGGCTAAATCCACGTGTTCATCTTAAAATAAATGTGTTTTAATCTTTCAATGCTTATTATTCTCCATGCTTATTTATGTGGGTAACGTGCGAGCACAAAGGTGTAAATTATGTTTATTTGTGGAGGTTGCAATTCCTCATGCGTTACGTGCTTAACCTGCATGTTTTCGCGACACCTGCAACACGACAGTAGTACTTGCTTGAATTCAATAAAAAAACACAATATGAGTAGGTCTAATTTCAAGTAATAAAATAGAGTTCAGCGAGTTGAACTTCAGAGCTACAATTACAACCACACCAGCATGACCGCATGCATACAATGGTTAACGTATTTACAGCAGCATTACGAATAGTGCAAGCAGCGACTTATACAACCACACCCGCATCAAAACAGACTTAGATCAGTATCATCACTTGAGCACCAGCAACAGCATATAGCACCATTACATTAGCACTGCCACTAGCACCAAAACTCAGCACCACCACATTAGCACTAGTACCAGCATCCAGAACCTCCACATTAGCACTAGTACCAGCATCCAGTACCTCCCCATTAGCACTAGCACCCATCACCACCACAGCACCCGGCCACTACCAGGATGGAGACAGTTGCAGACGAGAGGAGCAGGACAGCGAGGCAGCGCAGGACACAGGGCCACCCTGAAGCAGTCGGGGTGCAGCAGCAGCTCAGGCTCAGAGTGGCACATCTCGCACCGCTGTCCCCGCACGCACCGGCCGCCCTCCTCCCATGCAGCGGAGCACTTCGCACTCCTGCACACATGCCGTTTGCGTCCGTCACTTCGTTATTGCTATACTTAATTTGTCTCCATTGGTTCTTACGGCTATACTTCGTGTCTCCTTTGCTTCCTTAATGTCATACTTAGTTTATTTCCATGCCTCCCTTGTGTTATACTTAGTTTTTGTCCAGATTAGATTAGTCGTTAGTTTTAGCCTTTAGCAGCAATAAATGCGATCCAAAGAGAGGGAGTAGGAAGGCACCATTTAGTATGGAGTTAAGGAAACGCGGAATCTACGCAGAAAGGGCAAAGAAACATTAAGTTGGGGAAGATTATGAAAAAAGACCAAAGTTGAAGAAGAAAGTAATAGGTGCTGAACAACAGGACAGCAGTGAACCGAAAAAAGGTGGTCCTTAACATACCACAAACATTTTATTTCAACAAAAAGAAGGTCTACCTAACTCTCAGCTCGGGCCCTCACATTGACCCCCTGGTAGCGCTAATTCCAACTGATACAATAGTTGTATCCCCCTGAGGGGTAGTTCATTTCCATGGCTTCATTCTTGCTGTACTTACTTTGTTTCCTTGGCTTCATTATTGTTGTACTTAGTTCATTTCCATGACTTCACTATAACTTTAATTACTTTATTTCCATGAATTCACTATAACTATAATTACTTTATTTCCATTTCTTCATTATTACTTCAATTAGTATTGTTAGATTAATTTAAGGAGATCGTCCCTGGCCAAATATGGCCCCCGCGGCTCCCCCGACTTAAATATTTTTTTTTGTTGAAACAGGATCCTTAGGGGATGGGTTATTGTGCCATGAAATTTTATGGCCCTACGGACGCTAGATCCCCACCCAGGAGGGTTCAAAGGGTACAGAAAATCATCATTTTTGGGAAAAAATTTGAAAAAATTTGAATTTGAAAAAAGCCTATTTGAGTTTGTTAGAAATGTTCCGAAGATTCTAAAACTGTTTTTGGTTTTGTTCTGGCATCAAAACTCGATGACGAGTCACGTTTTGAAATATCCATAAAAATATACCAGAAAACTAATTTTTCGTCAAAGAAAAAAAATAAGGCCTAAATCAAAAAAGTGACAGGAGTAAAAAAGGTTTACCTTGACCCCTTTCCCAACAATTTTTTCGTAAAAACGTTTCTTATTCAGACTAATTCTTTTATTTTGGTTCTATATAGTATTTTTGATGCTGGTTATGAAAACAGTTTGTAATTATTTTTTCTCCCCATTTTTGTGGTAAACTTTTCATTTTCAAAATACCTTTGTCGGCCAAAACGAGTTAACTCGTCTTCCTATAAACCATATTTTTTTACCATATTTTCTCAAAATTGTATTACCAAACGTAAAGAGAAATAAAAAGCTATTTTATTTTTAATTTTCATTACAATTGTATAACAAATATCAAGCAGTAATTATAGTATGCATGATAAATGAGATTCCTTTTTCTGGCATTTTATTACGAGTAAAATCAATTGAATGATCAATTGAATAATGAATTTTATTTCCAAGTATAAAAGAAGAGTATTTCCTCTGAAAGTTTCTAGAACAAATTAATTAGAAATGGTACTTTCCAAAATGAATGCAAATGTGGATGCAAACAACACCCATCCGACAACAATGGCTGTCGGAGCAAGTCTAGTAACAATGTCCTTGAAATCCCACAGCTCTACCCTATTGCCTCTGCCAGGCGTACGATTTGAGGAGAATACTCGTTTCACGCGTAGAATGGCTCACAAAGGCTTAAAATCGACGAGTATATACGTATGTAGCTGGTTTTTGGAGGTTAAGTTTTAGATGAGTATACTCGTCGATGGCTGAAAAACGAACTTTTGTGAAAACGAGTATACTCGTTTCTGCCGGGGAAGGGGTTAAAAAAATACATATACTGGTCAATTTTCAAACGAATCGGACGAAAAAAGTTGAAAAATTGGGACGATCCCCTTAAGGCAGCCCAGCCTCACCAACAACGATCTCAAGAGAGCAGAGAGAAAGGACTATTTAGGATGAACTGTAGAGAAAGGGGAATCTATGCACAAGGTGTGTTCTCAAACATGGTGCCCAAAGTATATAAACAGTAAGTTAGGAAGGAAGATGAAAAAAATGGATAGCAAAGAAAGCATGACAGTTATAAGTGAAGTGGTCACGAAAGATACAAGTCTTTAAGGACTATCTAAAGCTGAAGTAACCTAGCAGTATCTCCCTTAGGATCACTAGTCTCCACACCTTAGTATGATTACTTTCATCACTGCCACACACATGGAACGCGCTAATGACATAAGTGGTACTCACAGGACTGGAATACAAAACAAGTTATCTTGTGTTTTCAAGGTTGGAATGCAAAACAAGTTATCTTATGTTTTCACGGCTGAAATGCGCACTAAAATAAACTAGAGTATAAATGTTGTATCCTGTTTAGGGCTTAGAATGAGCAAACGAACTATGGTACTAGGCTCAATATCGCAAAAATGAGTTCTATTACTTTTCATAAGAAATTAAATTCATTCAAAATTTTCTTACTTCTACTATTCAAGGAAAATTGAAAAATCCAGGAAGAGTATACGAACATAGAACTATGGATATCATATTTACAAGAGAGTGATGTGCAAATGGGCATCGCTATGCTTAAGCAGTTGGAATGTGCACACTAATCTGCCAGGCACATTGACTGAGTTGCAAAGTGCAGATGAGCAGCGTATAATTCCCACAATTTGAAAGCACCCCAGCATCTGGTTAGAAAGACAAGGAAGGAAGTGCCTCTGATAAACGTTCAAAATAACGGGAAAGCTAGGAACGCGAGCGCTAAAACATGCACTTCTCAGCTGTTGCTGATACAAAATATTGGACTACTTCAATACTACAAGATGTATTCAAATTAAATGAGTGCTAAAGAGAACTTCGTCATGTAAGGAATTAACATGATTAAATTCTGCGATATTAAAATTAAGTAACAATCAAAGATAAATTCATCATGTGATGAATAAACGCTTCTTATTCAAACAATATTCTTTTTAATCAATAATTATTTCAGGCATACATGACGTTACATTACATACATTTAATCAAAGACAGTACTTACACGTTATTTTCAACGTATAAGTTATAATTCGAAAGAGAAAATGATGAGCACAATAACCCTGTATCCTAGAAGCAATTAAGGAAGTTCAGGCAAACGATATCCTAAATCTTGATACTGGAAGACACCCAAAATTTATAATTAAACCAACCCAATGCGTCCAGGGCAGCAACACTGGTGAAACCATGAGCCAAAATTGTTTACCAAGGCCAGGTAAAGAACAATTCTGAAGGTATATATTTCCCTAGACGTTAGAGACATCCGTATCTAGATTAGCATCAAACAGGCTGGAATTGAAGGTCAGATCAAATGTGCCAGCAATATTTTAGCCTAAAACAAAACGAGAGAAACGCTCCAAATACAAGATAAAAACCCTGGGCTTCAAAATACATACTACTGATTATAAGTTAGTTTTACCTTTCCTTACCACAACAAAGATGTTCAAAGAGAGGAAGGATAGAGGCACCATTTAGTATGGAGTTGAGGGGGGTCCTCCTGGGGACCTTTCCTCCCC
This sequence comes from Morinoia aosen, assembly GCA_030386875.1. Taxonomy (NCBI): domain Eukaryota; kingdom Metazoa; phylum Arthropoda; class Malacostraca; order Amphipoda; family Talitridae; genus Morinoia; species Morinoia aosen. The sequence goes on from CM059568.1 coordinate 15,179,767, forward strand.
GATGGATCATTTTTTATGGTTTTGTTGGAAAAGGACCCTTAGGTGGTAGACTATCCGGTCCTAAAATTTTATGGCGCTACGGACAATATATCCTCCCCCAGGGGGGGTAGGAGAACAAAATCTTCAATTTTCGACCACATTTCGACCCCATATAAAAAGAAAAAAAAAAAAAATGGAAAATTTGCGAATGTACTTTTGTTAGTTATGTTTCAAGGATTCTAAAACTGTCTTTGTTTTTGTTCTAGCATAAAAACTCAATGAGTTCTATTCTTTTGAAATAGATATACCAATGGACTATAAACCAATATGTCAAATTTTTTCAAAAACTAAGGCCTGAATCAAAAAACTGCATAGAAGAAATTGTGTTTCTTTTCAAAAGTTCCATATTATAGTCAAATTTCATAAGAATCAGACTGAAAACAAAAAATTTCATAATTTTTATGAGATAAGTAAATTTTTTTTAATGGAAATTACAATTCACAGTGTGAATATGAAGTTAAGCATGGAGATTATCGAAATCAAAATGAAAACAGCATTCAATTACATAAATTTTCTATTATATTACACTTCAACAAAAAATTTTGTTTTTGGCCTGTAATGTAAAGTTACTTACTTTCAAAATTCAAAAGAATAGAAGTCATTGAATTTTTATGCTAGTAATAAAACAAAGACAGTTTTAGAATCCTTGGAACATTTCTTACAATATTATATAACCACTTTTTCCATTTTTACATTATAATTTTTTTTATCATAGTTCAAATCCAAAAATTTTGGTACATTTGACATATTGGTCAAATATCGTATATATAAAAAAAATTCAAATACAAAATATCTGAATATATCTTTGTTAGAAATGTTCCACGGATTCCAAAACTGTCTTTGAATTTGTTCTAGCATAAAAACTCAATGACTTCTATTCTTTTGAAATAGGTATAAAAATGATCCAAAAACTAATATTTAAAATTTTTTCGGAAAAACGAAGGCCTAAATCAAAAATTTTTACGAGTTCAAATATGTTTGTCTTGCAAAAATACATATACTGACCTAATTTCAGACCAATCGGATCAAAAAAATATTTTTTCCGGAGGACCTCCTTAAAATGCGGAATCCATGTATAAATTGCACATAGAAACAGAAAGTTAAGATGGAAGGTTAGGAACATGATATAAGTTGAAGAAGAAAGTAGTAAGTGGTGAAAAACACAAGAGTGAACCAAAAAAAAAAGATCCTAAACAAAACCGATTGACTACAACAAAAAGAGGGCCTACTGAACTCTCTGCTGGGTATCAAGACACCTTCAAAAGGGAACAATTTAGAGTGGTGGGGAAAATAAAGCATGGGAGGGTCTCAGTATGGAACACGAGTCACTACACTGACCTGTAGAAGAACTTGCGAGGGTCCCTACGCCGGTCTTTGCGCGAATGATAATGGATGCAGTTGAGCGCATCGCAGTTGGCAGACGTGCAGGGCTCCAGCTTATACGAGAACACGTCCAGCACTGCACAAATGGGATAGATAAACTCTACTTACTTTTGCTATGCACTTCTTTGATCATGAGTGATTTATGTCATGTAGCATAAAAGCTAAGACAGTCCCCAAGCGTTATTTTAGCCACCTAAATTAAATCATAAGTCTTGGAAAGTTTCTCAGGTATATGTTGTGAAATAAATTCTACAACACACAACAGGAGTTAAACTTGGGAGCCACAAAAAATAAAATAATAATGATGAAACTTCATAGCAGTCATGGGAATAAGTCAGAGATCGAGATTTTTATCCAGTTTGTCCATGATTTCCAAAATTGCAACTCCTTGGTAGAATTTCATGAAATCGAGTATGAATGCAAGGACCTAGAGTTTGAACTTTGAATATAACCGCATCTACAATGGGAAGTTCTGGACCAAATAAGATGTGTTTTTTGTGGTTCATGAAAATTTTTTCAAGAATAACAATAAACATAAATCCTAACATTGAGTCCACAAAATAAAAAAGCCGCCCACTCTACACTTGAGAACTTTCTGTTTCTCATTTGGATAATCACACACGAAAAGAACAATATCATTGTTGACGCACAGCACAAAATACTCATAACTACAAGTGATGACATCTCAATTGAGTGGAAACATGTTCAACCTTTTTGCTGAGATCTTCGCAATATTCATTGATTATAGAGCGCTCACAGAAAAAATACATTTCAATCAGGCATAGTAGACTTAAAATTAGGACTAGGGTTCCTTGAAGTTTAACTCTAATTTTTTGGCTTTATCAACTGTGCGTAGTCACAACATTAGTGGTCTGTCTACCCATCAATTGGAGGGCAAATATGCAGAGTGTCCTAACCCACAAAACACAGAATTTTAGGACACTCAAGTTAGAGACGTGGTGTTCATCGCAGGGTTGCCAAACTGGCTTTTTCTAGCCAAGTTACTAACTAGGAACTGAACTAGGAACTAGGCCACTCTGCCTGAAAGACATCTACGCCGCTATGAGGTGATATCATCACTGATGTCCACTCTACAGTTTTGACCTCTAATTTGTGGGTTAGGACACTCTGCATATTTGCCCTCCAATTACCACACAACTCACCCTGCTCCAAAGACCAGGTGATGACCTGCGCCGCAGCCCTGTTGTGCAGGTCGAGAGGATGCTGCATCAGAGGCCTGCATGCCTCAACATCAGCATCGCTCACCGTCACTGATGGACCTGTTGTAGTAGGCAGAATTAGCGAAATATATATTATAATTTGGTTCAAGTCTCCCTCACCACGACTGCGTTCCAAAGAGAAAAGGCATCATTTACCATAGATTTAAGGGAAAAGGGAATCTATCCACAACGTATCCCAATACATGATCTCATCCACAAAAAATAAAGTCAAAAAGGAAGTTCATGAAACATGATAAAAGTTGGAGATGAAAGCAGAAGGTACTGAAAACAGGGCAGCAGTGAACCAAGATAGATGGTCTAAAATAAAACCCTGTTCTATTACAGCAAAAGAAAACCGACATAACCCTCAGCTCAGGACCTCACATTTTCTCCCTGGGAGTGCTTGTTTCCACAGATTCATTAGTTGTGTTCCTCTGCGAGACATACAAATTTAGATTAGAAATGATTACCTGTATCACGGGAGACACACCAGCCCCCAGGCCGAGCACAAAGAGCAGCACTCACCTGCAGAGGAGCAGAGGGACGCCTGCAGCACACCGTCCAAGACACGGTGGCGGTGCAGCAGCCGCACTAGCGCCGCCGCCTGCAGCGGGTCTGGCACCTGCAGCAGCCAGCCTGCAACACCACCGTAAATGTGCGCCACGAGTTATTGAAGCCCACAAAACTATAAGTCAATACGAGAAAATTTCCCTAAAATCACACCTCTGTCAACTTTTTTCATCCCTGAAAAATATGTTATTTCTGATCATGTTATGGCAATTTGTGCACGAAAATAATTCACTATCAAAAAATATAATCAATCAGTGACATCTTGACTTAGGTTTTTAAATAACTTTACTAAGCAGCACAAGGTTGTGGCATTGCGCTTTTTATGAGCTGAGCTATACAGTATTGGTTGTCATCAGCAGTATTGCATACCCTTCCACAGACCAGCGTTCATTGGACACCACGATTTAAATAAGACTCATTGAATTTGTATCATTTAACAGAAGCAGAGAAATTTGCCAAGCTAGGTTTGCTCATCAAAGAAGCCGTGATATTTTTGATGGGATAACCAAAAGAGCCAAGCAATGGATCCTTTGGAGTATGGTCGATGCACAGAAAAAGAAAGGAAGCAATAACAATTGCAGGCTAAGTTCACTTGTGGCTTACACTGAACATCCAATAGAGCTATCACAGTATCTTCACTCGCATCATTTACCTCCCACCAACTACGACCTATACACAGCTGTTTTCTTCAGCAACTGTGAGACTAGCCAAACTGCTGTCGAAAGGATTTCACTCTCATTGCTTCATCTGCTACTTATTCTTTACATCACAAACATACTTAATATTAATAACTTCAAAAATAAGATCCATCAGCCAGTGTTGAAACACCCATGCTATTAAATACCCTTATTACTAAGCCTACTCACACAACGGCAGAAAGTTTCTTCAATCAAATACACAGAAAACAGCAAACAACTAAGCTCCCTATCATAAAAAAAAATCATACCATACCCTGATCACTAGGCCCTCACACAGAACTGGAAAGTTTCTTTAACACGTTCACTACGTTTCTGCGCTTGTCAAATGCAACTGCACAATAACTCATCACCTTGTATGTTGTTTTCTAAAAAGGTTGGAAATAGATGAAATGACATTAAGTTATACCGGTACGTGAATGAGCAACTTACCCACTGGTACACACATGCGCCAATACGTACGGAATGTGTTAACCAAGTACAGAGTACACAGCAAAGACCTAAGCATTCTCGCAGCTCACCATCATCATAATGAGGATCAAGATTTCCACCAAAGTTGTAGTTGAGTTCATTGACAGCCACAAGACTGAGGTCCATGGCACCGCCTGATATTTTTACATTGAAGTCTTTGTCTCCAACAAGGGGCTGAGGTCGTGACACAAGGGCGTTCTGGAAGTCCTCCAAGGGTATAGGTGCACTGTCTTTAATGGGGTTATCTTTTTCCGGAGAATTGCGCTGGTCTTGCTCCTGTAGACCATCATCTGGATGGCTATGATGGCTTTCTAACGATGGATCACGCGACTGTACACTAGAGTCGGCTTCTTTCTTTATGGAGAGGGTATGCGTTTGTCGATAGAGGCTTCTTCTACGTCGCCGACAGGCGGGGCTTCTGCTACGGCGGCGAGAGGCGGGGCTTCTGCTACGGCGGCGAGAGGCGGGGCTTCTGCTACGGCGGCGAGAGGCGGGGCTTCTGCTACGGCGGCGAGAGGCGGGGCTTCTGCTACGGCGGCGAGAGGCGGGGCTTCTGCTACGGCGGCGAGAGGCGGAGCTTCTGCTACGGCGTCGAGAGGCGGGGCTTCTGCTACGGCGTCGAGAGGCGGGGCTTCTGCTGCGGTGGCGAGAGGCGGGACTTCTGCTGCGGTGGCGAGAGGCGGGACTTCTGCTGCGGTGGCGAGAGGCGGGACTTCCACTAGGTCGAAAAGAGCCAAAACTCCTGAACCCAAGATACACAGGACTTCTGCTGCGACAACGGTTAGCAGGGCTTTTGTTGCTTTGTGGAGATCCAGAGCTCTCACTGCCAAGCTGCAACTCAGAGCTGCTGCTGCTGCTACGCCGAGATGACGAATTTTTACGTTGATGTGAGTCAGAAGACAACCTGCATGGGATAGGCTCAACAGCCTCCCCGCTGATTCTGCGCTTCATGCCTCGTACTGTTGGGCCTGACTTGGTGGCAGGGCTTTCACTTGCCTTGACTTCAGGTGCTATTGAAGGAGCTTTTACTTCAGTCTTTATCTGCAAGTATATAATGACAGAGATGATGACTACACTTAGAGGTAGAACTGAAACTGTCATTTTGACAGTAAACGACATGTATATTCATTCACAGAAGAAAATCATACTTTATATCGAATAATGCATCAGAGTTTGTATGTGCCAACTCTGACAGACTATCGAATCATTGAAAAAATAAATCAACTTATTAGCTGATGAGATTATCATGAAGAATTTAGCTCTGTTTCATGTGATGACCAAGTCCTCCATACCATTAACTACTTAGGTAACAACCGAATATGCTGTTTTGCATTGTTTTTTTTCCTCAGCATTCTTTTTCAATGAGTAATTCAAAGTAGTTGGGGTTATTCAACAACTCCGCATTAATAATCTGTTTAAAAAGATGGGTCACAGTAGCATTTCTAAAAAAAAAATTAAACTGAAGATGTCTAAATATGTTCAATGCTGAAACAGGAACACATAAAGAGAGACAGAGAAAACCCTAGCAAAAATTAAACTCTGCTTACAAACTTCCATATATATTGCAATAGTTTCCCCACAGCAGCATGTGAGAATGTAGTTTGATGACAGAATGCGTATAACCTGACGTTTTAACATGCATGAATTGTTATCGTAATTATATAAGTTTATTTTAGGCTCCCTAGCCCTAACAAAGGGAAACTCAAGACAGCAAAGAAAGCTCAGCATCCAGTGTGGCCTGTGGAAAGTAAGGAATGCATGCACAAAGTGAGTTCCTACATAGGATACCCTTTGCATTAAAACAGCAAGTTAGGAAGGAAAATGAAAAAAAACGGTGATGAAGAGATAACAAAGAAGGCATGTTAAATGAAAGAAGTTGACAAATTTCCTGCGAAGTGACCCACCGGTGGTGACTAACTCATTTTGTATAAATACTTCATGAGAGTTAAATAAAAGCCCGATCCACTTAATTTTTTCTGTTTTAAAAGTTGATTACCACAATTGACTTTAAATTTGAATTGAATATTGAACTTCAGTTCAACCCATCGCAATGAACGTGTTAAGTAGGCACAAAAGGCTTAAGTCCTAAAGGCCAATATATAGCAGAAATAATCTAACAGTATTCCCCTGGTCACACCAGTCCCCATAGCATAGAATAGACAACACTACAAACCAAACTAACCTGAACCTATTACCTAAACTATTCTCCCTGAGGTTTTTTATATAACTTTACTATCTAAAATTTTGTGATCAATATAGCTCCAATATAATATATTAGCAAAACATTTCTACCCATAGCTTTATCTAAAACCATTAATAACCATTTTGCAAATAACTTTTGAGAATCACTGGGTTTTTCCTTCAGATATTAAGGAAAGATCCATTCTATTTGAAAATGAAGATGGAAATGGTCCCATATCCTTTTTCAGTATCTTACCATAAATTCAAACAAACATTTAAATTCTACACCTTTGAACACAACGTCCTCTCTCCATTACTATGGTGTATATTGTGTAAAAATAAAAACAAAGAAGTAACTTTATCATAAATAAATTCAAACCTTTTCACTGAAGACAGGACCATAAGTGAGGCCATCATCAACTGCACAAGGAAATTCAGATATGAGGTAACCCAAAATTTTTTGCAACAACTGCCTACTCCAGCAAACAATATAGGCAGCAAGACGGCTCAATACCTTTCCTCTACAACTCAAAGTAGATATTTTTACCTAGAGCAGCTTTTCATGCACATTGTAACATTGACAATGAGCATTGAAAAAAATACACATACAGAATTAGGCTGTTGAGAAACCAAACTCGCACTCCACAATAACTTGTCTTGCAGTGGATTATACTCGCATGCATCAACACAGAAAACTCTATAATTCATGAGGATCAACATGAACATCATGCACCCCACAAGCATGAATAGAAGCAACATATGCTACCCAAAGATCTATTCACACATATAATTCAATACTTATTAACCTAAATTTTGAATTTTGCACACCATTTTGAATTGAAAATATTTTCCCAAGGGTTGTAAGGTCTCTAATACACATACATATACAATTCAATAACTATAAACATACACTTTGAATTTGCCCAGCACTTTGTGTACACAAATTTTTCCCACAGATTACAAGGTCTGCAATTCAATGATTATAAATGAACACTTGGAATTTTGCACTGCATTTTGTGTAAATGTTTTTTTTCACACAGTAGCAAGATCTTTACCTCACACACACATTCAGTAACAATATACCTATATTTTAAACTTTACACAGCATATTGTGCACAGAACTTTGATACCCAAGTTGTAAGGTCTGCAATTCACAGGCAAAATTCAATGATGACAAGCCTACACTTTGAGCCAAGAACTTTGCTACGCAGATAGCAAGGTCTCACCCCAGCAGAGCCGCGCTGCATTGTTGCGTTTGGTGATGATGCTGGACACAATCCTCCTCAGGTGCTTATCCCTGGCTACCTCCAGCTCTGCACACCAATGCAATGAGCACTCCTTAAGTAGTGCCACTCATACATAACTATTCATTCTAAATTTTGCTTAAATTTAAAGTAAGCAATTTCCACAAAGAAACTCAGTGAAGTTTACATTCAAGTGGCACTGTATGGGTCAAAATCTTGAATGTTGCTATTGACAAAGCATGACAAGCTAGCAATTGGTGAGACAAAAATATAAGAATGAAAAAATTAAGATTATAAGATTATAAGTTAGTTTACGTCTCCCTAACCGCTGCAAAAATAGAGCGTATAGAAGAGAGGAAGGAGGAAGGCAGCATTTAGTATGGAGATAAGAAAATGAGGAATCTATGCAGAAAGGGCATAGATACAGTAAGATGGGAAAGAAGTTCATGAAATAAGATAAAAGTTGAAGAAGAAGAAAGTCAGAGGTGCTGAAAAACAGGACAGTAGTGAACCAAAAAAAGTTGGTCCTTAACATAACAAAAAACATTTTATTCCAACAAAAAGAAGGCCTACTTAACTCTCAGCTCAGGCCCTCACATTTTTCCCCTGGGACCGCTAATTCCCATAGATACAATAGTTGAGGGGTAAGAATGAAAATAAATACACTAATACAGATGTTCAGTCTCCAACAGAAACAGAAAGTGAAGTAAGGAACAGAATGACATACCTTACTCAACTAAAAATATAAACTTATGACTGGCTTCTAAACAAATGTTGTTGCTATGCAAAAAGCAACCAAGAAAGTAACTTTGGAGCACTAGTTCACCACTGAACTCTGATATAGATGGACACTATCATCGCACCTACTAAAGGGTAACTTAAATTTTCTATAAATGTATCCCCAGGAGTGCCATGTTTCAGATGAGTTGAAAAAATAATCCTCTTCAGTATATGTCATGGAAGGTGCTAGTCATGCATAGGAATAGCAGGAATTTTATCAAGCGGTAACTACACAACTATATCTCCATTATGTAGCAAACAAATAAAACAAATTTATATAGTAATTCAAATAAAGCTGCATAGAATATTTCACAGATTACTTCCATAAAATAACTATAGCTCATTAGCGTAACTACACACAAAAGAGTGACCAAGCGCTGCACCCACTTGAAGGAGATTTGGGGGGCTCTATGTTGTTTTTATACTTGATGCTGAGCTTGCAGTCATTGATGCTCAGCAAGGACATCACGCGCACGGCTCGCGACGCGCTCTCGATGTTGGCAAACGCTACTGTCAGTTTAGCGCACCGTGGTTTAGAAGCTGCACAGCACATGGGGAATAATGCTACAAAAAGTGACACAAAACATCTAGATTTTGTAGTTTTGAGTAAGAAACCAATGCACAACATGGGAAAAAATAACCTGATCAGCATTTATATGCGTGTCAATGAAAAATTGTGTTTAATCAATCGAGAAATGAAGCTGCTGAAAATTTACAAAATGAAAGTAATAACTGCAAATTACAGGTCACACATTTCCAAATAAAACAGCCCCCACTATTAAAGAAAAAAAACTTGCATATAAGAAAAAACTTGCATAAAAAATTCCAACACATTTTCTTACAAAACTTTACATGTTAATTACAGAGTGAAGCTAGATTTGGAACAAATTGGATGTTTAAAAAATCACATTCTTAAGATGAAAAAGAACCAATATCATGATAAATGTATTACCAACGAACATCTCAATTCACAAATTTTATCTACAGTGCTGGTAAAACAAGAGGAAATATGATACCTAGTGATAGAGCAGGAATGTTCTTAACCATGTTGGTTTTTCTTTTTATCTTGGGGAAATCTAAATTTTAATAACAGCTTGCTTGTTGCCCCTATACATTGCTTCCAGGCAGAAATTAGAAATTGATACAATACTCAAGTTCCCTGACCTTTTAAAGTGAATAATAATTTCAGATTAAGAGTTTTTGAAAATTTCATAAAAAAGAAAGACCTCTCCTATTTGTGATGCTAAAAAGCTGTGAAAGCAATGAAGGTATAAAATGCTCTTACAATGAACTTTGAGCATCAAATAATGAATATACAACAGAGTTTACACATTTAGACACTGAATGAGCAGCATCAGTACCCTTATAGGTCAGTGCTATTGTACTTTTTATACTAACAGACTGGATGAACACAATCAAGCTTGATAAACGTCAAAAGACAGTTTGAAAAAAAAAAAAAATCATAACCATGCAATAGGTATGGGGAATTATTTTTTGTCCTTGAACTTTCAAAGCAATAACTTATGAGCACAATCTTAGCCACATACTTACTTGGAGATTCCACAGAAGACCATTCATCAATGTTGTAGCAGGGCAACCGGCCGAAAACTTGAAAAACATCCTTCATCGACAAAAGATTAAGATCTTTGGGAACATTTTCAACACTAAGAACAACTAGCCCTTTTGGAGTGGTAAGCTGAGAGGGCTTAGAGTCAGAAGCCACAGGAGGAAGAATAGATTTAAAATCAAGGCTACTGTCAGCATCAACTTTGGTTTTCTCAAGGAGATTTATCAAGAGCTTATGCTCTGATGCACGCAAAGTTGATGGAGTAAGAGTGGCATTTGGTTTGGGAGGATTAGGAATCAGTAGAGGTTTTTGAGTACTAGGTAGAAGAGGATGCGTTACAGCCTTCACAGCACCTGAGGCATCTGTAGGTGTGAGGCAAGAAGAGGTTGTTGCATGGCTGACAGGCAAACAATTGACATGTGCTGCACTGATGCCAGCAGATGAAAGAGAGCAGGTAGAAGAAACCGAGGAAGGAACAGCACTAGGGATGGTAGCTGAGATGCTTGTGGGCACAGCACTGGAGAAGGTAGGGCCAGCAGATGCATTAGGATATACATTGCAGGCATCAGCAGCCATAACTGAACTGAATGCAGGAGTAATATTAGCAGAAGTAGCAAAAGGTACAGAAGATGTGTCAGTCGATATGGAACTAGGATATGCTGAAGGAATATTACTTGGTGCAGCATTAGGGTAGGAAGGAGTGAAGTAGATAGGTGAAGGATTAGAATTGGCACAAGGGACATTTTGAAAGGCAGCACCAGAGAAAGCAGAGATGGGGTACGCAGAAGCAGCGCTAGGATATGTCGATCCAGAATTAGGCTCACTGGTAAAAAACTGGGATCCTGTATGAAAGCCAAGAACATTATTAGAGAGCAATCCAGTGGAAATATTTGCTTGCAAAGGGATAGCGGAATACTGACTAGGTGGCCCATTATTACTAGATTTCTCGCATTTTGCAAGATTGCGATAAGGAAATTCAGCATAATTGTAATAATTTTTAGCTGAAGCAGGATTGCAGTTCCCTAATGTAGAATACTGCCCACTAGAAGGCAGGGAAGGAACATTGTGTTGGCTTGACAGCCTATGAATATCCTTGGGTTGCAGAACAGTATCAGAATGGAATGAAATTTTTTCAAGCTTCCATTGCTCATCCCCAGGGGGCTTCAAGTCAACCTTATGACTTGGTTCTGAACTTGTGCTCGTTTCTGCAGCACTTTCCCAGTTCTCATCTCCAGGTGGATGAATGTCTCCAGTAGATTTGTCTTCGCTTGCATCTTTGTTTTGAATTATAGTCGCAGCAGGTGATGCAGCAGTATTTTGAATTTCAGGTACGGCAAGACCAAGAGGTTTAAAAAATTTTGACACCAAAGGTCTAGCATTGTTCCTTATTGCAGAATTGATTTTAATTAGCCTAGAATCCCCAAGACTGGAAGGAACAGACATTTCCCTCGATCTACTATTTTGTGATTTTTTATTTTTCTGGCTAAGGAGAGATTCTTTGCTAGCTTTCTCTTTCCAGAGAGTTCCTTTCAATTTTCCAGTGTCTTTTGCATCATATGGGTTAGAAGCTGCTTTAAAACCTTCCTTTTCTAACTTATTTTTGCAAGTGTCCCTTCCAGCTTTATTAGTGACATTGCTATACTTAACAGGTGGAGCAGAGATTGATGCCGACTCAAGAATACTTCTAGGAATGTTTCTCTCTTCAGCTGAACCATTGCTTGCAGCACCATTTTTGACAGACATCCTCATAGCAGAACCAACTGGAGGGCATTTTTCTTCACTGAAATGTTTTTTGTCAGAAGCTTTGGAAGATTTTCTTGCTGTTGAGGTGTCACGGTATTCTAGAACAAAAAAAGGAAGCATGAGCCTACAGTCTAATAATTAATATACACAAATTTAACAATACATTGTAGGCCTAACTAATGAACATTGCTAGCAGACAAACAGAAGAGATAAATGTTGTTCTTAAACAAAAAAAGGAAAGTATTCACAAATATTTTGAAAGGCAGAGTCAACACTGATAAAAAAAAATTAAAGACAAAAAATTTGTTTTTATTTTAGGTTGGTTTCCCATATTAGCATCATTGTTCAACACTTCTGGAAAGCTTAAATACCAAAATTTGGTTTAAATATTGTTAAATACTAACACTACTATAACTGCAAAAGTTTAATCAAAAACCATTCTGATACATACTATTGCCTAGCTCAGGCACAAATAAAATAACACTGCATAGTTAGGTTTGACCACACTACAGCCTTTTGAACACCTCAAATACAACCAAAAACAATCAGTAAAATAACACTGCATAGTTGAGTTTGACCACACTACAGCCTTTTGAACACCTCAAATACAACCAAAAACAATCAGTAAAATAACACTGCATAGTTGAGTTTGACCACACTACAGCCTTTTGAACACCTCAAATACAACCAAAAACAATCAATTAAAAATTATTATTATTATTAAATAAGAAATTTTAAGCCTCCCTTAACCACAACAAAGATGATCTAAGAGAGGAAGGAGGAAGGCACCATTTAGTATGGAGTTGAGGGAACGAGGAATCTATGCACAATGTACACAGAAACAGTAAGCTAAGAAAGAAGTTCACGAAACAAGAAAAAGTTGAAGAAGAAAGTAGTAGGTGCTGAAAAAACAGGACAGCAGTGAACCAAAAAAAGATGGTCCGTAAAAAAACAAAAACCTATTCTATTTTAACAAAAACGAAAGCCTACCTAACCTTCAGCTCGGGCCCTCACACTGTCCCCCTGGGAGGCCAAAAACATCAGTAAAATAACACTGCATAGTTGAGTTTGACCTCACTACAGCCTTTTGAACACCTCAAATAGAATCAAAAACAATCAGTAAAATTATAAGAGCACCAGCAATTGCCTTGCACTTGACACTCCTTCACAATATAGAAATGGTAGAGTTTAGGCCTAAATAATTACTTTACTTAGCGCAAGGAAGATAATTCCGATGAGTTCAACAGTTACATCCTCCTGAGGAACTAAATGTAGGAATAGAGCATGTACAAAGTAAGAGGTGGATGAACAAATTACTTTATACAATTTACATTCAGGCTTGCAGAAGATAATAGACTGAGTATGCAATAAAGTTGAACATGTGAAAAATCGATCATGTTAAAATTGAGAGACCCTTATTGTGGAACAATTGAAGTGCAAGGTTTAACACTTTGACTGCGACTACTAATACTAAATATTAAATTCAATGCCAAACTCAAATTTAAAGTCAATTGTAGTAAACTATTTTCAAAATACCAAACATGAACTGGAGCGTGCCTTCATTTAGCTTTCAGTATTTATGAAAATTGAGTTTGCGACTACTGGTCGGTCAGTAGCATTATGAAAATTACCTCCATGTACCACCGGCGGGCATGTCGCAGTCAAAGTGTTAAGTGGGATTGAAATAAATTGAATAAGGAAACTGATGGACTCATCAGGAAATACCACTTGGATTGGACAGATCGGAATGTTGAATGACTAGTAAAGTTATCCTAACTTCATGCAGCAAAGAGAATGTATGTACCCAAGAAAGAGATGTTTTGTGAGGAAACTTTTGTTTTTCCAACTCTAGTTTGCAGTCAGATGAAATGCATTACATAGGAAGAGGCACATGCAAAATTAACATGAGGTGAAAAACAGGTTAAAAATGCATGCAGGGTAAGAAGAGTTCAGAAATTAACTAAATATTTGGTCTTTAAATATAGTTATTATGATCATTTCTTTCAGTTTGCCATAACACAAGCTACCTTAAAGGGCTGGATAAAAAAGTAACCCAATTATCCTTGATGTACTGAAAAATATGCAGCATAAATTTGCTCTGAATGACATCAACTATCAGTTACCTATCAGTTACCCCACCACTGGTGCAACACATAACTTCACTCCCTTGTAACCTTTGAAATAATGCACCTATTAACTTCAAATTACTGTCAAACAAAAGATTAAAACATTCCTTTGTTTGGGAGTAATTTGAAGTTGATACGTGCATTATTTCAAAAGTTACAAGTGGGTTAACTTATGTGTTGCATTAGTAGAGTGCCATGACCTACCAACAATGGAATACATACAGATTTGCTTCTGACAATCTAGCTAGCTCAGATTTTTGTTCTCTCCAATAGTTCATTATGTCATGAAATGACTCAAGATAACTTATTAATTATTTTATAGATGTACATGATATTTTGCCAAATATCTTGGGATGGCAATTAGCTCAATGCGCGAGTGTCTGAGCAATTTGGCACAAGGAAAGGTCCCTAACTGTTGTTGGGATACTCTTGAAGTTATAAAGTACACATTAGCAAGCACATTTACAGTAGCCAATTCTGTTAACAAATTTTATGATAGATAAATTACTGAACAAAATTAAAAATTTTGGAAATGCAATAATTATATATTACTCTATAAAAAATATCATCTACTTAAATATGCAATCACTATATGCTGGGTTTACCAATCATATCAAAATCTTGTAGCCTATATTTTCTAGATATAATACATGAATTATAACAAAACAAAAAAATGAAAAAGCAGATGTATATTTCCTCCCAAAAATTTTTTTCAAGTACTAATAGAGATTTTTAAATTTAAATAAAATCAGCAAAGCTTAATAATTTCTTAAGACACAACTTACAAAACCTGAAGTCACTTACCACTTGGCTGATCATGATTGGTTTTTGTCTGATTTAACTGAATCTTATCCACTTCTGATGAAGTTGTTAAATCTTTATCTTCAGTCAAAGCACCATCTACACAAGGTGAAAGGGCTTGAGAATTTTCAGGAGAGTCACTCTCAGGGTTCATAGCCTTCCACTCAGCAAGCTCAGCTTCTGTAACTGAGAACTGTATTTCCTCTTCTATGCTATCCATGATGAATTCTCTGAAAATCACATGCTAGTATTTGCTATCATGAGTAAAAATAAAAAAATTAGTTCAAGTTTTTAGAATAAAATCAGACACTATATTATAATGGCTTAACACTATGATTGCAACTACTAAATATTATTATTATTATTATTATTATTATGTAGGGCGTTTCACCACCGAAGACGCTACGAAGACGTTTCATCGGTGACTTTGGTATACTACTAGATATTAAGTTCAACACCAAACTCGAATTCAAAGTCAATTCTAAAAAACAATTTTGAAATTACCAAACATCATCTCAACGGTGCCTTTATTTGGCATTCATCAGGTTTTCATGAAAATTGAGTTTGCGACTACTGTTCGGTCAGTACATTATGAAAATTACCTCCGTGTACCACCGGTGGCACACGTCGCAGTCAAAGTGTTAAAAAGCTCAAAACACAATATCTCTAACAAAAAAATAAACTACTGATAACTGAACCATTCAGCAGTTCAACATGAGGTGAATCCCAGGGGGGGAGGGATCTATTGTTTGTAGCTCCATAAAATTTTAGGACCGAATAGTTCACCAACCAAGGATACTTTTCCAACAAAAACATGGAAAAAACTTACCGGACCGACAGGGGCCTCGGATGGTTTCCTCAAGGAGGAGATAGCTTGAGAAAATATCCTGTTTTTTCATCCATTTTTGGTCAATTTTTACTGTAATGTTGTCAAGGATTTTCATAATTTCAATGCCATAGATAGGTAATATAGTTCATTTTAAAATGTTTTACATAAATGACAATGTGCTTGCAAATGCTTAGTTTTCGAGTTATTCATGTTTGAAGTTATACGCGCGGCACTTTGAATGGCTTTTTTTTTGCAATTTCAGAGTTGAAACGGAAGCTAACCCACGATTACAACCGTAAAAAGATTGGATTGTGAGGGGTAGCCACAGTTCTTCAAGTGAAAATTATAAATAAAGGTTTCTAGTGACGTCCGTTGGCATGGACTCCAAGATGGCTGCCGCCATCTTGGGTACCAGGTGGCCATCATTGGAGATGATGTGAATGGACACCACTAGAAACCTTTATTTATAATTTTCACTAGAAGAACAGTGGCTACCCCTCACAACCTAACATCTTTACGTTTGTAAAAGGGGGTTAGCTTCCATTATTAATTAAATTGCGCTTGGCACGCTCGATTCCCTGGCACACACAAGCCAACTTCAAAGTTGAATAATTCAAAAATAACGCATCAGCGAGCAGAATGTCATTCATGTAAAACATTTTTAAATGTGTTCCTTAATTGATCATTGTCAACAAAAATAATGAAAATCGTTGACAACGTTAAAATAATAATTGACCCTATTTTCTCTCATTATATCCAAAATTATTCAAAAAATGGAAAAAATCTGGGTACACATTCTCTGTTTATTCTAAAAATACATGCATATCCCAAACTTTACACATCTAGATCCCATACAACAAATGTGACAGCCATTTTCTAGATTCTGGGTAGACGTCCCCCTTAAATGCTATTTGTACAATAATGAGGAATGGTCAACAATACAGAGCTTACCCTACAGTCATTATTAGACTAATGTCAGTCAATGAGCCACACAAAATACTTTCAATAAGAATATTCGGTAAATGTGAAGGGTAGGACAATCATAGATTTTCCAATTTTCGGAGCAAACATAGTTAATTAGATATAAATAAACAATTTTTCTTCAATGGCCTTTCAGGGGCAAATGAGTATTTAAGGAGTTAAGGATACCATCCCAGGCCCTTGCCAGATGCTGTCGATTCCATGGTCATTTTGCATGCTTTTGTTGTAAAAGGACCCTTAGGTGGTACACTATTCGTTCCTAAAATTTTATGGCGCTACGGAAAATAATTCCCCCCCCCCCCCCCCGGGGGGGGTAGGGCGACCAAACTTTTTCAATTTTTCCGATTTTGACCCCACATAAAAAGAGAACAAATAGGAAATGGAAAAAAAGCTCAACGTGAGTTTGTTAGAAATGTTCCAAGGATTCTAAAACTGTCTTTGCTTTTGTTCTAGCATCAAAACTGAAGGAGGAGTTACATTTTGAAATATCAATATAAATGAAAAGCACCCAAAATTTTAAATTTTTTCCCGATTTTGACCCCATATAAAAAGAGAACAAATAGGAAATGGAAAAAAAGCTCAATGTGAGTTTGTTAGAAATGTTCCAAGGATTCTAAAACTGTCTTTGCTTTTGTTCTAGCATCAAAACTGAAGGAGTCCCATTTTGAAATATCAATATTAGTGAAATATCAATACCTAAAAACCAATATGTCAAATTTTTGCAAAATCTAAGGCCTGAATAAAAAAAATGAATGGAATCAATTGTGTTTATTTTCAAAGGTTACATATCATAGTCAAATTTTATAAGAATCAGACTGAAAATAAAAAAATTATTTTGTTGAAAAAAAATGATAATTTTTTTATTTTATTTTTTTTTTAAATCACAATTCACACTTCGAATATGAAGTTATGTGTGGAAATTATCAAAATAAAAATTAAAACTGCATTCATTTACATCAATTGTTCATTATATTACACTTCAACACAAAATTTTATTTTTTGCTTATACCCAACACTTTGAATTTTCAACATTCATCCTGGGACTAGTTCTCGAGTTTTGATGCTAGAACAAATCCAAAGACAGTTTTAGAATCCTTGAAGCATTTCTAACAAAAGCTCGTTCGGTTTTTTTCAAATTCGAATTCTTTGAAAAAATATATAGCTCTAAACCCAAAAAATTGTTGCTGATTTTTGAAATTTTAAAAATTTTTGAAAAAATAGAAAAAATTTGAATTTGAAAAAAACTGAACGAGCGTTTGTTAGAAATGTTCCAAGGGTTCTAAAACTGTCTTTGTTTTTGTTCTAGCATCAAAACTGAAGGAGGAGTTACAATCTGAAATTTCAATAAAAATATACCAAAAACACATTTTTCGTCAAAAAAAAAGTAAGGCCTAAATCGAAAAAATGACAGTAAAAAAGTTTACTTTTACAAAATACATATACTGGCCAACTTTCAAACGAATCGGACTAAAAAAGTTGAAAAAGTGGGATGGTTTCTTAAAAGCGGTAGGTTTAGTTTCGTCTCTGATAGGTGCGGTCTAATAAACAGTTACTCGTCAATTTTTGAATTTTGTTGCTTGATCCATGGTAATATAATAAACTAGTTTTTTCTATACACTTTTTGCAGAAAATGAGTATTTTACGAGTTAGAGCGGTAGGTTTGGTTTCGTCTATGATGACGCGTGAGTAGCAAGTGAGACTCCATTGCAGTGTTGACATACCACGCGCTCAATGAATTACTTTCCGCTTCAAACACTGGAGTTGCGGTAACTAACTTACCGCTTTAACTTGTTAAATACTCATTTGCCCTCGAAAGTGCAAAGAAGAAAAAATCTTTATTTCAATCTGATTAACTATGTTTAGGCAGAGGAAATTGGTGGAAAATTGATGATTGTCCTACGTTTCACAAATACCGAATATTCTAACACTGAAATTGAACTTGAAATTGAGGGCCGACAGAGTCGGGGCCTTTGTAACGGCCTACAATTCCCTCCACAAATTTCACACGAAGAGTTCAGCCCCTGGTACCAGACTTGTCCACTACACAACTCAGGATCTACCAATCGTTGTCACAAGCTGCCATTGGACAGCATCACTGGGATAACCAGTGTATCAAAACACCATCCCCAGGCATATTGGGTGCCCACTCTACCTGACTGGCTCATTCCAGTCACTGTCTCTTACTCCAGGCACGCACAAGAAACATTTTCATAGCTTCAATGATACTCAAATTACACTCCTGATCCATTCCAGCAAGACAGCTCGTACCGCAATCATCTTCAGCACATCTGGCATACCACCACTCATTCTTTCCATACTGCTCTAACACCACATTCATGAAACTTTCTCTCTCTTGCTCATACTTACTAAATTCCAGCACAAAATGCTCAATTGTTTCCTCCACTCCACTATTACACTGCTGACATAATCTGTTATTATTCTCATTCCACCTCCATATACGTCTGTTCACACTCAATGACTTACATCTCACAGCAAACAAGAGTTGACTTCCAAAACTACCATCATAGAACATCTCAAACTTAGGTGCTTCCTTTTTCATATACCAGTCAAGTGTAGGCTTCCGCATCATGCTAAACTTCCACTTATTCAATCCATACTCTTTTGTTTGCCTCTCAATCTCTTTTTTCCATCTCTTGCAGTCCCACTCAGGCCCTACACTTCCAACATTTATTAAACTCCAGTCATCCACAGGTCTCCCAATTCTAAAATGAATAATCTTTTGCATACTAAGTTTCTTGCATGTCCCCAACACACTTTCTCCCAATAGATTACACTCAGATTCCATTCAAAAATTTGCTTTACCCACCTGCTATTCTGCATTCTTTCTATTCTCACCTTATAATTCAGCACCACTTTCATCATTCTTTCTGAAAATAGCCTCCACCCTAGGTCACCTCTAATGGCTTCTGTAGCTAACCATTTTGGATCACCCAATGCTAAACGTCCTACCTTATTTTGTATTACATCCAGCTTTTCAAGATCACTTCCATTCCAGGCAAAAGCACTCATACCATACATGACACTAGGTACAGCAACATACTTCCACATTCCTCTCACACATTCATACTTATTTGCTCTGTATCTGGCCACACTACTTAACCATCCACTCCACTGCATTGCTTCTGCCACTTTCTCACCCTTAGTTATAGTGCATCCATCTTCACTTATCATACAAGCTAGATATTTGTATTCTTTTGTTCTACCTATTCTGATTTCTCCAATATTCCACAGTCCGTCTCTATCAGTCTCATCACTATTTAAAACCATAACCTTACGTTTTTCAGCACCAAAGTTCATCTTAAAATCTGTACTATAAACATTCACAATGTCAAGCATCCTTTGCAGTTCATGTCCACATTCACTAACCACAACCACATCATTAGCACACAACAAACAGCTCAGTCTCTCATTACCAACTTTCAGTCCAAAGCCACTCATTCTCAGTCGAACTGCTAATTCTTCTGTGTACAATCTAAACAACAAGAGAGACAGAGTACAGCCCTGTCTCACTCCTCTAACACTCTTCACTTGCCCTGTTTCCAAATTTCCTAACCTGTAGATAGCGCTTTTGTTCTCATACAGACTTCGTACAATTTTTACTATTTTTCTGCTAAACCCAACTTTTCTCAAAATTTCAAAGAGCCTAACCCAATCCACTCTGTCCTACGCCTTTTCAACATATAGGAATGCTAAATATACCTTATCATTCTTTCTTATTCGCTCAATTATTTCACTCACTACAAACAGATTATCCTCCCCCCGTCTATCTTGCCTAAAACCATTCTGTTCTTCTCCCAGGACTCCTAATTCCTCAACTAAATTTTTCATTCTCTCATCCAAAATACCACAAAAGATCTTACATACGGTGTCACCCAGTGCAATTGGTCTGTAATTTTTAAGTTCTTTCATACTCTTATGTCCACCCTTATACAATAGAACTACATTACACTTGTTCCAGTCATCCGGTACTCTTTCACTCTTCCATATCTCATCAAATAAACATTTCAACATACTGACTACACTCTCTCCTCCACATTTATAGAACTCATATGGGATATAATCAGGGCCACATGCTTTTCCATTTTTCACTTTCTTCAACAAAAAACTTACAATCTCTTCACAAGTGATTTCGTCTTTCATTTGCAGTTTACGTTCATCAATCAGAAAATTTACGGGTTCATGATCTGTAACCTGCTCATTCATTCCACCAATGTGCTTCCAGTATTCTTTAACTGCTTTCACCATTTGCATCCTATCTTGCACACTGCAACCATTGACTACTAATTCACCAACTTGAACTTCACTACCTCTATCATTACCTTGTATAAACTTATACCAATCTTTTATTCCATCCGGACCTTTCTTTCTTAGATTTTCAACTTGGTGTCTCTCCTCTTTAACTCTAGCCCCATTAATCATTCTCCTTACTTTCTTTTGCTGGTCCTTGTACTTATTCCATGCACTCTGCCATTCATCCTCAGTAATTCTGTTTCTTTCATCCATTTTCCTCATACTGCATTGTTTCTTATTTGAAGTCTTTTTTCTCATTTGTTCTTCCTTCATCTCACTTGTAAACCACCTGGCATTCCCTGTCCCTTTCCTACATTTCATTCTACCAATCTTTTGCTCTGCCACATCATACAAGGTTCTTGCAATCTCACCATTTAGGTCATTTACATTTCCACACCTGTTCCAGTTACACCTACTCAATTCATTCTTAAATTCTTCCCAGTTTGCCATTTATATCTGCCAACTTTTTTTCACACTACAAACCTTCTGCATTGACTCCTTTCTATCCCAGTTATATTCAAGCACAAGCATTTTATGGTCACTATCAATATCAAAATCATCTTCATCTACAAACATTTCTTTGACAGACTCTCTTGCTCTACTATTCACAATCATATAGTCACATGGTGAGTACTGATATTTCATTTCCAAATTTTACTACTTCTTACTACCTTCAACGGCAAAAAATTACTACCTTTTTTTACACAAGATTCATAATACTTGAAATACTTAATACTACATGGAGCAACCAAAGCCTTACGGCAAAAAAGTTACCTAAATTTCTAAGGTACCCCATCCTAAATGGACTCCAACTAAAGTTTGGCGAAGACCTTGTCTTAACATCTTTCAACGATGATGAAAACAGTACATCATATTGAAAAAATAAATTAACTGGAAACTAGTAGACACCAAGGGAGTGTCAGATCCCTTTACAGCAGGGTAGAATATCAAGGAATTTCATTATGATCAAACACTATGGCACTTCGGAAATATGAGTTTGTAAACTATTTCTATCGTACCTCAAAATCTAAATTGGCATCCTAATTGCGATCAATAATGACAAATAGGTTATGAACATGTTATATTACTGAACCAATCACGAAAATGCAAATTTCATGTAGCTTTCCTATGTACTTTTAGTAGAAGAATGAACTTTGATTACAAGGAGCATCTCCATGCTATGACGATATCCTGGAGGAAACTGAATTGCCATGACTGCCAAAAGGAACTTCAAAGGAGCTAAACTCTCGTTCAAATGACATATTGTATCAAAAGATAATTTTATAGCACAATTCTTTCTGTATTTGGACATAAATTAACGTCACTGGAAAAAAACTTTCAGCTTTATAAAGAGGTATTTTAAAAAAAACATTTATAGTTTCAGTAAATCGTTGTTTCCCCAAATCGAAGTGGACAGAATAAACTCGTCTTCTCAAAGGAAGATAATACTGCCCACAATCAAGCTCAGGTCCAAAAAAACACTTACTGGATATAAATGAACTGCGGAGAAGCTCCTTTGACGTCATTGTAATATTTCTATCCTGCCGCAACAACTTTGAGTGTGAGAATATTTGTTTTGGAATACGAATTGGAAGACTACATCAAGTTTTTGATAATCAAGACCTTACTAGTCAAATATATGACTTTGAATTAAACATTATTCATTAGGAGGAATTGATATGCAATAAGTTTGATTTACGACTTACTCATCTGAAATTGAAGCAGGACTCTAAAAGCTAATTGAGAATAATTATATTTCTGTGCTTACGTTTGTGAATAAAATACTTTAATTTTTGAGTATCAAGTGCACAAAAAGAACAATTATGCCAACTATGCTCTATATCTTACTGGTAACTGCATCCACTTAAGATGAAATCCAATAAAATGTAATGGTTATTTAGTGATAAGTACACCTACCTATTTAATAATTTTGGCTAGTTAATGTTTATTCATAAAATTTAAAAGACAAAGTTCACAAGATGTTTCACATTTAAAAGAATCGTAATTCTTAATAAAATTTAATTATTTTACTTGAAAAACCTATTTCTATCAAAGCCACTTGATATACTTCCACAAGAAAATATGTAGCTATGCTATTTCATTTTTCCTTGAGATCGTATAATGCATATTTGATACGTAATAAAAGATGTTAAATGTCGACCTCATAATCATAAATGCACAATTTTTAAACCCTTATTTTATTTTCAATACTAATCCCTGATATCACAAGCTCCTAAGCTTGTAACTCAGTGTATAAGCGCGCACTAATAAAAGTGTTTCCAACAATGCATCGCCACTGGATCGACATTTTTTCAATTTACATCTATAAGATTTTTGAAGCCTCGAATATCGCATCAAATTGAAAGCCATTTTATTGTTTTCTCTCAATAATTTGTTAATAATAAAATGGCTCAAATGAACCTTACATTGTAGAACAACTATATAACTTTCAGATCAAATGGAATGAGAAGGAAAAGTGAACTGTTTTTACTGTTTTCAAAAGTTTTGAAACTTTTTTCTATTTTGTGAGCTCCAATCCTAAAATTACAGCCCACTCTACAGGGATATTTCCCATAAATCGCGGCAAATTTTTGATCCTGAGAAAAATAATTTTAAAAAATCGTCATACTCTACATAAATATGTTACATTACTTTGAATTTTCAGAGAATTATTCCACTCAACAATTTTTTTACTACCTTGAGTCAAATTTTACTACTTTTTACTACTTTACTACCTAGTAGACTACTTTACTACCTAGTAGTAGTGGCTTAGGACTGAAAGTTGGTACTGAGAGACTGAGCTGTTTGTTGTATGCTTATGATGTGGTTGTGGTTAGCAAATGTGGACATGAACTGCAAAGGATGCTTGACATTGTGAATGGATATAGTACAGATTTTCAGATGAACTTTGGTGCTGAAAAAAGTAAGGTTATGGTTTTAAATAGTGATGAGACTGATAGAGACAGACTGTGGAATATTGGAGAAATCAGAATAGGTAGAACAAAAGAATAAAAATATCTTGGTTGTATGATAAGTAAAGATGGATGCACTAAAACTAAGAGTGAGAAAGTGGCAAAAGCAATGCAGTGGAGTGGACGGTTAAGTAGTGTGGCCAGATACAGAGCAAACATGTATGAATGAGAGAGGAATGTGGAAGTACGTTGCTGTACCTAGTGTCATGTATGGTATGAGTGCTCTTGCCTGGAATGGAAGTGATCTTGAAAAGCTGGATGTAATACAAAATAAAGTAGGACGTTTAGCATTGGGTGCTCCTAAATGGACAGCTACAGAAGCCATAAGAGGTGACCAAGGGTGGAGCCTATTTTCAGAAAGAATGATGAAAGCGGTGCTGAATTATAAGGTGAGAATTGATAGAATGCAGAATAGCAGGTGGGTAAAGCAAATTTTTGAATGGAATCTGAATGTAAGCTATTGGGAGAAAGTATGTTGGGGGCATGCAAGGAAACTCAGTATGCAAAAGATTATTCGTGTTAGAATTGGGAGACCTGTGGATGACTGGAGTTTAAATAATGTTGGAGGTGTAGGGCCTGAGTGGGACTGCAAGAGGTGGAAAAAAGAGATTGAGAGGCAAACAAATGAGTATGGATTGAATAAGTGGAAGCTTATCATGACGTGAAAGCCTACACTTAACTGGTATATGAAAAAGGAAGTGCCTAAGTTTGAGATGTTCTATGAAGTTGTTTTGGAAGTCAACTCTTATTTGCTGTGAGATGTAGGTCATTGAGTGTGAACAGACGTACATGGAGGTGGAATGAGAATAATAATAGATTATGTCAGCAGTGTAATAGTGGAGTGGAGGAAACAATTTAGCATTTTGTGCTGGAATGTAGTAAGTATGAGCAAGAGAGAGAAAGTTTCATGAATGTGGTATTTGAGCAGTATGGAGAGAATGAGTGGTATGCCAGATGTGCTGAAGATGACTGCGGTATGAGCTGTCTTGCTGGATTGGATAAGGAGTGCAATTTGAGTATCATTGAAGCTATGAAAAGGTTTCTTGTGCATGCCTGGAGTAAGAGACAGTGACTGGAATGAACCAGTCAGGTAGAGTGGGCAGTAATGACCCAATATGCCTGGGGATGTTGTCTTGACATACTGGTTAGCCTAGTGATGCCGTCCAATGGCAACTTGTGACAAGGATTGGTAGATCCTGAGTAGTTTAGTGGACAAGTCTGGTACCAGGCGCTGAACTCTGTGTGAAAAGTGTGGAGGGGCCGTTACAAAGGCCCCGACGCTGTCAGCCCTAAATTTCAAGTTCAAGTTCAAGTTCAAGACACCCTGAGTCAATTGCAGTTTTCCATTACCTGCTTTGCCATGTATGCAAGCCATTTCCTATTGTGACATTCAGGTTTTCAAGTTCATTTTCATCACAAAAATCTAGGAATTTTTGTCCATTTGCATTCACCGGCTCACCAAGTATACCAAATAGCCATTCATGTCACCCATCACAATCAGAGGACACCTGCAGTGTTTTCATACAATCCTTTTAATATTTCATACTTTTTACATTCTCTTCATGAGCTAAAATCCCATCAGTTGTCATATAACATACAATCATAATACAATACTGAACATAAGTTATCCACACATAAATGATATTTTTGTTTGCAAACCATTTGGGTCAATTTTAGCTTTAATGTTGTCAACGATTTTCATAATTTCGTTGCCATATTCAAGTAATATAGTTGATTTTAAGACATTATACAGGAATGACAATGTGCTCGCAAATGCTTAGTTTTCGAGTTATTTAAGTTTGAAGTTATACAAACGGTGCTCCTGAATAGCTTTTTTTTGCGCAAAAGCAGTTATTGTTTTTGCAATAGAAACAGAAGCTAACCCCCTATTACAAACGTAAAGAGGTTGGGTTGTGAGGGGTAGCCACAGTTCTAGTGAAAATTATAAATAAAGGTTTCTAGTGATGTCCGTTTACATCAAGGAGGTTTAAGAATGGAGGCGGCATCAGCGCTCTAAAGTGAAGCCAATTTTCGGTAGCTGTAGGGTATACGGGCACACACACGGAGATGGGGCTCAGTGCGTGTCAGACACTCAGCGTGATAGGGCGCCGCTATCCACGCTGCGGTCAAGGACGAGTTTCCTCAATATGAGTTTCTTTATCATTCAGCGAGGATGCAATTGAAATATATGCTTAAGAAAAAAACGTATAGCACAGAGTAGTGCAAGTCTGCCATTTAACAGCGCGGTCTTCACTCGCTGATGATGGAGGTAGTGCTACCCCTCCACTGCAACACCACCTCCACACAGGGACCTAATGCCGGGTGGGCGGGGCTTGGGACGGCAGAAGTGGCTTCACTCGCTTGACTGGCAAAAGATAGCGATGCCGGTTCCATGTATCCAACTTCCTTGGTTTACATCAACTCCAAGATGGCTGCCGCCATCTTGGGTTTACGTTTATGGCGCAAAAGTTATACAAACGGCGCTCCTGAATAGCCTTTTTTGCGCAAAAGCAGTCATTGTTTTTGCAATAGAAACAGAAGCTAGGGTAGTTATAAGGATCGCGGACACTGGAGCATACCGGACATTGACGCTCTATTTCTTTCTATTGGCGCACTTCGTAGATTTTGTGCATTGACAGTGACAGGTTCGTGTAAGTGATAACTTCATTTCTCGTTTAAAAGTGGTTAATCATGATAAATAAGTTTTGAAGTAGTAGTAGTAGTATTAGCATTGATTTGCTAGCGCTTCAGTAATTCGTACTATATCGCGCCATAGATCTCACAGTTTAAAATACAGGATTCCCATCGTTACACAAAAGCACACTATATAAATGTTGTTCAAAGTTTGTCACAATCACCATCATGGAAACACAACAGCAGCCATCACAAAGACCGCTTCAATTGCCACCCACATCGTTGTCATTTTATAAGAGTCCTAGTTGATCTTTGAAGAGATCATCTACAGAGCGACGCACAATCCGCGAACAAACACAGGACAGCCAAAAACCCCATAGGGGATTTCAGCTGCCCACCCATTTATGGCCGGGCGCCTTACCCACGCTGAAATCCCCAGAGGCATCTACGCAGCGCACCCGGCCATATTGTAGTTTAGTCATTCACAGTTCAGACCAGGGTTGGCACATAAATAACCCACCCAAAAAAGCCCAAAAAAACCCACATTAAAAAACCCACTAAATAGTGGGTTTTTTTGGGTTTTATTGGTGCTATTTGAATTTCACTTGTTTTCAAGCTTATAGAATCAAAATGAGCTAAATATTTATATTGTCAAAAATTTGTTCAAGGCATTTGCATGGCTATGACAATAAATATTGAAAAAAATACCACTATAAAAATAAAATAAGAAAAACCCTAATCACAAAAAAAAAACTCGAGGGGCTAGTATATTTCTATGAGTTCCATTTCCAAAGTAAAAACAAAAACTAAGAAACAAATGCAGTTTGACTATTTGAGAGTAAAGAGACTTCTGAATTCTTCCTCTGTCTTCTAGACAGGGATGGAAAAAACCCTAGGTTTTTTAAAAACACTCAACCCACGCGGGTTTTTTGGGTTAAATTGGGTTTTTTGGGTTTTATAGTTTTTTTTGGGGCTTTATTGATTTTTGGTAATACCTTTTTTTGTTTAAAAGAGTTATTCACATGGCTTTAGTTGCCTCTTTTCCAGATATTGATATATACACTTATTGAGTAAATATTATTTGATTACTTTATTTCCAACATCATATTACATCATTATATGAATTATTACATTCTATGAACAATATATGAATTAAGTTTGTCCATCACAATTACCCATACCAATTACCATATGCATAGGGACATAGCTGTGCAGTCTGTAAAGATATAAGATGTGCAAAGAGAATCGCTATGCTTGTCAATTCATAGTAAGTTGTTTTAGCAGAAGGCAGACGCAAGTCATGTGAGAGGGAAGCACCATGCAGATCATAAGTAACCACCACAAGCAACTTGAAGCAAGACAGCTGCACATCACTTAACAGTCATGCTGTTAACAACTTAACATGTGTATTGTGTGAGCTGGAGGGCTTCGCAGTGCAAGCCAAGTCAGTCAACCACACTGTTACATGTTACAACATGTACAAAAATTTGTCAAAAAAATTACTTTTTGCAGTTCAGGATAGCAACTAACACTAAAACGATTAGAAATAAATGCTCTAACAGATTCCGTCATCAAATTTGTTCCAGTGCAGCTTGAATGCTCACCATAGGCCGGTCGTTTATTTACTTTCTTACCCCATGATGGCTGCAGTCGTGTCTTGCCTCATCTGACTATAATTGTTAGACTTGTTTCCGGCAAAGCTCTCAAAGGAGACAGATATTGAAGAGTGGTTGGCTGAGTACAATCTGGAGTTGATCGGTGCGATTTATTTGTATAAATTGAAGGACTCCAACATCTTCCCAAAACACATGTTCAACATGAATATCACTAAGACAACGACTCCTCGTTGATGGTGTGATATTCAAGACATGAAACAGCAGAAAATGCAGATTCTTAAAAAAACACTGGCAGAGGGTTTCTGCAAGTTTATAAGCAATCTTCATTCTTGCTTTGCAAGTTCAGGATTCGTTGAGAGAATTTTCTAAACATTTGGAATTGTGTGGAATAAATTGAGAAATAGATTAGGATCGGAACGCGCACAGAAATTGGTCTCATTATATCGCCACCTCACAAATGATCATGATGTGGATGACAATGATAAAATGGCAGTGGATGTAGAAAGAGAAATAAAGTAGTACTGTATTAGCGGTCTAGTCTAGAAAATAGAGGAAGAATTCAGAAGTCTCTTTACTCTCAAATAGTCAAACTGCATTTGTTTCTAAGTTTTTGTTTTTTACTTTGGAAATGGAACTCATGAAAATATACTAGCCCCTCGAGTTTTTTTTGTGATAAGGGTTTTTCTTATTTTATTTTTATAGTGTTTTTTTTCAATATTTATTGTCGTTGTCATGCAAATGCCTTGTACAAATTTTTGGCAATAAAAATTTTTAGCTCATTTTGATTCTATAAGCTTGAAAACAAGTGAAATGCAAATAGCACCAATAAAACCCAAAAATGCCAAAAAAAACACTATTTAGTGGGTTTTTAATGTGTTTTTTTTAGCTTTTTTGGGTGGGTTTTTTATGTGCCAACCCTGCTTTTATACTAGACCGCTACTACAGTACTACTTTATTTCTCTTTCTACATCCACTGCCATTTTATCGTTGTCCTCCACATCATGATCATTTGTGAGGTGGCGATATAATGAGACCAATTTCTGTGCGCGTTCCGATCCTAATCTATTTCTCAATTTATTCCACACAATTCCAAATGTCTAGAAAATTCTCTCAACGAATCCTGAACTTGCAAAGCAAGAATGAAGATTGCTTATAAACTTGCAGAAACCCTCTGCCAGTGTTTTTTCAAGAATCTGCATTTTCTGCTGTTTCATGTCTTGAATATCCCACCATCAACGAGGAGTCGTTGTCTTAGTGATATTCATGTTGAACATGTGTTTTGGGAAGATGTTGGAGTCCTTCAATTTATACAAATAAATCGTACCGATCAACTCCGGATTGCACTCAGCCAACCACTCTTCAATATCTGTCTCCTTTGAGAGCTTTGCCGGAAATAAGTCTAACAATTATAGTCAGATGGGGCAAGACACGACCGCAGCCATCATGGGGTAAGAAAGTAAATAAACGACTGGCCTATGCTGAGCATTCAAGCTGCACTGGAACAAATTTGACGATGGAATCTGTTAGAGCATTTATTTCTAATCGTTTGAGTATTTGTTGCTATCCTGTACTGCAAAAAGTGATTTTTTTGACAAATTTAAAGAAAAAATTTGGGCATGTCACTACATGTTGTAACATGTAACAGTGTGGTTGACTGACTTGGCTTGCACTGCTAAGCCCTCCAGCTCACACAATACACATGTTAAGTTGTTAACAGCATGACTGTTGAGTGATATGCAGCTATCTTGCTTCAAGTTGCTTGTGGTGGTTACTTATGATCTGCATGGTGCTTCCCTCTCACATGACTTGCGTCTGTCTTCTGCTAAAACAACTTACTATGAATTGACAAGCATAGCGATTCTCTTTGCACATCTTATATCTTTACAGACTGCACAGCTATGTCCCTATGCATATGGTAATTGGTAAGTGGTAATTGTGATGGACAAACTTAATTCATATATTGTTCATAGAATGTAATAATTCATATAATGATGTAATATAATGTTGGAAATAAAGTAATCAAATAACAATATTTACTCAATAAGTGTATATAAATCTGGAAGAGAGGCAACTGGACCTATGTGAATAACTCTTTTAAACAAAAAAGGTATTACAAAAAACCCAATAAAGCCCAAAAAAAAACCAATAAAACCCAAAAAAACCCAATTTAACCCAAAAAAAACCCACGTGGGTTGGGTTTTTTTAAAAAACCCAGGGTTTTTTCCATCCCTGGTTCAGACGTGAAAAGTTCCTTGATTACGCTGTCCCTTTCCTGGCTAAATTTGAGACATCAAGTTGCACTTCTCTAGAAACATTTTAAGCGCCATCACACTGAAAGCTGAACGCTCGATTTCCTTGAGCATTCCGATCATTACATCCTCATCAGGACCTCGCAGTCTCGGGAAGCACACATTCCTGGCAGCAGCATACCGGGGGCACTGAACAAGAAAGTGCTTGACAGTCAGAGGAACGCGGCACCGCTTACATTGAGGCTGCGGCTGTCGCTCCATCAAGTGCCCGTGCGTCAAACGAGTATGGCCAATACGAAGGCGGCAGAGTATCACCTCCATCCGACGAGGGCCACAACTATACAATGTCCACTCACGTACGGTGGTTTTATAATCCTTAATTTATTGTTAACTGTTCTATCCCACTCCTGTTGCCACAAGCTTCTCACTGCAGCCTTTATCCGAGGGTAGTAGTCTCGGAAAGGGACCATCGAGATCGAGTTTTGAACGTATGAAAATTGCATATAATTACGTACCGACTACACATTGCTGCAATTTCTGCCAAAAAAATAAGGATAGACCACGGGAAAGATGAAATTTAAGTGTGAAGGTGTTGCTCATTCAAACGATTCTGCCGCCATATTGAAGCTCGAGTGTCATGTTTGTTATTGAAACGTTTGTAGCGTCATGCATTGATGACAGAACACAATTTTGATGTGTCCGGGAACCTTAAAAATTTTATCATCATTTTAGGTGTCCGGACGCCAGGTGTCCGGTAATAATCAGGTCTGAAGTATATCGGACATATTACGAATTTACCCATTTATATCTTTATTAGATGGCCCCTAAACGGAAGAAGCCGGTGTTTAATGAAGAGCAGTTACTTACTGCAGTGGCAGCCATTAAGAATGGAATGTCGTACCGCAAGGCTTCAGAAAAGTACGGAATTCTGAACTCCACATTAAGTGACAAGATCGGAGAAAAAACTGCACTCTCAATAGAGCAACCTGGTATGTTTAGAAGCCATACAGTTTATATAATTTTCCCTTGATGAAATTGAACACAATAATTTAGTTATTATATTGATGATTGATACCCAGGCAACGCAAAATTGGTTCAATAGTTGTATATATATATATCACATTTTAAACGCTTTGTAATGCGTTTTTACGACACTATATGTATCAATCCTGCTTTAAATATTTGTTTGTTGCCTACAAATGCCTGCAGTATGCTGCACATAAAAAGTATTCGCAGAATAGGGGCATATTGACACTAATATTTTTAATTTTATCATATCTATTACAGGGCCAACATCTTTCTTGACAGCAGATCAAGAAACCCGGCTCGTAAACTGGGTCGTGACTATGGTCAAAATTGGTTATGGACTGCCAAGGAATGAAATTCCATTAGTCGTCGAAGATCTTCTTGACCAGGCAGAGGCTAATGGGTACGAAATTCCAGCAGAAAGAAAATTCCAAGATAACTTGCCGAGTTCAACGTGGATTTTACCTATTACAGCAAGAGAATCTTTGCATCGCTTGCGAGGGAAATGAAGACTGGGATGTTGGAAACAGATGGATTGGATGTTCGTCATGTCACCGTTGGTGCCACAAAAAATGTGTATCAGAAGAAACCGAAAAAATGACAAATCGTGAAATACAAAAATTAAATTTCACATGCAAAGTTTGTGAAATTCTGAATAATAAATCGAGGCCTGCCAAGAAGAATAATAAGCCGTAATTTTTTGTTCCAGGCCTAGCGTTAATTTTTCATTTTGCATTGAGAATGAATATTCAATAAATAGGCCTATTAGTTGGTTTTAAAATGTTTCATTTGCGGTTATCATGCGTAAGGATGTGACGAAGAAATTTAATGATAGCAAAGGTACCTAATTTTATGTTCTATGGCAATTTATTTCATTTTGCAGTACCTATATAAGTTAACCATGCAAGAGGGTGAATGTAAAGGAAACAATTTTTGTTGCATTGTTTATACTTTATTTCATAGTAACCAACAGCTGGGTTGACTGTTACACAACCAATTGTGGATTGAATAAAATGTCAACCATCATGGAATTGTATATTTTACCCATGTTCAGCATAAAAACATGCTTTTTATATAAATATTTGTATCCAATAAGATCTCAACTGCCTCTGTCACCATTATTTCGGATGCAAATTTGGTGTAAACTATATATTTTCTTCGTCAATTATCTACAACTAAAATCACCATACCAAACCACTTCAAGTATCGAACTGAAAGAAAAGAAATATACGCTAATAAAATTGAGTAAAAATGCGTATTGGCTATCAAATTAAATAAATATGAAACTAATATGAATTAAATTAATAAAAGGATACAATGCTCATTTCAATTCATACGTTTTTGAACTGTCCAAGGCCTTAAAACAGACACTGTCAAGTGTCCGGAGACTGTTAGCCAGACAGCATTCAACTGTCCGTTAAGTTTCGTATATCCTTCAACTGTCCGCCAAAGCACAAAAATCACTCATTTTGCAGGCTATACTAAAATGAGCATTACTGAATAAATTTCAACCTGAAGTCACCGAAACTTCATAAATGTCTTCTGGCATCGTTTCATTTGTTGTTAGTTTTATGGCACCAGGTTTATGCTGGACTTCGTGATTTAGCGGTTAAAGTGTGTTCAGATGA
Source organism: Morinoia aosen (assembly GCA_030386875.1). Lineage (NCBI taxonomy): Eukaryota > Metazoa > Arthropoda > Malacostraca > Amphipoda > Talitridae > Morinoia > Morinoia aosen. Next base: position 15,212,833 of record CM059568.1, read on the forward strand.
AGACGTTGGAAACATTTGCTATCTTTATAAGTACCCCCAATCCCCTATTACAAATGTAAAGAGGCTGGTTTGTGAGGTGTAGCCACAGTTCTTCTAGTAAAAATTATAAATAAAGGTTTCTAGTGACGTAAAGTGTAAAAGTGTAAAAAAAGTGGGTGGCGCCATGAAGGCAGCCACCTTGGAGTCGATGTAAACAGACATCAATAAGGACCTTTATTTATAATTTTCACTAGAAGAACTGTGGCTACCCCTCACGACCCAACCTCTTTACGTTTGTAATAGGGGGTTAGCGGTTAATGTTGAGGATTATTCCGTAATCGATATTTGATTTTTAGGTGTCTTAACTAGTACATAGTTAATTAGATCAAAAAAAGCAAGATTTCTCGGTCAATGTGAAGTTTAATGCAATCACGGAAATTAATAATTATATTCCAAACAATCACTAGAGGAATCCATTCAAGAACGTTTTACATGAACGACATTCTGCTCGCTGATGCTTCATTTTCGAATTATTGAACTTCAAAGTTGGCCTCCCCACGCCAAAGGAGGCGAGCGTAATTTAATTAAAAACGGCAGCTAACCCTCTATTACACGTAAAGAGGTTGGGTCGTGAGGGGGAGGCACAGTTCTTCTAGCGAAAATTATAAATAAAGCTTCTAACCCACCCATTCATTAACGTGACGACCGCAATCTTGTTTACATCGGCTCTAAGATGGCGAACACCATGGGCGCCGCCATCTTAGAGCCGATGTCAACAAGATTGCGGTCGTTACCCTAATGGGTGCGTTAGAAGCTTTATTTAAAATTTTCACTAGAAGAACTGGGCCTCCCCCTCGCGATCCAACCTTTTTACGTTTGTAATAGGGGGTTAGCGTCCGTTATTGATTAAATTTCGTTTCGCGCGCCCGTTTCCTTTGGCGCGAAGGCCAACTTCAAAGTTCAATAATTCGAAAATAACGCATCAGCGAGCAGAATGTCATTCATGTAAAACGTTCTTAAATGGGTTCCTTCAGCGATTCTTTAGAATATAATTATTATTTTCCGTGATTGCATTTAACTTCACATTGACCGATTTCTTCCATGCACTTTCCGTCGTGAATAAGTATTTTACAAGTTATAGCAGTAAACCAGTTACCGCAACTCAAGTGTTTGAAGCAGGAAGTAATTCATTTGGCCCAGCAAATGGCAACGCTGCAATGGCGTCGCGCTTCCGATTTTCTCGTTATCAAAGACGAAACTAAACCTACTGCACTAACTCATAAAATATTCATTTGACGAAAAAAGTGTATGGAAGACAAGTAGGGTAAGTTCCGAAAATTCGTCCACTTCGAAATTCCGTACACACCAGGTATATTTTACTTTAACAAGCTAATATGGAGTTGAAGTTCATCGAAAAGTGGTTCACGTGGTAATTGCTGGTTTATAATATTGTATAATTGCCACACACCACAAATAAATATCACTGTTTGAACAAAAATGGCAGCCCAAGTGAATGACCTGCGTTTCAGTTGTTTATGAAGTCGTCACACCTTAACTGACTACCATTTTGCATCGCCGACTAAAATTTTTTCCGTTGACGAAGTTGTTGTGTTAGGCGATGTCGTACCTGTGTGAGTGTTGAAAGATGTAATGCTGTCATTTTACAGAGTTTTTTTATCCCTTTGTTTGTTTCTGAGGTGTACTAAATTTCGAATCTTTTAACGGCTTGTGTTATTACTTCGTCCACATGTACGGAGTTTTGAAAAAATCATTTTTATGAATTCGTTTGTTTGTACAATGTTTTTTCTTCAAGTTTCTCCTCATTGTTTATGATACTTAATATCTTTTCAGGTATTGATTTAATAGTTTATGAATTGGGACGAATGTTGACCTTAAATTATGGCTCCTCGTAAAAAACACCACTACTGCAATGATGATCTCGTTCACGCATTAGCAGAGATAAAAAATGGAAGTTTGAGTATACGCAACGCAAGTGACAAATATAGTGTTCCAAAAACAACGCTTCAAGAGCGTGTGCAAGGCACTGGCAGGCCGCAGCCCAGACGGTTCAAGAAACGGTTTGTGAAAAGTGCAGAAATTTCTTGAGTCCTACTTTAAACTTCAGTCCACCACTCGTAACTTTTGAAAAAATGCACCTATCGACTTCAAATTACTTTCAAGCAAAAGAACAAAACATTTTCTGCAAAGGTGTTATGAACACATTCAAAATTGTTCCTGAAAAGTATAGAAATTATTCGATGAACCTGTACGACTCACGCGCCGTCCAAAGACCTAAGTCCACCACTCGTAACTTTTGAAAGAATGCACATATCGACTTCAAATTACTTTCAAACGAAAGAACAAAACATTTTCTGCAAAGGTGTTATAAACACATTCAAAATTGTTCCTGAAAAGTACAGAAATTCTTCGATGAACCTGTACGACTCATGCGCCGTCGACAGACCTAAGTCCACCACTCGTAACTTTTGAAAGAATGCACATATCGACTTCAAATTACTTTCAAACGAAAGAACAAAACATTTTCTGCAAAGGTGTTATAAACACATTCAAAATTGTTTCTGAAAAGTACTAGCGTGCCAAATTCCGACCACGCGCGCGAACACAAACTTAAACTCACTCTTTCTCCCTGAAAACAGGGTAAAAAAGGGGTAGTAGTATAAAGATGGCTATAACTTTTGAAAGAATCCGTCTATCGACTCCAAATTACTCTCAAATGAAAGAGTGAAACTTTCTCTCGTTCAACACAAGACCACGACCTTAACGGTTTTTTGAAAAATACAAAAATTATTCGATAAGCTTACCCGACTCGCGCGGCGTCAAAATAAATTGCGTTTGCCTACTCGTAACTTTTGAAAGAATGCACTCATCGACTTCAAATTACTCTCAAATGAAAGAGCGAAACTTTCTCTCGTTCCGATTTCGAACACAAGACCACGACCCTAACGGTTCTCTGAAAAATACAGAAATTATTCGATAAGCTTACCCGACTCGCGCGCCGTCAAAATAAATTGCGTTCGCCTACTCGTAACTTTTGAAAGAATGCACATATCGACTTCATATTACTCTCAAACGAAAGAGCAAAACATTTTCTACAAAGGTGTTAAAACACATCCAAGAAAGTTTTCTGAAAAGTACAGAAATGTCTCAATGAACCTGTACGACTCACGTGCCGTCGAAAGACTTTAGTTGACTCTTTCGCGCTCGCGATGGCAGGCGAATCAAACATTTTTATCGAAGAATTTCTGTACTTCTCAGGAAAATTTTTTTATAGTGTTTATAACACCTTTGTAGAAAATGTTTTGTTCTTTCGTTTGAGAGTTATTTAAAGTCAATAGGTGCATTTTTTCAAAAGTTACGAGTGGTGGACTAGTTAAAGTTTAAAGTAGGACTCAAGAAATTTCTGTACTTTTCACAAACTGTTTCTTGAACTGTCTCGGCTGCGGCCTGCCGGTATCAAAACGTACGTATCAAATCCAATAAAAATGAATACGCTATTATATTACATAAAATTTGAACGCTTACAGGTAACTTTAGCGCTAAACAAAAATATAAATTTCATTTTAGAGGGTGTACGAACTTTTGTAATGAGATTCGAAACGTGGTCGAAATTTTAAATTAATTTCGAATTTGGTACGAACTTTTGAAAATTTCAGTTGGAGAAAGTGTTCACAATGCAAGTTGTTTTTTCACATCAAGATTTGAAAGATCCTTTTTAGAGCAAAGCACGATGAACCCAATGCATTTGCGCTTTTTTGACAATATTTGCTGCAGCAATAGCGATCTTGAGAACCGTTTGAGAGGGTTTGAAGTTTGAACCGTTTAAATCGGACGAACTTTCGAACTTTACCCTACTTTATTTCAATGCTATTACCATGATTCAAGCAACATAAATTAAAAAATCAATGAGTAGCTGTTTATTTCAGCGCATTTGTCATCAAAGACGAAACTAAACCTACCGCTATAATTCGTTAAATAATCATTTACGACGGAAAGTGCATAGAAGAAAACTTGTTTATTTTGATCTAATTTACTATGTTTAACATTCAAAAGTGGATAATCGATTCCCAATACAAATAATCCTCAACATTTAGTTACTGGGTTAGCTTCCGTTATTAATTAAATTACGCTTGACACGCTCGCTTTCCTGGCGCGCACAAGCCAACTACAGAGTAGAATAATTCAAAAATAATTCATCAGCGAGCAAAATGTCATTCAGGTAAAACGTTTTTAAAAGTGTTTTTTCATTGATTATTGGCAACAAAATTGGTAAATCTGAAGGAGATGACAGTTGTCGATTTTGTAAATTTCGATGCCTTAGCATAGTTAATTAGATCGAAATAAACAAGTTTTCTTCTATGCACTTTTTGTCTCAAATGAGTATTTTATTAGTTATAGCGGTAAATGACTTACCGCAACTCCAGTCTTTGAAGCGGAAAGAAATTCTTTGATCGAGTTGTATGGCAATACTGCAATGGCGTCTCGCTTCCAGCGCTCTGTCTTGAAAGACGAAACCAAACCTACCGCTATACCTCATTAAATACTCATTTGACAAAAAAAGTGTATAGAATAAAAGTTGTTTATTTTGATGTTATTACCATGTTTCAAGCAACAAGAATTCGAAAATCGATGAGTAGCTGTTTATTCGAGCGCATTCGTCATCAATGACGAAACTAAACTTACCGCTATAAATCGTAAAATACTCATTTGAGACAAAAAAAGAATAGAAGAAAACTTGTTTATTTTGATTCAATTAATTAGGTTCAGGGACCAAAAAGTGGAAAATTGACAACTGTCATCTCCTTCAGATTTACCACAAAATTATTAAAATTGTTGACAATATTAAAGTAAAAATTGACCACCATTTGCCTATAAAATATTTTGTTGAACAAACATAAAAAGAGTAAATAATAATCTAACACCCAAATTTCAAAAATCAACAGGAGTTGATTCTTAAAAAAAACAAATTAACTTAGAAGAAATAAATGATCAAATCAGAATCCTTGCTGTGAACACAAAAAAATTGGTCGTGATCTTACCAATAATACCACTAAAGATTTGATAATGAAGAGCCATTCTTTAAAACTTGTAGAATGCTTTTCATAAAACTTAGAGATTGATTTCAGGCAGTTCATGGAATCAAACATTACCTGTGGAGTAATGTGAATGACCCTCATTTACTGCCAGGCCCTAAACTTCCATAAATGGATGTCAATGCTATCACTGGCAACTTCCAGTGTCATATTTGCACTTCAGAGATCAGAATAATATATTTATTTTTGTTGAGTGGCTACATGCATCACTGGACACTATGCTCTGGAAACGCTTATTGGCTGTCAATGACTAGCAATTAACCTCAACCACAAACTGAACTTGAACTTGAAATTGAGGGCCGACAGCGTCGGGGCCTTTGTAACGGCCTACAATTCCCTCCACAGTTATCACACAAAGAGTTCAGCGTCTGGTACCAGACTTGTCCACTAAACTACTCAGGATCTACCAATCCTTGTCACAAGCTGCCATTGGATGGCGTCACTGGGATAGCCAGTGTGTCAAAACACCATCCCCAGGCATATTGGGTCATAACAGCCCATTCTACCAGACTGGCTCATTCTAGTCACTGTCTCTTACTCCAGGCACGCACAAGAAACACTTTCATAGCCTCAGTGATACTCGCATTACACTCCTGATCCAATCCAGCAAGACAGCTCATACCGCAATCATCTTCAGCACATCTGGCATTCCACTCATTCTCTCCATACTGCTCAGACACCAAATTCATAAAACTCTCTCTCTCTTGCTCATACTTACTACATTCCAGCACAAAATGCTCAATTGTTTCCTCTACTCCACTATTGCACTGCTGACATAATCTGTTATTATTCTCATTCCATCTCCATGTACGTCTGTTCACACTCAATGACTTACATCTCACAGCAAACAAGAGTTGACTTCCAAAACTACCATCATAGAACAGCTCAAACTTAGGTGCTTTCTTTTTCATATACCAGTTAAGTGTAGGCTTCCGCATCATGCTAAGCTTCCACTTATTCAATCCATACTCTTTTGTTTGTCTCTCAATCTCTTTCTTCCACCTCTTGCAGTCCCACTCAGGCCCTACACCTCCTACATTTATTAAACTCCAGTCATCCACAGGTCTCCCAATTCTAACATGAATAATCTTTTGCATACTGAGTTTCCTTGCATGCCCCCAACATACTTTCTCCCAATAGCTTACACTCAGATTCCATTCAAAGATTCGCCTTACCCACCTGCTATTCTGCATTCTTTCAATTCTCACTTTATAATTCAGCACAGCTTTCATCATTCTTTCTGAAAATAGGCTCCACCCTAGGTCACCTCTAATGGCCTCTATAGCTGTCCATTTCGGAGCACCCAATGCTACACGTCCCACCTTATTTTGTATCACATCCAGCTTTTCAAGATCACTTCCATTCCAAGCAAGAGCACTCATACCATACATGACACTAGGTACAGCAACATACTTCCACATTCCTCTCACACATTCGTACTTGTTTGCTCTGTATCTGGCCACACTACCTAACCGTCCACTCCACTGCATTGCTTTAGCCACTTTCTCACCTTTAGTTCTAGTACATCCATCTTCACTCATCATACAACCTAGATATTTGTATTCTTTTGTTCTACCTATTCTGATTTCTCCAATATTCCACAGTCTGTCTCTATCAGTCTCATCACTATTTATAACCATGACCTTACTTTTATCGGCACCAAAGTTCATCTTGAAATCTGTACTATATCCATTCACAATGTCAAGCATCCTTTGTAGTTCATGACCACATTCACTAACCACAACCACATCATCAGCATACAACAAACAGCTCAGTCTCTCATTACCAACTTTCAGTCCTAAACCACTCCCTCTCAGTCGAACTGCTAATTCTTCTGTGTACAATCCAAACAACAGGGGGGACAGAGTACAGCCCTGTCTCACTCCTCTAACACTCCTCACTTGCCCTGTTTCCAAATTTCCTAACCTGTAGATAGCACTTGTGTTCTCATACAGACTCTGTACAATGTTCACTATTTTTCTGCTAAAACCAACTTTTCTCAAAATTTCAAACAGCCTAACCCGATCCACTCTGTCATACGCCTTTTCAATATCCAGGAATGCTAAATATACCTTCTTGTTATCCTTCTTCATTCGCTCAATTATTTCACTCACTACAAACAGATTATCCTCCCCCTGTCTATCTTGCCTAAAACCATTCTGTTCTTCTCCCAGGACTCCTAATTCTTCAACTAAATTTTTCATTCTCTCATTCAAAATACCACAAAAGATCTTACATACGGTGTCACCCAGTGCAATTGGTCTGTAATTTTTAAGTTCTTTCATACTCTTATGTCCACCCTTATGCAACAGAACTACATTACACTTGTTCCAGTCATCCGGTACTCTTTCACTCTTCCATATCTCATCAAATAAACATTTCAACATACTGACTACACTCTCTCCTCCACATTTATAGAACTCATATGGTATCTTATCAGGGCTGCCTAACTTACTCCTTGCCTAACTGCCTAACTTACTCCTTGACCGGCCTGAGCTGCAATTCATAATTGAAATTACTCACGCTGAGAACGAAGGACAAAATCAACCGATCCGTGGACGAGTCATCCTCAGAGATTGACTGACGTACAATACGTATACAGTGACGTACAACTCAGATTTTTCATATTAGTTTATTACGTTGGTTGATACTTCATGAGATCTTACGCAAAACAAAATATATATTTAAAAATAAGTAGATATTATATATAACTGATATCTATTATGCGCGAAAACATGGGACTGCAAATAATATTGCACCAATCATGATCGCGGGCTAGAGGTGATTCAGTTGGAAAACCAGGATGTGATTCGGTAGAGTAGGACGTCTGTTAGGGGCTACAAAATGGACAGCTACAGAAGCTATTAGGGGTGATTAAGGGTTGAGCTTAATTTCAAAACGAATGAAGAACGCTGCATTGAATTATAAGGGGAGAATTGGGAAAATGCAGAATAGCAGGTGGATAAAGCAAAATTTTGAATGCAACCCGAGTGTAAGCCAATTGGAGAAAATATGCAAGGAAACTATGTATACAAAAGATAACTCGTGTTAGAATTAAAAGGCCTGTAGATGACTGTTTTTTAATGAATGTTATAGGGGAAGGACCAGAGTTGGACAGCAAGAGATAGAAAAAAGATCTTCAGAAGCGAACAAAAGAGTTTGGCTTGAACAAGTGGATGCTTAGCTTGATTCGAAAACCTACACTAATCTGGCTTATGGAAAAAATTCTTTCAAAGTGGGAGATGCTCTATGATGGTAGTTTTGGAAGCCAACTCTTGTTTGCTGAATATCTTTATATATGTATGCTGAACAAGCCATGCATTTCATTTTTGAGTGTAAGTTTGTTTACGCATTTCCAGATGTGCGTGCTGTGTTGCGCGATGTTCTTTGTAAATTACGTCGTGACTAACCTTTTCTCAATACCTGATTGTCATTTACGATGGTGTTTCAATCTGCTCCGGTATAGCGTTTTTTGTCTTTTTCCTACTTCGATGTTCTTTATAAATTACTTCGTGACTAACCTTTTCTCAATACTTGAGTGTCATTTACGATGGGGTTTCAATCTGCTCCGTATAGCGTTTTTTGTCTTTTTCCTACGTCTTTTTCCTACTTCGATAATTTCAACTAAGAACTTGGGAGTTTCGAATAATTCCTTAGCAGTATTCGAATTATTTATAAGTTGTTAGCCATCTCTTGGAATATAAAATATCCAGGAGATGATATTTTTCATTTCTCATTCAACTGCCCTTGACAGAGTTAGACTATTAGCACGCCATGTATGGTTTGTCTATTAGTACACCTCGTATATTTTGTCTATTAATATGCCTCGAATGGTCTATCTATTTGTACACCTCTGATATTTTGTCTCTTAGTACACCTCGAATAGTTTGCGTATTATTATGCCTCGTATGGCTTATCTATTTGTACACCTCGGATGGTTTGTCAGTTAGTTCTCCTCGTATGGAACTTTTGTTAGACTATTAGCACGCCACGTATGGTTTGTCTATTAGTACGCCTCGTATATTTTGTCCATTAATATGCCTCGTATGGTCTATCTATTTGTACACCGCTGATAGTTTGTCTATTAGTACACCTCGTATTGTTTGTCTATTATTATCCCTCGTATGGCTTATCTTTTTGTACACCTCTGATGGTTTGTCAATTAGCACTCCTCGTATGGAACTTTTATTTTAGGACGTCCTATATTGAGAAACTTTTTAAAACCCAATATGTTGGCATGTATCTCATGTGGCAACTTAGAAAATAAACGTTTTTCTTTTTTCTTTTCTTTTTCTTGCTGTAAGTTGTAAGTCATTGCGTGTGAATAGACGAACATGGAGGTGGAATGAGAATAATAATAGATTATGTTGGCAGTGTGATAGGGGAGTGGAGAAAACAATTGACCTTTTTGTGCTGGAATGTAGTTGGTATGAGCAAGAGAGGGAAATTTTCATGAATGCGGGATTTGAGTACGGAGAGAATGGAGAGAATGAATGGTATACCAGATTTGCTGCAGATGATTGTGGTATGAGCTACCTTGTTGGATTGAATCAGGAGTATAATTTGATTATTATTGATGCTGTGAAATTTTTTCTTGTACGTGTCTGAAGAGACAGTGGCTGGAATGAGTCGGTCATATAAAGAAAAAATGTTTATTAAAGTGGGTTGTAGTGACCCACCATGCCTGAAGGTGTTTTTCATGACGTACTGGTTAACCCAGTGATGCCATCCAACGGTAGCTTGTGATAGGAGTTAGTGGATCCTAAGTAATTTATTGGACAAGTCTGAAACACAGACACTAAATTCTTTGTGTGAATATTGTAAGGATTGTTAAGGGAATTCTAGGCCGTTACAAACGCCCCAAAACAATCGACTCTCACTTTCAGTTTCAGGGCACAATCGTTGGAGCAACGAATAACCTCTAAACCAAATTTAATTGATCAAAAAACTTATACAGAAATACATTTATAAGATTAAGCAGATTATTAGTTCTAATTTTGAGGGGGAATGGGTTAAATGAAAACTCAATGAGAGGAGAAGGATTTTACTATAACGTACTCGATTTTTCCATTTTTCATATCTCCAGACGAGCAGCATTCAAATCACTATTTAGCAGATGCACAACTGAGGTACGAGGCTTCAACTCTAAACTCTTTTTACTGAAGTTTCTCGCCTGCTCATGCACTATAAGGATAATTTTTATTTGCATCAGGTTTTTTCACATGGTGGTGGGGCGATTAAGAAAGAAAGAAAGAAAGAAAGAAAGAAAGAAAGAAAGAAAGAAAGAAAAAGTAAAACACTTTAATTCCAATTTAGATGATGGAAAAAAATCATCTATGGTTTTTAAAATATCTTAAAGTAATGGTCTTTATATACTACACACACATGAGTATAGTAATACCCATGTCACTAGTTGAAATAAATGATTGAGTTAATGCACACACATGAGTACATATCGTAATGCCCAAGTCACGAATTGAAGCAAATGATTGAGGGCAATGTACTACTTCTATTGCTTAATCTAGATTTGATTTTATATGTAACTAAAATAATGAGAGAGAACACAATTTCAGTAACGATGCATTGTTGAAAACACTCTTTTTTGTTCCACTCTTACATTAGAATACGAACTCAGGGACTTGGGACGTAAGGAATTTGCTGAAAGGAAATCGTGTGGATTAAGATAATTCTGCGTCTAAAGCAGCGAGATTGGAATTTAGAATTATATTTTCACTCCTAAGTATAAACTAGTATACAAATCACGGGACTCGAAAAAATGTATTTTATCACGCCACGAATTTAGGATATTTTCATGCTAATAATAGTGGCATAAACCAGTCTAATTGAGTCAGAAACATGCAAACAACTGTTCTACAACGGTTACCAAGACTTGTGCAACATAATTGGAGTAATAGATGAAATTAAAAACCCAGATAGGGTTGTCGTAATATACCCAAGAGCACAATAATGATATGATTATTTGCATCACACAAGCCTAGCAAGAACATTTTAGGACGTGAATAAGAGAAGAAAACATGAATGTCCTATAAGGGTTTAAAATTAGGAAAAAATCCCATTATCTCCGAAATATGATGCAAATGTATGTAATTGATAAACATAAATAGGTACCATGACGGTCCAGTTTGATGCTTGCACAAAAACGGAAAGGAAAGACAGAAAAATGTATCCTATGGCTGGTTAAGGATAAGCTGCCCCCTGCTATGTGCTTATCTGTGGTTTATCATTTTAGTTGTTCACGTTGTGAATCACAGATCATAGGTTCCACATGTCGTACTCTTATGTCCAGAGTAGAGTAGTCGAGCACGCTGGGCGCAGCTGTAGAACCGGTCGTCCTCTTGGTCCCCCTCCACTGTCCTCTGTTCGATCCCATGCTGAAAACTGTAACGTCCCTGTTTCCGTGAACCGTTTTAAAATTCTTGCAGTTGCCCCTCACATGATTGATTGACGCATCTGTGAGTCGCTATACATCTATAAGCTCAGACCCCCTCTAAATGATACTCAAAGTGCTTCTCCTCCTCTAGTCGTAAATACGTGATCATTAGTCCAGATTTTTTATTTCATTTTTTATTTTTAGTTGTAGATCCACGACTATTTTCTGTCTATGTTGTAGTACTCTTTTGTATAGTGTAGTTTAATTAACTCATATTCGTTTTGTTTTGTAGCAGAATTCTTTTTCTATTGGTGAAGATGAACTGATTAGTTCGAAACGTTCAATTATATTCATTTAAACTTTACTATTTGTATTAATAAAATGACCACACGTAAAGCGATTTTTGCCTAACTTTTCATTTATGGTGGCCAGATAAGATACTCAACTTCATTAGAATATTCCCCATGATAATCTTTAATAACTCTAGCTGTATGGATTGGGGCATTATCATCTTGAGAGATGGCGTTCACCTCCGGAAACAGTACTTGAACCATAAGAAGATCTTGGTCACCTAAAATTCCTAAATCAACTTGGCTGTTAATTCTTCCATGAAGGGAAATCATTGGCCAGGCAGATTTCCAAGAAATAGCACCCCAGATCATCACTGAATCCCCGCCATGTCTTACGGCTGGAAGAAGGCAGACTGGATTAGCGGCATCTTTCTGCTGTTTCCAAACGTACACACGGCCGGAGGTCGGAAATAAGGTAAACGATGATTCTTCAGAGAATATCACATTTTTCCATTGTTCGACGGGCCAATTCTGGTGATTTCTACACCACTCTAAACGCTTCGAAACATTTGTCTTTCAGAGCAGAGGTTTTGTGATTGCAACTCTTCCGTAGAATCCAGATTTGTGCAGCTCCTGATAAACAGTGTTTGTAGAAACTGGGCTCTGTAGATGTTCAATGAGGTTTGCAGTGATTTTAAGATCCGTTGTCATGCGACCCTCTCTAACAATTCGATTTAGAGTCCTACGGTCTCTTTCAGACAACTTCAACTTTTGGCCAGATCTGTGCTTTGCTGAGAAGGTGTTTCCTTCTCTTTCAAAGGCAGTCATTACTTTTGAGAGAGTACCTCTTGCAGTGTCAAGCATTCGGGCAGTTTCTGTTACACTAGCACCTCCATACGAGCATCAATTTAACAATTTAGCCTTTTTGAAAGTCAGAGAGGTATGCCGTTTTTATAAGGTTATAATAATTTTTTTCTTCAAGATATATGTAAAAAATAGTCATTTTTATAACAAAAAATTGAATAGACACAATAATAAACAATAAAATATTAAAATTTTTCAAGTTTTAATTGTTTATAACATGTTCAAAGAATATGATTCCAAAATGTTAGGTGTTTCCATTTTTTTGTCCAATCCATGTAGCTTCAACAAGAACCACCAGACCAGAGTCACTGACTACGAAGACAGTTGAAAGCTACAAGAACAGTAAAAAAAAACACATGAGCAGATTACCAACGACAAGGAGAACAAAAAAACACAATAACAGTACATTCACAGGTACCCATTACACGAGCAAGTAGTTACAACAACAATAACTACAACAGCAATCGGTGGTCATAACAAGAGCAAGTAGGTCCAATAACAGTAATTACCTAGAACCAAAGAAGGTAGCTACAACAACAACAATAATATACAGCCACGAAAAGAGCAGGTAGCTAGAGTAACAAGAGGAGCTGCAACAGCAGGGACACCATTCGTTTTATTGCTTCAATTAAGCAAGCTGAGCCACGCAATGGCCGCCGTGAGCCGGCAACTGGCTACTCGAATTGTCTATTTTATTTCATATGGGCGCCGTGTAAGCCTTAATTACACTGTAACCAGCTCTGGAGGTTGGTTTGCACAGTTTGAGCTTCTCTGAGTAACTCTTCTGCAGTCTGTGAGTCGAGAACCTATGATATCAATGGTGAACAATAGAATACATTTTAGCTCTGGTCATACGTAACGTATTTGTCTCATGACACACGCAGGTGTGTCAAAATATGTGATGGTGCGCATCGCTTTGTTGTATGACAGTTTGACACACATATGTCTGCCAAGGATATTTTCCGCAAATCTGCAGTGCATAACGTGAAAGTTTTACTAACTCTGACACACTGTTAGTGATGTTGTTGAGCTATAAATAAGTACAAATTTACTTAAAATTGTAAATTTCTTGAGCTTATCTGTAACTTTTATATTAAATTCCTAAGGAAAAAATGTGTTCATTTATTAAACTCGATATTTTTATCGTATATATAATGAAAATTTAATTTAACTTCTTTAATTTAAAAAACATGTGTTACAGTTTCTTACTCAGATAGACAAAAATTGATTTGAAAGATTTGATGCATCTAGATGTGCCAAAATGTTTCTGAGTGGTCAACTTCAGTATATTTTCTCCCCGATTTGCAGTTCTTTAATAAGTCAAGTTTCTTAACGGAGTACTAAAACGGCCAGTAAACTAGATCAAAAAATTTTCCTAGCCACTAAAAAGGCTGTCAAATTAAGGAGCTTAAGTTGCTGTCAGGAATCTTTGAAACTGAAAACATTTGCTGAAGTTGTTTCTCATACGGAGACTTTGGGAAAGCCTTGTAAAAGCCGTGTAGCACTCACTGAAAAATTGATTCCTCAGTCCCATCGAAACTGAGCGCTGCCCTTTGCTTATGTGAAAGCACTGGACGAACCACAGGGCTCTCAGGGGTTTTAAATTTTAATGCCTCGAACCCTCCACACGAAGTTTGAGTGCTGTCAGGTTTGTGCGAAATCAATATCCGATTTAAAGATCTGGGGTAAAAATGAATAAGCCACTGACTATGGAAATACTTATTCATCAAAATCCTGTCCATTGCTTTCAATGACTTCATTCCACATTTCTACAAATTTATAAACGCCTCGCTCGTAAAATTCTGTAGGTTTGGAATAAAAATACAAATGCAACTCTTTTTCAATCTCTTCACTTGTTAACTCAAGTTCACTAAGATGGTTCTGTTATCCTCGAAACAAATAGAAACTAGAAGCAGGTTGCATGGGCCACGTCTAACTGTCCTATATTTGTCTTAGTGGTAACTGTTGGATTCTTGAACACAAGAACATCTGACTAATCGGAATCAAGAGTTTTTGGATGACCTTTCTTCATTTGGCTCTTCTTGTAAAGTGAAATCACTCCTTCGAAAACGGGAAAACCATCTCCTGCTACTTCTTCCATTCACTACATTATCCCCATGAGTGTTCTAAATTTCGCTGCCACACTTGTGTTAATACCTTTATGAAACTCGTACAGTAGAACACTTCTTATGTGACCTGTAGATTTGGCAAACATGGATGTCATTTGGTTTTAAATATGAATGTTATAGAAATAAAAATTGAAAAAATCGTTTAGTTAAGTTACATAATGTATTACACTTTTAAAAAATGTAAATAATTGACAAATCCTTGTTAAACATTCGTTTTAAAAATTAAACATTACTTTAGCACCCACTTGATATTGATCACAAAGTCATGGTGGCCTTCATGAAGGGCAAGTCCTATCGTCATAAGAAACTGGGAGGCGCAATGAGTCTGTGTTAATATTAATTTTAGAGTGTTTTTATAATTGTGTAATGGGATAAGAGCGAGTGTTGAAGAATTTGAGTGGAATCTACCGTTCAAATACTGCTAAACTGTAAGCACGACGAGCTTCCAACACACTTAGCAGTGCAGTTCGGTTGGTGACAAAAGTACTGAAATGTAACTGCGTCAACATCAGTTAAAGATATATACTTGTAAAATATCTAGGGCGTTCTGTAAGAACCATAAATGAATCTGCATCTCATTGCTCCTTTCTTTGTATCAGGTCAGGACATTATTCCGGTTGACTGTGGAGAAATTGAACGATTGTAGAACTACTCATGACCAATACAGTGTATGGAGTAGGGCTTAAATCAGTAGGATATATGCGAGACTCGTCATTAAATGTAGTAATTGCCCAAATAATTGTCTCGTAAACTGCTGTTCTATGCTTCCTCCAGTTTTGCTTTGTTCAATTAACGGATTAAATTCCCATGCAATTCACCCTTGAACTAACTCAATCAACGACGAAACTTCTATAGCCAGAGTCAGTCCTTTTTGAAACCCCAAAGTGCTTCTCTTCCAAGTAAAAGTGTTTGAGCTATAACCTAAAACTTCATTAACAATCTCCGGGCTGAAATATGTTTCATCTTCATGATGTTCTTCCTGTGTAGCGTAGAAGGAAAGAGCCCGGACGACTCGAGAAGCGTGATGATGGTTCGAAGGAACCCGGATAAAATGATGCGGTAGTGGAAGCTGCGTCATTTTCTTAAATTATACGGCGTCTCATACTGCGCCATTTGAAGCGATAGGCACGGAGGAGAGGCGTCGCGAACAGTGCTATTCACGATCATAGCCACGGAGGGAAAATGATGCGCAGGTTCCACAGAGAGACAAGCGAGATTACATGACAGTCTCAGCGATGAAAAAGAAATCCTGGGAGGCATCGTCATGCGATGCTTGACGGGTTACCGTCACGTTACGTGACTGTAATAGCCAAGAGATTGCTTTCAACGTCACGTGGCTTGGGCAAATCAACGGTGATGTGATTGCAATTTGTGCAACCTGAGATAACATTTTGTAAATATGGAAGTATGCCATACCATATTGTAAATATGGAAGTATGCCATACCATATTGTAAATATGGAAGTATGCCATACCATATTGTAAATATGGAAGTATGCCATAACATATTGTAAATATGGAAGTATGCCATACCATATTGTAAATACGGAAGTATGCCATACCATTTGTAAATATGGATGTATGCCATACCATTTTGTAAACATGGAAGTATGCCATACCATATTGTAAATATGGAAGTATGCCATACCATATTGTAAATATGGAAGTATGTCATACCGTATTGTAAATACGGAAGTATGCCATACCATATTGTAAATACGGAAGTATGCCATACCATTTGTAAATATGGATGTATGCCATACCATTTTGTAAACATGGAAGTATGCCATACCGTATTGTAAATATGGAAGTATGCCATCCCATATTGTAAATATGGAAGTATGCCATACCATTTTGTAAACATGGAAGTATGCCATACCATATTGTAAATATGGAAGTATGTCATACCGTATTGTAAATATGGAAGTATGCCATACCATATTGTAAATACGGAAGTATGCCATACCATTTGTAAATATGGATGTATGCCATACCATTTTGTAAACATGGAAGTATGCCATACCATATTGTAAATATGGAAGTATGCCATCCCATATTGTAAATATGGAAGTATGCCATACCGTATTGTAAATATGGAAGTATGCCATACCATATTGTAAATACGGAAGTATGCTATACCATTTGTAAATATGGATGTATGCCATACCATTTTGTAAACATGGAAGTATGCCATACCATATTGTAAATATGGAAGTATGCCATCCCATATTGTAAATATGGAAGTATGCCATACCGTATTGTAAATATGGAAGTATGCCATACCATATTGTAAATACGGAAGTATGCTATACCATTTGTAAATATGGAAGTATGCCATACCATTTTGTAAATATGGAAGTATGCCATACCATATTGTAAATACGGAAGTATGCTATACCATTTGTAAATATGGAAGTATGCCATACCATTTTGTAAATATGGAAGTATGCCATACCATATTGTAAAAATGGTATGGGGGCTTCGCTGAAGAAGGAATTTGAGTTTGCTCAAATTACCATCCGAATGCTGTGATACCTGTGTAGCAAAATCAAAATTACGATCTAAAACCATGAATATTACGATCTAAGTCCGAGGTAGAATGGGTTTCTCTAAAAGAGTTAAAATCGTCTCTAGGTCGTATTTTTCGAGATTTTCTATATACAGTACCTTCAATTGAAACGCGCTATGGCGTATAAAATTTTAGATATTTTACAAATATTGCTACATTATTTTTAATAATGATTATTATAAATTCGACGTATCCTGCGAAGTTCAGGTTTTTTATTTTTCTATAAAGTAAAAACTGATAGAGTGGTGAATTTAGTAGAACTGTTTCATGCTGAAGGGCATATATAGATACTATTTCATTGTTGACGGATACTTAATACATTGTTCGAAGGAAATTATTTATTTTGTTGCTCTCCCAAATAATTTTCGGTAACCATTTTCTGTATGTCAGAATTTTCGACGTACGATGTAACATCATTTTTTTCTTGTTCCATTTTAAAATCATACAGCAGTCTTTCATTTCTTCATTTATTTATTGACATCGCAATTTTGATAATTAATTGGGATTCAATGACCGAAATTTTATACTTCGCTACTTATTTTTAAGATGAAATTTTTTGAAGGTTTGAAACGAGATTTTACACAGGATCGGGAGTGAAATAAAAATTGAAAAACTCACACTTTTGATTTCCTTGTTGTCTTTCTGTTATACTATCCCTTTTCTAGTCGCATTGAAATTCTAATATTTTCTAACCTTGATATCACTACTTCAAGCTATTTCTTGTCAAATTCTCGAAGCATAAAACCTCCCAGAGTAAAAGAACAGAAGCGACTTGTATTACTTTACCAGGAGAATCATATTCAACATTCGAAGCTCCGTAGTGGCAAAACCTTCGCTGTACTCTCAAGAAATTTTGTTAAGTCAATGTTTGCTTTCGTTCAATCAATTCTTGGGAACTGGGCCGCGGCAAATAGCACGGGAAAAATCAGCGTCTAGCAAATACAAAGTTTCCAATCTCAGGAATTCCTCCATTTGAATTCAATTGAAACTTCGGAGAGCCGCGGCGAAAACAATTTTCAGGAAGTTTTGAGGCGCTAGGAGCGCTAGACAAAACTCGGCCAGATCAGCAAGCGATACTGCAGCTGCGGAGGCAAAAGAATATGTGGACTTCGTGGGTCCCTTCGACCGCCAACCTCAGGGGGTATTTGATTGGGGCTCTCAGCAGCGCATTTGCTATTTTAGGAAATTCAATTATGCCAACGTTTTCAATTACCCTGGGACATTCAGTGAATACAATCCCACGGCATTCAGTTATTTTAGGAAATTCAGTAATACCAAGGCTTTTAATTACTCTGGGACATTCAGCTACGTCAAATCATTTTTTAAGATATTCATTTACGCCAAGGCATTCAGTTACCCTTGGAAATATAGTTACGCAAAGGCATTCAGTTACCCTAGGAAATTTAGTTACGCCAAGACATTCGTCACCAAATGGAAATCCAGTTACGCCAAGGCATTCAGTTACCCTTGGAAATATAGTTACGCAAAGGCATTCAGTTACCCTAGGAAATTTAGTTACGCCAAGACATTCGTCACCAAATGGAAATCTAGTTACGCAAAGGCATTCAGTTACCCTAGGAAATCTAGTAACGCCAAGGCATTCAGTTATCCTATGGAAATCTAGTTACGCCAAGGCATTCAGTTACCCTATGGAAATCTAGTTACGCCATGGCATTCAGTTACCCTATGGAAATCTAGTTACGCCAAGGCATTGTTATACTGGGACATTCAGCCACGGCAAGGCATTCAATTATTCTGGGAGATTCAGTTACACCAAGGCATTCAGTTATCCAAAGACATTCAGCTACGATTAAACATACAGTTAACTGAGGCATTCATTTTTCTTTATTCATTCAGCTACTCGAAAATATTCAGTAACCAGGAGATATTCAGCTACACGAATTCATTCCACCACCCTTAAATCAAAGTAAGGGATTCAGTTAGAATGAGTTATCTACAGACTCTGAGATGTACATACGATTGCCCTAAGGCATTCAGCTACCTCTTAGCACTTAGTTACCTTGAGCTACTAAATAACCCTGAGACGTTCAGGTATTGCGATGTACTCGCTATTCAGCTACTCTGAGATATACAGTTATAACGAGTATTCTATTACCTGGAAGCGTTTAACCTCCATAAGGCATACGATTACTTTAAAGTTTTCGGTTCCACTGATACATTTAGGGATCCAGAGGGATTCAATTACATTGAAGTATTCAGTCACCCTGATGCATTTAAAGATTCAGAGACATTCGATTACTTTCAAATACTCAATTGCCCATAGTTATTTGGTTAAAATACTATATTCAATCATAAATGCTTATTTCATAGAATTATTGCAGGGTTTCAGGCCCCAACTTGAAATAGAGCTGTGTTATGCCATTAAAATTTTTAAGCCCATTTACGAGTCAAAAGTTTTGACTGGGTGAGAGCATGCAAAAATTTACGCTCTGCAATTTCAAAAGAACAAGAAAAGAACTTGATGTTCAGTAACATACAGGGTGCGTTAGGTATCTGACACCTTACGCACTTTTCGAAAAACAGAAAATGAAACTGCCAATCGTTGAAACTTACAGTGTCTTGATACAAACAAATATAACATTAACCTTTGTTTTACTCTATTTTTCCTCCCTCAGCTTCTATCACCGACTCCATTCGAGTCCGAAAGCGACTGCAAGCTTTGATCAGGTGGTCTTTATTTCGGTCCTTCCCAATTGAAATTCTGAGCCTTTTACAGATCGTTTTCAGGCAGTTATAAGCCAAGAGTTTAGTCGTTTTCGAGCAGTAAATTAGCCTTTTTCGGAGCAAATGTCTAGTATTTTTAGCCCATTTAAACGGCTATTTCTGGGTATCGAAACGGCTAATGCAACGGCCATTTTGGGCTTCTCTACTACTTGAACGAGGCTATTCACGACCATTTTTGGCTTTTCCATTGCTTGGTCGAGTCTCGTCTTGGCCTTTTTGGGCTTCCTTACTGCTTGATCAAGGCTAATACCGGCCCTTTTGGGCTTCCTTACTGCTTGATCAAGGCTAATACCGGCCTTATTAGGCTTCCGTACGACTTATAGTGGGCCTTGCAACGACCTCAAAGAGCTCCAACGTCAGATTTTTTATACGATATAAAGAGTTTGTAAGGCCGGGTCTTGTGGCTGCTTCGCCTCGTGAGTTCCGATTTGAGGAGAGTGAAGCAGCGGACTTACGTTTATACTTCTCCAGCTGTAGGTATCGATGATAAGCGGCGGAGAAGTGGGAACTTTTTCTAAAATAAATTTACATTGGTATATATTAAGATTACTGAACATAGAAGGACTAGAATCGAGGTTTGAGGGGTAACTACGGTAAAGCACTACAAGTTGAATGCTCAGCGTTCGACAACCCAAGTGTTCCAACAGTTATAAGCTATCATTCATATTTATTTTATATAATGCATTAATAAAGTGCCAATTTGATGTTATGCTCAGCAGTTAGCTTTTCTATCCTAGTTTTCATGTTGACTGGATTAATTATTTATAGTATTGTTGAAGATGTTTAACGAACCTTACCTAATCTAACTTAACTAAGTTAGGTTAGTTGAAATTCATTTAGTTCTTTACATTTACTGAAGTAATACGACTTGTACAACATTTACGATTACGAGTCTTTTTACAATCTATTACGCGTCCAAATAGGGGTCGTCGAAAAGGCTTGAAAACGACTTAAAACGACCCGAATGAGCCCGCAAACAGCCATTGACTAGACCTATATAAGGCCAGTTGAATGAAGAGCCCTTTTCAAGCCCTAATAGGCCAAGTATAGGTAGGAGTCGGTTTGAAGTCGTGATTTTTGGCCCTTTTGGGCCGTTTTCGACCTTTTACGACTAATTTACTACCTGAAAAGGGCGATAATTTTCAATTGGGTTCATAGCTCGGGCTATAACTTCCATACGAGAGGATTTAGTGTAATGGGGATACTTATTAACTTCCTTTTCAGCGACGCCCTACACTTAATAATCCAAAGATTAAGGTCTGGAGAGTTAGGAGGCCATAAGTTTATTGTGACATGATCATGAAAATTCTCGGCCATCCAATCCTGGGGTTTGAGAGCCTTATGAGATGGACCCGAATCTTATTGGAAGACATAGGCCCTGTGGAATAAAATGAGGAGGCGTGATGTGCCCTTCACTTCTAACAACTCTGAAAACCATCACTGTTGCAGGAAACTTCGTGTTCTGAGTGAGTCAGTGCGTTGACAGTGCTGTTTTCTCTTGCCCGTGACCCATTCATCTCCATTGTTTTCATTCATCTTCTTTTTAACTTTGCAAACGAAAGATCTGGCGACTTTTAAAAATTTTAAAATTTTTAATTTGCTGTGTTTCGCATTTATAGACACTATTTCAGCGTGTCTTTTCATTTCATTAGTTAAAGCAGTACCTGCTATGGAATCTTCCAAAATAAAAAAATACATTAATTATGATCAGGTTAGTTTAAATTACAAAAATATAAGTGTCCTTTGATACTATACACACCCTGTTTAATATATGTATACATTATATATATATTGCTTAGTAAAAAAATAACAAAATAAAGCTATATTCGTTTTGGACCAGCTTTTTACTTTATTTCACAATCTTTCTGAAACAATAAATGGTCACCGGAAAATTCAAAACATAAAAATCGATATTACGATACGTATCGGCGTACTTTCGCTTTGTCAAACACTAGATTGCAGCTGACTAGATTTGTTGTTTCCATACTGGGTGCTGGCTGCAGTGTGATCTCTTGAAGATTCGCTGAGCAGGTTGACTTCTACAGGCTGGCGCCTTCGGAAGTACACTATAGACAAAAATCTGTAAATTAATCGGAGCCGTAAAAAAACATGAGAAATATAATGCAACCCACAACTGGTGAATACAGCCCGGGGGACATGTACGGAACAGTAAAACTGCACAAAACTGGCCATCCGTTACGGTTGATCATATCCCAAGTTCTTACTCCTGTACATGAGATAGCAAAGCAACTTAGTAGAATAATATCTCCGTACTTACCGGCTAAATACTAAATCAGCTGTTTTATCACTATCTTGTTTCACCACTTTCATTAGATGTTTTTCTCGTACACTAGACTTGCTTCAGCCTCATGTACTGTATCTGCTGAGGATCGATGATCGTGAATTAATGACGAAACTTTGTAGGGCAAAATTTCGTGAAATTAACTTAGATGGTTAAGCACTCTTGCTTGAAATCATTACTGTATATCAGTGGTCTCCAAACTACGACTCGCTTGCCAAATCAGGTTGCCAGTGTGATCAATCTTAGCAAATTTAGCAAGCGTAGGGTCGCTCAAGGCTCGGACTTGCGACTACTCTAAAAATTATTGATAATGGCTGAAAAATTAAAACGGTTATGGCCCTCCGAACTTACCGGAGTAATCAGTATGGCCCCAAGGCTGGAAAGCTTGGAAACCACTGCTGAAGATGAACTGTGGCTTAGAGGCTGAGCCGGAGTTAAAATGATGGTTGGAAGACTGGAGAGGTCAGGCTTTCCCACGTCCAAACCATTTCGGTATGTCAAAAAGCGCTTCAAGAATGATTTTTCATTACGATTATCATAGAATCAAATCCAAGAAAATTATATGTGGATTAAGCGTCACGAAACCTGTAGTATCGTGAATTCGTTTAAATGGAAACTGAAAATACCCAAAACCGAGCCCAGTTGGTCGATGATGGACCACTTATTCTTTGCGAAAACGCTTGCTTGCACTCGACCTACGTACGTCACAACTAAACAGCTGCTCAACTGAAAAGCCTATTGGGTAGGAAGAGCTTCCTCAAGCATTCAACAGTCCTGATATGAGCTCACCAAATTTCGACTCATTTTTCAAAGTTGAAAAAGCTCATGCGAGGATGTCACTCATTTCTTGATCAACTCTGCTGCCGTTACCAGAGTCATTTATCAGAGGTACAGGGATGGCGAATAAAATAAAATTGTAAAGCGTCCTAAACGTCAAAATTTGGTGAATGTAATGCAAGTGAATGGTGAATGTAATGTAACTATACTGAAAGGTTGTAAAGATTCGTACTTTTATTCTTTTCTTACATGCGAACTTGTGCAGCTCGAGCATATTTTAATTGTGCCTTCTTGTAACTGGTCATCCTCAAATGCAAACAACTTCCTCATAAAATGGAACGTTTTCTTAACCTGAATTTTGTTGAAGTTGCGTTGCACTGAAATGCTATAAAGGTTTTTTTAATGCTCCATTTATTACATTATTTTCACATCTTTCAGAATATGTTTACGACTTAGTACAGACAACATTGTCAACATATAAATACCAATAGCCTAAAATTTAAAACAAAAACATTTAAATTTTTTATTGATTCTAATCAATGAAGGAAATAGATAAAAATATAGATATTAAGCTTTTGAAGCGTGAGTATGTGATTTAGAGCAGCACTCTCTTCATCACCAAAAAACAGAAGAATAAGCTATTGAAAAGTACGTTATTATTTTTGAGTAAAACAAGATAACTTAACAGTGAATTGTACAAACTTTTATAATATATTCTATTTACGCGCTGAGTTTAAAAATATATTTTTTTTAGGTTTGAGAATTTTTTATTTCGACCCTGCTCTTGTTTCTTCCATAAACCTGGAGCGGACACTGCTACCAGAATTTAGCACCTGTTCCAGTTTCAAGAGTTCTATTCCATCATTCCAAGAGTTCTTTTCCATTCTTTTCTGGATGGGCATTTCATAGAACTGCCCATCCAAAATGGGCATTTCACTTCTCTTTCACTCGAACAACACAATAAAAGAAGCAGGGAAAATTAAAATTAACCAAACGCAGTAGCATTTTCTGTTTTTCTCACTGTAGCAAAAGTTGGACCTCCGAATAACTATGTTAATTTTGCCAACACAACACAGATGCTTAATGAGAGTAGGGTCGGCTGTTTGAATAACACCCTTTAAAACAAACCTCATTGGTATGCCACTTGCTATTTCTTTCATGGATATTTTTTACTATACTTAGATGAAATCATTAATTTTAACAAACAATAATAAGGAATAAACTTCTTTGTCCAATTTCTTAAAATAAGCGCATCAACTTTATTTAGTGACTTTCTTCCAGTCGACTTCTGAAACTTCACAAAAATTCTTTCACTTTTAAATCGAAAAGTCAAAAGCATGACGATGCCCCAAGAAGTCAACATGAAGCAATACAAATCTTTAAATGTCCATTGGAAAGTCAAATAACCAGCCCTAAACAGCCCCAATGTATGCATGTGACCTGAATGAAACCATGTAGAACCGTACAACTCCTCACAGGAAATAATTCACTTTGTATGCGCGTGGTCATCATTTTTTTGCCGCTTATGCCAGCCAGGCGCTCATGGCGCCGCAAGTTTGCGTATCAACGCTAACAAAGTTTAGAAAACGGCACGCCAGAGGCCGCCCAGATTGTGATTTGCGACATCTGAGAAGCCGAGCACAACTTTTACAGCACAACTGCGCCCGAGAATGAGAATGACGTAGGCTTGTCCGGAAGGAGAGGTTGCTTAGGAGGATAGAGCGTCGTAGCAAACTTGTCTTATGATTCTGTATTGGAATTAAATAGTCATGGAACACGAGCATAGCGTTTGAATTGGCTGATAAGTAATCCACGTTTGAAAATTTTTTGCACGACTCCGTAGAGTTTCGTACGGCTTCAGAGTTCTGAGATTAGGTAAATATTTGCTTTATGCAACGTTAGCATATTAATTTTCAGCCTTGCTTTCAACAAAGGGAAGTTTTAGACAAATTTTCTGTTAAAATAGTTGTCAACAAAAAAGTAAATATTAATACCATGAATGGTGACGAGTTCAACATCGCATGTAAAGAGCGCATTAAAGAAATACAGAATACAGATTAGTGTAACCATCAATGCTCGTACCATCTCTTCGTTACACATTGTTATGCTAAAATTGATGCAGGAAACGTATACACATTCACATACATTCATACGCTAACCTCAAACCTCATACCGAACCAATCTTAATCTCTACACTTTCCATACTTACCAAACCAATAATTATCTTTCGATCTCTGTACCCCATCATAAATTATAAAGGTAACCTAGTCTCTAACAACACCTCGTCTCAAATGTGATCCTGTACTCCAGGGCCAAGCTAAACTCATAAGAAAATTTGCATTGTAACAAAACACATACGTCCTACACTGAGAGAAATTTTGACACACCTGGGTGTGTCAAACGGTTATTCAGAAATATATTGATACACATTGAATTATTTCCTATGACCACATATTAAAGCGGTTAAGAGACTTAAATCACTTATTCACGTTTCAAATGGTTCAACATTATTTGTAGAAAACTGAACTTTGTTTCAATTTTGTGATTAGTGCACAATTCTCCTAAAAAAACCTTCGTATCTTCGATAATTTTTCTTCTAATTCTTGGAAATTGCATGTATATCAGTGTTTTTAGTTGCTAGTCCAAGAAAGTGAAGTATTTATGTGGAATAAAATTGACTTACGTCAAGTGTGTCATGGTTGACACACTTAAGTGTGTCGTATAAGCCCATGACACACAAAAGTGTGTCAAAATACATAGGCTAATCATGTTTATTGTTGACACACTTTTGTGTGCCGGTTTTGCGACAACTTGACACACAAAAGTGTGCCGCTTTTGCGACAAAATTTTTCTCAGTGTATAGAGAAAAAGTAATTTTCATAGCAGCATGACTTCTTCAGTTCAAGAGCTATAAGTTACACTCCAGCTGTTCAATTTATTTCAAGGAAGTAGCTCATGATTAAGCATTTACGTAAAATTCATTGGACTATGAAATTTTTTCGCAACGGAATATCAATCTGCATATATTGTGATGGCCAGATTATAACATTCGCTCACAACATCAGTAGCTAATGGCGACTAGCTTTGCACATCATACTCATTTGTTCTTGGGATCAGCAACGCTGTTTCTGATCATACATTTGAACTTGATGCCAGGCGCAGAAGCGGAAGTAAGACGAGCGACAACACGTCCTCAATTTGTCCAGAACATTCGCTTCTGACCTACGTTGAACCAGGCGATGCTCCTGAATAAAAAATCTCAGGATAGAGCTTCAGAGCTTCGGGTTCGGTCGAGTTCATCTTCTCAAAACACGGAAGAAAAGGCAATTTCAATGCGAGACAGCTGTACGGGGCTCACTTCGTTTCACGGTGCCCAGTTCCTGTCTCTACCCACTCACGAATTCTAAGGATACTTCACGAGCTAGGAATAACAGAACTACTTGGGATGCAAGGAACTGCAGCGAACCTAAGACGTTTTGTTTTCTCTGGTCGATTTGAAGACGGTTCTAAAAATTGCCTTGCTTTGCAAAAGCAACGTTCCTTTGATCTGAAGACGATGTTTCTCTGTATGCATAGAAGAAACTTTTCTGCCTCTTGAACCCCAGAAAAAAGTGTAATTTTTTGTGCTGCTGTTTCGTTATTTTTCTGTAATGGTGAATTAAAATCTACTCGGCCTGCAAAAATTAATTCAGAACGTGCTAAACAAATACTTGTTGTTTTATTGAATG
Organism: Morinoia aosen; assembly: GCA_030386875.1. Taxonomy (NCBI): domain Eukaryota; kingdom Metazoa; phylum Arthropoda; class Malacostraca; order Amphipoda; family Talitridae; genus Morinoia; species Morinoia aosen. The sequence continues at coordinate 15,239,717 of CM059568.1, forward strand.
AATTGAGTTAGGTGAACATGATATACATTGTTGAAGACATGAAAAGTTTTTGGTTCATTTGAGTCTGACATGACTCGTGAGAAAAACTCAATCAATGCAAATTCCAAGCGTTATATAGAAACGTTGAGCGAATTTCTCACGTAGGTAAATTATGGTGTCGAAGAAAAATGGGCTGGGGAAAATAAGCTAGCATGCGAAATAAAATTAAATTGCAGTTATTTCACGGTTTCTAGTCAATCAATCTATCTTCATTTGAATATTTGAGCTTATTTTCGCATACGTTCTCAACAGCTGTGCCCTACCGGCTAGCCAGAAAATTGCTAGTTGATGAAGTGTAGTTGCGCGTAAAAATTAACCCTTATTAAGATTAAAATATATTATGTCAGAACCATGGAATGAATAACATGAAGTTGGCTGTAACGTAGTTCAAAAATATTTTATATATTATGTACAAAAGAAAAACTTTTGAATAAATAAAACAATTCCAACGCATTAAAAGGTAAGTCGTTCGATGAGCTGCGTTCACTGCTCTCATTAAACAAACTTCAGATGACTACCTTATGTGTACTACATATGTTTAATGATTCACAACCTTCGTAGGAATTAATAAAGTACAGAACAATCGCTTCAAGACAGAGAAGGTTGAAGGTATTTTTACACAGCGCATGTGTAACGAAAAAAAGACGAGTTTTTAGCTAAGGTCGAAATCATCCGGTATGATTCACGAAATTTTGAAGCTGTAAATATTCTCCTGCTATTCTTGATTGTGTGTTTAAAGAAAGGAACATTCAGTATCGAACATTTAAAAAAAATATTTTCATTAAGGAAGTAAAGAGTAAAAAAATACTGTCACTGACTTCGGAAACTTGGCTGAGCAGTGTTTCTCCACACATTAAGAATATTTCCCTGTCGTATGAAACTTAGTTGAGCTATGTTGTTCCATGATTCAAAAATATTTTAATGACTTAGGAAATATTGTTGAGCAGTGTTTCAACACAAATTAAGAATATTTCCCTGGCTTAAGAAACGTCGTTGAGCAGTGCTTCTACTGTACATACATTAGCTCGCTTCACACGTTTTGAACTCAACGAGACAGAAAATGTCGAGCTAGGCCTTGCGCACTTAAGGAAAAATAATCGTTCCAGTCTCTCGAGGAGGCAATGTGGATGCAAATTGGATGTTCATTTTGCACAGAACAAATGGTTTTCTTTGTGACGTCACGAGCGAGAGGGGTCGGTCTCGCCATGCCGCCACCAAACACAACTTTACAGTAACGATCTTGTTACCCAAGAGCGCGTAGCTATGTAAGTCCACTTGGACGAACTTACGCTGTTAGATGCACAGCTATGACGACGTTTGGAAATCCAGCCTTGAAAATGTAGGTCATTGAGAAACAGCAGCACAGAGGTCCCATTGATAGAAACATCTCCAGTAAGTGTTTAATATTTCAGTACTTTTTCCATAATTCTTACAAGAAGAGTTGATGGAACTCGTTTCATCGTGAACCATCCGATAAAGTGGTGGTAGCCAAAGCTCCAAGCGCATTTAGAATACATCATTTGAAGCTTTTCAAGCCTCTAACTCTGATCTATTCCAATACCTGGAGCTCATTCCTAACAATAAGGGCGAAGCACCGAGGCGCTGAGGAGTTGCGGCGACGATAAAACTCCCTTGGGATAGCCTCTAAACTGCGCCTGTCAATGGTAGCTATTGGGAGAGAGTTCGGCTGCTTTGGTCATCGTGAGGCGGATTTGCAGGAACAAAAAGTTTGAAAATAAAACAATAAAGATGGAACAGGAGGAAAGATGGTCCGTGAGAAAAGGTGGAACAGGAGGAAAGGTGGTCCGTGAGAAAAGGTGGAACAGGAGGAAAGGTGGAACAGGAGGAAAGGTGGTCCGTGAGAAAAGGTGGAACAGGAGGAAAGGTGGAACTGGAGGAAAGGTGGTCCGTGAGAAAAGGTGGAACTGGAGGAAAGGTGGTCCGTGAGAAAAGGTGGAACAGGAGGAAAGGTGGAACAGGAGGAAAGGTGGTCCGTGAGAAAAGGTGGAACAGGAGGAAAGGTGGTCCGTGAGAAAAGGTGGTCCGTGAGAAAAGGTGGAACAGGAGGAAAGGTGGTCCGTGAGAAAAGGTGGAACAGGAGGAAAGATGGAACAGGAGGAAAGGTGGTCCGTGAGAAAAGGTGGAACAGGAGGAAAGGTGGTCCGTGAGAAAAGATGGAACTGGAGGAAAGGTGGTACGTGAGAATAGGTGGAACAGGAGGAAAGGTGGAACAGGAGGAAAGGTGGAACAGGAGGAAAGGTGGAACAGGAGGAAAGTTGGAACAGGAGGAAAGGTGGAACGGGAGGAAAGGTGGGACAGGAGGAAAGGTGGGACAGGAGGAAAGGTGGAACAGGAGGAAAGGTGGAACAGGAGGAAAGGTGGAACAGGAGGAAAGGTGGAACAGGAGGAAAGGTGGAACAGGAGGAAAGGTGGAACAGGAGGAAAGGTGGAACAGGAGGAAAGGTGGAACAGGAGGAAAGGTGGAACAGGAGGAAAGTTGGAACAGGAGGAAAGGTGGAACAGGAGGAAAGGTGGAACAGGAGGAAAGGTGGAACAGGAGGAAAGGTGGGACAGGAGGAAAGGTGAAACAGGAGGAAAGGTGGAACAGGAGGAAAGGTGGAACAGGAGGAAAGGTGGAACAGGAGGAAAGGTGGAACAGGAGGAAAGGTGGAACAGGAGGAAAGGTGGAACAGGAGGAAAGGTGGAACAAGAGGAAAGGTGGAACAGGAGGAAAGGTGGAACAGGAGGAAAGGTGGAACAAGAGGAAAGGTGGAACGGGAGGAAAGTTGGAACAGGAGGAAAGGTGGAACAAGAGGAAAGGTGGAACAAGAGAAAAGGTGGAACAGGAGGAAAGGTGGAACAGGAGGAAAGGTGGAACAGGAGGAAAGGTGGAACAAGAGGAAAGGTGGAACAGGAGGAAAGGTGGGACAGGAGGAAAGGTGGAACAGGAGGAAAGGTGGAACAGGAGGAAAGGTGGAACAGGAGGAAAGGTGGAACAGGAGGAAAGGTGGGACAGGAGGAAAGGTGGAACAGGAGGAAAGGTGGAACAGGAGGAAAGGTGGAACAGGAGGAAAGGTGGAACAGGAGGAAAGGTGGAACAGGAGGAAAGGTGGTCCGTGAAAAAAGGTGGAACAGGAGGAAAGGTGGAACAGGAGGAAAGGTGGAACAGGAGGAAAGGTGGTCCGTGAGAAAAGGTGGAACTGGAGGAAAGGTGGAACAGGAGGAAAGGTGGTCCGTGAGAAAAGGTGGAACAGGAGGAAAGGTGGTCCGTGAGAATAGGTGGAACAGGAGGAAAGGTGGAACAGGAGGAAAGGTGGAACAGGAGGAAAGGTGGAACAGGAGGAAAGGTGGAACAGGAGGAAAGGTGGAACAGGAGGAAAGGTGGAACAGGAGGAAAGGTGGAACAGGAGGAAAGGTGGAACAGGAGGAAAGGTGGTCCGTGAGAAAAGGTGGAACAGGAGGAAAGGTGGTCCGTGAGAAAAGGTGGAACTGGAGGAAAGGTGGTCCGTGAGAATAGGTGGAACAGGAGGAAAGGTGGAACAGGAGGAAAGGTGGAACAGGAGGAAAGTTGGAACAGGAGGAAAGGTGGAACGGGAGGAAAGGTGGAACAGGAGGAAAGGTGGAACAGGAGGAAAGGTGGAACAGGAGGAAAGGTGGGACAGGAGGAAAGGTGGAACAGGAGGAAAGGTGGAACAGGAGGAAAGGTGGAACAGGAGGAAAGGTGGAACAGGAGGAAAGGTGGAACAGAAGAAAGAGGAAGTCAATGAAGTTAAACGGTAAACGTGGGAGACATGAAAATGAGAGAGCGACAAAACATAGCGCTAGGTTTTTTCTTTTACCTCTAAAAAATTATAATTAAAATTTTTTTCTGTTACAGAACTGTGTTGTAACAGATAATTTTTGTTACAAAATTAAACTCCAATGAGGAAAGTACTCTTGCAAAAAATGTACTTCCCACAGTTTGTGTGCTTCAGGAAACGTAAAATATCATGGAATGTGTCCAGTCTTGACCAATGGCCTAATATTGAAGAGACTGCAAACGAGTTTTTTGTAGCGTTTCGTGATGCGTTATGCTATTCTTAGAGTGCATCCTGATGCATCGTCATGTAACGCATCGTGATGGATTGTCATTTAGTCCATCATTAGAAACTTCTAAACGAAGAACGCTGTTAATATTGGAATCATATTTGTAAGAACTTTAGAAGGTCTTAGAATAATATATCTGTGAACAAAGATATGTAGATATTTTATTCTAAGACCTTGTAAACTTCTAATAAATATGATTTCCATATTAACAGCGTTCTTCGTTTAGAAGTTTCTAGAGATAATTCGAATGAAGGGAAATTAATTTATCATGATATATCAAGCTGTGTATCATGATATCAAAACACAGACACATACTTGCGTGCGTTTAAGATGCGCTATGCCTTTAATAACACACATTTCATACACAGTACATTTAAAACGACGTACGAGTCAAGTATGGTATACGACAACAGACGCAAATGTTGTAGGTCCCTAATGTAGGGTAAGAAAATAATGCTGTGCACTAAATATAGATCATGTCAAAAATAGTACACGCCTAATATAGTATCCACCAAACATGGTATCCACCAAACATGGTATACACCAAACATGGTATCCACCAAACATGGTATACACCAAACATGGTATCCACCAAACATGGTATACACCAAACATGGTATACACCAAACATGGTATACACCAAACATGGTATACACCAAACATGGTATACACCAAACATGGTATCCACCAAACATGGTATACACCAAAAATGGTATCCACCAAACATAGTATTAACCAAACATGGTGTACACCAAACATAGTATCTACCAAACATGGTGCACACCAACATAGTTCACACCAAACATGGTATCTACCATACATAGTATCCACCAAACATGGTGTACACCAAACATAGTATCTACCAAACATGGTGTACACCAAACATAGTTCACACCAAACATGGTGTACACCAAACATGGTGTACATCAAACATAGTATCCACCAAACATAGTCTCCACCAAACATAGTATCCACCAAACATAGTGTTCACCAAACATAGTATCCACCAAACATGGTGTACACCAAACATAGTATCCACCAAACATAGTATCCACCAAACATAGTGTCCACCAAACATAGTATCCACCAAGCATGGTGTACACCAAACATAGTATACACCAAACATGGTGTACATCAAACATAATATCCACCAAACATGGTGTACATCAAACATAGTATCCACCAAACATGGTGTACACCAAACACAGTATCCACCAAACATAGTGTACACCAAACATAGTATCCACCAAACATAATGTACATCAAACATAGTATCCACCAAACATGGTGTACACCAAACATAGTATCCACCAAACATAGTGTACACCAAACATAGTATCCACCAAACAGGGTGTACACCAAACATAGTATCCACCAAAAATAGTGTACACCAAACATAGTATCCACCAAACATAGTGTACACCAAACACAGTATCTACCAAACATGGTGTACACCAAACATAGTATCCACCAAACATGGTGTACACCAAACATAGTATCCACCAAACATAGTGTACACCAAACATAGTATCCACCAAACATAATGTACATCAAACATAGTATCCACCAAACATGGTGTACACCAAACATAGTATCCACCAAACATAGTGTACACCAAACATAGTATCCACCAAAAATAATGTACATCAAACATAGTATCCACCAAACATGGTGTACACCATATACACACACACCAAACGCAAGTAGACATCGAATGTAGAAGAGGGATTTTATACTCCATTGGCGTCACTGCTAGCGATTAATTTTCTTACGCACTATAAACAAATTTTTCTGATTTTAAATGAGTTTGCAGTCTGACGGAATATTTTTAACGAATCTAAACATAATTGATTCTTTTGGCGGATTCTATTTCAACATCAGTCTGATTTAAGAACAAATTATCTTTCTTCAGGCCTTATTTTTTTTTTACTTTGTTCGGTAAAAAAACTATTACAGTAAATTCGAATCTACAGTGCGACTCCGGCACAACTTTTGTTCCTAAAGTTTGTTGCCATTCTAAAAGCCCACGCTGATGAAGCCAAATGCCGTTCTAAAAGGCTGCATCCCCACCGTAAAGTTCCTAAGGAATTGTTTCTCCCAAAAATTCTCTAAAAACTTCTCCAAGAAGTTTCCTGCGACAAAATTCACAGACTACCTCAATGCAGGAAGATGGTGGAGTTTCGTTTCGAAGTGTGATTGATGAGATGACAGGTGCGGTTCTTTTTTTGGAATCCATCGCGTTGATGACATTTATTTTGCGATGCTTACTTACTTTTCTCGCTGTCGACGCTCACTTTCTTTGCTACTGTATGAGGAGATAAATTTATTGGTTTCAATTTTTTTGTGGGAACGTTTTCATCGAGGAAAGCAATTTGCGGAAGAATAGAACTAAGTTCAAAATTTTCGTCACCAAGTTCAAAATCTTGAATTTTGGGAATATGTTCGTTGAGGTATAGATACTAAAAAATTAGAGCTCAACAGCAAAACTCTCTCGCAAATAACGCTCTCTAGACACGGGTCTGCAACTGGCGCTGCTAGCCGGTGTAGGATTCAAATTTTCAGTAGACACGATGGCCGTTTTTTCACTCGTTTGTAGATAAATTCAGACAAATGAATACTCACGAAAATAAACGCAAATAGGACATTGGATGCCCCAATAAACAACAAGCTCACGGTTCACACAGAACACCGTATTTTTCAATAGACTACATTTTTGTATTGAAATTTTGAACAGAGTAAGAAGGTTAACTGTGGCAACTGTTATCCTTATAATTGGTGCATGTATTTTAAATGTAAAAGTGTATTAATGTCATTCGTAGGACATGCATGATGTAATTAAAGTCTCAATAATTGATCAAATATCCCTATTGAAGTAGAAAAAAATTCAAATCTAAGTGAAGGAAAACGTTTTCTACATGTTAGAGGGTCAACAACGTCATTTCAAAGCCGAAACTTCGTGCAGAGCAATGAACACAAAAAAATGAACACAAAAAAATATCTGAGCGAAATTTTACAAATACCCGACAATTTTAAATTGCATGCAGTAAACTCGCGGTAAAAGTTCTGATATTTAGCACTGTGGAGCGAAAATTGGAAACAAATCCTCGTGCCTTGAATCGAGCTTTGGATTCAAGACAACTGAGAAACTTTGCGAGGAAGTTCAGAGCAGCTGTCGTTAAACTTGAGCAGCAAGCCCCATAACGGAGCTCATATGATATTCTCACAGCTCCCAAGAACTTCGTCATAATGGAACTCATGGAATATTCTCGACGCGGCTCAAAACGTCTCACAGTCTCCGCTAAAAATAGGAGGCAAGTACTCACACAATTCAGTGTAACCCAGAGAGCATTTCCAAGCGAGGTAATTTCTCCGCATCGTTATGGATTTTTTTGCGAAGACTCCAAATTTGCAATGCAATTTTCCTTTGTCTTTTGAAGCCATTAGTCGGCACCGGAAAGAGGAGTCAGTGAAAAACGCAACGTCGCTGATGAGGTTCCGCGAATTTTAGGAAAAGCGCTAATTTACAGCCTCCACGTCCCACGCAGGCTGCGGTGGCGGACATTTTTAGCATGGCTCGCTTCATTTCTTCTCTTTTTGGCTGGCTGTCTTCGTGGAATGGTCATATCCAGGGGTTTTGTTTGCGCGCGTAAATTGGATAGTATATCAAGCTCTTTGTCTTGATGGAATGATCATATCTGGGGTTTTTTTTGCCCGTATAAATTAGATACTATATCGACCTCTTTGTCTTGATGGAATGATCATATCCAGGGTTTTTTTTGCCCGTGTAAATTAGATACTATATCGAGCGCTTTTTCGTGATGGAATGATCATATCCAGAGATTTTGTTTGCGCACGTAAATTAGATACTATATCGTGTGCTTTGTCGTGATGGAATGATCTCATCCAGGGATTTTCTTCGTACGCGTAAATTATACACTACATCGAACTCTTCGGCAGTTTTCTGAGACAAAAATGTCGTTTTCTTTCATTATCACAGCACACTCAATCTACCTGGTGAAATCAGGGTAAGTTTTCCGTAATTTTCATAAGTTATGTCAATAATAATGCAAATCACCGATGATCAAATAAATACGTTAGACTCTATTGCAGGTGCGCTGTTCGGCTGCACGGAAGTGAGTGTCCACAGAGATCGGAAGTACACGAACGAAAGAAATACTTCATCAAAGAAAGTTAAGGGCAAAAACCAAAGCATTACACATTTTGTTAAAATTCGTGTGTGGACGAGGCTAAGAAGAACGTTTTCGGGCCTCGACCCATTTTTTTTCTCCAGTTAACTGCAAAGTTTGATCCACTGCAGACGTTCTCTATAATAAGTAAAATAATATGTTTCAATATATGTAACGTAATATGTTATTTTATTAATTGAATTAATATAATAATAGAAGAAGTAATTTTTATATTATATAATAATACATATTCAAATAATTCCATACAATTTGACCCACCGTAATCCTTCGCTACATATAACTTTGGTTGAAAAACTGCAGATGAACAACAGCAGTTGAACAACAGCAGTTGAACAACAGCAGTTGAAAAACAGCAGTTGAACAACAGCAATTGAACAACAGCAGTTGAACAACAGTAGTTGAACAACAGCAGTTGAGCAACAGCAGTTGAATAACAGCAGTTGAATAACAGCAGTTGAACAACAGCAGTTGAACAACAGCAGTTGAAAAACAGCAGTTGAACAACAGCAATTGAACAACAGCAGTTGAACAACAGTAGTTGAACAACAGCAGTTGAGCAACAGCAGTTGAATAACAGCAGTTGAATAACAGCAGTTGAACAACAGCAGTTGAACAACAGCAGTTGAACAACAGCAATTGAACAACAGCAGTTGAACAACAGTAGTTGAACAACAGCAGTTGAGCAACAGCAGTTGAATAACAGCAGTTGAACAACAGCAGTTGAACAACAGCAGTTGAACAACAGCAGTTGAACAAAAGCATTCGAATAACAGCAGTTAAAAACCGGCAACTGAATTAGAGCAAAGAAGGTGTTAACTGCGCTCTATCTTGCAGGTGTGAAGGAATCATACTTAAATTTCCTTTAACTTTAATTTTAGTATCTAAGAAATTTTTATCCGACGTTCAGGCACCAAGCTCTCACGTCCTGCGAGCTGCTGCGGCTTGCGTTCTACAGGAGGCTGAACTCGACGTTCAAGTGCAAGTTTCTTACGACGTTCAAGTGCAAGTTTCTTACGACGTTCAGGTGCAAGTTTCTTACGACGTTCAAATGCAAGTTTCTTACGACGTTCAGGTGCAAGTTTCTTACGACGTTCAAGTGCAAGTTTCTTACGACGTTCAAGTGCAAGTTTCTTACGACGTTCAAATGCAAGTTTCTTACGACGTTCAAATGCAAGTTTCTTACGACGTTCAAATGCAAGTTTCTTACGACGTTCAAATGCAAGTTTCTTACGACGCTCAAGTGCAAGTTTCTTACGACGTTCAAGTGCAAGTTTCTTACGACGTTCAAATGCAAGTTTCTTACGACTCTCAAATGCAAGTTTCTTACGACTTTCAAATGCAAGTTTCTTACGACGCTCAAATGCAAGTTTCTTACGACTCTCAAATGCAAGTTTCTTACGACTTTCAAATGCAAGTTTCTTACGACTTTCAAATGCAAGTTTCTTACGACTCTCAAATGCATGTTTCTTACGACTTTCAAATGCAAGTTTCTTACGACTCTCAAATGGAATTTTCTTACGACTTTCAAATGCAAGTTTCTTACGACGCTCAAATGCAAGTTTCTTACGACTCTCAAATGCAAGTTTCTTACGACTTTCAAATGCAAGTTTCTTACGACTTTCAAATGCAAGTTTCTTACGACTTTCAAATGCAAGTTTCTTACGACTTTCAAATGCAAGTTTCTTACGACTCTCAAATGCAAGTTTCTTACGACTTTCATATGCAAGTTTCTTACGACTTTCAAATGCAAGTTTCTTACGACTCTCAAATGCATGTTTCTTACGACTCTCAAATGCAAGTTTCTTACGACTTTCAAATGCAAGTTTCTTACGACTCTCAAATGCAAGTTTCTTACGACTCTCAAATGCATGTTTCTTACGACTTTCAAATGCAAGTTTCTTACGACTTTCAAATGCAAGTTTCTTACGACTCTCAAATGCATGTTTCTTACGACTCTCAAATGCAAGTTTCTTACGACTCTCAAATGCAAGTTTCTTACGACTTTCAAATGCAAGTTTCTTACGACTCTCAAATGCAAGTTTCTTACGACTTTCAAATGCAAGTTTCTTACGACTCTCAAATGCAAGTTTCTTACGACTCTCAAATGCATGTTTCTTACGACTCTCAAATGCAAGTTTCTTACGACTTTCAAATGCAAGTTTCTTACGACTTTCAAATGCAAGTTTCTTACGACTCTCAAATGCAAGTTTCTTACGACTCTCAAATGCATGTTTCTTACGACTCTCAAATGCAAGTTTCTTACGACTCTCAAATGCAAGTTTCTTACGACTCTCAAATGCAAGTTTCTTACGACTTTCAAATGCAAGTTTCTTAGGACTTTCAAATGCAAGTTTCTTACGACTCTCAAATGCAAGTTTCTTACGACTTTCAAAGCAAGTTTCTTACGACTCTCAAATGCAAGTTTCTTACGACTTTCAAATGCAAGTTTCTTACGACTCTCAAATGCAAGTTTCTTACGACTTTCAAATGCAAGTTTCTTACGACTTTCAAATGCAAGTTTCTTACGACTTTCAAATGCAAGTTTTTTACGACTCTCAAATGCAAGTTTCTTACGACTTTCAAATGCAAGTTTCTTACGACTCTCAAATGCAAGTTTCTTACGACTTTCAAATGCAAGTTTCTTACGACTTTCAAATGCAAGTTTCTTACGACTCTCAAATGCAAGTTTCTTACGACTTTCAAATGCAAGTTTCTTACGACTTTCAAATGCAAGTTTCTTACGACTCTCAAATGCATGTTTCTTACGACTTTCAAATGCAAGTTTCTTATGACTCTCAAATGGAATTTTCTTACGACTTTCAAATGCAAGTTTCTTACGACTTTCAAATGCAAGTTTCTTACGACTTTCAAATGCAAGTTTCTTACGACGCTCAAATGCAAGTTTCTTACGACTCTCAAATGCAAGTTTCTTACGACTTTCAAATGCAAGTTTCTTACGACTTTCAAATGCAAGTTTCTTACGACTCTCAAATGCATGTTTCTTACGACTCTCAAATGCAAGTTTCTTACGACTTTCAAATGCAAGTTTCTTACGACTCTCAAATGCAAGTTTCTTACGACTCTCAAATGCATGTTTCTTACGACTTTCAAATGCAAGTTTCTTACGACTTTCAAATGCAAGTTTCTTACGACTCTCAAATGCATGTTTCTTACGACTCTCAAATGCAAGTTTCTTACGACTCTCAAATGCAAGTTTCTTACGACTTTCAAATGCAAGTTTCTTACGACTTTCAAATGCAAGTTTCTTACGACTTTCAAATGCAAGTTTCTTACGACTCTCAAATGCATGTTTCTTACGACTCTCAAATGCAAGTTTCTTACGACTTTCAAATGCAAGTTTCTTACGACTCTCAAATGCAAGTTTCTTACGACTCTCAAATGCATGTTTCTTACGACTCTCAAATGCAAGTTTCTTACGACTTTCAAATGCAAGTTTCTTACGACTTTCAAATGCAAGTTTCTTACGACTCTCAAATGCAAGTTTCTTACGACTTTCAAATGCAAGTTTCTTACGACTTTCAAATGCAAGTTTCTTACGACTTTCAAATGCAAGTTTCTTACGACTCTCAAATGCAAGTTTCTTACGACTCTCAAATGCATGTTTCTTACGACTCTCAAATGCAAGTTTCTTACGACTCTCAAATGCATGTTTCTTACGACTCTAAAATGCAAGTTTCTTACGACTCTCAAATGCAAGTTTCTTACGACTCTCAAATGCAAGTTTCTTACGACTCTCAAATGCAAGGGTTGAAGCTCTCGAGATGGGAAATAAAATTCGCCCCCGCACACTCTTCAATATTTTGCCCGTCGGAGATGAAAATCATGGCGCAACTTTTGATGATGTTGAGTGGCGGAAGTTGAGTATTTATTGATATTTTAACCTTTTTCCCTCAGCACAAGTTACGACCTAAGAGCTTTTTTAGCGCGCAAAATTTGCCTCCTGCTTGGAAATTGAATTTTGTAAGCACTCTCAAGCCGTCGTCCCATTTGTAGCTACAATGGTCGTCGGTCGACCCATTACTTTGGGGCGCATTATATTTTTATTTAATTCTGCATTTGCTCTGCACTCCTATATAAGGTTGGATCTCAATAGGTTAAAAATTTTTATGTAATTTATTAGAAGGCTATAGATTTTTCCGAAATCTCAGTTTAATGAAAAAACCTAAATCAATGAGTAAATGAACATTTTAATTGGAAACGGTTTCGAAATTTTATTTTTATGTTTTTTCTTCACTGTCGTAAAACAAAGTAAAGGACCAGTCAAAGTTAGAAAACAGCAAAAAGGGGAATTGGAATTTTCACTGTTCCCTTCAACAAGTTTTGCTGAATTGAAGATGGATTATTAAAACTTCGAAACGTTTGCAACTAAAATATACTTTTGCTTGTTAGTTATTCTCCTTCTCATGACATCTCACGTGGGCGAGACGTGGTTGATGTTATTTATAGCGACACCGCATTCTTCTTGATACCTGAATTAAGTTAATATGAATATTTAGGAGAGATGTAGGACAAATAAATATATTCATTAATCACAGTCTTTGTGATGCATAGTAATTGAAGCAAGACGTTGTATGCGATTAAAAACCATGTGAGCAAAGTTACATTATCGAACATTCTTTATGTTATCTTTTCTCCTAATTTTACATACGCAATTATAATATAAGAAGGCGCCGCATATTTTCTGCTTAAAAATTACAGATTTTAAAAACGTTCTCTGACGAGTTAAATGAGATGACCTACCAGCACATTTGCAAAATTTATGCTGTGAACATAAAGTTAATGAAATTTAAATATGTATTAAATATGTATAGAATATATATGTATTGAAATTTAAATATGTATATGTACTATTGTGTATGTATTTAAATATGTTCTACTAATTTTTATTCGGTATGTGATTACTAAACTACAGAAAAAACTGCTTCCAAAATTTTCTGAGGTTTGAAGATCAATCTTTTTTAGCGGAAACAATTTTTTTTGTCCCTACCATTAATCCGCCTTCAGATTTAAAACAGGCCTCTGGAGTATACGAACAACTATTGTTTCGTTGAACATTAGCGATTCCTGGAGTACGATGATGAGTCCTAAGCTGGAGGTTGGTTAGGCCTTCCATTTGTTAAAATAAAATAAGTTTTATGTTTTGTTCCGGACCATGTTTTTTGGGTTCTCTGCTGACATGTTCTTCAGCACATACTTCTTTCTTCCTCGCCTTTCATCTAGTTTCATAAATATACTTCCTATTTGATGTTTTTTACGGAAGGGATCTTGTGTGGCAACTCAACTCGTGCATAGATTCCTCGTTCATTCAACTCCATATTAAATAGTGCCCTCCTCTTTCATTCCTTCCCTTAGAACACCTCTGTTGTGGTTAGCAAGGCAAGAGCTAACTTTTCTAATCTAATCCATCAAATAGGAAAAAAGTGCGTCGTACTCAAAAATGTATATTTTATCCATTCATTAATGATATATTCGAAGGTTCAAAAGAGCTGTAACACTTTTAGAATAATGTAAATGGTTTATTATCTTAAAAGGTTTGGATCAATTTCTAAAATATTTTATTTTATCGTTCTATACGCACAAGTCGCACTATTTCTCCATTCATATCGCTTCTTTCTTAATTACATAACCAACTATTTTCAAAAGCATCTGAAATTAATAATTACCTCCTGATTGTGCTCGAATTTTGTACTTTGTTATATAAATCGATATTCTAATTTCCATATTAAAGTGAATAATGAATTTTGTTCTGGAATAACTCACTTTCAAAAGGCGTAGACTTATAAATGTGGAGTGAATATGCCTTAAATCTTTGCGAAATCTCTTACTATCTTATCCTATAGTAGTCATTATAAACTAATATCAGAGAATTCACTTAATTTGTTAATTTTTCCACGAACTTATCAAAAAGAATTCTGCAATGATTTCAGTCCATAATCGAACATGTAGAGCTCAAAATTATCATTAGATAATTTCTGATAAAGTCATATGCTACTGGTCGAATAATAATCACATGATTTTATTTTTGTAAAATCTTTTTCCCATTTTTTATCATCAAATTAGTAAAGACGCTTAGCATCTCATTCAGCTCAAGTAATCGACATCTCTCGTATATTTGGCTCATGCCTTATTTAATTTTAAATATTGACCTTATGCCTCATTTACTTCTAAATATTTTCTCGATGTTTCACTCATATCATAAATTTGACATGGTGTCTCGTTTGCTAACGAATTTTGGTATCGTGTCTCACTTACTACTAAATTTTGACTTCATCTTTCTTTAGCTGCCAAATTTGAGCCCTGTCTCATCATGTGGCACAAGGTATATCATTTAGTCACTCAATTTGTTTCACGAGAGCAGAAGCCTTAACGGGCAGTGTTGCTGAAAATCCACAGTTTGTCTTCGGTCGCCGGAGATCGCTGGCTCTCGCCAATGGAGCAAGCCTCTCTACGGCAACGGCCCCGTTTGCATGTTGACTAAATGGCGAAACTTTTGGATGCAACGAGACCGATTCACAAGAATCTTGCCAAAAAAGCTCGTATCATTCGGCCTTTTTGCTTGCTTGAACGTGTCTGAATTTCCCGAAAATCCAACCGATTACTACCTCCAAAGTTTTGGCATTCGAAAAAAGGTCAAAGTTTGCGATAGAGAGCTCATGGACGTAAAAACGAGGCTCTGCTGTCTTGACAGTCGCGGAGAAGTTTATCAGCATAAAATATTTGTGTCACTGGTGGGATGATATTTGAAAAACTGCAGATAATGAAGACAACCGGATAATATTTGGATAGCTTGAATCAGTGCATGAGCACTCCATAAAAATTCGGAGAGCCTAATTTCATCAGTTAGCATTTCAATAATCCTTTCACACAAAGGACGTAGACGAAAGCGAGTCGTTGTTGAGAGTTGACCGTCACATGCTTGAGATGTTGTGTCTAAAGGGCAACGAGCAATTACAC
Organism: Morinoia aosen; assembly: GCA_030386875.1. Lineage (NCBI taxonomy): Eukaryota > Metazoa > Arthropoda > Malacostraca > Amphipoda > Talitridae > Morinoia > Morinoia aosen. Next base: position 15,255,025 of record CM059568.1, read on the forward strand.
CCAGTATGCCGAGCATTTATTGCTTTTCATCTGGAAGAGTAGCAGATAAATGAGAGAGACTCATCACTTATAGACGCAGATATTCGTCGGAGCTCACGTTCCTGAGGTCTGGCTGTCTACGATGAAGGGCGCTAGGCCAGAGCTTGCATACGGCCACGTCCGCAATTTTGAAAAGAAATTCTTGCACGATTTTGCAGTTTTAAGCCTTGCTTCAAGCCACCACGGCTCATGAACTCGGGCGTGCTTGAAAAGAACGAAAATCATCTTTTTTAAACCGAAAAAAAAATAAAAACACAGAATGGGGAAACCACTCTATTTCTATCCGATGTAAGAAAAACTAAAACATAGAGGGGAGAAATCACTCATTTTCAAATGGAAGAATGAAAAAACATGACCCAAAAGGTAGAAATTGCCTATTTTTTAGCCGGAGGAAGAAGACAAAAAACAAAGAGTCAATCTTTTGTTAGACGTGAATAAGATACGTCAAGGATCTGTGGTGGTAACAACTGCATGTGCGCACAACCCGCTCATAACACTTATCTCATTCCGGACGCGGCTGTAAAATGTCACAACTAATGGCGACAGCCATGCATTCACTGGTCAGATTAATGATGTGTTATGACTCGAAATTATTAAGCAAATGGGGGAACAGGGCCTTTAATTACGAGTGGAAACTTTTTTAACCAGAATATTGATGAACGTTCAGGGCCGCGCGGAAATTCTGTGCTTCAAAACAGCAATTTTGACGTGCTATGAATTCGGCTAACAAAGGGAGAAAAAGTTGTTCGTGGTTTGTTTGTCGGCAATTACATTTGGTGGAACCGCTGTTAGATTTCCCCTGGAGGGGAGGCCTATTAAATTTTGGATCAAATGACCGCTTTTAACGTGTCCTGATTTTGAGCAATTGCAAAAGCTGCTGCATTGCAGAAACTCGCGAGTAGTGTATACATACGGGCACTGAAGCTACAGTAGGGGCGAAATAGTACAACACGGTGATTAAATCGTCTGATTCTACATTTCTAAACCACGTACAATTACGAAAATTGGGCTGTATATCAATACTGGTATAAGAAGGTCAATAATATATTTGAAATCACAAATATTTACTAGAAACTATATAGGAACATGTAAATAAATACGGGAACAAAAATTTACAATACCCTACTTTTTTCGATATAAAGCACAAATATTATTGTAGAATTATTTCTTAATGTTCTTATACATTCTACCATTTGGGAAACGAACTTTCGTCAGCATTCATATCCAATGTCGCAATACGTGAAAAGGGTTATTAATCACGTACGCATGAGAGGGTTTTCAACCTCTGAACTCAATAAATATAATGTACACCTTTGTGCTCGCGTGAATACTACATAAAAGCATGGACAATGAAAGAGTAAAGATTAAAATTGGTTTTATTTTTACGAACACGTGGGTGAAATACGGACACACAAAATATCTCAATGCAATGATTAAAGCACAGGGAAATGTTTGAATGAAGTGAAAAAAGCGCACAAGTGCACTAATGCAAGATGCTCATGATTTTAACGACATGGCAACACCATAGGACACAATGAGAAAACCACACCTTGGCTACATAGTATCTCTTGGTTGCTATCAAACAGTGAATTTCGCACCATGAAGGAATATTAGAAACATGAAATGAATATCCTGGCTAGCGCACACATGAAATAAAATGATTATGCCAGACGGTAGAACCCTTTACTTACAGCAAGGTGTAATAATACAGGACGCTTCGCATTGTGCATGTCACAAAACTGGGACCTGAGCTGCCTAACCGCATCACACAAATCACATTTAATTGCACGCCACTCGGAACGCACTATTCCATGTGCTGGCTGTACTAAAACTTTCACACTTAAAAAAAACACTTTTCTGAGTTCCAAACCAGTAAATTGGCCTAAACTTTCTTGCAATTGTAGATCACGATGAATTAACACACTTCCAATGCTGCTTGAAGAATTTACGTAGTGTGGCTCAGACCGCTCCCGCGGTACCGATTTTCCCCCCCGCTCGTTGGCCGGTCGTGGTACCGTGGCGATGCACTCCGTTCCCATTTCGAGCTCTGAGTTCCGAGTCTGCTTGACCACTGCCGGACTCGTAGTGGCGGCATCATTGCAGACTCTGAAGGCTGTGCGGCTTCAATATTTTATGCTGGAGTTACTTCTGAGCCCAGGATTGATGTAGAAGCGTTTCGAATGCTTTCATGATTCACGGGTACTGGGCGGTTTCCTCCGTGAGGCCGATGTGCTTCGTGTAGCCGCTGTAGTAAAATTGGTGCCTCGTGAGGCTGAGGTGCGTCGTGTTGCCGCTGTAGTAAGATTGGTGCTTCGATGATTGATGATGGTTACATGGGTTTCTTGAAAATTTCGATGAGCTACTCATACTTGCTGTTCCTGCAGAATACACCCCGGCAGCGTGCCGGGGTCGCCCGTTTGCGTTCCCCTTTCAGATACGTTCACCTCTTCCACCCTCGCTTTCACCAAAAGAACCTTGATTCTCCTCTTCTCACTTCTTTTATGTGTTTCGCCTCTTTCTTTCTCGAAGGATCTGGATTCTTCCTTGTAAAGATCACGTGTTTCCCTCGTGATAGGTGGAGCCTTGCTTGTTTCGGAGATTCTGAAATGTAATTGGTTCGCGCTCTGACACACCCATACGCGTGATTCGTTCCAGAGCGCTGATTGGCAGACGGGATGTGCTCCCCTTCGAAACTGCCTCGTCCGGCGTTCCCACGCAACGCATGTGTGTTGGGCGCTTTGTGTTGTGTGTGCCTGGGTGTGTTTTGTTGTGTGCTGGCTTGAGATTTGTGTTCGTGTACAAGACTGTGTGTTTGTAGAAGCCTGAGCCTCAGCAAGTTTGGTCGAGAGTTGACCACTTGAGCTCGACAGATATTTATGGCCCACCTCTTCGAAACCCGAGAACAACGCTGTCCCTTTGCTTAGAACAGAGAAAAATCGCCCTTACGCAAAGCCAACGGTTTTTCCACATTCCTAAATGTCACGGGATTTAGCCAAAATAATCCTGTCAAGAGAAATGAAATATCATCTAACATGAATATATCTTTACGTGATTTAGCCAAAAACATGTCATGTGATATAAACATACATATTTCGTAACACCAATAACGTGTCATTGGTACAGCAGTTCTCGTTCTGAAAGGTTGTAAGCGATATCCTGAAAGGTCGTAAGGTTTGGGATATCGGATCAACGCTCGGCTTCAACGCTCGGTCGCAACGCTCGGCCTCAACGCTCGGCCTCAACGCTCGGCTCCAACGCTCGGCCTCAACGCTCGGCCCTAACGTTCGGCCTCAACGCTCGGCCTCAACGCTCGGCCTCAACGCTCGGCCTCAACGCTCGGCCCTAACGTTCGGCCTCAACGCTCGGCATTCAACGCTCGGCACCAACGCTCTGCAGCATCGTGTCGTGACTCTCTCTCTCTCACACCCTTTGAACGTACGGAAAAGTATCGTTCGTGTTATATCGTGGTTTTTCATCACGATACGAGGTTTACTAACTGTAGCTGCAAACTACAGTATCGGTAACTGTAACTACCGATCTGAAGCGTTAACTTCATGGAGTTGGAAAAGGAAACTCTCAGCTCGGTTCCTATTCTTGTACTGAATCATCCAAACACCGACACTGCTTATAAGCTATAGCGCTCGGAAGTTAAACAATGCTCTTCCGGTGCATACCAATGCGATGCGCTTCCAAGGCACGGTTTCCGGCGCGTGCGGTCAGGGCGCTTCCGACCCATTTGAACCCAAGTACGATATAGACATAGGGCAATCCGCAACCAGCGCTTCCGTCGGCTCCGTCTTGCGGTTAAGACGCTTCCGCCGGTGCCGCGATATCCCAAACCAAGTGTGATAAGGACATCATGCCTGAAAGGCCTATATTGAGATACTACAGTTCGAACTACCATCTCTCTAGGGGGAGGGTACTTGTAGTGACTATGCTTTAGTCACCCCTAAATTCAATTTCAAGCATATCTAGTTCAGTTTCTGCTGAAATCTTATCTAAATAGTCAATTCAAGTGTTCAGTAATTTTAAGATGTACCAATGTAAATTTATTCAATAAAATGTTCCGACTTCTCAGTCCTGTATCAGCGATACACACCAGAGGAGCAGTGTAAGTAAGACCGCTATTGCACTCGTCGCAGTGGAACTCAGAGGACGAAGTAGCATCAATATAACAGGTCTTACAACGGGAAGAGTTTACGGGAGAATTTTACGGAAACATTTTACGGGAACAGTTTACGGGAGCAGTTTCCGGAAACAGTTTACGGGAGTGGTTACGGAAGCATTTTACGGGTGCAGTTTACGGGAACAGTTTACGGGAGAAGTTCACGGGAACAGTTTACGGGAACAGTTTACGGGAACAGTTTACGGGAGCAGTTCACGGGAACAGTTTACGGGAACAGTTTACGAAAGCATTTTCTGGGAGTAGTTTACGGGAGCAGTTTCTCCCACCCACATTTCAGACGCACACAAATTTAACCAAGGTGCGGATTTAGAAGACATCTTGTCGCCATTTAACTTCCGCTTGAGGCACAAGCTGACTTGCAAAGCTTCCACAAACTTGACATGAAATAAGCACGAGGCTTACGGCTGTAATGCTAATGGAATATGCCTGGAATTATATCAGGGTTCTGCACAACCCACCGAGAGTGGTGCCTGAAATTCAGATGCCCTGTTTCCGTGCCGCACGCCAGTCTGTTCGAGTTAATGCGTCGTGTTGTGCTGCGTGTTGTGCTGCTGGGGTAGTTTGGTGACCTTGTGTGCAGTGTGTGCAGGAACGCTGTCGTGTGGAAAAAATTGTGTTTCGTGCGAAGTGAGAAAAGCTTTAATCTTTTAACGTGTTTTTTTATTTGCTCGTATTGTTGATATTGAAACCTCTTTTATTATGATTATGCTTGCGTCATATTCACACTATAAGAAGAAGGAACTGCCGTTCAGCAGTGTGTTAAAAAATACATCTGGGTACAAGTTTGACTAGAAATAAAATGTTATATTTCCAATTGGTCGATTCTAAGGAAGTCTCAAGCGTCAGATAAGAAAGAGAATTAATAAAAAATTAATATTTTTATTATTTGTCATGGCAAATGTTTCGGAATGTTATAATTCGATCGTCAAGGATGATACGTAAAACATGTGAGAAGTTTAAATAAAATATATCAACAGCTCGAACAAAATGTGTATGAACAGTTTTTGTCTCATCTGTCTATCGTGCCATTCCGTCGCATCTGTCTATCGTGACAGTCGTGCCATTATAACGCATCTGTCTATCGCCTCATTCCGTCACAACTGTCTATCGTGCCGTTCCGTGGCGCCTGTCACTACTGCCGTGACTGCCGGCGTCCAGAGACTAATGTGTTTGCCGCCCAAACAAAACTGCGGGCAGAAAATTACAGTTTTGCTCAACTGGGCAGCGGCAGCGGACGAGCTCATCCATCAAACGCTGCGTTTTTGTGCCCATTTTTAATGCTAGCTCGCGCTCATCGCTGGCCGGACCGCCTGTAAAATTGTGCTGTTTTTGCGGTGCTGCGCTCGTGGTGCGCGCTGATTGTGTCATGCCCGTGCGGGGGTGTGGCTGGTTTGGTGGAATTGGTTGTCACGGAATGTGGGGTTTGGGTCTATTTACGTTGGTGTGGTAATGTACTTTGGTGGGGAATCGCTTTACATTGTTGTGGAATCGCTTTACATTGGCGTGGAATCCTTTTACATTGGTGTGGAATCCCTTTACATTGATGTGGAATCCCTTTACATTCGTGTGGAATCCCTTTACATTGGTGTGGAATCCCTTTACATTGGAGTGGAATCCCTTTACATTGGTGTGGAATCCCTTTACATTGGTGTGGAATCCCTTTATATTGATGTGGAATCCCTTTACATTGGTGTGGAATCCCTTTACATTGGTGTGGAATCCCTTTACATTGATGTGGAATCCATTTACATTGTTGTGGAATCCCTTTACATTGGTGTGGAACCCCTCTACATTGGTGTGGAATCCCTTTACATTGGTGTGGAATCCCTTTACATTGGTTTGGAATCGCTTTACATTGGTGTGGAATCCCTGTACATTGGTGTGGAATCCCTTTACATTGGTGTGGAATCCCTTTACATTGGTGTGGAATCCCTTTACATTGGTGTGGAATCCCTTTACATTGGTGTGGAATCCCTTCACATTGGTGTGGAATCCCTTTACATTGGTGTGGAATTGTACATCGTTACAGGGCTTTACCGTTCGCTGGCACGTCGTCTTTTCGACTTTGTAAATTGCATCGTCTTCTTGATAAAAATTAAGAATAATTTGCAATTTTATCTGTAGATTTTTAATGAAAACTTAGGTTCATTAGATTTGACTGAATATTTTTTTTTTCAAATTCTTACAGATTGACTTACTAATGATGGAGCTGATCTCCGAAACGTTTTACAGAATGAATAGATTTTCTTTAGATGTTTTGACATTAGATATTGTGAAATTTTCATATTAAATGTTTTTTTTTGGTTTTAAGTTTCTAACTGTGATATTGGTATTCTTTGAATTTTTTTTGAAAAGATTGTTTTAGCGCTCATGTTATGAGCGATACTTGGTGAGATATTATCGAAATGTTTATTTCTTAATAAAATACTTCGGTCTTTATAAAGTTAGAATTGTGGGTTAGATATTACAGTATGACAGGGAGAACATTTCGGGAGCTTTGGGGAAAAAAAGGTATTCATAACCTAGGATATAAAAATCAGTATTTCATCTAAAAAAACTGCATTGTAATTCTAAGAAAAGACATTAATTGAAAATATTTCACTATGTATTGGGTGATTGTTCTTGCACTACAATTACCAAACAACATCGGTACAAAAAAAGGTGAAAAGGGTTTCAAAGATCGCATCATCGGTCAAATAATTTCACGAACAAAAGAAGACAGAAATTTCGAAAACATTTTGATGAATTTTTTTTACATATTGAATCAGTAACAATATTTAGCACAAAATGCATATTTTAAAATGAAATACACACACATTTCATTGATGATACACCTTTATCTAATTATTCTATGAGACCACGTTTGGCTTCAATGCCTGCTTCTTTCAGGTCCGCCACCGCTCACACGCTGAAATTGAGTTCTTATACTTTTCTCACATAACCTGGACAATGACGGCCTTTAGTAAAGCTATGGTACTATGAGGAAGCTTAGTAGTCTCCCTTTCAACAAGTAGCAATCCGTAAGATTTAAATCTTGCGAGTGTGGAGGCTTCGTAAAAATTCCCTGATAACTTCTGAGGTTCATTGCGAGAACCTCCGGGAGTGCACCAGCGAGTTTGCAGCTCATGATACAATGCCAACGAGTCTTTCTCAATTTGATTTTAATTTTCACGTAGTGTTTTTTACAGGTGCCCATATAATTCGTGAAGGTATTACAATTGCAAATATATTATCAGTTTGTATGGCAGAAAAAAGAACGGGCTTGTACATGTCAATTTTTTTGTACTGTCTCCTGTGAAATTGCGGAAGTTGTCCTGTTTGTAGCACTGCCGGATTACGTCCGAAAAGGAACCTTGCTAAAGTGAGCAATCGGAGCTGTGATTTGCTCTCTAAAATACCAAACGTATTGGTACCTAGTTAATTACCAGTCGTAGGTCCTAGAAACATAACGGCGGTATCAAATGGGAGAGCCTCTGAATTTCGAAAAAAATGTTTCTATCTTTGGGTACATGAGGGTAAGCTTCCATGTCTGGCTACTGTCACATGTTAAATAGGTTTTTTAAATAAGTTTAGATGCGTTTGCAAACCGGTTTAAGCTTGTTTCAAACGCTCAATTGGTTTAAATTTATTTTTCAATGAAGTATTCCACAACTGTCATCTAAGATCGGCATTCTTATGAAAGTAAAAAGATCGACAGATTGAAATTAGATTGCTTTAACTTTACTTGTAAGAAAACGCTATCGTGAAAAACAAGTCGGAGCGCTTTCAAGCATTTGTGCTCACAATAAATACAAAATGATGTCCAACTTCTGCACAAAGTCTCTTTGAATTTGATTTCTCAGATCAAATTTTTGTTTCACCGTGTTTTCATAACATTTCGACTGACCTTGGAGTTGATATTTCAGACTCAAACTCAAGTTCTTGAAACAATTTCTGGAAAAAGTTTAGGAATTCAAGTATCATGTGATGGGCTCAGGAGTTCAACCCAGCAAACTAACAGTGTAAACTTTTCATTCAAATCACAGAATCAAAAACGTCAAATTTAAATGATTTTTTCTTGATTGCACCTTTATTATTCGCAAACAATATTTTTCAGTTCCCCAGCTCGTTTGTAAATCTTGATTGAATCTTAATTATTCATAAACAAAACTTCTCAGTTCCTTAGCTCGCTGGAAAATATCTAAGGCCCTTCAATAATTCAACAGCTCTGTCTTTTCAACAAATGGCGCAGAGAGGATATTTGTGTTTTCCAATCACAGACCACTCCAAAATTTCCCCACTTTCTGGCTAAAATTTATGAGAATCGAATGCAAGGATGCAATAAAAGATTCATTTTATTGGAACCTATCTGTTTTCCTATACATACAAGTGTAGAAATAGTTCGTCAAGCCTATTTTGATAGATATTGATGGAAAAAATTATATAAGATTTTGAATTTACATTTTATTAATCTAACTATGAAAAATTTCTGTTCATTTTCAGTGTAGAGATGATGTTAGTAGCATGGAAACGTTACTTTTTCTGGACATACAGTACTAAAGAATTGAATAAAATTTCTGGACATGCAGGGTTACAGAATTTAATAAAATTTCTGGACATACAGGGTTATAGAATTTTGTAAAATTGGCATTGTTTTAGAGAATTCGATCATAATTTAACCCGCGGTGACCTGGATTATTTTGGGAAGGTTGAAAAGTTAGAAAAAACATCAAAAAATTGTAACCAAAAATGAGTCTTCATGGTGCTTGAGTCAAATTGTGAATAACTTAAGCCATTATTTCATAACTTAAATATAAGGCCGTGGTGGTTGAATAATTGGGACTAATATCTATCCGTATTAGATTAAGTTCGCAAGACCAACGTGAACAATAATAAGGCAACTCGACGATCAGCTCTTCTGTTATTGGCGACTGGAGCAGAAAAACTACGGTTAGCGATTTCTTTAACAGCGTTGGGCTCGATAGGAACAAGCACGGGGACACAGCAGGCGTCTTTGCACCGCAAGTGCTGTGCCGCGTTGTGCTTGTGTGTAGGTCAGAAAATAATGCTGGAGCTTAATAATGCTGAAGCAGAAAAGTATGATTTAATAGTAAAAATTGCCATAGTTCACAATCCAGCCATAGTGTGAGGTTGAGGTGCTCTGGAGTAACCCTGACAATTGAGTGCTGCGGAGGGTGGGAAAGAATTCTACGATTTCAAGGAAAACCTTGATATGGAAAAAACGTGATAGTCATTGCAATAGATCTAGTATACTGCAGCGTTCACAGTAGGAGAACAAATTTTACGAATATTCCTTTACACGTCCATGTTCTTTAAAACAGACTGACTTACAAATTAACGCTTACCTAAACTAGCGGCTGAGGTAGTGAAAATCAGAAAGTTCAACTTTATGAATCCGGTTTTCTTTTTCGAGAATATTTGATGGTTAGTGCGTAGCGTGTAAGTGATTATTCTCCTCATACCGGTCATGCCGTGATTAAATAATTTAATACGCTCTTCTTGTACATTTCTATGTCTTAGAAAAATAAATGGTTCTCTTCCTTTCGGTGAATAGTTCAAATTTTTAAGAACCGTCTAGGGTCATGGTGCCTCTCAAAAACTGAGAACGTTTGAGGTGTCTAAAAAAACAATGACATCGTTAATTTGACGATTTCAATCAACTGTCCCGTATGAAAGAGCGTATAAATGGGATTAGTGAGAAAACCAAAAATATTTTCAAATAAAGATCTAGTAGTGCTCAATTTTCTTTCAACCAGAATGCAGTCAAATTAATCTTGAATGTGTCTTAAAAATTTGAAACAAGGATGTTGAATTCAGCAGCCGTCGAATTACTTTCTACGCATAAAAAACCATCGGAGAAATCGGCTGCTCGCTATCCAATCCTGGCCACGTAAAATGCACAGTAATTTTAATAAGAAGAGTGTTCTCTCACTTCCCAATCAAGCTCAGATCAATATCTCATCGAACAATCGGGAAAAAATGGCACAGCTACAGCCCAATTCCATTAAATAATAGAAATATCGTTCTTTACTCCAGATTGGCTCTCGATAACGAGTTGGGCCCCTTATTTCGGAAGCGCAATCTGTTTTTTTTACACACGGAATGCCACGATTCGAGTCCATGAAGAGCGCCTTGCATTCGATAGAGAACGATGCATATTTGTGGGCAAAAACCTCATTGATTTTGTCAGTTGAGAGTGTTGGCTCATTTCATCAGGTACGTTTTTCACTGCGTTTTCTGGATGAAAAACTTTTTAACTCGACTTGACAAGTTCTTGAATTCGTAGATTGGCGTCAAATGGATGTAGGGGTGCCGATGAAGACATGGAGATGTGTAATGTTAGGTTAGTAACTCCGATAAAATAAGGACGGTGATGGACGGTTTTTTAACAATCAAAATATTAAAAAACGTGAACTGAATAAAAGCTCTGAGAGTAGGATTAATTCTTTAGTAATAAAATAAGATGACCTAGTAACACTAATAGTAGTAACGGTGAAATTCCTGCTTGCATTAACACGTGAAGATCTTGAACTATTCAGCTAAGTGTAAAAGTTGGAAAAAATGCAACGTAATTGTTGTTACAAAATGTTACGAAATGGTTGTTATAAAATGTACGAAATGGTTGTTATAAAATGTACGAAATGGTTGTTATAAAATGTTACGAAATGGTTGTTATAAAATGTACGAAATGGTTGTTATAAAATGTACGAAATGGTTGTTATAAAATGTACGAAATGGTTGTTATAAAATGTTACGAAATGGTTGTTACAAAATGTTACGAAATGGTTGTTATAAAATGTACGAAATGGTTGTTATAAAATATTACGAAATGGTTGTTACAAAATGTTACGAAATGGTTGTTATAAAATGTACGAAATGGTTGTTATAAAATGTACGAAATGCTTGTTATAAAATGTTACGAAATGGTTGTTCCAAAATGTTACGAAATGGTTGTTATAAAATGTTACGAAATGGTTGTTATGAAATGTTACGAAATGGTTGTTATAAAATGTTACGAAATGGTTGTTATAAAATGTTACGAAATGGTTGTTATAAAATGTTACGAAATGGTTGTTATAAAATGTTACGAAATGGTTGTTATAAAATGTACGAAATGGTTGTTATAAAATGTTACGAAATGGTTGTTATAAAATGTACGAAATGGTTGTTATCAAGTCTTACGAAATGGTTGTTATAAAATGTACGAAATGGTTGTTATAAAATGTTACGAAATGGTTGTTATAAAATGTACGAAATGGTTGTTATAAAATGTACGAAATGGTTGTTATAAAATGTTACGAAATGGTTGTTATAAAATGTTACGAAATGGTTGTTATAAAATGTACGAAATGGTTGTTATAAAATGTTACGAAATGGTTGTTATAAAATGTTACGAAATGGTTGTTATAAAATGTTACGAAATGGTTGTTATAAAATGTTACGAAATGGTTGTTATAAAATGTACGAAATGGTTGTTATAAAATGTTACGAAATGGTTGTTATAAAATGTACGAAATGGTTGTTATAAAATGTTACGAAATGGTTGTTATAAAATGTACGAAATGGTTGTTATAAAATGTTACGAAATGGTTGTTATAAAATGTACGAAATGGTTGTTATAAAATGTTACGAAATGGTTGTTATAAAATGTACGAAATGGTTGTTATAAAATGTTACGAAATGGTTGTTATAAAATGTTACGAAATGGTTGTTATAAAATGTTACGAAATGGTTGTTATAAAATGTTACGAAATGGTTGTTATAAAATGTACGAAATGGTTGTTATAAAATGTTACGAAATGGTTGTTATAAAATGTACGAAATGGTTGTTATAAAATGTTACGAAATGGTTGTTATAAAATGTACGAAATGGTTGTTATAAAATGTTACGAAATGGTTGTTATAAAATGTACGAAATGGTTGTTATAAAATGTTACGAAATGGTTGTTATAAAATGTACGAAATGGTTGTTATAAAATGTTACGAAATGGTTGTTATAAAATGTTACGAAATGGTTGTTATAAAATGTACGAAATGGTTGTTATAAAATGTTACGAAATGGTTGTTATAAAATGTTACGAAATGGTTGTAATAAAATGTTACGAAATGGTTGTTATAAAATGTTACGAAATGGTTGTTATAAAATGTTACGAAATGGTTGTTATAAAATGTTACGAAATGGTTGTTATAAAATGTACGAAATGGTTGTTATATAATGTTACGAAATGGTTGTTATAAAATGTTACGAAATGGATGTTATAAAATGTTACGAAATGGTTGTTATAAAATGTTACGAAAAGGTTGTTATAAAATGTTACGAAATGGTTGTTATAAAATGTTACGAAATGGTTGTTACAAAATGTTACGAAATGGTTGTTACAAAATGTTACGAAATGGTTGTTACAAAATGTTACGAAATGGTTGTTATCAAGTCTTACGAAATGGTTGTTATAAAATCTTACGAAATAGCTGTTACAAAATATTACGAAATAGTTGTTGCTAGATGTTACGAAATAGTTGTTACTAAATCTTACTAAATGGTTATTACAAACTGTTACCAAATGGTGGTTACCAAAAACAAGCATCATGCAACTGTACGGATGTAAGCAGCACACACCTATTTAAATCTTAGCTAAAAACTACTGTACTCGAAAAATATATTCCTGCAATAATTATTGAACTTCGATGCAGCGCGAAATCATATGATTTTTTTTAACTTCATAGTTTGAACTCTTGAACTCAGAATTCAATTGTCATGAACAAATTTTGAATTTTTGCAAATGGTTCATAACACAAAATAAAATATTATTATTGCTGTGCTCTGACTGGAGGTCATTTTCACATGTTCGTCATGTGAGCGTTCTGGCATTTTCAAATCAAGCTCAAATCAGCATCTCATCGAACAATCGGGGAACAAAGGAGCAGCTATAGCCCAATTCCATTACATAAAAAGAATGTGTTTTGACACTAAAATAGGCCTCAACTGAGTTAAGCTATACTCCAAGATTGGCTCTCGACTGAGTTATGCTTTACACCAAGATTGGCTCTCGACTGAGTTATGCTTTACACCAAGTTTGGCTCTCGACTGAGTTAGGCTTTACACCAAGATTGGCTCTCGACTGAGTTAGGCTTCACACCAAGATTGGCTCTCGACTGAGTTATGCTTTACACCAAGATTGGCTCTCGACTGAGTTAGGCTTTACACCAAGATTGGCTCTCGACTGAGTTAGGCTTTACACCAAGATTGGCTCTCGACTGAGTTAGGCTTCACACCAAGATTGGCTCTCGACTGAGTTAGGCTTCACACCAAGATTGGCTCTCGACTGAGTTAGGCTTCACACCAAGATTGGCTCTCGACTGAGTTTGGCTTCACACCAAGGTTGGCTCTTCATAAATAACGGCTTAATTCTATTATTTAAAAGATAGTTTTTTACACCTAAATTTGCTCTCGATGAGTCGAGTTCGTTTTTTCGGATGTGCAATATATTTCTAGCCTGCCAAGTTCTTGCAACAAATCGGCGTCAAGATGCTGTCATGAGAAAAGTTGATACTAAATAAAAAGAGTTCTTTAAGAGCCATTATTACTTTATATTTTACCGATCCCAGACTAACAGCTGCTCAAAAGTTTAAGCGTAAATTTAATGACTCAGGGTAAAACTTTGAGAGTGAGATAGAATGGGTGAGATGAATTAATAGTTTGAATGAATTCCAAGTAACTCTTTTAACTTTTTGGTTAGTGCGTCACGGTCACAAAATTCTCTTACTAAAGAAAGGTTTCGAAATTCCCGAACTAATTTTTTTATAAAAGTGACGTACTTGTAGGAATTTAATTCCACTGTATGGGCAAGTGTACAATTTATTGCTACAAATTACTTAATGAGTTCATGAGAATTGCGTTCAATTCGGCAGCTTAAGGTTTGCTGCATTCAATATTGGACACCACCCAGTCTAACTTTTTCGCCGCCGGCATGCAATTTTTTCGCCGCCTAAGTAATTAAATAACTTAGGTGGCGAAAAACATGCATGCTCCGGCGAAAAAGGTTTGACTGGGCAGTTTGATGCCTCTGGCTCATCAATTCCATTCACTAATGCTTAATACATTGATGATGAAAAGTGAAATTTTGGTAATCAATTTCAGTGAAGAGATCCATGCCGCTTCAAGTATTAAAACTCACTTAGATGCTCGACAAAAGAAAAAGATGGCGTACTTTGGCAGGCTGTCAGCCGCTCTGCACGGCGCGCTGTGGCGCATGCAAATCACCGGGAAATGTTCAGTGCTTTTTGGAGAACAAGCCAAATATAACGAGAAGTTCACTTTCTCTATGTTAGAGGCGGCTGTGAAAGTATTAAAACTTTTCCCAAATTTAATTTAACCAGTGCTAGAAGCAGCAACTAATGAATTTTCGGTCGTGTCGAAGCCCGATTGAATTACAAACAAACTTGACTTTCGTTTTTTCTGATCTTAGTCTAATTTTTTTATTTTTTATCCTTTATTCTTATATCTTTTATGAGAGCATCTTTTTTTATCTTTTATTTTGTTTTTATCTTTTATTTTTTTATATTTCATTTTTATTTTTAGCCAACCAAGTATAGCATCTGCAAAGGGCGGCCAAAATTACAGATGCCACAATGAAAAAATTGATGTGGTAGACAGGCGTGACGCTGAGCTTGTCGCCAAGCTCGGGGGTTGGTTCGACCGACGGCTCTGGTTTGAAACACGACCTGAAGCCATCATGGTAGATCACTCTGGGTTTCCTATTCTTAGATTGCTTGTCAAACTATTTTATACAATCTAAAACCGGAAAAATTTGGGAGAATTTGTTAGACTTTCATTCTTTAACTTTTGCGCACAAGAGCACGCAAAATTTCCAAAGGTATTAGAAAATTCAATCATTTGAACAGAGAATTTTACAACCATAAAATCTTAATGAAGTTTTGGAAAATGAAATTGGCCTCATACCTGCGGTCAAATCAGAAAAATAAGAAAAATCTGCTCGTTGCTACCCGTCCCATTTGCATTTTTTGTGTTCGTAACCTTTCCTCCCAAACTCAAGTCTTTCTGTGTTAGGACTTTGAAACTTTCCTCAGCTCATGAAATAAAAATAAATAACCAAACTTGAATTAATAATTCTGGAATAGTTGAGGGCGACAGTGTCTTCTAATTCAGACGCATCAACAAAAGCATTCATAGAAGGCTGAAAAAATTTGTACTCTTTGAAATTAGTTACAGAATGCGTTTATTTGATGTTGTTGATGTCCATTGATAATTTTTTTAGCATTTGTGTTTGTATAGCAATTATGGGACCGAAACGTCACGTTCGACGCAGCGGAAAACAATTATTGTCGATCGTTGCCACGCAAGCCTTTGAATAAAATCTGGAAGCCGTGCATGAATTGTCGGCAGCCTGATGTATATTTTTCTTGTGGAGCATTGCAGCAGCGGGGCACCAAACTACTGTGTTGCGATGCACGTGCGTTTTTGTTCTGCTGTGAAGACATCGTGAACAAGTACATCGAATTTCATAATTTTGTTAAATACTGAGACAAATAATTAAACACGTAAAAGATTTATCAACCATGGATCATAAATATCTATTTTCAGAATTGAAGTTGAGTATAAAAAACATTTCAAATTATGAAATGAAACTTTTTCAAATTACGGATTTCAGGAGTTGGTTTACCGATATTTTTGTTTACATAGGTAACGTGTAAGTTCACTCTTTGCAATTTCTGCTACGCAAACTTCTTACGTGAGTTCATGCTGTTTTTTTGCGGTGCAGGCTTGCAGCAGCCGCCCGACTTCACGGTTTTCTGTTCCCCAGAGAAGAAGATAAACTGCTCAATTTAATTACCTCTCGCTGACCCACTTTACCGCTGACACCGAAGAAGAAGTGGCCCACTCTATTCGATTAAATCAAAATCCGCCTTGGAAACCTGAGGCGAAAACGCGGGTGTAGTGCGAGAGACTTTGGCATCGGGGGCGAAGGTCGTCGTCCGCTGCTGTTGAACTTACGAAAGCTGGGAACATTTGACGGTCGTGCGGCTGCTGCTGACAATTGCAAAACACCTACTCGAAATGCTAAATTCAATAATCAATCCATTGAATTTTCCCCTAAAGAAAACGCATACAGATTGAAAGTAATGGAATAAATGACTGCTATTACTTGTTTGAGATGAGGTAATGTACCAGTGAATTTACGAAAATACGCACTTTGAAAGTCGATTTACGTATCGCTCATTGGGAGAACAACGTCATAACTCAAAATTTTGGAAAATTGACATCCAAAATGTTAAATTCGCTTTTTCGTTCTACGAATTTTCGTAAAACCGTCATAACTGTACCTTCAAAATTGACCAAGAGGAAAGATTCAATTTTTCGATCAAAGCAGATTGCAAAGTTAAAATCACTTCTGAAAAATTCAGAATTCCTACTTGTGACGTCGTTCTTCCCAATGAGAGACATGGACAGCGCGGTAAGAGAGTTGACGGTTTTGTCAGTTTTTATTGCCTCAATGCAAGGCTTGAAAAAATATCAGTTACGGCTGATTGATATTTAGCAGGAACATCCGTAAAAACATTTGCGTTGATCAGAACAAAAATCTTCCGTAGTCAATAACCTTTTAATGACTAAAGCTTCATTACAATTCATTACTTTAAGTGCTTACTTTCATATTGGATAACATTTTGCCATTTTGGAAAAGTAAGTAACATAATCCGATTGCTCGTAATTTTCGATTAAGTTAAAAAATTGTACACTTTGAAAATGAAAAACGATTGTTGGTATTTTTGACCAACTTGAAAAAAACTCATTTTTTTGCGATAAAAATTAATAAAAAATTCAATATTCAGGTTAAGAAATGGTGTCTACACTATCACAAACATCGCTTCGTACTAGCACAACTACTACTTGCTATATATAATATACATAATCCGATCTGTTTCATATTTGATAATACTATTAATACATAATCCGCTTTGTTGTTCAAATTTCTGGAATATTTTTGATAGGTGTTCGTGCAGCATGCTTTTCCCGTCGCAGATTTTGACATCAGAGTCAAAAAATTAAAGTGTAAATTTCTTAATGGTGCTTACAAGTGTGAATATTAGAAAATTTCAAGTTATTTTTTCACTGTTACAATTTTTATGGTTATTTTGTTCATGCTCCATTTCTAAATAGATTTTCAGCAGCTTAGCCTCGTTCCTACAATCACTCAGATGATTTTCATAAGCGATCTAAATATATCCCAAGACGAGACGATGGGTGCTGAGTTAGCAGTTTGATTGGGAGGGCGTCATCGGCCTTAGGATTACCGGCCACATTGTACCGGCGCTTAGGCGTTCCGTGTGAAGGAAGACCTAAAATTGAATCGCAAATTAATGTGTAGAGGCCATTCGGGATTGACATTGGTTAGAGCGAAATATAACTGTTTAGGTTTGTATGGAGTTGATGGTAGGTTATTGAGGGCAAAATAGGATGCGCTTGGTTTAGTTGGGTCGGTTCAAATTATTGTTGTATTTGTATCTATTCTTTCTATTATTATTTTTTAGTGTTGTTGGTTTCAAAGAATTTTTAAGTGAGGTAACGGTATCGTCACACATATCGAGAAATGCTAGTTCAACATCAACAATTTGAGCTGAATCAGCTTGGTTCAATGATTAGAATGTGAACAAAAATCATTGAGAAAGCTAAAACCAAAACGCATTCCAATAAAAGCATAAAAGTGTCACGGTTGTAAAAAACCACCCGTTTTATTCCAACCGCGACACGTTTTGTGAAAAAAAGTAAACGCTTTATTCTAAAGGTGGCACATTTTACGAAAAATGCGCGTTTTATTCCAACCGTGACAGATTTTGTGAAATAAAGTATACGTTTTATTCCAAACGTGACACATTTTGCGATAAATAAAAGTTTTATTCCACACGTGACACATTCTGCAGCAACTAAAGACTTTACACAAACGTGACACATATTGTGAAAAATACACTTTTTTACAAACGTGTCACATTTTGTGGAAACTACACATTTTAATTGAAGCATAACACACATCCGAAGGACACATCTTCACTTCCAACACTTGAACTCAAAAATCAGCTTACATAAGTGGCGCTGTAAAGGCCCTGAAATGTGCTTATCACCGAATTTTATGTGAGTTGGAGCAGGCAGCGTCGATATGAACGGCCATTACGCACGCAAATTGGCGGGCTGTGTCAAGTGCGGGCATGGAGCCATTAGCCTTCATTGCCTCTCGGAAGGTCCTGCGGGGGACTGTGGAACTGGAGCCTTATTGGTCCGGTGGGGGGCTCAAGGTGCAGGTGTTGGGTCAGAGAGTTGGTCAGATACTTGGGGTGTGAAGGTTGGGGTCAGAAAGGTAGTTCTGATGCTTGGGGTGTGAAGGTTGGGGTCAGATAGGTGGTCTGATACTTGGGGTGTGAAGGTTGGGGTCAGAAAGGTAGTTCTGATGGTTGGGGTGTGAAGGTTGGGGTCAGATAGGTGGTCTGATACTTGGGGTGTGAAGGTTGGGGTCAGAAAGGTAGTTCTGATGCTTGGGGTGTGAAGGTTGGGGTCAGAGAAGTGGTCTGATACTTGGGGTGTGAAGGTTGGGGTCAGAAAGGTAGTTCTGATACTTGGGGTGTGAAGGTTGGGGTCAGAGAGGTGGTCTGATACTTGGGGTGTGAAGTTTGGGGTCAGAAAGGTAGTTCTGATAAATGGGGTGTGAAGGTTGGGGTCAGAGAGGTGGTCTGATACTTGGGGTGTGAAGTTTGGGGTCAGAAAGGTAGTTCTGATACTTGGGGTGTGAAGGTTGGGGTCAGAGAAGTGGTCTGATACTTGGGGTGTGAAGGTTGGGGTCAGAAAGGTAGTTCTGATACTTGGGGTGTGAAGGTTGGGGTCAGAGAGGTAGTCTGATACTTGGGGTGTGAAGGTTGGGGTCAGATAGGTGGTCTGATACTTGGGGTGTGAAGTTTGGGGTCAGAGAGGTGGTCTGATACTTGGGGTGTGAAGGTTGGGGTCAGATAGGTGGTCTGATACTTGGGGTGTGAAGGTTGGGGTCAGAAAGGTAGTTCTGATACTTGGGGTGTGAAGGTTGGGGTCAGAGAGGTGGTCTGATACTTGGGGTGTGAAGTTTGGGGTCAGAGAGGTGGTCTGATACTTGGGGTGTGAAGGTTGGGGTCAGATAGGTGGTCTGATACTTGGGGTGTGAAGGTTGGGGTCAGAAAGGTAGTTCTGATACTTGGGGTGTGAAGGTTGGGGTCAGAGAGGTGGTCTGATACTTGGGGTGTGAAGGTTGGGGTCAGATAGGTGGTCTGATACTTGGGGTGTGAAGGTTGGGGTCAGAAAGGTAGTTCTGATGCTTGGGGTGTGAAGTGTGAAGGTTGGGGTCAGAGAGAGGGTCTGATGCTTGGGGTGTGACGTTTGGGGTCAGAGAGGGGGTCTGAAGGTTGGGGTCTGAGTGGTGTTCTGAATGTTAGCTTATGGGTAGTAGTGAGGAAGTTGTGGTCTGAGTGATGGACTGAAGCTTTGGGTATGAGCAGTAGGTAGGAGCTACGAACATTGAGGTCAGAGCGGCGGTGGGAAGTAGCCAAGGGTCTAAATAACGCCTTATACCAAAACAAGTCCCACTGAGGAGCAAATATATTCTTTTCCGTTCCCCAGCACTGCTGCACACAGTCCCCTCACATCATGAGAGCCGGCGCTTCTGCGGGATGATGAATTATGAATTGATGAATCATGACGATAATAATATGAATAATGATGATGAATTATGAATTAAGTGCCCCTTAGAGGCAAGTTTATCGCGAAAATGAGCTTTCCTCTAGCTCATAAGTCACGGAATTCCTCAATTTTCAGGCATGGAGTACCTTCTCCAGCTCACGTGGAGCGCACACAGTAAGCACCAGCTCCATGGAACACACACAGTAAGCACCAGCTCCATAGAGCACACACACAGTAAGCACCAGCTCCATGGAGCACACACACAGTAAGTACAAGCTCCATGGAGCCCACACAGTAAGCACCAGCTCCATAGAGCACACACACAGTAAGCACCAGCTCCATGGAGCACACACACAGTAAGGACCAGCTCCATGGAGCCCACACAGTAAGCACCAGCTCCATGGAGCACAACACACAGTAAGCACCAGCTCCATGGAGCACACACAACACAGTAAGCGCCAGCTCCATGGAACACACGCAGTAAGCACCAGCTCCATTGAGCAAACACAGTAAGCACCAGCTCCATGGAACACACACAGTAAGTATCAGCTCCATGGAACACACACAGTAAGCACTAGCTCCATGGAACACACACACTAAGCATCAGCTCCATGGAACACACACAGTAAGCACCAGCTCCATGGAGCACACACACAGTAAGCACCAGCTCCATGGAGCACACACACTAAGCATCAGCTCCATGGAGCACACACAGTAAGCACCAGCTCCATGGAGCACACACACAGTAAGCACCAGCTCACATGGAGTACACACAGTAAGCACCAGCTCCATGGAGCACCCTCAGTAAACACCAGCTCCATGGAGCACACACACACAGTAAGCACCAGCTCCATGGAGCACCCTCAGTAAGCACCAGCTCCATGGACCACCCTCAGTAAGCACCAGCTCCATGGAGCACACACACACAGTAAGCACCAGCTCTATGAAGCACCCTCAGTAAGCACCAGCTCCATGGAGCACACACAGTAAGCACCAGCTCCATGGAGCACACTCAGTAAACACCAGCTCCACGACTCCAACTCGTAACTTGGAGGTCAAAACCCAACATTTGCATCACAGAACTCGGCGGTACAAAGCGAGACTTTCTTCAAAGGAGAAAATTTCAGCTCATGTTGTTGCTTCATTCGCTGTTTATCACCCTCCCCCCAACCCAAGAAAGAATATTAAAAATTATTTCGTGTTTGTTGAATGTTGTTCTCACTGTCATTATGCAGTGTCTTCTTCCGAAAGATAACGTAAAGATCGTTTCTTGAATGGCAGTTAATGTACTGATTGAAGTTCAAGATTATGATTTGGCTGAAAAATTTTGTAGGCCTTATTGAATGGAAACTAACGCATTACTTCACACTCTGACAAGAATTTCCACCAAGAATTTGGTGGCAGGTAAAGTGAGGGAAAAGTAGGTGGTGACTTTGGAAGAGGGGCAGGAAGGTGAGGGGAAAGTAGGTGGTGACTTTGGAAGAGGGGCAGGAAGGTGAGGGGAAAGTAGGTGGTGACTTCGGAAGAGGGGCAGGAAGGTGAGGGGAAAATAGGTGGTAACTTCGGAAAAGGGGCAGGTAAGGTGATGGGAAAGTAGGTGGTGACTTCGGAAGAGGGTCAGGTAAGGTGAGGGGAAAGTAGGTGGGGACTTCGGAAGAGGGGCAGGTAAGGTGGGGGGAAAGTAGGTGGTGACTTCGGAAAAGGGGCAGGTAAGGTGAGGGGAAAGTAGGTGGTAACTTCGGAAGAGGGGCAGGTAAGGTGATGGGAAAGTAGGTGGTGACTTCGGAAGAGGGTCAGGTAAGGTGAGGGGAAAGTAGGTGGGGACTTCGGAAAAGGGGCAGGTAAGGTGAGGGGAAAGTAGGTGGGGACTTCGGAAGAGGGGCAGGTAAGGTGAGGGGAAAGTAGGTGGTGACTTCGGAAGAGGGGCAGGTAAGGTGAGGGGAAAGTAGGTGGTGACTTCGGAAGAGGGGCAGGTAAGGTGAGGGGAAAGTAGGTGGGGACTTCGGAAGAGGGGCAGGTAAGGTGAGGGGAAAGTAGGTGGTGACTTCGGAAGAGGGGCAGGTAAGGTGAGGGGAAAGTAGGTGGGGACTACTTCGGAAGATGGGCAGGTAAGGTGAGGGAAGTAGGTGGTAACATCGGAAGAGGGGCAGGTAAGGTGAGGGAAGTAGGTGGTAACATCGGAAGAGGGGCAGGTAAGGTGAGGGAAGTAGGTGGTGACTTCGGAAGAGGGGCAGGTAAGGTGAGGGGAAAGTAGGTGGGGACTACTTCGGAAGAGGGGCAGGTAAGGTGAGGGAAGTAGGTGGTAACTTCGGAAGACGGGCAGGTAAGGTGAGGAAAGTAGGTGGTGACTTCGGAAGATGGGCAGGTAAGGTGAGGGAAGTAGGTGGTGACTTCGGAAGAGGGGCAGGTAAGGTGTGGGAAGTAGGTGGTGACTTCGGCAAAGAGTGTGAAAATTTGGAAGTGACTTTGGAAGAGGGCAGGTAATGGGTAGGTGAAAGTAAGTGAGGACTTGGGGTTGGGGGAAGGTCAGGAGAAGGTGGGGTTATGATTTCCTTATCTATGTTTTTTACAATTTTGCAGTTTTTTACAATTTTAAGGACAAATTATTCACTAAGGCCGGTGAGAAATTTTCTTCGTGCAAAAAGTTAAAAACTTGATTATTAGAAAATTGTAACATTGTGCTGGAAAATTGTTTAAGTTTAAATATTGAGGTTTAAGTACTCTGATGTACTTTGTC
Source organism: Morinoia aosen (assembly GCA_030386875.1). Taxonomy (NCBI): domain Eukaryota; kingdom Metazoa; phylum Arthropoda; class Malacostraca; order Amphipoda; family Talitridae; genus Morinoia; species Morinoia aosen. Next base: position 15,277,699 of record CM059568.1, read on the forward strand.
ACGTGACCTATTCTCTCAATTGCAATCACAAAATTTGGTCACTTGGAGAACCATAACGCGGTGCAGGAAATGTATTTAATTTAATTAAACAGGTGAGTGAATAATTGACACAAGAGTGTCGTATGAACAAAAAAGTGATACATAAACATAAGAAATTCTTAATTTTGATTGGAAAAATGTTGATCAGTACGCGTTTAATTAGTTTATATATGGTGCTTAGATTAAACCTGTGGTTGAATCTAAATGAGCAACAATTTTTTTCGATGATTAAATGCTATGTTCACTCTGTGCAGGAGAAAAGACATCTTTACATATAAAATTAGATTGATAAGTTATATGAAAACTTTGCTTGCAGTTCGACCCATCAATGGGTTGTGCGTAAGTTCTTCACGCTGCGAAACGACCCATCCATGGGTCGCGTGAAATATTTTATCGATATTTCAAAATTAATGTTATTTAGTGGGCCAAGTTCATGCTTGGTATTCATAAAATTACTAACAACTATTGTCTTTAAATTGCAGCTGAATATTAACCTTCAGTTTAACAAAATGAGATTAAAATGCCAAGCCTCCTTTAGTACATAAAAATGGTTCCGAGGTCAGGGAAGAGGAATGCAGCATTTTGTGGAAAGTTCAAAGTAAGGGAACTCTATGCACAAGGTGTGTTCCCACACAAGCCTCATTACGCATAGAAATAGTAAGTGAAGAAAGGGGTCTATGAATAAGGCTATCATAGGCGCTAAAAACAGGGAGGGAGTGAACCGAAGAAAGATGGTTACGAAACAAAACAAAACCTATTCTATTACAACAAAAGGAAGGCCCATACCTAACCTTTAACTCGGTATCTCGTTTCTTCCCTCTAGAAATTCTAGTAACTTATGTAAAAAGGTGACTTTCCTGACTCAAGGAAACTCAAAGAACGTTTCATGTACACTGTACATGATTCACCTCATAATTCTATTAAATATTCAGACATTCAAAACCCAAATCTTTTCCATGCATGAGCCCAATTTTACCATCACACACCTTACCATCCTTTGAAACTGCGCAATCTTTTTTATTTGAACAAGTAAATATAAAACCGAGGCGGACAGGTGAAGACATCCAACCCGTGCCTGATACAAAGCAGGACATCGACAAAACGAAACTTTGATCTCACTCAACGGAATTTATTTGCGCGGTGCCGAGGTTAACTCCGGGCTGTGACAGGAACGAATTTAGCGGATAGGATGCCTGGACGGACGGTTATTGGTCCGTAAAATACGGTACGGACCTCATTCAGTCGTTACGGCGCGTTGGTTTGTGACTCTTCAGTGAAACGTATGTTCTTATCTTGTGAAATAAGACAGGATCTTATGTTGTGTTGTGAGACACGGTCACACTTTGTGTCGTGAGACACGGTCACACTTTGTGTTGTGAGACACGGTCACACTTTGTGTCGTGAGACACGGTCACACTTTGTGTTGTGAGACACGGTCACACTTTGTGTTGTAAGACACGGTCACACTCTGTGTTGTGAGACACGGTCACACTTTGTGTTGTGAGACACGGTCACACTTTGTGTTGTGAGACACGGTCACCCTTTGTGTTGTGGGACACGGTCACACTTTGTGTTGTAAGACACGGTCACACTTTGTGTCGTGAGACACGGTCACACTTTGTGTTGTGAGACACGGTCACACTTTGTGTTGTGAGACACGGTCACACTTTGTGTCGTGAGACACGGTCACACTTTGTGTTGTGAGACACGGTCACACTTTGTGTTGTAAGACACGGTCACACTTTGTGTTATGGGACACGGTCACACTTTGTGTTGTGGGACACGGTCACACTTTGTGTTGTGGGACACGGTCACACTTTGTGTTGTGGGACACGGTCACACTTTGTGTTGTGAGACACGGTCACACTTTGTGTTGTGGGACACGGTCACACTTTGTGTTGTGGGACACGGTCACACTTTGTGTTGTGGGACACGGTCACACTTTGTGTTGTGGGACACGGTCATACTTTGTGTTGTGGGACACGGTCACACTTTGTGTTGTGGGACACGGTCATACTTTGTGTTGTGGGACACGGTCATACTTTGTGTTGTGAGACACGGTCACACTTTGTGTTGTGGGACACGGTCACACTTTGTGTTGTGGGACACGGTCACACTTTGTGTTGTGGGACACGGTCACACTTTGTGTTGTGGGACACGGTCACACTTTGTGTTGTAAGACACGGTCACACTTTGTGTTATGGGACACGGTCACACTTTGTGTTGTGGGACACGGTCACACTTTGTGTTGTGGGACACGGTCACACTTTGTGTTGTGGGACACGGTCACACTTTGTGTTGTGAGACACGGTCACACTTTGTGTTGTGGGACACGGTCACACTTTGTGTTGTGGGACACGGTCACACTTTGTGTTGTGGGACACGGTCACACTTTGTGTTGTGGGACACGGTCATACTTTGTGTTGTGGGACACGGTCACACTTTGTGTTGTGGGACACGGTCATACTTTGTGTTGTGGGACACGGTCATACTTTGTGTTGTGAGACACGGTCACACTTTGTGTTGTGGGACACGGTCACACTTTGTGTTGTGAGACACGGTCACACTTTGTGTTGTGGGACACGGTCATACTTCGTGTTGTGGGACACGGTCACACTTTGTGTTGTGGGACACGGTCACACTTTGTGTTGTGAGACACGGTCACACTTTGTGTTGTGGGACACGGTCATACTTTGTGTTGTGAGACACGGTCATACTTTGTGTTGTGGGACACGGTCATACTTTGTGTTGTGAGACACGGTCATACTTTGTGTTGTGGGACACGGTCATACTTCGTGTTGTGGGACACGGTCATACTTTGTGTTGTGGGACACGGTCACACATTGTGTTGTAAGACACGGTCACACTTTGTGTTGTGGGACACGGTCATACTTCGTGTTGTGGGACACGGTCACACTTTGTGTTGTGGGACACGGTCACACTTTGTGTTGTGGGACACGGTCACACTTTGTGTTGTAAGACACGGTCATACTTTGTGTTGTGGGACACGGTCACACTTCGTGTTGTGGGACACGGTCATACTTCGTGTTGTGAGACACGGTCACACTTTGTGTTGTGGGACACGGTCATACTTCGTGTTGTGGGACACGGTCATACTTTGTGTTGTGGGACACGGTCACACTTTGTGTTGTAAGACACGGTCACACTTTGTGTTGTGGGACACGGTCATACTTCGTGTTGTGGGACACGGTCACACTTTGTGTTGTAAGACACGGTCATACTTTGTGTTGTGGGACACGGTCACACTTCGTGTTGTGGGACACGGTCACACTTTGTGTTGTGAGACACGGTCATACTTTGTGTTGTGGGACACGGTCACACTTTGTGTTGTGAGACACGGTCATACTTTGTGTTGTGGGACACGGTCACACTTCGTGTTGTGGGACACGGTCACACTTTGTGTTGTGGGACACGGTCATACTTTGTGTTGTGGGACACGGTCACACTTTGTGTTGTGAGACACGGTCACACTTTGTGTTGTGGGACACGGTCATACTTCGTGTTGTGGGACACGGTCATACTTTGTGTTGTGGGACACGGTCACACTTTGTGTTGTGGGACACGGTCATACTTCGTGTTGTGAGACACGGTCATACTTCGTGTTGTGGGACACGGTCATACTTCGTGTTGTGGGACACGGTCACACTTTGTGTTGTGATACACGGTCACACTTTGTGTTGTGGGACACGGTCATACTTCGTGTTGTGGGACACGGTCACACTTTGTGTTGTGGGACACGGTCACACTTTGTGTTGTGAGACACGGTCACACTTTGTGTTGTGGGACACGGTCATACTTCGTGTTGTGGGACACGGTCATACTTCGTGTTGTGAGACACGGTCACACTTTGTGTTGTGGGACACGGTCATACTTCGTGTTGTGAGACACGGTCACACTTTGTGTTGTGAGACACGGTCACACTTTGTGTTGTGAGACACGGTCACACTTTGTGTTGTGGGACACGGTCATACTTCGTGTTGTGAGACACGGTCACACTTTGTGTTGTGGGACACGGTCATACTTCGTGTTGTGAGACACGGTCACACTTTGTGTTGTGAGACACGGTCACACTTTGTGTTGTAAGACACGGTCACACTTTGTGTTGTGAGACACGGTCACACTTTGTGTTGTAAGACACGGTCACACTTTGTGTTCTGGGACACGGTCACACTTTGTGTTGTGGGACACGGTCACACTTTGTGTTGTAAGACACGGTCACACTTTGTGTTGTGAGACACGGTCACACTTTGTGTTGTGGGACACGGTCACACTTCGTGTTGTGGGACACGGTCATACTTTGTGTTGTGGGACACGGTCACACTTTGTGTTGTAAGACACGGTCACACTTTGTGTTGTGAGACACGGTCACACTTTGTGTTGTGAGACACGGTCACACTTTGTGTTGTAAGACACGGTCACACTTTGTGTTGTGAGACACGGTCACACTTTGTGTTGTGGGACACGGTCACACTTTGTGTTGTAAGACACGGTCACACTTTGTGTCGTAAGACACGGTCACACTTTGTGTTGTGAGACACGGTCACACTTTGTGTTGTAAGACACGGTCATACTTTGTGTTGTGAGACACGGTCACACTTTGTGTTGTGAGACACGGTCACACTTTGTGTTGTAAGACACGGTCACACTTTGTGTTGTGAGACACGGTCACACTTTGTGTTGTGGGACACGGTCACACTTGGTGTTGTGAGACACGGTCACACTCTGTGTTGTGAGACACGGTCACACTTGGTGTTGTGAGACACGGTCACACTTTGTGTTGTGAGACACGGTCACACTTTGTGTTGTGAGACACGGTCACACTTTGTGTTGTAAGACACGGTCACACTCTGTGTTGTGAGACACGGTCACACTTTGTGTTGTGAGACACGGTCACACTTGGTGTTGTGAGACACGGTCACACTCTGTGTTGTGAGACACGGTCACACTTGGTGTTGTAAGACACGGTCACACTCTGTGTTGTGAGACACGGTCACACTTTGTGTTGTGAGACACGGTCACACTTTGTGTTGTGAGACACGGTCACACTTTGTGTTGTGAGACACGGTCACACTTTGTGTTGTGAGACACGGTCACGCTTTGTGTTGTGGGACACGGTCACACTTGGTGTTGTGAGACACGGTCACACTTTGTGTTGTGAGACACGGTCACGCTTTGTGTTGTGGGACACGGTCACACTTTGTGTTGTGAGACACGGTCACACTTTGTGTTGTGAGACACGGTCACACTTTGTGTTGTGAGACACGGTCACGCTTTGTGTTGTGGGACACGGTCACACTTTGTGTTGTGGGACACGGTCACACTCTGTGTTGTGGGACACGGTCACACTTTGTGTTGTGGGACACGGTCACACTTTGTGTTGTGAGACACGGTCACACTCTGTGTTGTGGGACACGGTCACACTTTGTGTTGTGGGACACGGTCACACTTTGTGTTGTGAGACACGGTCACACTTTGTGTTGTGAGACACGGTCACACTTTGTGTTGTGAGACACGGTCACACTTGGTGTTGTGAGACACGGTCACACTCTGTGTTGTGAGACACGGTCACACTTGGTGTTGTAAGACACGGTCACACTCTGTGTTGTGAGACACGGTCACACTTTGTGTTGTGAGACACGGTCACACTTTGTGTTGTGAGACACGGTCACACTTTGTGTTGTGAGACACGGTCACACTTTGTGTTGTGAGACACGGTCACACTTTGTGTTGTGGGACACGGTCACACTTTGTGTTGTGGGACACGGTCACACTTTGTGTTGTAAGACACGGTCACACTTTGTGTTCTGAGACGCGTACATATTTTGTGTCATTGGAAATGAGCTAAAATTCCTCGCACTTGTAGATTGTGACGCATAGCGGAAGTATTTGACGATCACCTGCATGTTGTCGCCGCATTTTAGACTTCGTGAGGCTGGAGTATTCATTGTTACATGTGTTTGGAGTATTGTTACATGTGTTTGGAGTATTGTTACATGTGTTTGGAGTATTGTTACATGTGTTTGGAGTATTGTTACATGTGTTTGGAGTATTGTTACATGTGTTTGGAGTATTAAAAGCTTCAAATAGCTGCAGGGAGTATTTTAGTTTCCACGCAACGTACTGTGAACTAAATGGGGTTGGAGTATTTGAAACAACACGTTAGTATTTGCAACAACACGTTAGTATTTGAAACAACACGTTAGTATTTGAAACAACACGTTAGTATTTGCAACAACACGTTAGTATTTGCAACAACACGTTAGTATTTGAAACAACACGTTAGTATTTGAAACAACACGTTAGTATTTGAAACAACACGTTAGTATTTGCAACAACACGTTAGTATTTGCAACAACACGTTAGTATTTGAAACAACACGTTAGTATTTGAAACAACACGTTAGTATTTGAAACAACACGTTAGTATTTGAAACAACACGTTAGTATTTGAAACAACACGTTAGTATTTGCAACAACACGTTAGTATTTGCAACAACACGTTAGTATTTGAAACAACACGTTAGTATTTGAAACAACACGTTAGTATTTGAAACAACACGTTAGTATTTGAAACAACACGTTAGTATTTGAAATAACACGTTAGTATTTGAAATAACACGTTAGTATTTGAAACAACACGTTAGTATTTGAAACAACACGTTAGTATTTGCAACAACACGTTAGTATTTGCAACAACACGTTAGTATTTGAAACAACACGTTAGTATTTGAAACAACACGTTAGTATTTGAAACAACACGTTAGTATTTGAAACAACACGTTAGTATTTGCAACAACACGTTAGTATTTGCAACAACACGTTAGTATTTGAAACAACACGTTAGTATTTGAAACAACACGTTAGTATTTGAAACAACACGTTAGTATTTGAAACAACACGTTAGTATTTGAAATAACACGTTAGTATTTGAAATAACACGTTAGTATTTGAAACAACACGTTAGTATTTGAAATAACACGTTAGTATTTGAAACAACACGTTAGTATTTGAAACAACACGTTAGTATTTGAAATAACACGTTGGTATTTGAAACAATACGTTAGTATTTGAAACAACACGTTAGTATTTGAAACAACACGTTAGTATTTGAAACAACACGTTAGTATTTGAAACAACACGTTAGTATTTGAAACAACACGTTAGTATTTGAAACAACACGTTAGTATTTGAAACAACACGTTAGTATTTGAAACAACACGTTAGTATTTGAAACAACACGTTAGTATTTGAAACAACACGTTAGTATTTGAAACAACACGTTAGTATTTGAAACAACACGTTAGTATTTGAAATAACACGTTAGTATTTGAAACAACACGTTAGTATTTGAAACAACACGTTAGTATTTGAAACAACACGTTAGTATTTGAAACAACACGTTAGTATTTGAAATAACACGTTAGTATTTGAAACAACACGTTAGTATTTGAAACAACACGTTAGTATTTGAAACAACACGTTAGTATTTGAAACAACACGTTAGTATTTGAAACAACACGTTAGTATTTGAAACAACACGTTAGTATTTGAAACAACACGTTAGTATTTGCAACAACACTTTATTATTTGCAATAACACTTTATTATTTGAAAGAACACGGAGTTGTAATTTTGCTTTCGCCATCTTGGCTGCGACAACCTTGTTTCCTATCTCATAAAAGCGACCTACAATGGCCTTCCTTTATCAAGTTAAGGAATCTGAACTGAAATTAAAGTACTCTCAATAGTGAAACGTCTCGAGCGTGAGGAATGAGGCACGTGTGTTGTATGGGAAATTTTCGCAAGCGTGGGAAAATTCTACATTGCAGCATCTTAATCCATGTGACAGTTTAGAGAGGCAATTGAGGCCAGTCCTGCAACAAAATTCCTCCTCGAGTATCTACCTTGAAAAACCTACAATCAATAATTAAGAACCATTCCAATTATTCTAGTTAGACGAAGCTTTATTTCAGTGATAAATAACAAGGTATGTAATGGTAAATAACAGGGAAGAAATACTTAATTTTAGTTACAGACAACACGGAATGTAGTCATAAGTACATAACAGGAGGGGAATGCTAAATTCTAGGTATAATAAAGAGGGAATATAGTAGTAAATAACAAGGAGGGAGTATTTTATTCTGGTGATAAATAAAATTGAATATAGTTATAAGTAACTGAGAAGGAAAAAATCAAATTAAATGTTATACAATAATTGAAGTTTGAACAAGACGATGTCGAATTTCTCTAAAACAATTACAGATGCTGGTTCATTCATTATAAATATGTGAGGTTGGATGATAAGCTGTCTGATATTTTTTCCACATGGATTACTGCATTTATGAGATCACTGTAATGAGCGAGGCATTTCCGTACATCTCCGAAAATGAGAGTTATTTGTTCAACAATTGAACAAACTTGAGAGCAATAAATACGGTTTACCGAGATATGAACAATATTTTTTCAGGGGTAAATGATGTTTAGTGAGCGGTTTGTCTTCATGTGTGCTCATTTGAAGCATTATACAATGCGCGGGAATTTCGCATCTGTCATATTAGATATTGAAATATTTGTTGCAGTGTCCGTAGATTTTCGTGCGTATGTATCAGAATTCAACGAGTTCCTGAAATATACCAATAAACCGTATTTCTTCATAAACCAGAAGTTGCATTTGAAGCCAGAGTAACATTTTATTGAGAAACCACTAAATGAATCTTCAAACGTCGTAAAGATTTGCAAGGTTTGCCGTCAGAAATCAACGAAGGAAATAGTGAAATACGGATTCAAAAGTGAGTAGTTTTTTAAAAACTCAGTGAAGATTTTACTCAAATCGGCAATGAGCAAACTACTTCTTGAGGATTTTTAGCTACACAGACAAGATGAACACGACTGGGGGTAAAGAAAAAAGTTATTTTTAACTCTAACAGGGAGTTGGTTGTTGCCTTTAGACACGTTATTTAGCCAACAAACGGTTCTTCTAATTGTTTGTGTTAACGTTGCATAGTTAACCTCATGCGCTGAACGAATTAAGGCATAATTTTGAGTTTTTAGACTCTATAGCTTCTGTACGTGAATTACGTGAATTATAGTGTTGGAATTAATTTCCTGCTTTCCCACTCACACCCTCTCAACATGAACCGTTGCTACTGTTAGTCATCGAGTTAGTTTTTGTATACGCACAGTAAGACTCTGTATGTTTCATGTCTATAAAATTTTTTCGTAATTCACTAGGGTTATGCCTCTTTGGGTGAGATTTTTCCCGTTGTTGATTTTAATCACATGTTTTATTCATTGCCACTCATATAATGACGAAAAACCTAATTTGATAACAGTATGAGACATTCATTTAAATTGCTGTCTGAAGAAACGATATGAAACATCGTGCATACCACGGTAAAGGATACAAGGTATGTAGGTTCAAATCAGTTTTTTTTTTCGTTGACGGCACGGTTTCGCTGTTGTCACGGCAACGAACCAATAGCAGCGCTCATATTGCATCTGGTAGCACTGCTACCCCCAAATCTGGCTCCACTATTGGCCTAACGACATGCGTTTTGGTGACGTCAAAGAGTTTGTTTGAAATAAAGCCTTTCTATTGGCTAGCCGAACAAGAGGAGGTGTATTTTCTCCCATAGAAATGACCCTACCATGTTTCCTCTACCGACGTGCATACTCTGCATGCCTAGCAGTACGTATCCACGATACAGCATAATAGAATGAACATGATAAAATGGAACTATGTTGAAGGCCGCGAAGTTTCACCAACGTAAAAATGAAAGACTCGAGCTGACTTCTTCAATATGAAATTGAATTTGAATTTTCTGCTATCTTATTCTTAAAAAATAGGTGATAAATATTGTCATACGTTATTGCTTAATGTAGAGCGTAGTAGTGGCAACCGACATGCACAAACATTCGAACACACAAAAAGGCAATCAGAGTTTTATGCGCATGTAGAGTGTGCTTCAAAAAATGTATGTGCAATTTGTGCTATCGTAAAAAAAATTATTTCCCAACCTACATGGTTAAATTGCCAAGACATTGAAGTTAAACTCCTACTTGGCAAGTAAATGTACCTTTTATTAAAACCAACTATTTCAACGGTAAGATTATATATTCAAACCAATGACTTTCAGCATTAAATTATTTCTGGGAACGAATCACGACTGATTCCGAACTTGGCACCAGTGTTTTCATAGGACTTTTAGGTTCTACAAAAAATCTATACTCACTATGCTAGCTACAGAAAACTTACTGGGTCTTCCGCAGGGTAGAGCTCAAGGGTAAATTTATCAAAATGTTTCGCCAGAACGTCACAGAACCGTTGATCGGGCTGCGAAAAATGGCTTGCGAGTTTGAGCTTTGAAGAGTGAAAACTGGTTACCAAATGGTTAATGGTTATTAAATGGTTAGAGAAATGGTTACTTGACACTGGAAGGTTTAAAAATGTTATCGGAACTGGTTATTAAATAGTGTTGGAACCTGTTATTAAATGGTAATGGAAAATTCTGAAATAGTATTGAAACTGGTTATTAAATAACACTGAAAGTTTTGTAAATGGTATTGGAACTACAGTAGTAATTAAATGTTGCTGGAAATTTTGTAAATGGTATTGGAGCGGGTTATTAAATGGTATTGGAAATTTAAGAGTGTCGCTGCGGTGTAGAGACGGTGGAGAAGAAAGTGGTCACGTGGTGTACACAACAGTCCCATTGAACAAGGATGGAATCAGTCGCTATATGTGTTTAGAAATGTATCATAGATACTTATGGACTCAAGATTGAACATTTAATCTCGCTTTAACATTTATTTTGACCAAATAGTATACGTGGTTACAGAATAGGATTATAAATTTATTACCTCAAAAAAATCTAACTTGGTACGCTCTAAAATCAAACTTAGTAAGCATTGTAGGCACTTCGTGCATTAAGTGGAGTGTCGGTTTGTGAAAGGAAAATATCAGGAACAAGATTAAAGATAATGCGATTCTGCGATAATTTTATCGGGCTGGAGAACATCTCGGATACAATTGATGTAATTAGCATCCCCAGAGGGGAGAAAGAGCTTCCAGAGGGAATTTGAGGTAGTATTTTGCTGCTTCTAATGTCTCTGTTCGTTGGTTTATTAGATTAACTCACTCACCAAACAACAGAACAGCTGCTGCAGTTGTATCACAAACTAAGTAACAGAACAGCTGCTGCAGTTGTACCACAGACTAAGTAACAGAACAGCTGCTGCAGTTGTATCACAAACTAAGTAACAGAACAGCTGCTGCAGTTGTATCACAGACTAAGTAACAGAACAGCTGCTGCAGTTGTACCACAGACTAAGTAACAGAACAGCTGCTGCAGTTGTACCACAGACTAAGTAACAGAACAGCTGCTGCAGTTGTACCACAGACTAAGTAACAGAACAGCTGCTGCAGTTGTACCACAGACTAAGTAACAGAACAGCTGCTGCAGTTGTACCACAGACTAAGTAACAGAACAGCTGCTGCAGTTGTACCACAGACTAAGTAACAGAACAGCTGCTGCAGTTGTACCACAGACTAAGTAACAGAACAGCTGCTGCAGTTGTACCACAGACTAAGTAACAGAACAGCTGCTGCAGTTGTACCACAGACTAAGTAACAGAACAGCTACTGCAGTTGTACCACAGACTAAGTAACAGAACAGCTGCTGCAGTTGTATCACAGACTAAGTAACAGAACAGCTGCTGCAGTTGTACCACAGACTAAGTAACAGAACAGCTGCTGCAGTTGTACCACAGACTAAGTAACAGAACAGCTGCTGCAGTTGTACCACAGACTAAGTAACAGAACAGCTGCTGCAGTTGTACCACAGACTAAGTAACAGAACAGCTGCTGCAGTTGTACCACAGTCTAAGTAACAGAACAGCTGCTGCAGTTGTACCACAGACTAAGTAACAGAACAGCTGCTGCAGTTGTACCACAGTCTAAGTAACAGAACAGCTGCTGCAGTTGTACCACAGACTAAGTAACAGAACAGCTGCTGCAGTTGTACCACAGACTAAGTAACAGAACAGCTGCTGCAGTTGTATCACAAACTAAGTAACAGAACAGCTGCTGCAGTTGTACCACAGACTAAGTAACAGAACAGCTGCTGCAGTTGTATCACAAACTAAGTAACAGAACAGCTGCTGCAGTTGTATCACAGACAAAGTAACAGAACAGCTGCTGCAGTTGTATCACAAACTAAGTAACAAAACAGCTGCTGCAGTTGTACCACAAACTAAGTAACAGAACAGCTGCTGCAGTTGTACCACAGACAAAGTAACAGAACAGCTGCTGCAGTTGTATCACAATCTAAGTAACAGAACAGCTGCTGCAGTTGTACCACAGACTAAGTAACAGAACAGCTGCTGCAGTTGTACCACAGACTAAGTAACAGAACAGCTGCTGCAGTTGTACCACAGACTAAGTAACAGAACAGCTGCTGCAGTTGTACCACAGACTAAGTAACAGAACAGCTGCTGCAGTTGTACCACAGACTAAGTAACAGAACAGCTGCTGCAGTTGTACCACAGACTAAGTAACAGAACAGCTGCTGCAGTTGTATCACAAACTAAGTAACAGAACAGCTGCTGCAGTTGTACCACAGACTAAGTAACAGAACAGCTGCTGCAGTTGTACCACAGACTAAGTAACAGAACAGCTGCTGCAGTTGTACCACAGACTAAGTAACAGAACAGCTGCTGCAGTTGTACCACAGACTAAGTAACAGAACAGCTGCTGCAGTTGTATCACAAACTAAGTAACAGAACAGCTGCTGCAGTTGTACCACAGACTAAGTAGCAGAACAGCTGCTGCAGTTGTACCACAGACTAATTAACAGAACAGCTGCTGCAGTTGTACCACAGACTAAGTAACAGAACAGCTGCTGCAGTTGTACCACAGACTAAGTAACAGAACAGCTGCTGCAGTTGTATCACAAACTAAGTAACAGAACAGCTGCTGCAGTTGTACCACAGACTAAGTAACAGAACAGCTGCTGCAGTTGTACCACAGACTAAGTAACAGAACAGCTGCTGCAGTTGTACCACAGACTAAGTAACAGAACAGCTGCTGCAGTTGTACCACAGTCTAAGTAACAGAACAGCTGCTGCAGTTGTACCACAGTCTAAGTAACAGAACAGCTGCTGCAGTTGTACCACAGACTAAGTAACAGAACAGCTGCTGCAGTTGTACCACAGACTAAGTAACAGAACAGCTGCTGCAGTTGTACCACAGACTAAGTAACAGAACAGCTGCTGCAGTTGTACCACAGACTAAGTAACAGAACAGCTGCTGCAGTTGTACCACAGTCTAAGTAACAGAACAGCTGCTGCAGATGTACCACAAACTAAGCGACAGAACAGGCTTAGCAACACCACCACGTGCTAGAAACAGCATCTGCATCACACACCAAACAACAAAACGGCCGCTCGAGTAAACAGCTCTATTGCTGCGACTGTACACACACAAAAAACAGCGATGCCAAGTAAACACGAGCAAACAAAGCGAGTTAGCCTAGCAAACACAAAATTGTTCTGCTTTTGAGGCGAACGCGTCTTGAGACACCGAACATGTTGGTCTTGCATGTTTATGGGTGTGAGGGAGCATGTTGGTCTTGCATGTTTATGGGCCTGAGGGAGCATGTTGGTCTTGCAAGTTTATGGGCCTGAGGGAGCATGTTGGTCTTGCAAGTTTATGGGTGTGAGGGAGCATGTTGGTCTTGCATGTTTATGGGCCTGAGGGAGCATGTTGGTCTTGCATGTTTATGGGCATGAGGGAACATGTTGGTCTTGCATGTTTATGGATCTGAGGGAGCATGTTAGTCTTGCATGTTTATGGGCCTGAGGGAGCATGTTGGTCTTGCATGTTTATGGGTGTGAGGGAGCATGTTCTTCTTGCATGTTTATGGGTGTGAGGGAGCATGTTGGTCTTGCATGTTTATGGGTGTGAGGGAGCATGTTCTTCTTGCATGTATATGGGTGTGAGGGAGCATGTTGGTCTTGCATGTTTATGGGTGTGAGGGAGCATGTTGGTCTTGCATGTTTATGGGTGTGAGGGAGCATGTTGGTCTTGCATGTTTATGGGTGTGAGGGAGCATGTTGGTCTTGCATGTTTATGGGTGTCAGGGAGCATGTTGGTCTTGCATGTTAATGGGTGTGAGGGAGCATGTTGGTCTTGCATGTTTATGGGTGTGAGGGAGCATGTTGGTCTTGCATGTATATGGGTGTGAGGGAGCATGTTGGTCTTGCATGTATATGGGTGTGAGGGAGCATGTTGGTCTTGCATGTTTATGGGTGTGAGGGAGCATGTTGGTCGTGCATGTATATGGGTGTGAGGGAGCATGTTGGTCTTGCATGTATATGGGTGCATGAGGGAGCATGTTGGTCTTGCATGTAAATGGGTGTGAGGGAGCATGTTGGTCGTGCATGTATATGGGTGTGAGGGAGCATGTTGGTCTTGCATGTTTATGGGTGTGAGGGAGCATGTTGGTCTTGCATGTTTATGGGTGTGAGGGAGCATGTTGGTCTTGCATGTTTATGGGTGTGAGGGAGCATGTTGGTCTTGCATGTATATGGGTGTGAGGGAGCATGTTGGTCTTGCATGTATATGGGTGTGAGGGAGCATGTTGGTCTTGCATGTTTATGGGTGTGAGGGAGCATGTTGGTCTTGCATGTTTATGGGTGTGAGGGAGCATGTTGGTCTTGCATGTATATGGGTGTGAGGGAGCATGTTGGTCGTGCATGTATATGGGTGTGAGGGAGCATGTTGGTCGTGCATGTATATGGGTGTGAGGGAGCATGTTGGTCTTGCATGTATATGGGTGCATGAGGGAGCATGTTGGTCTTGCATGTAAATGGGTGTGAGGGAGCATGTTGGTCGTGCATGTTTATGGGTGTGAGGGAGCATGTTGGTCTTGCATGTATATGGGTGTGAGGGAGCATGTTGGTCTTGCATGTATATGGGTGTGAGGGAGCATGTTGGTCTTGCATGTTTATGGGTGTGAGGGAGCATGTTGGTCTTGCATGTTTATGGGTGTGAGGGAGCATGTTGGTCTTGCATGTATATGGGTGTGAGGGAGCATGTTGGTCTTGCATGTTTATGGGTGTGAGGGAGCATGTTGGTCTTGCATGTTTATGGGTGTGAGGGAGCATGTTGGTCTTGCATGTATATGGGTGTGAGGGAGCATGTTGGTCTTGCATGTTTATGGGTGTGAGGGAGCATGTTGGTCTTGCATGTAAATGGGTGTGAGGGAGCATGTTGGTCGTGCATGTATATGGGTGTGAGGGAGCATGTTGGTCGTGCATGTTTATGGGTGTGAGGGAGCATGTTGGTCTTGCATGTTTATGGGTGTGAGGGAGCATGTTGGTCTTGCATGTTTATGGGTGTGAGGGAGCATGTTGGTCTTGCATGTAAATGGGTGTGAGGGAGCATGTTGGTCGTGCATGTATATGGGTGTGAGGGAGCATGTTGGTCTTGCATGTATATGGGTGTGAGGGAGCATGTTGGTCGTGCATGTTTATGGGTGTGAGGGAGCATGTTGGTCGTGCATGTTTATGGGTGTGAGGGAGCATGTTGGTCTTGCATGTTTATGGGTGTGAGGGAGCATGTTGGTCTTGCATGTATATGGGTGTGAGGGAGCATGTTGGTCTTGCATGTTTATGGGTGTGAGGGAGCATGTTGGTCTTGCATGTAAATGGGTGTGAGGGAGCATGTTGGTCGTGCATGTATATGGGTGTGAGGGAGCATGTTGGTCTTGCATGTTTATGGGTGTGAGGGAGCATGTTGGTCTTGCATGTAAATGGGTGTGAGGGAGCATGTTGGTCGTGCATGTATATGGGTGTGAGGGAGCATGTTGGTCTTGCATGTTTATGGGTGTGAGGGAGCATGTTGGTCTTGCATGTTTATGGGTGTGAGGGAGCATGTTGGTCTTGCATGTTTATGGGTGTGAGGGAGCATGTTGGTCGTGCATGTTTATGGGTGTGAGGGAGCATGTTGGTCTTGCATGTATATGGGTGTGAGGGAGCATGTTGGTCTTGCATGTATATGGGTGTGAGGGAGCATGTTGGTCTTGCATGTTTATGGGTGTGAGGGAGCATGTTGGTCTTGCATGTATATGGGTGTGAGGGAGCATGTTGGTCTTGCATGTTTATGGGTGTGAGGGAGCATGTTGGTCTTGCATGTATATGGGTGTGAGGGAGCATGTTGGTCTTGCATGTTTATGGGTGTGAGGGAGCATGTTGGTCTTGCATGTATATGGGTGTGAGGGAGCATGTTGGTCTTGCATGTATATGGGTGTGAGGGAGCATGTTGGTCTTGCATGTTTATGGGTGTGAGGGAGCATGTTGGTCTTGCATGTTTATGGGTGTGAGGGAGCATGTTGGTCTTGCATGTTTATGGGTGTGAGGGAGCATGTTGGTCGTGCATGTTAATGGGTGTGAGGGAGCATGTTGGTCGTGCATGTTTATGGGTGTGAGGGAGCATGTTGGTCTTGCATGTTTATGGGTGTGAGGGAGCATGTTGGTCTTGCATGTTTATGGGTGTGAGGGAGCATGTTGGTCTTGCATGTATATGGGTGTGAGGGAGCATGTTGGTCTTGCATGTATATGGGTGTGAGGGAGCATGTTGGTCTTGCATGTATATGGGTGTGAGGGAGCATGTTGGTCGTGCATGTATATGGGTGTGAGGGAGCATGTTGGTCTTGCATGTATATGGGTGTGAGGGAGCATGTTGGTCTTGCATGTATATGGGTGTGAGGGAGCATGTTGGTCGTGCATGTTTATGGGTGTGAGGGAGCATGTTGGTCGTGCATGTATATGGGTGTGAGGGAGCATGTTGGTCTTGCATGTATATGGGTGTGAGGGAGCATGTTGGTCGTGCATGTTTATGGGTGTGAGGGAGTATGTTGGTCTTGCATGTATATGGGTGTGAGGGAGCATGTTGGTCTTGCATGTTTATGGGTGTGAGGGAGCATGTTGGTCCTGCATGTATATGGGTGTGAGGGAGCATGTTGGTCTTGCATGTATATGGGTGTGAGGGAGCATGTTGGTCGTGCATGTTTATGGGTGTGAGGGAGCATGTTGGTCTTGCATGTTTATGGGTGTGAGGGAGCATGTTGGTCTTGCATGTATATGGGTGTGAGGGAGCATGTTGGTCGTGCATGTTTATGGGTGTGAGGGAGCATGTTGGTCTTGCATGTATATGGGTGTGAGGGAGCATGTTGGTCTTGCATGTTTATGGGTGTGAGGGAGCATGTTGGTCTTGCATGTATATGGGTGTGAGGGAGCATGTTGGTCGTGCATGTTTATGGGTGTGAGGGAGCATGTTGGTCTTGCATGTATATGGGTGTGAGGGAGCATGTTGGTCTTGCATGTTTATGGGTGTGAGGGAGCATGTTGGTCGTGCATGTTTATGGGTGTGAGGGAAACACAGAGAACTCGATTATTTCACTTACTAAAGAAATTTCACTAAATAAAAATTTCACCCACAATTTGATTGAGTTTACCCTCCAGAAAATCAAGATGAAATCATTCTTGTTCTTTCATTTGTTTTCTTTTGCTTTTTATTCTTTGTTGCTTTTCGTTTGTTCTTTTCTTTTTGGTGCTAAGAGGTTACCCTGATTGGTGTGTGGTCCTTCTTGGGATTTCATCGAGCACGAAATATAATTATTTCACGGATTTATCATCTGATAAATTTCACAATAAGCGGAAATTCTTTTTAAAAACTTGAAGTAGTCCAATTCATGTCTTTTTCGTATTAAGACTCTAAAGATAATTAGAAACTTTTACAAGACTGAACAGGAGTGTTGTACTTTCTAAAAACTTTGAATATTCGAAAATTTTACTTGTATGAGATTTTTGCTCAGGAAAATACCGTTCATATTTTGAACTTGTAATCTTTTCGTTTTCCCGTAGTATTTCCAACATTTTCTTACAAGGCAACAAATTTAACTCGTAATTTTCAGTGTACGTTTTGTAATAAATCAATGTACTGAACGATATTCGTACTACAATAAAGGTGTTTTTGCGATCCTATGAAGCTACAATCATTCAAGTATCATTTTACTGGAAAAGATTCATACATAAATCTTTTTCCCTGTATCCACACAATAAACCTCAAAGACCGCTGGTTATAAGCTCAGGTAGCACGAATATTAGAGAAAATGCCTCAAAAATCTTAAATATTTTGGTCCCATCCTCATGTCTCATGAAATGTTTCTCCTGAGAGACCGGTGATCTTGCTGAATAATTCATGCGGCCTGAGCAGAACGCGTCGCTGTACCTGATCACCGGACTCGGTATAGGCTCGGCTCTGCGGTCCCGGCACAGTCTTCGATTTGTAGACAGCGCTGCGGCAGACTCAATTTGTAGACAGCGCTGCGGCAGACTCGATTTGTAGACAACGCTGTGGCAGACTCGATTTGTCCCTGAGGTTTTTGGGATTAACAGTTTACGGACTAGAACTGGACAGGGAATAGTTTTGTACCAAATTTTTTTAATTGAATTGTTATTGTTGGGTTGGACACAACCGGATTTGGACCCAATCATTACCCAGTGGATTGTTAACGCTCAATCTCCAGGTTAGGATGGTTTGGAACCATTCGTTATACAAGGATTGGTATGCGCAACCTTAGGGCTTGGATTGGTTCGGATCTATTTTTATCCAAAGATTGGTGATGTGCAATTTGCAAGCGAGAGATACGTTCACGCAATCCTAATTGAAAGGAAGACACTGAGACAATCTTCAACCTATGTTTGTGATACGCACAATTTGCTATAAAAAGTATGATACAGATTACCACTGATTTCTATGATGTCCAATTTGTGACGGTGAAAGAAGACCGGGGCGGAAGAAACAAGCCACAACGCAAAAGGTCACATGTCTATATTGACGAGACATTCGGGCAGATGAAACAAGTGGCTATCTACAACGCGGTAGGTCACATGCCTACACAAATCTGGCTCGCAGTGATCGAAAAAGTTCCAAAGAATTTGTCACCGAAATTTGATGAATTTTATTGCCGGACGTAAACTCAATACCCGGAAATAAACAGGAGCTCGAGACCAGGTGCTCCCCTCAGATATAAGTTTAGGAGCCAAACTTCTTTTCGAATCCGCGAGATTTTTGGAGACTCTGGAAGTTAGCCAGGCTTCAGAGGCTGCACCTGTTTTGAATTTGAATGCGCCTCTCGATCGCGAGCGCTTCTCGTGCTCTAGAAATTGGAAACTGATTCTCGAGGTCTCTGGAAGAAGGAGCTTTATCAGCGTCTCCTTGGGAAATGTCTTCGCTTTCTTTTGGTTCCTGAGCGAGGTAGTTTGGTGCTGCTGAGGCGGGCCAGACGTTTTCTGTTTCTCGTGTTTTCTTTTTGGTGAAAGGCAGCGGTTTTGTGAACTACGATGAACATGTGCTTGAAAATTGATGACTGGTAATTTATCAGTCTTGCTTGCAACATAATATTGCAAGTTTCTTGCTTGCAAATATAATCACCAAGAAAAAACATTAACAGTGTTAATGTATTTTCTTGGTGATTGCTGAATTGGTGTCCGACGGCATGAGACTTGGGGACTAACCGAGACTGGGCCACTTGGCTCGTTTCTGTTGCCATAATCTATTCCATGCGACAGGATCTTTGGGAAAATATATAAATTTGTATAAGTTCTAAGGGCTGACTGCATTTCACTGATGGATCGCAGTCTTTGCAAAATAAGCGAACATGCGTCGTATGTGTAAAACATGAGCGTTCCTTCACGTGCATATAAATATGAAAAAATGTAAAAGGTCAAAAAAACCTTACGCGGTACAATTTGGCAATGAGGTTTTTTGCACTACAGAAATAGAGTGCGAAAGTAAATAGATGCAATAGGACAAATCGATCATTTATTAAAGGTTAGTGTTGTTTATAATTACTGTCTGATTTTCTTCTGAAGCAAGCATTTTTGTTATTATTTTACGAGGATTTAAAGGCTTAGTGTCAACTTAGGTAGTGATTGACTTACAGTAGTTTTACATAAAAATATTTTGGTGAAAAATGTTCTTCAGCATACTTTGAAAGCTTTGCAAATTTTGAGGGGTGAATAATATTTGCCCTACATATGTTTATGACATGGACGTTGGATATGTTGAATTTTTTAACTCTATTGATCGTATGTAAATCTGAATTTATTAATTTATTTCAAGAAGGACCTGACCTCTCTCTCGTATGATGTATGGGAATCTTAATGCTAATATTGCACAGCAGTGAACTTATAAAGGAGGTTGAGAGTCGCGTTCAGTCACTGGAAAACTTCTCACATTAAAGTAAGTCATTATTCTTTTCATTCACGAGCCTTAACTATTGTGAGGTTGGGTGTATTGTTATTATTTATTCCAAATTTGTGAGCTGACATTTAAAAAATTTACAATTTATTTACCACAAGTGATACAGCAACAGATTGTAGCTAAAGTCTAGTACAATGAACATATTTGAGTATCGCTACTTGTGAGCCCGAATAAGTTCAGCGACTTCTAGGACAATTTATTTATTTATTTATTATTTAAAATTCTTGGGGCGGTGAAATGCTTAGCTGTGTAATTTGGCAGCTCAGGAAGGTAAGGGACCGAAGTGACCAAAGAATTGTCCTCAACATCCACTCAAAACACTTTTCGCTCTGAGAGTGGGACCGTACGTCCTTTCTTATTTGGTAAAAGAAAGTAAAAGAGTTGCTAAAGTAGTGGGAGTCTCTTACTTCTACTGGGAGCCTAAGTAGCTACAGTATCTTACTCATTGAGCTTACACACCAAAGGACATAATTCTGAAGCGGCAATCCTTTTGAATTATTTGTAACATATTTATATGTTTAGAGAAAACTCTACTTGATATACTCTCTATTAATTCTATATATTATTGGATTAGCGTAGTTCGTCTTTTATGTATATCTGCAGGGAAATTTGTGAACTATTCCTTCTTATATCGTAAATAATACCCTCCGTTGAACTATTTCAGAAACAAAGCTAATTTGTCGAGGTCGCTAATTGTTGTTCACTGCGCATTGTCCACGGTAGAGGAAAACAAGGTAGGTTCAAACCAGCTTTATTTTTCGTTGCCGGTGTGGTTTTGCTGACGTCACGGAAACGAACCATTGGCAGCGCTCATATTGCATCTGGTAGCACTGCTACCCCCAAATATGGTTCCACAATTGGCCTAACGGCATTGCGTTTTGGTGCCGTCATAAAGTTTATTTGAAATAAAGCCGTTCGATTGGCTGGCCGAACAAGTTGAGGTGTATTTTCCCCCATAGAAATTACCCTGCCTTGTTTCCTATACCGTGGTATTGTCCAATTTGTCTCACGCACACGTCAGTCTCTCTCAAGGACACCACAGCAGGCCATGAAAGAAAAGAAGGCTTAAATGCTATCTTTTTATATCAACCGTAATCTACTCTGTAACAGGAACTGCGTTTATTCACCTGTCAACGGAGTTGGTTTAATTTTTGGGGGTAACGCTTAAATTGCTTGAATTTTTCATTTGAATATGGCTTTTAAGCCAGTCAATGTATCTTGGTTGCAAACCTTGACAGTAAAACTAACATTTTTTAGGATTTCATGAATATTTGTTTCTTAAAATCCATTCAGTAATATTGGAGTTATTAAATATTCTTTCAAGCCCCGTATTCAAACCTTTGGGTACGAAAATTCCATTGATTGAGGGAAAAATTTCATGGGGAAAAAATTGTCATAACCCTGAATTATCAGGGAAATTGTCCTAGTGTGGGTGCTTTTGGCATAAGCAAGTGCCTACTTCTTTATTTTTGTTTAATTTTTTCTTAAATGCAAAATTTTTTACTTTTAAAGCTCTATGCTTGCCGAAAGAAATTTTCGTCGATGATAATAAAAGGTTTTGAATTTACGAAGAAATTATTCATAAGCTTTTGCCCAAATTTGTCAAAAATAAACGAAATTCAAGAAAAAACTTGTTCAAGTTGAATAGAAAGATTATTGAATATATTGCATGAACTTAGAGGTAATCAATTGTAATTTACATGTACAGGCTTGTGGAATGTCTAAAAACTAGTTTCAAGAATGCCTGTAATTTTTCTAATTTTTTTGTTCACTCCAAAATGTTCCCTCACTAGTTAAATTATTTTAAAATTAGGTTAGGTGCCCTAAACTGGAAGCACTAGCCATCTTGGCACTGGAGTAGCTGTCAGTACCTAAAGGGTTAAAAATCACCCAGTACATAATGCTATCTACAAAAGTAGATAGAAAGACAAAATATGTAATACAAAATGTATTACAAATTTTCTTTCTTCCTCATTTGAGAGCATTCTAAGTTCAGGTCCGTAGCACAGATACACGAATAAACTACTTTGTACAACGTGCACTGGCGCACACTGAGAGACATTTTCTTTCTTCATTTAAAGCCAGTTTCCATAATTGAATTGCAGCTTTGGCTTCAAATTAACGCTGTCGTTTTTAACGCACAGTGTTTTGTAATAACCAAGATTGAGTTTTAATGTGAATCACTTGACGAATCAACTCGCATTTAATGACAAGACATATAAGTTTACCGGAACAGCTACCGATGCACAGGAATTCTGCACAAAAAGACATGGAACATTGAGTTAGGGTAAAAACTTCTCGTAAATGAAAGGAGTTTACCCTGAAGTTGCAAGACAGACGAAGTGTCATGTGACAAATGGTAATTGGGGTCATGGAAGGCCGGCCAGGAGCAAAGACCTCATTTAAATGGTAATGGGCGAGCTTGTTCATTCCAGTAATGAGGTCCTGCCGCTCAGGGGGCGGGGGCTCTGGGAATTTACGTCGTCGTAGCGATATGTCTGAGGCGTAAGTTTTCTGAGAGGACTTGGCTACACTACGTGGGGCATAGGCTTAACTAAGTAGACTTGGCTATGATACTTAATTGATGCATTGACTGAAATTAACGTGGTGCATCGAAAGATTTAAAAGGACGTGTATACGCTACGTGTTGCATCGACTTAACTAAGACAACTTGGCTACGCAACATACTGCATCGACATAGCTAAGAGTATTCGGCTATGGCACGCGTTGCATCGACTTAGTTACGAAGACTCGACTTTGCTACGTTCTTTGTTGATTTAGAAGAACTCACTCTGTCAGCTGTACTCTTTCGAAGGCGTAAATTTATTAAAAAACCGTTTTTGGTTTTCATCTGAAAGCCAAAGTTGTGGTTTTGTGACTGGCTGCCTCTCAGTGTCCTACTTTTGAAATTTCAAGCTGACATTTGTCCATATTATGTTTTATTTTCACTGATCGAATGATTAATAAAACAGAGACATTTTCACCCACAGAAATACTTTCAGGACAGCCTTATTGCCTCAGCAAGGTATCTATATAATAGAAATAAGTATAAGGACTTCAATGAAAATAATGATAATCATTATCATTATAAGCGTGCTATCATTAGTGATGCAGTTTCACTGGTATCGCTTAGGGAGGTTTAAACTAACTCATCATCCCTAATCCATCTCTCGCTTTTATAACGTTTTTATCTTTGTTATCATTGTTGTTGTTTCCAGAATTACTATCTATATTGATCAGCGAAATGATTTTTTCTAAGAACTACTCTTACAAAAGCGAGAGTGCTGCCCATGTGTATGTAGTAAGCTGAGTGTTACGCTCTCAAATCGATTACAATATCCGTTTGTGAGGTTGTACAGGGTAATGTTTTAATTTATGGCTCAAAAGAACATTTAGAAGCTCCTATATTAGTGAAAGTAGTTAAAACAACAAAGTATTTATGAAATCCTGATGAATGCTAGTTTCATTCTGATTACTTTTTGAGTATAATATTCTTCATGTGCCGCTCCTCACTGGGAATCTATGTCCTTGGCGTGCGTGTCCCTACACCCTGCACATAGCCCAGCAAGAGAAAAATACGTTAATGAGACAAAATAAAAATTGAAGAAGAAAGTTCTCACAGCAAACAAACATCTGCAGCATTACGCAAGCTGTTCGTTACTGCGGCGCTGGTGAGATCCGGTTAAATTCGCTGGATTTCTTCCTCGATGGTAGCCTTGAGCAGGTGTAAATTTTTTTTTTCTGTAAACTCTTCTCTTGAAGTATCCCCAAAGAAAAAAATCCTTCCTCAGTTGAAATAGGCCGTTGTTTCGGAGATGAGTTGTTCTTTTGTCCTGCTTGTCATTTCTGGGATTACGCTTAAATCGTACGCGTTTTTCATTTGAATGCGACTTTCATTTCAAACTGTGTATCTTGGTTACAAATACGAGTATATCCAACAAACTAGTATTTTTCAGGATTTCATAAATGTTTTGTTTTTTAAAATCCATTCAAAAATATAGAAGTTATTAAATAATATTTAAAGCCTCATATATAAAAATTATGGAGTACATTATTTTGAAGGAGCAGTTTTGAGCTAATGTGATTTCAAGCTAGAAAACGCCTCTGTTTTTCATTCAGTATTACTCAAATTCGGTGAAAAATTTTTTTTTTCGTTGGAGAATTTTTTGAGCAAACTTATTTGAGCAAACTTATTTGAGCAAACTTATTTGAGCAAACTTATTTGAGCGAACTTATTTGAGCAAACTTATTTGGGCAAACTTATTTGAGCAAACTTATTTGAGCAAACTTATTTGAGCAAACTTATTTGAGCAAACTTATTTGAGCAAACTTCCTGATCTATAAACACGCCAACATTGAAACTGAGCAGGGATTAAATATGGTCTATCAAATCATGCTTCATAAATGAAAAAACGATATCATTTAAATCGTTAGATATTTTTTGAGAAAACATTTTCGGATTCAGAGAAAAAGAAAAACTTTTGATAAAATACCGGATCGCTTCACTTCCATGTTTATGTTGCATTGCAGGGAAGCTAAATGTGTTATTTTATGCTGTGTACAATTTGTGCTGTGTACGTTTTGTGCTGTGTACGTTTTGTGCTGTGTACGTTTTGTGCTGTGAACGTTTTGTGCTGTGTACGTTTTGTGCTGTGTACGTTTTGTGCTGTGTACGTTTTGTG